>CM052900.1:40615471-40678810 GCA_028534135.1 Potos flavus
CATGCAGCTGTGGGTTGAGTTACTACTGGGAGTGGCTGCTGTTTAAAATCTTCAGTCAGCTTCTTGCTGTCATCTGGATGCCTTAAAGATAAAACAAGGCAGGCCTTTTTTGAGCTTAGAAAATCCTCCAGGAAAACTTGCTTTTCCTAGGGAAAAAAAAATAGTAAAGCTAATCAAAATGTCTCCTGTAAAAACCTGAAGTAAATTAACAGTCAAATATTTTCAAATAGTGAATAAACTAGGATCCCACCATGTCACCTCAGACACTCTTAAGGAAGGGTGGGTGAGCAAGCACTCATCCACTGCTCTTTCAAGAACAATTGATTTTTACTATTTGGCTCAAACTCTAAAAAAGCAATGTAAAATATAAAGGATATGGTAAATATGCCAATTCTGGCTAAGGAGCCACCCTGTAACATGTCGATGCTTATGGCATAATGTGTCTCTACTAGATTAGTCATGATTTCAGTGCGGATTTACAGTGACTGATTTACAGTGACTGACTCATTCGGATTTAGGCTTAATGGGGCTTTTTATATCCCTTCATGTACAATTATATAGCATTCACTCATTCATTCAACAAATACTTATTCAGTGCCTACTCTGTACCTTAGGCTAGATATGTTGAAAGCTGGCTTCCCAAAATATCACCAACACAGTCTGTTAACAAGACCAACCTGAGTTTATTGAATTTATTTATAAGTGGCATTATCAGCTGAATCAAGCTGCAGTGGTGTCTCTAATGAGGAATGCAAAGTCAGGATTTACCCAGAATCAGTAGTTTGGTTTAAGGTGGGTATTTCAATGGGAGGAGGAGGCTTGCTTAGGATTGGGTAAGGATCAGGATCTAATGGTTTGAAATTTGTGGAAAGAGCAATGTGAAAATCTTTGAAGAAATTCAAAGAATATTCATCAGTTAACTGCTGTGTTTCCTATTGAAGAGTTCATAGGTCTTTCTGGAAGTTCACGTAATGAACAGCCAAGTTATGTGCCTGGGCAAGAATCTCCTGGATTGGGAAAGTCATGCTAATGAAAGCAATGGAATAGTAAAGTCATGTTAGCTATAGTCAGGAAGCTGTGTGTAGGAATTAGGTTGGGGATAGGTCATTCCCAAGCACTTGGGATACACCAGTGAACAAAACGACAAAAATCCTTGCCTTTGCGGAATTTGCATTCTAGAAACTTCAATCAACTTCAGATTGTGAACAAAAATGACTACTTTAAATTATATGCCAGTCACTGGATTATTCTTTCATAGTTCAAATTTAGAATTGGCCAGGTATTATTTCTACATTAGGTTACTCAGCAAGGCTTTTTGGATTCCTCTAAATGTTAGTTTTGAACTAGATATGATGGCAAGACTCTGACCTCAAGAATTTCATTGTCTAGTGGGTGACACCGACTTGTAAAAAGTTGCCTATAAAAATAAGCTACTAAGGGATTCCTAAGAAAAAATTAGTATTTCTTCTGGCATGGTGTCCTACTTAGGAAAGTACTGACTTTACAATGGCAATGCATGAAAAGGAAAAGAAAGTGGGTGAAAAGGTATATCTGCAGGCAGCTTTATAAGCTGGTCCAAGATCGTTAAATTTGTTTCAAAAGGATTATGCATTTGAGTAAGACCCAAGGTCATTGCATTTACTTGTTCTTATGATTAAGTGTGAAGAAACTGCTGCTGTGTCTCCTCCTCCCCTTCCCCATCTGTGCTATTATTCTACAGGTGATTTTAACACGTAATTAGAAATTACAAAACTTGCAAGACTTCTACAGCTCGACAGACAGGGCAATGTGTGAAGTGACTAGCCTTAAGTCAATGAGAAGGTGGGAGTTGAGTTTAACTGGAGAAGGCATGCTCTGTCTGAGGGTATTCACATTGCCTGGGGGTGGTGCAGAGGAGGTAGAGGCCAAAGAAATGTCTGTAGTCTTGATTCAGTTTGCCTATGACCAGCTTCTTAACTATGACATTAATAAATGTCATAGACTAGGGCTCTACCCTCAGTGCACTGGGATCTCCTGGTAGATTGGGAGCCCTGTCTCGTGAGATAGAGAGCTACCTGCACTTTCCTGGGGTACCAGGGACTTGACCATCCACGATCCCTCCTTTTTCAGAAATTTCACCCATGTAGGGAGATCTCAACATATGAGGCAAATAAAGGTATTACGGGCTTTAATTTCACATAAAAGTTCACGCAGGAATCATTTCACTAAAAACCATCTTTCTTTAGAGAAAAGAGAAACATTAAATCTTTTTTGGTTTAAAATATTAGTATGCTATACATAAGATATATTTAATTCTTATGCGTCTTTTTTAACGTATATCTTCCAAAAGTCATTCTGTCCTCAGAATTGTGTTTGTACATATTATAAAGTCTAAAAAATAGATCTGTGTTCATAAATTGTTACAACTGAGGGGGATGTTAGTGCCCACATAGGTCTAATCCCCAGTTTTCAGATGAGTGAACAAAGCCAGAGAGTCGGATCTATTCAGTCCAAGTCACAAAGCAGGTCAGAGGTAGAGACGAAGTCTAACCCTGACGTCTCTGCCCAATTTATGCCCTTTTGCCTTTCCTAAGGAGTTTTTCTTCTAACAAAGCCGGACAAAGTAGATAAAGCTACCTTCCTTTTTAAACTGCTTTTAATAATTAACAGAGTCATACATACAAGTTGAAAACAAATAATACAGAAATCTATAAAGTAAAATATTAAAGCTCTAAGCGTCCCTTTCCTCATTCTCAATTGCATTCATGCAGATCTTTTTTCATGCACATATGTATACTAATTTGACTTTTGTTTGTTGTTACCAAAATGGAATTATGCTTTTGCAATTTCATTTTCCTTCAATAATATATTATGAACATCCTTCCATACATACAGGCTACTGCCTATTTCTTTATCTGCAGAACATTCCATGGTGGTCAGGCCATGACTTGTTTTCAACAGTCCCTGATTGACGGATAGTACAAAAATGTTTCAATAAACATCTTTTTTTATATATTCTTTATCAGTCATGCTAATATTTCTATAGTAGAGATTCTTAAATATGGAATTTCCGGGTCAAGGAGTTTTGCCATTGTAAATTTTAGAAATTAATTTTGGTAGATACTTCCAAATTATCAACCAATTAAAGAAAAAAAAAAGGTCATAGCCCAGCCACAGAGAATGTGAGAACTCTCTCCAACACTCTCAAGTAGAACATGTGCATCATCCTCTGTATTTACAGGAATCAAGGTCCTGAATCTTAACAGGAACTAAAATAAGCATAAAAGGAGGAATTCACTGAGCCAAATTTGAGAGGGGCAGAGCTATACTGCTCTTAAGGAAATCTATAACTGGGGATTTGAATGTTACCAGAATGCACTCGAGCCCTATTGCCTCCATCATGTCTTTCTGCATACTTTATTAGCTTATCTGGCTTCGTCGTGTGCCCTCCCCTCAGTTTTTAAGAAGTGACGTCTGAGCTCATACCCTAACAGTTCCATAAACAAGAAGGAAAAGAGGCTTCTTTTTCCTAATTTTGTTTGAAAAGCCCTCGGGTAGATTCTGATTGGCCAGCTTCCATCACGTGCTTACCACTTGGGACAATTATTGGGTGCGAAAGGAGACGTGCTATGACAGAATCAGCTGCAAGCATGCGCCCTGCCCATTCCCCAGCAAGATACACTCCAAAAGGGGAAACAGTGTTGGACTGATTTATATATATATATATATATCACCAGAGTGTAAGTATGTATGTGTATGGATGTGTATGGATGTGTGTGTGTGTGCATGCATAGTCATGATTAAATTTAATGGGTATGTATAATTCACTTACACAGTCTGAAGTCATGGTTCAGATTTTTACATGTAAAATATAATCTTAATATTTATTTGTTTAATTATCATTTGTTCAGATGTTTAAACAACTTCCATGGACAACATCTCTCCGCCTAGAACGTCTGTATTCTCTAAAGATTTGTTATAACAAGTTTAGAGTGAAGAAAGAACTGCACATTTATATTAGAAAATTTTTTATTATATCTCCACAGAACACATCTGAGCTATAAAGAATACAAAATCCCATTAATAGTAGCATTTGTCATAAATACCGATTGTTTTTGGCCTTCAGTACTTTCCGGAAACTTGTCTGACAGAGTGGAAATCCAGGGTTTTACCAAGTCGTTATTCTGGTACAGTTAATCAAATTTAGTTATTAGTGTGTAATCACTCAATAAAGACTCATAAAGTAGGAACATGAATTCAGAGAGCCATTATGGTTAATTCTTTTTTGGACCCCACGTGGAAGCTTAGTGACTTTTTTGACATTGGAATTGCTAGATCTGTGTGGTAGGGTCCACTTTGTTTCTTAGTGACTATTCTGACATTGGAATTGCTAGATTTGTGTGGTAGGGTCCACTTTGTTTCTTACAGTATATGCACATGGGAAGTCAGATAGTGCAGGGTCTCTGAATCCAGACTGTGAAGGTTTGAATTCTGGCTATGATACCCACCAGCTACGTGGTCTTGACTGAAACATTTAACTCCCGTGTCTCCATTTTCCCCCTGTAAAATGGGGATAAAAATGTCATTTCTCTCGTAAGTATTCTGTGGACTGAATAGGTCAATATGTGCAAAGTACCAAGTACACAGAAGCAAGCAACCAGTCTTCATTATTATCATTATTAATTAAGGCAAGCTTAAACCACAGTTTTGTAAGCATAAAATTGAGTTTTAATTATGTACCCATAGAGGCATTGTGAGCATTAATGAGATGGTGTTTATTAATTCCTATTATGAACTATATTATAAAAAGAAACCTAGTTATCATTAACTGGCCATGTACCAAACTTAGACCATGTACCAAACATGACTGTTGTAAGACTTCCCATGTGTTACCTCATTCATTGCTCACTATGATCCTCTGATCCCATTTTAAAGATAGAGAAATAGAGGCACAGAGAAGTTAAGGTACTTGCCAAGTGTTATAAAACTAGTAAATGATGGAACTTGACCTTGAACCTAGACACCTAATTCCAAAGCATAAATGCTTAAGCCATTTCACTGTGATGCCTCCACAGAGAAACACAGCTAAGGGCAGTCATAAGAGAAGGTCTTTCAGCTATTTTTGCAGTTGCCTACATAACCTTCAGATGCCCTCATCCAGAGCAGCAGAGGGACAAGGGGTAGAAGAGCAGAAGCCTAGTTTGCATCATGACCCTGCTTCTTAGTAGTTATGCAACCTGGGGTTAGCTGTGTGAACTGTCACCTGACTCACCTGTGGAGAAACCCCCAAATTTCCCTAAATGGAGTCGGATTTGCATTCTAAGACTCCTTCATACAATGTTGGGCACTCTGCAGGACTGAATGTGGAGAGTGCTAAGCTGGAAAGTAGGCAATGTGAGGGTGGGTGGCAAAGGACTCCTTGAAGGAGAGGAGTCTGGGGTGCCAGGGCTATGGAGGGAAGGTGGGATGATTCCAGCCCTCAGTTTTATTCCATTAAATCCACTCAGCAAGTCTACGAGGAAGATACTACTGTTATAATATCACAAATGGAGGAACAGTTATCTCTAAAATTGAATACAATGTTCTAGGACTGGAATAGCTTTAAATCCACACATGAATTTGAGAGAGGTGTTTTTTTGGGAGGGGGGTTGCCATAAGGCACCTTATACCTTACGGTAAACAACATTCTAAAATTGCTTTGCAAACCAAACAGACTGTGTGTGTCTAGCAGAAAAAAGAGGAGAAAGCAAATATGTTACTTAATATTTTGTTGCTACCCATGATGAAGAATATACGTCTCATCACTCTTCCCTCTACATTTTGCCTGTCAGCTTCTCCACAGTGGCATGAGTACTCGGTCCAGTCACCCAAGCTCAGTGCCTCCCACGCAGCCTCTGAGGGGGACCCGCCTGTCATGAAGCCTCACCTGAGGTGTGCCAGGGAGTCATGTTTGCCTGCCACTCCAACTCAAGAGCTTCCCCTTTGCTGGACTACTGCCCATGTCCAAGTGACCAACACCTGGCAAGATAAGACCATCCCTCCATCACTGTTTCCAGTAGTCCTTCCTCCTCCTATGGTAGCCTTCTTCCCTCTTTATTTGAATTTAAGAACAAGTGACTATTGTGTTTTTCAAACATCTCTCCCCCAGATGGTCTCTACCAACATTCTTCCATTCTAATTTCATCAGGAGCATTTAGTCAGTCTGTTCTTAGTCTGCGAAACACCTGTAGGCATTTATAAGTTAAACTGGAAATAAAAAATGGGATATGCCATTTAATCTTATCTATTAAATAGAGTTCCTATATTAGCATTTGTTAGTATTTTGTTTATTTCATTTTTAAACAGGTAATCCCTCACATGGTTAAAAATCAAGAGGCACAAATAATATATACAGGAGGAAAATATCCTCTGATCCTGTGCCCGGTGACCAAATTCTCTCTCCTAGAGGTACTCAAAGTTTACAGTGTCTCAAATATCAGTCTAAACATATTTTATGGTTATACAAGCAAGTAGCTACTATAGTCCCACATCCAAAGAAAGAAGAATTGGGCTCCATCTTTTCAAGAGAAGACCGTCAAAGAATTTGTCTACATACTTTAAAAACCATCCTATATTTACAATCTATTTTTATTAAAACAAATTTAGTACCTATTCTCCTTCATTTGTTTTACTCAATACATTTTGGAGATAATTCCAAATCCACATAGGAAGAGATTCCTTTGTTTTATTTTGTTTTAGTTGCATTAAATTCACTTATAAAGATTGGTATACCATAAGTTATTTAATCAGCCTCTTACCGATCGGCAATTAAGTTGCTTCTAATCTTTTGCTCTCAAAAATATTATCATTTCTCACATGTAAATTTCTCTATAAAATAAATTATTTGAAGTAGAATTGCTAGATCAAAAGTTCTGTGCATTAGCAGTTTTGATATATATATATATATATATATATATAGCAAAATTTTCCTTCATAGAGGATTTTTTCAGTTAAACCCCCATAAATAGTACGTGATAAGAAAAGCATCGTTTACATGAAAAAAGCATTTTCTCTGTATCTCAGTTCTAAGGATCTGAAATTGCAGCCATTATTTTCTTCCTTAGCGGCAGTGGAGTAAGAACACAAGATGATAAATTACTGTCATGTATTCTTCTGTCCTAAGCAGAGACTAGAGTTAGAACAATATGAGGAAATCATTGTAAGGATGCATAGATGAGTAAATCCCCCTGTGCTGGAGGCAACCTGCCCCTGATGTTTGTAGATCCAACTCCTACCCTCCTTCCTCACTACCAACCATAGGAATAACACCAAAGTTTATCTGAGTGGCAAAGATGGAATATGCCATCATGAATTGATCCACACATTTAAGAGATGTCTATTTCATCCATACCATGTGCCTGGTAATATAATAATAATGAAATTTTGAAATATTGCCGGAATTACCAAAATGTGATACAGGGACACAAAGCAAGCAAATGCTGTTGGAAAAATGGCACTGATAGACTATATATCTATATCTATATCTATATCTGTATCTATATCTATCTATCTATCTATATATATATCTCTCTCTATATATAACTCTGGGTTGTTGTAGGTCTTTGATTTGTAAAATATGGACTATCTGCAAAGCACAATAAGGCAAAGTGGAATAAAACAAGGTATGCCTATAATTGCATAAGTTATTTCCATTCTCAAGAGCACTATGATCTGGTTAGTTGCCAACAGGATGGGGGGGATCATTCCTGGGAGAGAAAGAAGACATTTTATGAAAAGCTGAAAATGCTTTTAATCTGCATAAATAAATGGCAGCATGACTAAGTCAACTTCATCTGACTACTTGGCACTATTTTACCTTTTGGAAATCTGCTGAGGAAACAGCACCTGTTTATTCCATGAGGAAAAGAATCAATTAATGGTTCTGACACTGTAGAGGACTCTAGAAACAAAATTCTTACTTCTTTATTTCTTACACCAAAACAAAATTTCAAATGGCTCTAATATTTTAATGCAAATAAATTCATCAAACTATGAGAGAAAATGGTTTTCTAGCTTTGGAGTGGACAATATATTTCTGTGTATGAACCAAAGTTAGAATTCATGAGTCATAAGTTTTAATACCTAAAAATTAAAAGTTTATCTGCTGTCAAAAAATAGTAAAAGTAAAGGCTTAATGTTAAGTGAGCAACATGAAGCAAAACAACATGAAGCAAATATTTGCAACATCTATTATGCTCAAATTGATAATTTCCTGAATATATAAACTCTTCTACAAATCAGTAAGAAAAAAATAAAAAAGATCAAAACAAAAATGGTCAAAGAATATTTAAAAAACAATTTTGTAGATAAATGATCTTTAAACATGTGAAAAAATTCTCAGACTCATGCAGAGTAAGATAAATACATATTAAAATCATAAGAAAGTACTATTTTTACCTATTTGATTGCAAAATTCATGGACTTGGTGCAAGCACAGAAAAATAAGCCTTCCCAAATTGTTGGTAAAACAATAAACTGGCACATTTTTAAAGGGCGATTTGTCAATATCTATCTCAATTTTAAATATACATTCCCACCAACTCAACAATTCCTCTTCTAAGAATTTCTCCCATTCACATGTGCACAGAGAAGTATATTCCAAGACATCCACTGAAGCATTATTTAAAACAAAACATCAAAAATACGCTTAAATAAACTTCTTTTTAAAAGTTTTTTATCTTTATTTTAATTTTATTTTTTCAGTGTTCCAAGATTCATCGTTTATGCACCACACCCAGTGCTCCATGCAATACGTGCCCTCCTTTAATACCCACCACCAGGCTCAGCTATCCCCCCACCCCTCCAAAACCCTCAGTTTGTTTCTCAGAGTCAACAGTCTCTTTTAAAAAGTTTTTATTTGGGATGCCTGATGGCTCAGTGGGTTAAGCATCTGCCTTTGGTTCAGGTCATGATCCTGGGATCAAGTCCAGCACTGGGTTATTTGCTCAGCAGGGATCCTGCTTCTCCATCTGCCTGCCACTCCCCTTGCTTGTGCTTGTGCTCTTTCTCTCTTTCTCTCTCTCTTTCTGACAAATGAATAAATAAAATCTTTTAAGAAGGTTTTTATTTTAATTCCAGTTAGTTAACATATAGTACAATACAGTGACGCAACAATTCCATACATCATGCAGTGCTCATCATGACAAGTACACTCTTTAATCCCCATCACCTACACTTAGATAAACTCTTAAATCAGTAAAACTCGAAAAAAGTTAGTGTATCACTACCATGTATTATTATTTGGCCACTAAAAAGAATAAGGTAAATCTCAGTAAATATATAAGGAATGCTCTCCATGACATATTGTTAACTTTTAAAAAATTAAAGAATAGTATGTCTAGCATGCTTTCATTTGTGTTTAAAAAATAATAAAAAGAATCACACACACACATACTAGCATGTGCATAGACTATCCAGCATGAAATACAGAAATGCATAACAGTGGTTTGCTTTTCACTGTATGGTTTTATCCCTTTCTTTTACTATTTGCATGCATTTCCTATTCTGTATACACATATATACAGCAATATTATATATATATGATATATATATAGATATGATATATATATATCATGCCAGATAGTCTATGCAAGTGTATGTGTTTGCTAGATATATATATATATAATGTATCACACACACACACACACACACACATATATATCACTTCAAAAACCTAAACAATGTGATACCAGCAAATGCAATCAATACCATGGCAAATCAAATCCAATCTCAAAATTACTTAAAACTTACTGACTCTTCGAAGAATATGATTTACACACAGAGACTCACATTTAGCTTTGATTTTGGTGATGAATTCTGGACCAAATTAATGTAGAAAATTTAGGAGGTACCTGGCTAGCTCAGTCGGTAGAATATGCGACTCTTAATCTCCAGGCCATGAGTTCAAGCCCCATGTTTGGCATGGAGCCTACTTAAAAAAAAAAAAAAAAAGTAGAAAATTTAGTAGAATTATTTAATTAATCCTTTTATGAAATCTAGTTTTGTCACTTTTTAAAATTAATCCATTTATTTTTAATTAACATCTATTACACACCCACCATGGGTCAAGCTGAGTGCTAGAAGGTAAAAGAGATTAAAGCACAGTGCTTGTAATGAAGAGAATATCTCTAGTCAAATAGGAAAAAGGAATTTATATGCCTATTTTGGTGTTTATTATGTTGTTCATTTGGTCTCTTTGGTTTATGGCCTGCTCACAATGAAATCTCACTTGTTTGAGTAACAACATAAAGAGAGTAATGAATTATAACCTATAGAATAAAATAAACATCTATAAATGTTGACTGATTAGTCTAGAAATAAATAATTGACTAAGTAAGTAAATGGATAAGGGGTGGCTCTTTCTCATAGTTATTCAGTACTCCAGTTAATAAATGTAGAGACAATAATGGAACTAGAACATCTCCATTAGGCAAACACCACAGTAGTAATTGTTATTGACAAAAATCAGATGTATACTAAAGTGAGTGAAGAAATAAGAAGAAGCAGAATATTTGCATAGTCTTTAAGTATGTCTCAAAAGAGACTTATTAATTACGAAGGAAAGCATAGTAACATTACATTGGAGAAACCTGGCAGACACTGCCAAAATCAAAGATTAAAATTAACATCACCAGTAAGAAAACCTATTGATATTATGTCCCTTGTGATGTGATGCACCCAGAAGCACACACCATCATTTCTGTGACAATATTGCCAAAAATGCATAGCCTCAATCTAATCAAGAAAAATATCAGATAAATCCAAATCAAAGGTTATTCTACAAAATAATCAGTATTTTTTTTTTTTTTTAAGTTTCAGTCATGGGAATACAAACTGGTACAGTCACTGTGGAAAACAGTATGGAGTTTCCTCAAAAAATTAAAAATGGAATTACCATATGATCCAATAATTTCACTACTGGACATTTTCCCAAAGAATACAAAAACACTAATTCAAAATGATATATGCACCCTTATGTTTATTGCAGCATTATTTACAATAGCCAAATTATGGAAGCAACCCAAATCGCCATCAATAGATGGATGGATAAAGAAGATGTGGTATATATATACAATGACATATTACTCCACTACAAAGAAAAAATGAAGGGGCACCTGGGTGACTCAGTCAGTTAAGCATCAGACTCTTGATTTCAGCTCAGGTCATGATCTCAGGGTCGTGAGATAGACCCCAGAGTCAGGCTGTGTGCTCAGAGCAGAGTCTGCTTGAGGTTCTCTTTCTCCCTCTCCCTTTGCTCCTCCCTGCACTCATGCTTTCTCTCCCTAAAAAAATCAATTAAATCTTTAAAAAAAAGAGAATGAAATCTTGTCATTTGCAACAACATGGATAGATCTAGAAGGTATTATGCTAAGTGAAATATATCCGTAAGAGAAAGACAAATATATGATTTCACTCATATGTGAAATTTAAGAAACAAAACAAAGAAAAAAGAAACAAATGAAAAAATAGACTCTTACATATAGAGACCAAACAGATGGCTACCCGCAGGGAGGTGGGTGGGAGGATGGATGAAATGGATGATAGGAATTAAGAGTACACTTATCATGATGAGTACTGAGTAATGTATAGAATTGTTGAATCACTATATGTCCACCTGACACTAATATAACACTGTATGCTAACTATACTGGAATTAAAAAAAAAATGTCAGTCATGAAAGAAAAAAATAGAGAAAGAAAAGAAAAAAGAAAGAAAACAAGAGGAACTGTCAGATTGAAAGTGGCTAAAGAGGTGTGATAATAAATATAACGTGTAGGTCCTGGATTGGATCCTAGAATAGAAATAAAACATTAGTGTGAAAGTGCAGAGCCTTTAATAAGGTCTGTAGATTAGTTCATAGTGTTATATTTAGTTAATAGAATCAATTTCCTGGTTTCAGTAATTGTACTATGACCATGTACCTTTGATGAAACTGGGTGAAGGGTATACAAGAACTCTCTGTACTATTTTTGGAAATATTGTGTAAGTCTGAAATTATTTCAAACTTAAAAAAAATAGGGGAATGTTATTCCTTACCCCAGATTTAGTCAATCCAGAGGACTTTAATAACCTGGTTTTTCTCTTGTGGAGAAAATCCAGCTTGGCTTATTTATGGCAAATAGGCCAAGCCCAATTAAAGATTTTATTTATTTGACAGAAAGAGAGAGAGAAAGCACAAGGACAGGTAGGGGGAGGGGGAGAAGCAGGCTCCCCGCCAAGCAGGAAGCTGGACATCGGGGCTCTATCCCTGGACCCTAAGAACATGACCTAGGCTGAAGGCAGATGCTTAACTGACTGAGCCCCCAGGCGGCCCAAGGAAAGATATTTTTCAACTTTAGGTAACTCGTTCCCTTGTGTAATATCTGATATAGACAGACTACTCTAACAAATAACTACCTGAACCTTGAGATGCAGTCATAGACAAAAGCAAAGACAAAAGACTACTCTTAAGAGAAAAAAATGTTAAAACCTATTGAGAAAAAAATGTTAATACCTATTTTTTCCAGTATCTCCAGATTTCTCTCTCTCTCTTAGGCTACACGTGGCCACAATCTCACTACAATCCCAGGCCAGTTTACAATGGTGTGAAGAAGCCAGCCCTGGTGGAAGAGAGTTAAGATCACAAGCAGTGCAGATTCAAGAATGACCTCTCAGTAGTCATTGCCTATGACAGAGCACAATATTAAAAGTTGACTCATTCTTTTAGCACTGGACTATGAGCTCTTCTAGGATCTAGGAGCTCTAGGGGAATAGGAAAAAAATTAGAAAACTATTTATGATTTTGATTATATATTATCTAACTTGGGAGAGAAAAATACCCATGTGAAATGATTTAAGAATTAAATAGAGAACAATATATTACAGTTCTACCTCAAGTAAATGGAATCCAGCTCACTGGAACCCTTAATTAACTTTTTCTTTTTTTCCTTTCTAGTTTCCACTTATAGGAGAATGATAACTAACAAGAAAACAAAATGAGAGAGTTGGAGGTGGGGCAGGAGACTTGCGTGGCCCACAGACTTTAAGGCACTGCTGGATCTGTACTAGGCTTTGGATCTCTCCTATTGCTCCCCTCCAGGCTTGCACTGCACCCCACTGGATCGTCCTGCTTTTCTCCAAACACCACCAAAAAGCTCTAAAATCTCTGAGAAGTTTGCATCTCAGGACTTCCACACTTCTCCTGGATCACTTGTCTCTCTCTTATTTATATGCTCACTCCTTCTTACTTCAGGTCACTGTTCAAATGACACCAGCCCTGAGATTTCCCCTGAACATCTGTGTCAAACAGCTGGCTCACCCTCATTGGGTCCTATTCCCCTTAATCAGCTCTAATTTTCTGCATATCTTGTACCACCATTTAACACGCTGAAATATATTTGTTTATCATCTATACCCTGCCTCTCTAGAAAGTGGACCCCCAAAAAGCAGAAACACTGTTTTGTTTTGTTTTTTCAGTGTGTAGCTCAGGACCTAGGAAGTCCTGGCATATAGTAAGTGTTCAGTTATTTTTGAATGAAGAGGTGGTCATGCTTCATTAGTTTTCCCAATATCCTGTAATCTCTATAATTCCTGTACTTAGAAAAATCATTGACTTCCCTAGTAGGGTATTTCTTGCCTTCTGCTCCACATAAGCATTACTCTATATATTATACTCCCCTGTTAATCTCGAAGGTTTCTTAAAACAGAGCCTATTCATCATTAAGGGCCTAGCACATAGTAAACACTGAAAGAATTAATACATTTGGCCTTAATGATCCAGTGCCTTAAAGCATGGGAAGAACCAATAACAGCCAATCTTTTTATTATATTTCGTTTAATAAGGCAAAAGAAAAAAAAACTATTACATCTTAGAAATGTTTCTAAAAGGGGACAACTAGAAGGGTGTTTTGCTGAGCCCTCATTTCACTATGAAATCCAATTATCCGGTACAATGCCTTTTATGAACATTCTGACTTAGTTGAGATAAGGGCTCACTGGAAAAAAGAAATGAATCTTACTTTCATTAAACCAGGAAAATGAAACAAAACATTCAAATGAGTGCCAAACATTCAAAATCTTCAACTGAAAATAAGAACCAACTCCTCTGAGCACAGACAGAAACATTGCTTGATTAAGAATGCATTATGATTGTTAGCTTCCTGTACAATATGTGACTCCATTTTCATTGATTTATATTAGTCCTCGTCTCCAAAAATTCAGCAGGAGTGTGCTAAATGCAATGATGGGCTGCTTGAACCAGCCTTAATGGACCAAAAATGGACAAAGCTAGTGGGGCCAGACAAGAGCTTAGTGTGGTCCAGGAGAGAAAAGTCTGGCAGATAATGCTTGGTAGAGTCTGACAGAAGGAATAAAGAAGCAATATGGGGTATGTAACCTCAGAAGTCCCATCAAAGATGGATGGTCCAGCATTCATTACCGCAATGGGCAGAGCACAGGAGCAAGTTCAGATTTTAGCATTCAAGCACAGGATGATTGTCCCTGGGAGGATTATGGCAAGACAAATCATTAGTCACAGAGAAAATTAATCTGATTCTCAATAATCCACCCAATGCCCCAGGCATGAAGGAATAAGGCAGTTAGGAATTTGGTCATGAAACATAGCAAAGCAAAAGCGAATTTCCTAGTAATTGTACTTAAGATCAGATTTGACTTGATGACTCAAGGTCTGTAACTGAGAAGAGTAATTGATATTAGTAGATAGAGAGCATTAATCCTGCAGATGAGGGCTGGATGGCCCCCCACTTAGGGAGAGGCGAATGGTGTAGAGCTGGGAATCTGTCCTGCAAGGGAAGAACAGAAAAATGAAAGACTGGAATGAGAGTCTTCCCTCCCCATACTCATAGACTGCATCTTTCTCATCACAGGGGTTAGTTTTAGGTTTAGAGGCATTTCATTTATCATATATGCTAAAGACCTTTGTGACTCTCTCTGGGAGAAACAAAATAGGGTAAGAGCCTGGACATTGGAATTCTCTTTCCTAGCATTTGGTTTCTTCACTTTTAATGGGTGGATATCAAAGCCAATGTAGAGAACCTGCTCATTCAAGAAATGAAAGATTTGGGGTGCAATTATTTCGATAGACTGTGCATTTAGATAATTATATGAGGCTCTGCTTTACTTAAGTGTTGCCCACACAGACTATGTAATGTCATGTGCTATGAGAAAAGTGCCCCTTCTTTCACAATAAGGTGATTACAGAGTTCTAGAAATAAACTCTGTATCAGTGTGGTAGAGGAACAAAAAGGAAAACGGAGCTATTGCGATCAGTGGGAATTGTAAAATCTGAAGTACGTAATTTTTATATTTTTAAATAAAGGAATATCATAAGGAAATATGCTATCTTCAGGGTTGAACATAGTTAGAATTTCACTTTAGATTCAGGAACAATTGAAGTATGAGTGCTAGAGTATGTTTAGACTAAAAATTCAGGAATAGAGGACCAAAGGAGTGGGGAAGCTGAAGGAACTATGGAAAAAACAAAAACGAACAAACAACAAAACAAAAGGAAGCCAGGAAATAAAATAAAGATAAGGCAGGGAGATCCCAGGAGAGTGGACTGAGGGGCCAACACTAAGACCAAGTGGGGTGATGAGGTCATAACACAACCCAGGATGATTCTAAGCCAGTAAATGGGTCAACTGCCCAAAGCAAGACTATTGAGTAGCATGAGCTCAATTCACACAAAACATGATGTGATAACTTGTGAGTGATTCAAACTATAGCTTAGGGATACTCTGAGAATCCCTCACAATGCAGTCTCCCTATATTGTGTGGGAAACTATCTTTGTGTGCTGGATCATAGTGGACTGAGATTGAGTGTAGATAATATGCACTCTACTGATGAAATAGACTTAATAGTAAATATTTTTATTTTAATACTACTCAAAAGTAGAAGCAACAAGATTTTATTAAACTATTTCCAATTGTTTCCTTTTGTCATTCATAATACCTGAATTTTTTGCTTTTTCAAAGTTCATTAGAGGAAATAACATACAAGTAATTTTCCATAGGAAATTTGGCCATTTTTGCAAGTTTCTTGAGATAGAGTCTGTATTTCACTCATTTCTTTTATACTTCCATGTCTATTTAGTGCTATGCACATAGAAGGACTTTTAAAAATGTTGGCTAACTGACTAATAAGGAAGCTGAAATTATGTTGTGTCCAAGTGGTGCTCTCAGGCTTAGTTATGAGAACTAGCTCGAGTCTCCCAGCTAAAAACAGATCACTGGATCAACACTCTTCTTGGATGAATGGATTCCCTACAATTCTAAATTAAAATATTTCCTTTTACAGTTTTAAATGAATAGATAAGTTCTAAGAATTTGAGTTCTTTACAATTTCAGGGTTGTTTTTTTTTTTAAGCTTCTTATATTAGGAAGGAGAACTAACTTTTAGTGCTTACATAATTTTAAAAAGAATACTTGTAAAACCATAAGAAATTCATTTTTTTGCAGTTTTAAAGACTTTAATCTTACATCCTCCTCCTATGATAAGTAGAATATTCTGATTATTTTGTTAGTCTTGTTTTCTGCAACACCAACTCTCTGACTCTTGGACTCAACACTTTCATTCAAATATTTCTTCTTTTCTAATAGTTTCTATTAACTTAACTAAGATTATTTACTGATAATCACCATATGATTTTTTTTTCTCTTTTCTGTATCATCCCTTCTCTTTCCCAAAATTAGTCTTTGGTGAATCAATTAGTTATTATTTTACAATTAAATTGTAAAACATTTTACAATTTATTTTACATTATTTTACAATTAAGTACAATTACTGTTATTTTACAAAAGAAAATCCTGCTTTTCTCTAAATATCCGACATCCTAAGAGTATAACCATTAATTATGGGACTGTGCTGTTTCTTTACAAGGATGAAAATGTTTTGCAATAGTGGCTCCTTGGAATCTCTTTTTAAGGTAATGTGAACCACTTGTATTTTTCTTTGACTCATATCTGACTCATCAAGTTCACTGGTTTCTTTACTTCCATAAATCCCTCTATTGATCAAATCAGTATCATTTTAATTCTGAAACCATTTGTGTTTCTATTTTAAAAGATAAATTTATTTTAGAAAGAAAAAAGGAGACACAATTCTTAATATTTTATTTTTTAGTATTTTATCTTTTTTTTTTAAAGATTTTATTTTTTTATTTGAGAGAGAGAGAGCGAGAGAGAGAACAAGCAGGGGGGAGAAGAAGAGGGAGAGACAGAAGCAGACTCCCTACTGAGCAGCAACCCCTGGTGTGGGACTTGGTCCCCAGGACCCCAGGATCACGACCTGAGCTCAAGGCAGGCACTTAACTGAGTGAACCACCCAGGCACCCCAAGGAGACACAATTCTTAAATTTGCCTAGGTAAATGGAGCATAAAAATATGAGAAAAAAGAAATAATGAATTGTGGGCTGCTTGTTCTCACAAAATCATTTCTGTAACCACAAAAATAGTGGCTTCTCTGCCTAGTGAATTCCAAACACCCATTGATATTGTTCTCATTTCATAAGCAGGTATTAAACATTGTTATTACAACAGGTTGAATTAGCCTTTAAACCCTTAAAATCTAATCTATAATTTTTAATTAACATTTTGAATTACATAACTATAAATTAAATATATATGCTTCTGTATACATACATATAAATTGAATGATAGAAGATAAATTTTAAGTATTTGGAAGAAATTAATACTGGATTTTTTATACAAAAGTAAAATAGTATCTACTTTATACAATTATGAATTTTCATGGGGTTACTTAAATAGCTATAAATATATTATCTTCCTCATTAAATATACAGTACTGCATGATTTTTTAAATTTGACTAGTTTTGAGACAGTTGTAATAGGTGGAATTTCAAACCATTTGCTATTGAAACTGTGTATGAGTATTAATAATATAATAAAAGACAGGACCTTTTTCCAAATTTATGTTACAGTTGTCACAAAGTGGTAGACTGTAGCAGTTTTGAAGTTCTGTCTAAATCCCTTGTATTCTAAAAACTGTGTGACCTTAAATATGTTGCTTAATTGCTCTGTGATTCAATTTCCTCGATTTTTTAAAAAGATTTTATTCATTTATTTGAGGAAGAGAGAGACAGAGCATGAGAGAGAGAACACAAGCAGAGGAAGGGCTGAGGGAGAGGGAGAAGCAGACACCGCACTGAGCAGAGAGCCTGATGCCGGCTTGATCCCAGGACCCTGAGATCAGGACCTGAGCTGAAGGCAGACATTTAACTGACTGAGCCAACCAGACTTTCCAGAGCTTCCTCATTTTATTATTTTTTTAAGATTTTATTTTTAAAGACAATTATCATATGATCTCTTTGATATGAGGAATTTGAGAGGCAGGGCGGGGGTTGTTGGGGAAAGGGAGGGGAAAAAATGAAACAAGATGAGACCAGAGAAGGAGACAAATCATAAGAGACTCTTAATCTCAGGAAACAAACTGAGGGTTGCTGGGGGGTGGGGGGAGGGATAGGGCAGCTATGGACATTGCTGATTATGGACATTGGGGAGGGTATATGCTATGGTGAGGGCTGTGAATTGTGTAAGCCTGATGATTCACAGACCTGTACCCCTGCGGCAAATAATATATTATATGTTAATAAAATAAAAAAATAATAAAAATTAAAAAATAAAAAGACTTTATTTTTATCTATTTATTTGTCAGAGAGAGAGAGAGAGAGCTAGCACAAACAGGGGGAGTGGCAGGCAGAGGGAGAAGCAGGCTCCCCACTGAGGAAGGAGCCCAATACAGGACTTGATCCCAGAACTCCAGAATCATGACCTGAGCCAAAGGCAGATGCTTAACCGACTGAGCCACCCAGACGTCCTGAGCTTCCTCATTTTAAAAACAGGATGACAATAATGTTATGTCATTGGGTCCTGAGGGCATCAGATGAATCCATAGTTGCCCAGTATGTCTGACACACAGCAAACACTCAGTACCATGGTTGGTGAAATGGCAGTCTCTTCACAATCAGCAGAACTTTATGTTACATGTCCTAACAAACATTCAATCCCCCCAAAATATCCTTTATGTTTCATTCCCTTGAAAAACTATTGAGAGCTCATTCCAGAACTTTAGTGTCATACTCCTCTTTGTTCTTTTAAAAAATATCGTGACCATATTTTCAAATGTATATTATCAGTTTTCACTTTAAAATGTATTTGCTTGTGAGCATAAGGCCCGCCCTCTCCTTGAGATCATGAAGCAATTCTTACAAAGCAATTCCGGTAATGAACTATGTGTGTTGATTACAGAGGGCAGGGGTTGGACCCATGAATTCGGTAATTCTCAAGTATCAGAAGTAGGGAGGAGTGATTCCTCACTCCTGACTGGTAAGCACTCACCTCCTCTTTCCTGAAATATTGTTCTCAGAAATGGCAAAATTTTGATTTTTAAAATTAAAGTCTGTGATCTTCTTTTCCTTCCCACAACTTTAGCTACAAAGGCAAATAATTTTTTCCATAAAATATTTTCTTAATTTAAAGCATTGAATATTTAACAAAAACTTTTTCTAAACGCAAAGAAACCTCTATATAGTCACAGGATTTTTTTCTCCCAATTATTCATTTTGCACTTCTGTAATTAAATGGAGCAGAAAGGAGGTTTATTTAACCCCAATTTGAATTTCCCCTAAGCAGAGACCCAACAATTAGTTTTTGCAGTGGGAGGAAAGATCCACAGAATAGATGATACTTGGAGTATAACTTTTATTTCTCTATTTTGTTAAAGATTTTGTTTATTTGAGAAAGAGAGCATGAGCAGTGGGGGAGATGCAAAGGGAGACAGAGAATCTCAAGCAGAACCATCCCTTCAAGCCCCCAACCCCACTCCCCATCCCAATCCTCCCACCCCCACTGAGCAGGAGGTAAATGTGGAGTTTGATCTCAGGACTCTGAGATCATCCCTGAGCTGAAGGCAGGTGATTAACTGACTAAGCCACCGGTGGTCTCACATTTCTCCTTTAAATAATGAGGATGGAAAACAGAAATATTTCACTGTACCAACTTCAATGGAGAAAATCTCTCCTGGAAACTGACTGCTCCCAGTGTTGGATATCTGTAGTGGCAGACAGCAAGAAGAGTTTCTTTCATTTTTCTCCTCAAAGAAATGGGTTTGCTCAGAGACTCTCTGGGTCTGGAGCTCAAAGCCATACTTAGAAAAATCTCTCCAGTGGCGCCAGCAGCCAGGAAGGCAACTGTCTCACACAAATGTCAATTGTGAAGCTTTGGGAAGAAGGTTTCTTTTGGGTCTCAGTCAATACTGAGTAGTAAAAGAATGAAAAGTCTTAATAAAGTTCTCAGTCCCTAAACCTTTAGTAGGCAAATGTTGACACATCTTAAATGACATCTGAAATGTAACCCTTACACATGGACATTTTGGATTCACAGGTATGCTCTTTCTGAAAATAAAAATGCACCAATAAGTATTCTAAATTTATAGCACTGTCTGGAGAAAAAAACATTATTTTACAGTTAGACCAGGCCTATAGACCAGTTTAGGCCATGGGAAAAATTAAGTAATAAGAGAATTTATGCATGCAGTTACAGAGTTTGTAAGTCACGTTAAGACTTAGAATTAACAAAATTCATATTGAGAAAAGTAGGTCTATTCTAACCTCATCGTTGGACTTATTATCCAGGCACAAAGAGTAAACTGTTATTCTTAAAACCAGAAATATTACATCTGTCTCCTGTTCTCGTTAGCCCGTGGATTCAAATGAAGCCACTGTGTTCTTTAGACTCATCCTTTAGTTTAGTGACACCATTCAGCCAAATTCTGAGGGCCCTTCTCCTTCTTCTCTACCTATGAGAGCATCCAGGAATCATGTCTGCATGCTCATGAATCAGTCTGGACCCATCATGTCCATGGTATACCCCAGACCGGAGCCCATGATGTTCTACTTAGGCAGATGCCAGTTGCAAGCTTGTAATGTCTTCAGGATCACTGCTCTTTTGCATGCTGCTACGCACCACAAACCATCACTTGAGGATCTGTTTACAAACCTTCTTTGGAAAATGACGAGGCAGTCTCTTCTTTCTCTGGATTAGCTCTCTCAGCATAGTGGGTCAGCAGAGTTGTGTGTGACCCACACTATGAGAGTTGACTAAGTTCAAATACCAACCTTTTCCATGGAGTGAGGAGACTCCGGATTGTCTGGAGTAAGACTGGGTTCCAGTGACAGCACACACTGTGAGTCCAGGTTGCCTACTCACCTCTTATTCTTCTCACTTCAGATCAGTTATTTCGGGGGCGGGGGGGGCGCTACAGTTCCGTCTTATAACTTGTATTCTGTCATTTTCCCCCCTCCTAGTTAATCAGACACAAATACATATTGGATCCCAACTGTAGACAAGGTTCTACTTCTCAGAATTCCCTCCGCCCCTGTAAAGTCTGCCAATGCACTTAGGTAACAGAGAGAAGTGCCTATCGCTTAATCCCTTCTTCCAATATGTATAGGAACTCTTGGTTCTCTGGACTTGATTCTGGAATGTCCAAGTTCTAATCTTAGGACTACCACTTACCAGAGGTGTAACCTTGGCAAATTACTTGACCTTGTTACCGTTCAATATTCTCATCTCCAAAACTAAAGCAATGGTACTTAGCCAACATCTCTACTTTGAGATTTGAAGAAGATAATGTAAAAGGAAGCACTTTTTCAAAAGTTCTCAATATATTTTATATGTGGCAGGAGTCCCTATTTGACTAGTCACCAGAACACAGGAATACACAGATGTGTCTGACTTGCCATCTAGCCCAACTAAAATCTATTTACAAGAGGGCTGAAGAGCCTTCCAAGAGAGATTCCATGTTAAGTGGAGTGTTCAGATACAATGCCCTTGATCAGTAAGGAAACTTTAGTTTTCAGAAAGAAGGGCTGATTTTCAGTTTAATACGATGACATGTTTTTCAAGCTCAACTCTCAACTGGGCTCAATTCTCCCTAAATACCTGATTTGGAAGCTGAGCTTCTTGATCCGGGGCAAGCTTTAAGAATAGTGGGATTTGAATTGTTTCTGTTAAGGTACCCTATTTGTACTCTAGGTGGTGAGACCTGAGAAAATTAACTACACACACACACACACACACACACACATTCAAGATAAATATGTATTAGACATACAAATTAAATACATTCTGCATTTCCGCCCTAACAAATATAGAAGGTAAACATTTACTAGGAAATTATCCTATGTATTTCATTACTTTATATAATTTTTGTTGAACTAATGAAAATTATAGATTCTACTTCTTTATTTTGATCTATAAAAGTACAGTAAAGTAATAGGTTTAGTTGGTCACCAGAAGATGATTTGGGGAATTACAATTAACAATGAATTACTACTTTATACAGATCTTATTTAATGGAAATGTCCTTTCATTTTTGGAAACTGGTAATCAACTAAGATGAATCACTAGTAATGTTTACTTTGGTAAATTGTCAGGAAAGCCATAAACAAATCTCAAAGGAGATTGATGAATAAGGTCTCAAGGACATTATGGTTCCTGCTTGAATTCTTAAACAACTCAAAACCTGAAAATATAGAATTCAGAATTTCAATGTTTCTTCAAATTCTGTGTGGACAAATGTGGAAGAAATCAGGACATTAGCCTGACTGTTCACAAAATAACTTAAGGCAGTAATTTAACAAAATCTTGAAAGAAAAATTAACACTTCCAAAGAAAAAAAGTGACAGTGCCTGTTAAGGGCTAAATGGTGTCCCTTCCAAAATTCATATGTTGCATCCTAACATTCATGTCTCAGAATGTGACTATATTTGAAGATAAGGCCTTTTTTTTTTCCCCAAATACTTTGAAGATAAGGCCTTTAAAAAGACAATTAAGGCAAAAGAAGTCATGGGGGGTGGGCTCAAACTCAATATGGCTGGTGTCTTTATAAGAAAAGGAGATCAGGTTGGTTGCCTTGATGGCTCAGTTGGTTGAGCATCTGACTCTTGATTTCAGCTCAGGTAATGATCTCAGTGTCCTGGGACAAGCCCCACATCAGGCTCCATGCTCCGTGGGGAGCCTGCTTGAGGATTCTCTCCTTTTCCCTTTCCCTCTGCCCCTTCCCTTGCTCTCTTTCTCAAATAAATAAATAAATCTTTAAAAAAGAAGAAGAGGATATTAGGGCACAGACACACAAGAAAAGAGACCATTGAAGACAAAGGGAGAAGACAATTATCTATAAGCCAAGGAGAGAGGACCTGAAACAAAATCAACCCTGCTGAAAACTTGCTTTTGGATTTCTAAGTCTCTAGAATATGAAGAAATAAATTTCTGTTGTTTAAGTCACTTAGTCTATGATATTTGTAATAATAGCTATAGCAAACTAATACAGTCCCCTTACACCAAAAAACCTTCCCTAAAATTTCATACCAAGAAGGGAGAACAATAACTCTTTCTCTTGGTTTATGACGTCTCTTATATCCCATCTGTGCTTATAATGTTCAAAGCAGATTCATATTTTTTATCTCCTGTGTGCCTCACAACAACCCTGTTTAATGGATGAAGAGAAGGAGGCTGAGAGGAGAGCAAATATTTGCCTTGCTCAATGATAGACTAAGTATCAGCACCAAAGCCTCTTGATTCCCTTGTAGGGGGCAGCAGCCAAGGCTTGATGAGGATAAATATACCATTACTCCACATTTACTGATGGGGAGAGAGGCACCATATGATGGGTAATCTGCCCAAGACCCTCCCAGCAGGAAACAGCCAGTCAGGGTCTGAAACCAAGTGTTCAGACTTGATCTTGTGAGGCTTCTGCTGCTCCAAAAGAGAAAGGCATGCACTTCCTCTGCAATCCAGGATGATTCCTAGCTTCCTCTTCTTCCTTCCTCTCTCCTTGCCAAAGAGACGCCAGCTCTCAGGACTAAAGGGAGGACAATGGCATGCACTTATAACTTTTGAAAGAAAATTTTTAATACCACAAAAACAATTTCCATACATCTATAACTTTTGTTCCTAATGAGAAAGAAAAAGCCAATCTCTGTATGACAAAAGCAAAAATAAGTAATTACAATTCTCCAAACCCTCCCCCCACACCTGCTATTATACTTATTAGGGAGGGCACAGATTACACAAAGAAAGGTCATCTAAAGAGGCAGCCTCATAGAGGGATATGCAGAGATCCATACAACTACAGAGAAATTGGGAGAGAGGGAGGGATGTCTACTAAGGGATTTTAGGAAGTTTAGTATGTAAACTATTATGTGCTGTGTAAACCCCACTGTATAATTCCTACTTGTATGTCTTCAAGAGTTTTTCAGTAGAGGCCTACATCACTTTTCAGTGATTTTTTATGTTTCTTTCCTTTTTTCCTCTTCTTTCTC
Organism: Potos flavus; assembly: GCA_028534135.1. Taxonomy (NCBI): domain Eukaryota; kingdom Metazoa; phylum Chordata; class Mammalia; order Carnivora; family Procyonidae; genus Potos; species Potos flavus. The sequence goes on from CM052900.1 coordinate 40,639,828, forward strand.
CTCCTACCCCTCGTCCTCTTCCTCCTTCTTCTTCATGTCCTACCAGGCTGGGACTGGTCTTAAAGTGGGCCAATCTTATTTAAATCAAAATTGTTTTCTCTTAGGTTTACCAAGGAGTGTACAAGAGTAAGGATTTCAGGCTGAAAGCTGCTGGTAAGCAATCAGAAAGAACTGGAACTCCAGATTTCAAAATATGATTCCCCTACAAAGTCTCCTGGATCATCTAATATACTTCTAACAAAAGTCACTCCCAAGATTGAAAAGAAGTACTTACTAAAACTAGTCACCCTCCCTCTCTTCCTCTTTTTGTTTTACCATCTAGCCATCCATCTATTTATCTATCTATCTGCTTAACTATCTGTGTATACATTCTACTGGGAAATTTTTATACATTGATTTGGTTTTACTAAATTTTCTCACATGGAAGTACAAAAAAGAAAAACTATCCATATTTAAAATTAGACAGTGTGAAAATCTGAGCTCCTGTTCATAGTTCAACTTTCTCCACTTGCTGACAAGTGACTCACTGTCTCTCATCCTCATGACATATAGAGCCAAGGAGTGACGAGCTAAGGATAACACAGTCTTTAACCAAGAACAACAAAAACAAAAGTTTTAAAAAGCTTTTGTCCTAAACGTTCTATCAGAATCTTCTTAGTCTTTTGACACTGCCAGTTCCTTTATATAATATGGGAATCATCCACATAATATCATCCATATAATATGAAATTATCTAGAGAGGAATCAAATCCAGGCAGAAATTCCTAGAGGGAATGTGGAAAGTCTAAGAAGAGATGATTCTGAACACTTCTTCATCAAGTCCCTAAGTAATTGTCTGAAGATTTCTTAGGGAATTGTTCGCTGTTCACATGAGACTCATTGAGATTCGAGGTAACCTCCATCAGTTAAGGCGTCCAGCAAGAAAGCCATAGTGTGGATGTGGAATGCACCCCACATGATGGTGCTTAGGCTGTGACAGAATTGGGCCTGTGATGTCACAGACTAGCCAGCACATCTTAAAAAGTGAGACCAGGACTTCAGGGGGAAAAGTCCCAAAAGACAGGTCAGAATGTCCCAGCCAGCTATAGTTTCTGGAGTAGGCCTTTTTCTGTTGTGTTGGTGGCTGAGTGAGATCACCCTCTGAGCCACCGGGAGGGAGTCTCACCTTTCCAGCAAGGTCGCTTGCTCCAGCCAGCCAAAGAGCTGTGGGCATCTGTTTCTTCTTTATTTAGTAATAGTCCACTTTGCGATCTGCTTACTAGTCTCAAACATCTCCTCTATTTTTATCCTGTCATAAGTTGGATACCTTGGCTTATGTCCTGCCTTCACTTTGACTCTCTTACCCACTCCACCTTACTCCAAATGTGCTTCCATCAATACAAACAAATATTTCAGTAGAACGGCTGGTTGTCCTTTTGGTAAATTCTCCTCCTCTTGCTTAGACAGTGTGGTCACCTTTGAATTCCTTTCTGGTTTGACTCATTCACGTAGAGGGATTTCCAGAGCACTTTTTGAAGACACACCCCACTGAGGAGCAGATTTGTCTTAAAATAATTATCACTTCATTGCCCATCTTTTTTCCGAAATAGATTTTCTTCTAGGTCTTTAGGGTCTTTTGGTCTTTTGAGTATTTCATTAAAATGTAAATGCCCCTGAAAAATACGAAGTCTTACTAGGAAACATCTTAATCAGTAAACAGTGGAGGCAAGGCCCTGTGGACGCTTGATGCCAAATAATGACTAACAACTCTCACTTCAGTATTGTCGGCTCACATCTCTCTCCTGATCTTCAGACCTACATGTACGAGGTATGCGAAAGGAAGTGTTTCCTCCTAGATGTTGACCGTACACACCCTTCATACTCCACATGTCCCAAACCCAGGTCATCTTTTTCTCCTCCAAGTCTTCTATAATCCCTACTGCACTGAAAGAGCATGCGTCTACTTACGTACTCAAAGAGATGCCTGACATCTTTTGCATATATATGTGTGAGGATGATAAAGGCAAACGTGCTGAATCTTTACTTGCTTCTATGCAAGAAGGTTTAAATACAAGTCCATACTATATTCTTTCAAGGGGAAAGCAAATATCTAATTCTCCTCCTGTATCCTTTAAATATTTAACTTAGCAATGTCCTATATACATAATATGTGACCTATGTATAATTTTAAACTTTCTACTAGACACTTAAGAAAAAATACAAAGAATCACTTTGCATGGGAATACATATTTATATGACAATAAAAGTGATTAAATAACTGGAAAAAAGACAGAAAAGGGCAGGGACAAGTGAAATTATTTTTAACAATATGTTTTATTCAACTATCTCAACTAATTTCATCTTAACATATAACATTATAAAATATTGAGGTATTTTATTTTCTTATTTTTGTACTAAGTGTTTGATATTAGGTTTGTAATTTACATTTACAGCGCATCTCAGTTTGTACTAACCACTTTTCAAGCCCTCAGTAGCCCCATGCACCTAATGACTTCTATATTGGTTAGTGTAGAGTTAACATAATCCCCATCAAAATTGAATTAAAAAAAAAAAAGAGGAACATGAAATCCAAAAAACGATTCTGAAATTATTCTAAAATTTATAAATATAGAATCTCAAAAAATATTCTGAAAAATAAGAAAAATAATAAAGGAATGTGCTATTGCAAATACAGAAACTTAGATTCATGTGAAAGCAAAACTTCTATATTAAGTTATGATTAAGAATGTATTCAACTTCAGGGGCACCTGGGTGGCTCAATCATTAAGCGTCTGCCTTCGGCTCAGGTCATGATCCCAGGGTCCTGGAATTGAGCCCCGCATCCAGCTCCCTGCTCTGTGGGAAGCCTGCTTCTCCCTCTCCTGCTCCCCCTGCTTGGGTTCCCTCTCTCGCTGTGTCTCTCTCTGTGTCAAATAAATAAATAAAATCTTAAAAAAAAAATGTAGTCAACCTCAAACAATGGACAAAGGAAAGATCATTTGATAAATGGTGTTAAGAAATCCTCAGACTCATCAGTAACCAAAGAAATGAAGATTAAACAACAATGAGACATCACTCTAAAGTCATTAAATTAGAATATTTTTAAAACTTGGATACTACCCAATACTGATGAGAACGTGAGTGAACTCAAAGCCCCATGGATTATTAATGCGAGCAAAAGATTGGAGTCGCTCTGAAAAACAATCTGACAGTACTTAGTGAAACTCATCATACAAAAAGCAGATATACCCAGCATTCTCAATCTTGGCTATAAACCTCAAAGAAGTGCTCTCAAAATCCATTATGGGACATTTGTGAGGATATTCATTGTTGCATTATTTGTGTTTCCTGGAAAGGAAAATGCCTGGAGGCATTTTAAGTGTCTACAACAAAATGCCACGTAGGCACATTTAAAACTCTTACAGATATTATGTTTTAGAAGGGTACACACATATCCAAAAAGTCAATGTCTATCAGAGAAGAGAATGCGCTTGGGAGTCAGGAAAAAAGGAGATATAGAAAAGGGGACAAGAGAAAGGTCTTGATTGCATCAGAATGATGGGATGTCATCAACTGAGGGCATAATCAACTCTACACATGAGATTTAACAGGAGAAAATGTACTTACTTTTATATTACAACAAAGAATTATTAAAAATCATTACTAAGGATTACACAGATATAAGACACGCAAAAAGTAATGCATTTCCAATAATCCGGGTTCTGGAACAAATCTTATCTAAAATGTAACACATTTTATATCAGCTGAGTCTGGAATCTGCTAGGTAGATAGGTCTGGTGGGATGGGAGAAGGCCCAAAGTGTACAAACAATTTCTTTTATTAATATGGTACTGAGCTGAATGTCATTCTAGAAATCATGGATGTCCAGTCTTGCCCGGGGGCCAGACTTTTAGAGGCTAATGGACATACAGTCATTTAAGCATGTGTACGCTATCCAATCAACAACAAAACCAAACTGATAGACTTAAGTGTTTGTCACTAACCTCATCAGATATGCAAATGGACATGCCCAGACACTCTAATATTTGTTCTTATTAATAATGAATTACAAAATCTGAATCTAGTAGAGGGACTCTGTTTATTTAGAAAGATTCCCACATAAAGCCACTGATCCTCTTATAAATGCATGTGCTTCTTTACATGGTTCATCAGTCTAATCAGGAATTTTAGATTCCACAATTGGGATCTCTTCCGCCAGGCCAAATTTCCTTTTACTGACTAATGTTGGCTACAGCAGGTGAAAAGCGTAGAGAATATAATGACATCATCCTATATCTGCTTCAAGAAAAGAAAAGCATAGTCCTGCCTGAACCATATCACTAAAATAAATAACTTAACCATACTAAGAGGGCAGTGGTATATGTCTGGAGATACTAATTTTTTTTTTTTTGCATGAATGGGTTCCAATTTTTAAAAATCTTTTGGTGTTTAAAAATCACATGCATCTCATTTTCTGACTGGTTTTATTTCATGTCTCTTTTTCTTGGTATTCCTTCAGTATATCTTTTTTTTTTTTAAGATTTTATTTATTTATTTGACAGAGAGAGAGAGAGGCAGTGAGAGAGGGAACACAAGCAGGGAGAGTGGGAGAGGGAGAAGCAGCTTCCCACTGAGCAGGGAGCCCCATGCAGGACTTGATCCCTGGACCCCGGGATCATGACCTGAGCCAAAGGCAGATGCTTAACAGCTGAGCCACCCAGGTGCCACCTTCAATATTTCTTGGACAACATCTTTGTCCCTCAAGACACACACCAACAATAGCAGATGACTGCTATTACCCTTCCTCCAGTTCTGCCTGATTTGTTGAAAATGCCTCACAGAGTTATTTCCTTAAGAGGGGAAGAGGTGGAGAGACTAGGACATCTTGGAGGCTCAGATCTTGTTCTTCAGAAATGAAAACCGTGGATGAAAATATACCCACAAAAATGAGACAATCGCTCTTCAGAATCATTTATGACCCTGGAAGATAGCAAGGAGCAACGGCTGAAGAAAAACACAAGCATCTTTGTGGAGCATACTTTATTTAACTTATCATGTTTGTGATCACCAAAATAAAAACAATCACAAAAATTGGTAACCTCGTGAGGTTTAATAAAACCCTAGGACAACCACATGATTCTTTATTATTTCAGAATATGTGGAAGTATCACAAAAGGCGTAGAAAATGTGTCCATCTAAAACTCTTTACTGGGTGGAAATGTTTTCATAAGAGCAAGCTTATGCACTAATAAAACCTCTAGTGTATCGGGATGACCTTTCAGAGTGTGCCAACGTTGACAAAAATCGGAGAACTCACAATCTAGAAAGGACAAGCAAATAAGAAACTCTAAGGATCATACCACATATTTAAGTCAATCAAACCAGGTTTGTTTATACCTTGACTAAATCCCTATCAAACAGAAATGACAATACCTTTTTAAAAATGTCTTAAAAGAGTCCATTCTTTCTTTGATCTTCTGAAAAACTGCTTTACCACATTCCTAAGAAATCACTACAGAGCAGAAATCAGCTACCAGGGTTTTCACAAGCATACCTTAAAGCTATTTAACATGAAAACTCTCTGCATTATTTAAATATGTTAAGGCCACTTCCAGTATTTGCCTGGAAGCCATGACATTATACATATGTATATTTACATGTCTGCGTATGCATGTATATGTGTATATGTATGTATGAATATATGTGTATAAGAGTGTTTATGTATCTGTATACTTATGTGTATCTATACATACGTATAATGTTTGAAATATCTTTAACTACAAAAACAGGGGGGAAAAATTAAATTCATGCTCCTTTAGGGCAAAATTAAATCCAGACTCCCGAGCCTGAGCATATTCTAGCTGGAGCATCTCCAGCTAGAGAGATCACATGTCAGAATAATTAAGCATCTACAGTACTTGTAGCTGAATCAAGGCAAAGGGAAATAAGAATTCTTATTACTGATAGATGTGTTGGATGCCTTTCCTTATCAGTACATCTTTTTCAGGCAACTATCCCTTAGCTCATTATTTAGATTTGCCACCTAAGACATTTCTTTTCCTTCTCTCTCAGGGTCTGATTGCATTTGTTCTGGTACCTTAACTGCAGCGTCATTATTACATGATTCATCATGTAACCAAGGGTCAAACATGTTTTAAAATCTACTGGAGGTTTCAACCCTGTAGGCAGCATAATAAAAGAGATCCAAGTAAAAGAATGTGCTATAAATATTTAAATTTGTGAAGAAAATGATCGAAGCTTTTGGCTTTCTCTGAGTCCTTAGGAAAGGATGTGGTTTTTAAACAAGAGAGCCATTTCACAACCAAAGCACTTTTAATTCAGAGTGTGTCACTCAATGCTCCACACTATACTCTTATTGGTACATAATTCCTAATGAAATTTCTAAGTGAAGGACATGGCTATCTTTGCCTCTGGAAAATGCTCTGCATACCGTTTCTGCCTTGGCAGCCTCTCTGTGGCAGCTTAATGGCACTTATTGCTATGAAGTGAGGGCACGAAAGAGGACTATAATGCCAGCATTTGGGGAGTAAAGAAAATTTTTAAAGAAGCTGTGGTGGAAAAAAATTGGCTGGACCTAAGGAAAAAGAGTTTGTTTATAACTATTTTAAAAAACACAGGTAACATTACAAAGATACGTCTTCTGCCTCAGTATTAAAAATGAAAGATATTTCTTAGCATTTCTGGAGGTCAGGCAGCCTTTTCGTCCTTCTGCATTGTAAGTGAGCCACTTCCTTATTCACTGTATATGCACTCCCACTGTCATTGCCAGAGCTTTCTTTTTTAATTTCTACATCTGCTCCCATCTTCAGCTGGATAACCTCCATTCTCTCCCAGGTCTCACTTTAGCTGTCTCTCCCTGTAGGAAATCTTTCTGGCTCCATCCTCTTTCAACTATATTTCTCTGCTACAAACTGTCATAGGTAGTTCAAATTCAACGCGCACAGATCCAAGCCCACCACAGTCCACCAAATCCCGCTCATCGTCCTCCTGTGTTCCCAGGTCAGTGAAGGGCTCCACATCCCTGCAGTGATCCCAGACAGAAACACGGGTGCCATCTTTGGTTCTGCTATTCCTGTTCCCAGACCTATTTGGTGATCAAGTTTCTTGGCCAAATTTGCCCACTTCTCACCATCCCTACTCCAGCATTTCTGATTCAGGTGACTATGTCACCATCATTTCTCACTTGCTTAGTGACAGTCTTCTATCAGGTTTCCCATTCTTGACTCCCTCATATCCATCCTCTATTCCATCGCCAGTCATTCTAGCATGTGACTCTAATCAGTTATTCTTTGGCTTTAAACCTTTCACTAGTCTCCATTGCTTCAAGATATTATCCAGGCTTCTTATCATGATTTGCAAGATACTTCGTGATCTCTTACCTTTTACAGCATACCTGTTTGAATTCCATTCTGAGGTAGATATTATCCATTGAGGTCGATATTATTACCTTTAAACTGGAGATGATCAAATTAAGTCCCTGTGATGTAGAAAACTCTGATTTGGGTCATACAGCCAGGAATTGGTGTTAGATCTGAATTCACTTTAGGGGATTGAATAAAATATTCAGAAGTGTAATTCGGATTTAGAAGTTTGAATTTATTTTTCCTCAAAAGGGCATGCATTCTAAGGTTCCCTTTAATATACTTCTGATTCATATACAGAACAACATGGTTCAATTTCATTAGAATGTTATTGTATATAAATTTTATTAGACCACCCTTACCTATTAACTTCGTTGGATTCTCCAATTATCTTCTCTGGCTCTCCAGAGTCTGATGAAGGACTTGTGGGTAAGCTATGTATTTGGGACGTGAGCCCAGGGAGCAGGAGTGGTGAGGAGCGTGAGGCACAGAAGGAGGACTAGCCCATAAAAGTATGTGTTAACAACATCGGTGCTATGACAACAGGCTTCAATTCTCCCAAGAAAAGTGTACTTTCTGGATACCTCCTAAAATTACTCCCTGACCAATGGAAGGCAGAGGGAATTTTCCATCAGCTTCTGGCCCCATTGGTTGAGAGCTGCCCTCAGGGATACTAAGTGCCCCAAGGTTTTGAGTTGTATACATGTACTAAGCAAGCAAAATTCTGCCAGTAGTTGGGGCCTTTGGAGATCACAGGGAGCATACACATAAAGCCCTTGGGTCAGGGGTTTCTCCCTCCCTCTGAGTAGAAGCTTCCATAGACCTGTCTACAACAGCCACAGCTGAAATCAGAGATGACATCAGCCAGGATGAATTTGGATACCAAAGGATAGGTCACCTATTGTCAGGAAATGAAATAATTAAGAAATAGAATGCTATTCTATTCACTAATATTTTTAGACTCACAACAAATTTCAAGTAATAGGTTACAGTTTAACACAAATGTAATTTTCACTGATTTTTCTACCCAGAAAACAAAGATAACTGAATTATGTGTAGGTGGTCCTATTAAGTGACTCATTTGCAAATAAGTACTAAGTGCTTAGTTGCAAAGCTAGAGCTAATCAATAAATAATTCTCCTTGGAAAAGGGACAGAATTCTCTATTTCTATATAGCCCATTTATAGAAATGTTAAATATTAAAAACTCTGGGCCCAAAATTAATCACAGAAGAAATGGTTTTGACCATATTTTAGCACCTTGGAAATCATATGACTGATAATTTTACTATTCTTTATTCTGTGTCCATTCTCAAGCTTCTTTGCTTATTTATGTATTTAGGGCATAAGAACTATGTCAGGATAACCTGTAACTTTCAAAAATGAAAACCTGCCTATATTTTTGGAACATGAATTTTTTATATCCTTTTCATCTCATTTTTAAATGTCTGTTAACATACCCATAAGCTAAAGATAGAGATAAGATAGAATTAAAATATTAACCATGTTTATTGCCTTGGAATGAAGTTAAAGGAGTTTTTATTTTCCTCTTTGTGTTATTTAGAATTTTCCAAATTTTCTATAGTATTTACATGTTATTTTTGTGAAAAGAAGCAAGCCTACACTATATATGATTTTTAAAAAGTCAAATTAAGAAGAAAATACTTCGGTAATTGATTTTAACTCAAATGTGGCCCAAGATGGTTTTCATGAAAAATTGTCACCATGTAACACAGGTAGGTAGAAAATTTTTCATCACAATGAAAAAGAATCACCATTTGATTTTTATGCTAAATTAGTTTCTTTCCCATTTGCCAGGGATATTAATACCTTTGCCTTACAGGCCATGTGTGGAAAATCTAAGAGGTGCTGAATCACATGTACATTTTCCTTTTACTGAGAGAACTTGGAGCAGGCCTGTCCAGGCAGGAATGTGGCAAGAATTACAAAATCCCACTGGCCTTCATTTTTACTGTATACAGAGAAATATACTACTTGTCATTTCATGTCTGCATTGGTGATGACCTTAGAGTTACTGGATAGATTTACACCATACTATCCTGTTTGGAATGTTCTTCTGATTCTATTTGTCCATATTTCTCCTATACAGATGGAAAATTTCAGAAAGGTACCTGAAAGGGAGTTGGTGAACTCAACCATTAACCGCTATAATCTCACCAACAAGCTAGAAGAGATGAGGTTGATAGGCACAGCCAATAATTCTATTAGGATCACTGCTTACCATGACTAAATCCTAGGTGGATCTTTATGTTGTTAACCCTGGGTCAATTCTCATGTCTTTTCTCCTTTTCCAGAAACTCCTAGCATTGGTCTGCAGGCATGGCACGTATAGCTCCTTTCTGTAGTGCTCTTCCCCAGGACTGCCTGCAGAATGGAGTTTAGTCAGCCTGTTTCCCTTCTGCCGTGTTGCATTCAATGTCAACCACATAGGACTTTTGGTTTGTCTGGGTTTGGTTTTGTTTTTGTTTGTTTCGTTTGTTTGTTTTTGCTTTTAATCTTCAGAAAATTGGGGACAGTTGAAATAACAAATAAAAAACAAAGTTGAGTTTTTTGATAATCATGGTCCTTCCCCTGTAAGGCTGATTATATTACTGAGATGGTTTCTAGTTTCATCCTCTGCTTTCTTTAATCAAGTTGGGGATCACCAAACATCCTTTCGTTTTCTGACTTCCTCATTAGAAAAGGGAATGCAGTCTTCCCTATTTGAAGTCTTTACTTCTGTGTATGTTGGCAAGCAAAAAAGTCAGGGCAAAGCATGTATGTTCTTTGTCTTTGGTGAGTAATTTACCTTTCCGCCTTAACTTCTACATTGGACAGCAGAGAGACCTTACCTAAATTATCAATCCTCCACCATTATTTGCTCCTAAATACACTATATTTTTCCTTTGTAGTTGGGTTTTGCAACCGTGGCATTTTTGACATGTTGGACTGGATGATTCTTCATTGTAGGAGACAACGCTATCCTATATGCTGAGCAGCATCTCTGGCCTCTTCCCACGAGATGCCAATAGCACCACCCTGTCCCCAATTCTGATCATCTGTGATAACCAGAAATGTCTCCAGACATTTCCAAATCTTCTGGGGGAACAATATCACCCTTGATTGAGATTGCAAATCGCTGATTTGAAAAACTTAATACATCTGTAATTATATGCTTATTTGTGTGATTATAAGTAATCATTGCCTTTTCCTCTTGACTCAAAATTCCACAGGGGCAGAGATCAACCCTATTCTAAAATATGCCAAATTTCTGTTCCTGGCACATGGTAGCCACTCATTAACTATACATTGATTTAATTAATAAATAATGATGTGGATAGGCTTTGAAATTTTTTTAATTTAAATTCAGTTTAATTAACATGTGTTGTATTACTAGTTTCCGAGGTAGAGTTTAGCGATTCATCAGTTGCATTTACCACTCAGTGTTCATTACATCAAGTGAACTTCCATCAAGTGTCCACCACCCATTACCCCATCCCCCCTGTTACCTCATAACAAATTATCACGAAACTTCAATGGTTTAAAACCAATCATTGTTATGTCTCACAGTTTCTGCAAATTCAGAATTCAAGAAGGGTTTGGATGGGTGCTCCTGGCTCAGGCTCTTCCCGTGTAGTTGCCGTCAGTGGAATGGCAGGTGGTGGCAGCTGGGGCTGGCCCGGCATCTTCATGCAGTCTCAGGGCCTCCTTTTATGGGTCTCTGCTCCGTACATGCTAGTTTGGGCTTCCCCATAGCACAGTGGCCCCAGGTCAGTCAGCCGCCTTCCACAGCAGCTCAGAACTCTGAAGGCAAGTGCATGCCATTTTTACGACCTAGCTCAGAAGTCACATGGCGTCATTTCCACCACACTCTACCGGTTGAGGTGGTTACAAAGTCCTGCCCAGGCTCAAGGGGAGAGGACACAGACCCATCTGACCGATTAGTGAGAGGAATGTCCAAGTCTCATTGTGAGAAGAGCCTGTGAGTCGGGAGATAAGGCCAGCAGTTATCTTTTGAAAATACAATCTGACACGGGAGAACAACAGAGCTGCAGGCCCTTGGATAAGTTTTGTGGCATCTGCGAGTAAAGAGAACTTGCTCCCAACTTCCTGTTTGGGACCTGAGAGGCAGTAAGCCCCTCTCAGCTCTCTTCCTTATCGCAGCAAATGCAGTAGCAGTTGGGTTGAAGATAACAAGCGCAGTTCCAAGAAAAGAGAGGGCCCTAGGTAGCCCTTCAGACCTCCTGCTGCCTGTAGTGGGGAGTCGAAAGAGCTGAATTTTCATATGCTCCTCAAAAGATGGGAAAATCTGCTAAAAGGGAGAGAGCATGGGCACAAGATAGTCTTCATGTTATAAAGGGGCATCTTGGTTGTAAAGAGGCTTTTTCTACAGGAAGAGAGTACCATCCTTAAGCTGGAAGCAGATAAGGTCACAGCCGTCTTCAGGAAGGTTATTGTGCTGGGGGCGGAGGTGGGAAAGGGGTGAAGTTTGAGAAGCAGGTGTAGCAGAGATGCATGCCTTGAGAATGGTATCATACCCTTCAGCAGATCCTAGTACGGCAGGCGCCAAGCCATGGCTACCCCACCCCAAATATGAAGCTGTCTTAGTACCTGGGAGTTTATATGACATTCCAGGGGGAAGGAAAGAGGAAAAAAAAGTCCTGAATTGGCCAAGTTTGTCTGGAAGTGATCAGATTAGGTTTTCTGCCATCAGACTAAATGGGAGTTCAATGCATAACATTTATCCTGAGTGTTAGAAAAATATAGAATATTACCAATTTTGTTTTCCTATCTGGGGTCTTGGTTTGCAAAAATCATATTCACTATATAACTATTCCCTTATCAATAGGTACTTACATTGCTTCCAATTTTTCACTGTAGAAATTATACTGCAATGACAACTTATACATGCTTATTTGTACACATGTCTATTTCTCTAAAAAAGATGTCTAGAAGTAAAAATGCAATAAATTCTTCGTGCTTTTCAACAAGGACCTGTCCCACTCAACCATTTGCCTAAAACTTTATCATGTCACTAGAATGTGAGCCACTTGAAGGCAGGGCTTTTATTTGTTGTGTGTGCTTTTTTGCACAACAAATATTTGTTGAACAAGTAATTTGCATTTAGGTATCAAATGACTCTGTGCTCTCTCGCATTATCTTTGAGATAATTTTATGAGCCTTTTTTCTCAGGACAGTTTCCTATTTCTTGAATAACACTAATGCCACATCAGTCTCATGAGCCAGCTAAGGAAGTCTGAGTAGGACTTGAAGTAGGAAGCTGGTCAGGAATTCCTACTCAGGAATATCTGGTCCATCACCAATGAAACAGCAATTTTTCTTACAGCAGAATTGCTGCAGGTTTGGCTTCTAATAAATCGCCTCAGTGGATAACCCATGGGTCTCCCCCACTCATCATCATTAATACACTGGGCAGTAGTCTTCACTGATCATTTAAACAGGGACTGGCAGAAACAGATACAATCCATTTTAATTGAGATTTAGAGAAATAAGGAAGTCAGAAGAGAAGGGACCTCAAGGATATAATCTCCACTTTCACCTTGCCTGAGATAAGAGGTGACATAGTTCATCCTTACAGAACTTTAGTTATTTGACAGATTTCATCTGCCAATATCATTTATTCTCTATTCTCAAGTTTTAGTTTGCCCATTTGTCAGTCCAAGTAAAGTAAATTCACCTGATAAATGCTATACCTAATCCTACGTGAGGTATAAATTTACTTCATTATTAAATGTCAGTAGGAGTTCAGTAATATCATGATGTTATCATTGAACTGTTCAGGTTTCACTTTGTTTTCGATTCAGGCCAGTCCAGGCGAATGGAGGCGTGTTGCTCTTTCAGTCATGAAATAGCGCTGTAGTAGAAATTGAGCTTTAAAAATCTTGAACAAATGACTGTAACAAAACAAGGAAAATGCAGACCAGGATTTTTCTCTAAGGAATATTAAAAATCTAGATAACTTTTTCAATGAGTCTGAGATTTAAACTTTGAACTAAAAATAATTATGGAATAGATAAACCTTGGAGGAAAAAGAGGTGGAAGGGGAAAAGAGATCATAAAAGTATCCCCAAGGCTGTTCTTGAGGCTCTTATGATTACAAACTGTATTATGGGGTGCCTGGGTGGCTCAGTGCGTTAAGCCTCTGCCTTCGGCTCAGGTCATGATCTCGAGGTCCTGGGATCGAACCCTGCATTGTGCTCTCTCCTCAGCAGGAACCCTGCTTCCCCCTCTCCCTCTGCCTGCCTCTCTGCCTACTTATGATCTCTTTCTCTCTGTCAAATAAATAAATAAAATCTTTTTTAAATAAAGCTGTATTATGTTCCACTTCTTTAAATCAGTAAGTATAGCAAAGGTTTTGTACACATAGTCTTAGAGAAAAAAAATGCAAGAAGTCTATATGAAAACTTAAAATGTATTTCATTCTTATTTATTTCACTTTGTCAATTGACTAATCAACAGAGGATGAGTATATTATAGTTCCCTGCCAGACTAGTAATTTAATTTTTTTTCTGAGTTTGTATTATGTGTGTGTTTCCAGTGAGGGAGGCTCTCGGCATTGCAAAAGGGTATTAACAATGCAAGACCTTATCTGATTGAACAGACCTAGGTGATCTCTTCTGTTCACAGGGTTCAGTCTTAGACAATCTTCAGGTCTCGGTTTAGATGCCTTCAAAAGCTTTTGTATTTTGTATATTGAGCATTCACTATGTGCTTCGTAAATTACATGTGCTATCGTGTTCAATTCTCATGACAACTTTATGACTTGGACATCAATATGAACCCCATTTTAGAGTAGGGCAAATTGAGGCATGACATGCTGAAGTCACATACCCTTAGCTATTATATTGTATGTATGGCATTAAATACAGGTAATCTGGCTCCAAAGCCAATGCCGAACCAGGGTGTGATGAATCCTAGTCCAGGTGATAGGCCTTGCTGGGTGCCCTTCCTTTTAATTCCCAGGGCTTCTCTCATTGTTGCACTTTTAACTCTGCACTGTGGCTGCCTCTTTCAATGCCTGTATCTCATGCCATATTGCAAGCAACTTGAAGGCACGAATATGTTTTAGTCATAGTTATATTCCCAGAGCCTAGCACATCGCCTGCCATATAATACATGAGCAATAAACATTTTTGAACGAATAATTTTCCTTCTAATGATAGTAATAGCGAAGAGCCTTGAAAACCAGACCACCTGGGCTCAAATCTTGGCACAGGGGCTTGCCGTGTGATTATGGGCAAATCATTAATCTCTTGTACCTGTTTGCTAAGGGATAATAATAGTGCCTGCTTCACAGAGCTATACAGATTGGCAGAAGTAGAGAGCTTCAGCAGTGCCTGGTACATAGGAAACAATTTAATGAGAAAGCCTAACTCAGATCTGTTTCCTGAATGAAGAAGGCAGTACATCAATATAAAAGAAATTCTAAAATTCCATTACTAAGGATCTATTAAGATTCAGAAGGAGATCACATGTTAATAAGTGAAAGAAAAGAATGACATCTTACATAACTGATGAATATTCTTCACAGTTAAGCTCTAGCAAAATTTTACATACTTGACAAATACCTTTTGCTGCACCTTGGGCTTTAGAATCATGATTAATGATGTCAGAAAAAACTACTTATAAATCTCCAAGTATTACAACACTACCTCCTCAGCATATGACTTCTGACAGTGCCTCCCCAAAGGGATCGTAAGAATCACCAGGGAGCCTTTTAAAAATACATATATCCTGGCCTTACTCCTAGAGAGTCCGATTCTTTAGAACCGAAGTGGGACCAAAGAGTTCGCATCTGGGGCTTTGTTGTGTTGGTTTTCTTCTTTTTAACCTGGGAGTCACTGATTTAAAAGAGTTCTACACCACTCAGTTGCATTATTCTCCTTTCCCTCCCCTATTTTTTGAGGAATGTCAGGGAAAATAAGGCCAAGCTGTGAGATCATCTGGCCACTGACCCTGTCCTGGCTTGTGTTTATAATCTTGCCCTTCCCCTGTGCAAGCATTCCCAACCAACCACACTGAGTCCCTTCCGCTGAAGATTAGTAAATAGTGAAAAAAAAATTTAATTTCCTTTTTTTAAAGATTTTATTTATTTATTTGACAGAAAGAATGAGAGAGCAAGAGAGCACAAGCAGGGGAAGCAGTAGAGGGAGAGGGAGAAGCAGGATCCCCGTCAGGGAGCCCGATGCAGGGCTTGATACCAGGACCCTGGGATCACGACCTGAGCCAAAGGCAGACACTTAACCATCTGAGCCACTCAGGTGCCCTGAAAAATTTTAAATACCATATCAAAAAGGTATTAGGAACCTAATACTTAATTTTGTTCTTATTAAAACTGTGGATAAGATTTTTGACTCAAAAAAAAAAAAAAAGACACGTTTTGGTAAACACTGTAGCTTTTTAAGCAATTGGAAGAGTTAAATTATTAATTTCCACTAAATAACAAAAGATATGGATGTTATTGAGTTGGTCTCAGACATCAGCTTGTTGTTTTTTTTTTTCTTACATTAATTCACTTGCTCATCATAACCCTGAGATGTAGGCATTATTTTATCATTTTGTTGATTAGGAAACCAATATTCAAGGCAGTTGAATAACTTGCTCAAGGGCCAGTAGAAGGGAGCACTTACATTCGGGTCCAGATTTCTGACTCCATGTCCAGAGCTGTTTTCCTTTCACTAGATGAATAGGGAGACATTTCACTCCTTTTCAGTGAAAAAATCATTGCACTTGGGTTTTTTCTAATGTGTTATCAATTTTTCATAACATTTTTGGTAACCTTACTTTTTAGTAGACAGTCTTTTTTGTTAGAATCGCTGCACAGCCCCCACAGTGAGTAGGCAGAGAAAACTGGCAGCACAGTCCAGAGTCTGCTTTAGTCAAACTTCAATCCACTTGTAAAAGTCCTTGGAAAAGAAAAAAAATGTCTTTAACACTATGCCAAGCAGTAGAGAGGAGGCTGGCTTGAAGGTTATATGAGCTTTCTTCCCACAGCTCAGAACATTCTACTTCACAGCTTCAAACACCATTACATTTTTTTTTCTCTTGTTTGATCACTTTTAATACCCATGCAGATGAATTTTTCCCCAGAAGACACATCAAACTGCTGAGCAGCTCCCCAGGTAGCGCTCGGTTGCATGAGGCCTGGCATGTTGGGTTAAGTGGCCTTCTCACCTGACTCAGGATGCTGCCACCAGAAAGGGGAACATTTCTGTTCTCTGACCAGACAACTTCTCTCATGCCAGCCCCTGTTCTCCATCCCTGCTCCAGTCCCTTGTCTGAATAGGCTGAGAAAATGTCCTCAAAATAAATGCCTGAGCACTCCTGACCCATGTTATAAAATCTAGATGGGATGAGGTGGCTTAGTGACAAAAGTCCTTTTCCAGCTTCATCCCATTTTCCATTTTCATTCATTTATTTACTCATCATTTATTCAACACATGCTTTTTTAAATTTTAAATTCCAGTGTGGTTATTATACAGTATTGTACTAATATTGGGTGTACAATGTAGTGCTTCAGTAGTTCCATACATCCCCCAGGGCTCCTCACGACAAGCGCCCTCCTTAATCCCCATCACCTCTTTCACCTGTTCTCCTCAAACACACGCTATTTAAGAGACAGTTGTGTGCCAAGCACACACATTAGGATGATTATACAAGAAGCTGACCGAGAGAAGAAGAGCCTGATCAATCCAGTAATAATGCCTGTGCAGTATTGTGGGGGCACAGTGGAGGTTCCTGTACCCTAGCCTGGGGCGGGAGGCGGGGAGGAGGGTAGTTCCTGGACAAAGGGAAGCTTCCTGGGGAGGTTACTTCTTTTTTTTTTTAATAATTTTTTTATTATGTTATGTTAGTCACCATACAGTACATCATTAGTTTTGGATGTAGTGTTCCATGATTCATTGTTTGTGTATAACACCCAGTGCTCCATGCAATCTGTGCCCTCCTTAATACCCATCACCAGGCTCCCCCCCCACCCCCCCCAAAACCCTCAGTTTGATTCCTGGAGTCCATAGTGTCTCATGGATCGTCTCCCCCTCTGATTTCCCCCCCTTCGTTTTTCCCCCTCCTTCTCCTAAGGTCCTCCATGCTATTCCTTATATTCCACAAATAAGTGAAACCATGTGATAATTGTCTTTCTCTGATTTATTTCACTTAACATAATCTCCTCCAGTTCCATCCATGTTGATGCAAATATTGGGTATTCATCTTTTCTGAGGTCAGAGTAATAGTCTATTGTATATATGGACCACACTTCTTTTATCCATTCATCTGTTGAAGGGCATCTCGGCTCCTTCCACAGTTTGGTTATTGTGGACAATGCTGCTATGAACATTGGGGTGCATATGGCCCTTGTTTTCACTACATCTGTATCTTTCGGGTAAATACTCAGTAGTGCAATTGCTGGGTCATAGGGTAGCTCTATTTGTAACTTTCTGAGGAACTACTCCTACTAAGAACTACTCCTTAGTTGATTCTGGTAGGATGTGTGTGAGGAACCAGAGTAGGGTGAGAGAGAGTAGTAGAATAGCACTTGATGGGGGGGTATTCTAGACAGTGAGACATCAAGAGCAAAGACTTTGAAGAAAACTCATGTGTGCGTGTGCATATGTGTGTGGCAGTATGTGTGTGAGTGTGCATGGGTCTTGGTGTGTGCATGTAGGTATGTGGGAATGTGTGTGTGAGATAGTTATTGAAGTTGGTTCATGGTGTCATCGTGGAGCAGAACATAGAAGTATGGAATAGAGTAATCCATTTGCAGCTGCCATTTACTTGTATTTACTGATTGGAAATCCTGAGATGTACAAAGATGTACCAACTTCCTAAGGGCTGAAAATAAAGAACAACGCTACTCAAAATCCTTGGCAACTTTTAACCAAAGGCCTTTCCTCTGGGCTCTTGTTTCTTAAGTTGTGAAATGAAAAAACGTGGGACTTGGAGTGATGGAGTGTGAAGACTTGGAGATTAACTGTCTGGATCCGAACCGTCTGTGAGTTCTGTAAACTGAAACCAGTTACGTCACTCTCCAGGCCTCCATTTCTTTGCATGTAATATGAAGAAGACAATGAGTTTTAGCTCAAAGCTGTTTTGTTCATTAAATATACATAAAGAACTTACAACCTTACTCCGCACAAAAAAAAAAAGCACTCTGAATTTTAATTACCACTATCGTTACTATTATCATAAAGACTCATTTTGGAACCTAATAATCTGGAACTCTCTAGTGTTCTAGGATATTTACTGCTTGATTCACGCTATAATAAGGTTTAACACAGGCTTAAATAAAGAAATTGACTTTTACGGTTAGAGTGTCCTACATCTACCAAGTATAGCTATGTAAACATTTTGTGTCTCTGTTTTCTTGTATTTAAAATTTTAAATGTAGTTCATAATCCTATAACTCACAATACCTATGTGTAATTTGTGTAGTCATTCTCAGGATTATATAAAAAGAAGCATTTAAGGACCCCGGAACCTAGGGTACAGGTATCTGATACATATATTGAAATAAATATTAATTCCATTATCCATTTATGCAAATATAAATGCTTAGTATTTACTTTAAAGGAGAGGAAATATAAAGGTTAGAGCACATGGAACTTTTTGATGAATTCTACAGATGGGAGGACAAGAAGAGATTAATAGGCATTTTATTAAAAGCAAGCAAAATGGAAGTGTTTTTACATTTCTTATGAAATTTGAGATTATCGTCTAGATATTTAATAACAACTTTAAGAGCAAGTGTTTTATGGATATTAGTGACATCAAAATAATGCATGCTGAATAATGGGAATAATGATATCAAGACTATCAGCCTTGATGCCTCAGGATGTATACCTGGAGAGTGGGGAAGACATCCTCCCTCAATACAATGCAAGAATGTGAAAAGAGGCACAAGAAACTAAAAAGAGAGGTGGCCAAAGAGCTATTCTTAGAAATATAATACTAATCCATGATGCAATAAATATATTAAGAAAAAGTTATTTCGTGAATGGGATAGAATTATCTATTGAACTGAACTGATGCATGTACTTATGTACACGGTTTAGCTAAAAGTAGAGGCTTTGAATCTGGGTTTGAATAGAAAGAGAAATAATCATGACAAGGCTTTCCTTGTGCTGTCACTGAGGGTCTGGGGGTGACAACAAGCTAGAAGGATGGTGACTGACAGCATTAATTGCCAACCTGTTCCATTCCCATGCCTCAGTCTTCTCTTAGCCCCGCCGCTCCCTCTGTTCCATTTCCATGCTTACTCTTTCTTTCAAGATGCGTACAACCAAGCAGACTAGGAAAATACTATCCTGTTCTCTCACACATGGAGGTAGCCTCCAACCTTCCAGCCACAATAATGGGCTGACTCTTCTAGTTAATCAATAAAATCTAGGAAATTAATCAATAAATCTTTTCTGTCTTCCCAAGAGGTTTAAGGACTAGAACTCAAGGAGATAGCAAAGAAATACCATTCCATTGACTCCATGATGCTCCCAGTTATAAAGAACATTATAATTTTATGTCAATTGAGAAAGGAGAAACACTTCCAAATAACCAAAGAAACAATGCTGTACTGATTGCATGAATGCATGAGTTGGTCATACCAATTCCCATTGCATTGAATTTTCTTTCATATCTTAGGAGGAAATTGGCAATGTCTCCTTCTTTGATTGCCTTGCTTGTCATATGATAAGCAGTTCTTTGGCCCACATTTTAGTACAAACTATAACAAAGCTTCAACTGCTCGTCACCCTCTTCCTTTCCTAGGCCATTTAAAAGGCTTAATTATTGCTCTGCAAGAAAATATGAAATTGTAGTCATCATTCCAGTCACTAATGTCTATTTCACTACCATTATATTTATACCCTACCTCTTTATTTCTGTGCATTTCTACCTCTAATTTGTATTTTATTGCTGAACTACGATGTAGTCTTTCTATAGACATTTTAAGTGACAATTAAATTAAACATGTGTATTATTAATCATGTCCATAACTCAGCTGATGTGGTAATATCATCAGGAGCTACAAGCAAGTTCACCCACGTGAACTCAAGTTCACCAATGACAACTCTGTCACAACAGTGATGGTAACAACAAGTCAATTGTAAGACACATCCTGCTTTCAGCGATGTTAAAATATAAAGGCAAAAATTACATCTTAGAATGGATGAAATGTAATAACAAGACTTCATTCCTGTCTTCCAAAGGTCCATGTATTATAATTTGGAGATAAGACACAGACATATAATAAGACAATGACAAGTAAGTGACTTTTATAATTTTCAAAGAACTGTCACAGACAATAAAATACTCTAGATCTTCAATGCAGAAAGATAATACTTAGAATTATTTCAGTTTCCTTTTACAGGGAAAGATGAAGACCCAATTCTCCTTACTATTAAATCCTGTGGTCCTATCCCTACATGCCAAAATATTGTACAGTTATGATTTATACAAGGAAATCTGAGTTTTCCACCTTAATTCGCAGGCATTCAAAGAGGTGTGGAAGGTTATAACACAGTTCAAAAGACAACACATATTGACCATATAGGCGTGAAAGTGGCAAATAAAGAAGGGAGTGTACATCCAGCATGCAAACGCTCTCCACACAGACCTCAGCCAGCCCGGCCCAGGTACTGTCTCCCTTATGCTCAGAATATATGTGGATCTGCACATATTTCCGCCCAGGCCATTTTCCCTACCTCAAATAGTTTCACCCAGCCTCAAACCACCAGTAACTTAAAGGCTCAGCTCAAATTCTTGACAGGAATAATGAGATTTGAGGATTATTGGCTGACAGGAGAGCAGTCAGAAGCACTAGAAGAGAAGAGGTCTAGAGGGGCTGACAACTGACTGATGGACTATTACTGGTGTTATCAACCAGAGAACTTTCGATATTATGGGGCAGCTCTGCAACCATCCATCCTCTTCCTATTCAAGCCCTACGACCTGCTTCCATAAGTAGAGAACATCTTGAAGCTATAAACCAAAGGTTATATGTATTCCTTAACCTGAGCATAGTATCTTGCGTGTCACGATTATGTAGAAAGATTTTTAGCTGGCATGTGTCATGGGTTGTATTTTGTGTTCCCCCGAACAATATGTTGAAGTGCTAACCTTACTCTCTGGCCTTACTGGGGAAATAAGATCATTACACAGGTAACCACATTCAAATGAGGTTATTAGGGGGAACCCTAATCAAATATGACTGGTGTCATTGCAAAAAGGGGGAATTTGAACACAGAAGTAGACCCACAGAGGAGAGATTGCATGAAGTCACTGTGGGGAGTGCTATGCAAAGACAGAGGTTAGGGTGATGGAGGGAGCTACCTCCCGAGGAGCGCCAAGGGTGGCTAGCGGACCCCCAAAGCAAGGAAGAGCAAGGAAGGATTCACCCTGATATTATCAGAGGGAGCATAGCCCTGCTGATGCCTTGATTTCAGACAGACATCCAAAGCTGTGAGATAATATTTTGTTGTTGTTTTAAGCCACCCAGCATGTGGCACTCTGCTACAACGGCCCTAGGAAACGGCTCAATACAATGTCTTTTACTTAGTGGATTCTTAAGGATGAGCAAATGCCAAGACTTCATCATTTCCTCAAAATATTTTTAAACATAGGGAAAAGTGTAGAAAGGAAGAGTCAAAATACATCTATTTCTTTCTTATAGGTGACAAGAACTGCAATAGATAGCAACACTCTTGCCTGTGCTTAGTTTCCAATAGCTACCATAGGAAGTGTTGATGTGAATTTGGCTAAGTGGCTGTTTCCCACTGGAATGTGATCAAAACAAAAACAATGCCGGATCACACAAAGGATGTCAAGTGTTGTTCCAGCTTTTCCAAGGGAGAAAGTTGATAAGTATTGCCGTGGTTAAGGGACAGCTTCAAACTTCTGTGATTGTTACTGTGCAAAGATCAGAATCATGTAGGAAGTTCCGATATTCCAGAATCGTGCATGTGGCCAGCTGTTGGCCCTCTGGAAATCATTCCTTTCTTTCTTTCTTTCTTTTTTTTTTTTTTAAATTGGGAAGCTTGTGACTGAAACCAAGCACCAACATCCAAGGCTACTGGTTTTCTTCTTAAGGTATCTGTACACTATTATTTACTCCAACACTTGTAAAGTTTCTGAAATCAATCCAAAACTCATTAAACATTTCTATCCTTCAAAGGAACACAAAATCTGAGATATGTAGTTTGCAAACCACAACATATGCTACACTTAAAGCACACTTAAATGTAAAGTTTCATTTTAACCTCAAGATAACCAATTTTTCCAATGACTCTTTCAAGATCTATTGATTCAGACACTCATTCATAATTAACTGGCCAGCTGAGCACCAGTTTCTTTTTAAAAGGAAATATTATCAGAGTGCCTGGGTGACTCAGTCAGTTAAGTGTCTGACTCTTGGTTTTAGCTCAGGTCATGATGTCAGAGTCATGAGATCAAGGCCCGAGTGGAGGTCTGCATCGGGGCTCTGAGCTCGGGATCCAGGCTCCAGACTCCTGACTCCCAGGCTCTGCGCTCAGCAGGGAATCTGCTTGAGATTCTTTCCCCTCTTCCCTCTCCTTCCCCCTCTGCATCTACCCCTGCTTGCTAGTGCGCTCTCTCTCTCTCTCTCTCTCTCTCTCTCAAAGAAGTAAATAAATAAAACCTTAAAAAAAAAAGGAAATATTATCATTCAAATATTTGTTAAGATGACATTTTTATCAGACTCCCTGAAAAGTATCCCAAGGTCAGACTTTATTTATTAGCTGACATTTCAAAGTAGAAATGTATTTTAGTGTTACAGAATTACTTGGAATAGAACCTCCACTTTTAAATTATCTTTTTTTAATTTTTTTGAGTGATCTAAAACAACATAAGAACTAATTCTCTGAGGCTTAATAGAATGCTAAGCAAAACTTAGTTTGTGTTTTAATCCTGATTAAAAACAAAGTGACAGTCTAGCTCTAATTGATCCAGAGCCCCTTTTGTTTCTCCTGGGATTTGTCACTATGCAGGAAGTTAGAACTTTCATTTTGTGTTCTGTTCTCACCTAAAAACTCTCCTGAACTTTTTTTGGGTCACTGTTACCTTTGAGCCCAAATTCTTTCTCCATTCAATATATCTGTCTTTGTTCCACAAACCCTTTATGAAATGAAAGTCACTTAGGAGTCTTTAGACGTGGCTGAAAGGGAACAAAATATTCTACAAGGTAACAGATAGTAAGAAAGTCTTCTTTATACAAAATTGCCTTTTTACCCCAAACAGTCTTCTTAAAAGATCTCGTAAAGTAACTAGATGTGTGGCTGCTTGGCCCTGTATTTTCTTACAGCTCTAATAAATATTTCAGTGATGCAGAGGAATGGGGTATAATCACTTGCTTTCTTCTGATGAGCTAGTTCGCAGGTCCTCCTTCTATGCTAAATACCTTTCAGTGATTACTGCAAGATCTGTGCACAGGTTTGCAACCCACATGAAATTCCACTTGTTTCTCAAAGGATAATAAATCTCCCTGAGAGACCCCACCATTTGGAAAGCCAGGTTACCTGTACCATGTAAATATATAGTATTTTCTAATTTGTTGAGTTGATTTTTAAAGGTCATTAGATAGGTTTTAATCTTTGTGATTTTTAAAGTCAGCTAGTTGCAAGTAACTCAGATGTGTTCTGTTCTGAGACTGCCCACATTCGTTAAAATTGATTCTCCCTCTGAGTCAGGTTTGTATGTGCTTTATTCCTCCCGAAACCGACATTTTGGACTCAATGAGTTTTCTCTCGCCCTATCTCCAGAAATTTCACTATGAAAGAATTGTCTGCTCTGTCTCCAGCATTTAGATTCTGTGAGACTGTGTATGACATACTGCTTACATCCGTCTATTCAAGTCAGGGTGAAAGCTGAGATCTGAAACCCATACTTCAGTTCAAAATGTCAGTTTTCCCCAGAAGAGCTAAAAGTCATGGTCTCAAAGAGATTGGCACAAGGGAGGCAGGGGCCTAGGAAACAGTGTGGCCTCAGGAAGAAGGTCAAAGGGCTTCTTCACCAGAGGTCTCAAGTTTTATTCCAACAATTGCCTGGACATGTGGGTAGAGTTAACTGAAATCAGAACAAAAAAAAAAAAAATTTTTTTTTTGCCACTTATCCTTCCTTTATAAGTGCCTCTCTATTCAAGCCTTCTGTGACTGACAATGTCAAGAAAAAAAATTTTTTTTAAAGATTTTATTTATTTATTTGACAGAGAGAGAGAGATCATAAGCAGGCAGAGAGGCAGGCAGAGAGAGAGGGGGAAGCAGGCTCCCTGCCGAGCAGAGAGCCTGATGCGGGCCTCGATCCCAGGACCCTGAGATCATGACCTGAGCCGAAGGCAGAGGCTTTAAGCCACTGAGCCACCCAGACCCGACAATGACAAATGAATACTGATTTTTTTTATCCAGCACATCTCTTATCTGAGAGGCTTTACTATTTAGCTACATTGTTTAAAATTTTAGGTGCCATGGTGACTTTTTGTGAAGTATTTCTGCGGCCACATGCTTTGCTTTGAAAAGGGTCCAGGACAAATTGTTAGCAGTCATAACGTATGGCCCAGAACTCTGGGGACTCCATCACTGCTGATCCACACATTGGAGCAGAGGGAGAGCTGTTTTCTGAGGAGGATTTGATGCTGCCTCCTGTTGCTGGATGCTTCTGTTGCCCACCTTTCTGCTATATTTCTGTGGGATGGCCATTCCTGTCAGGCATTTCTCTTAGTAAGAGAACTTTACCCCCACTGTCTGCCTCTTGCTCAATAATCAATGACCTATCTGCACTTGAGGTTCTTGGCAGAAATGACAACTCCAACCTTCTCTGTACAACTCCTCAATAAAAGCCTCATTACAAAAGCTAGTACTTAAAAAGAAATGCCTGACAGACATATATTCAATTAGTCCAGTTATTCTAAATGTTTTCTCCAGACTAAAACAGAAAATAAAAATAAAAACAACCAATTCTTGAGCGCTTATTCCATGCCACTGTGCTAAGACATATACCTAATTGTGTGTTTATAGCGGTGTCATATGCATTTGTTAATTATAATCATTTTACAGGAGAGGCGTAGCTAGGATTTGAACTAGTATTCATATCAATGTATCTGATCCCAAAGTGAGTTCCCTTTATCATCATAGTAAAGTGTTCTTTATCAAAACACCAAATCCTGAAATTGTTTTGACCTTTACGAATTCTTTTTACTTAACTACAAAACTGGCAATGTTGATGATGATTATCACATCAATGAGGACCCATCAGAAATTACCCCAAGGCCTCTTGGTCAAAAAAAGCTGAGATTCCTTTGAATAACTGATTTTATTTTCTCTCAAGAACACCAAATTCTATGCGATTGCTCCTGTTTCCTTCTTTGCTTTGGTCACTAGGAAGCACCAAGACAATGGTTGTTAACCTCTAGCAATTATGCATATATATTTCCATACACCAAGCTTACTGTAGATTTATTATTTTCTTGCCTGTACTTTTTCCCTTTGCCTTAATTTCCCTCATTTACTTATTTTACTTATCTTTTATTGTATGTATTTTTTAATTTGAATTCAATGAATTAACATATAGTGTATTATTATTGTATGTATTTTTTGAATCTTCTCAAATCCTTGATGAAAATAGGCAGAGTATATTAAATGCAATATACTCATTGTGATTCTAATTAATTTATTTGGCAAGAATCTATTAAGTGCATATTGCATTACCAGAACTATTATAGGTACTGGATATTTACTGAAACCTCTGAAATAAAAACAGTAACATAATCATATATTACCCTGGTGTTTGAAATATAACTTCTTATTCTACTTCTTATTCAAGCAGTGTCTAGCCAAAAATATAAAACTAAGACTCACAGGAGCATACTGATTCTGGTATTCTGCTTTCTTGTACTGTAATACTCAATGGTCTTTTAATTTGTCTTTTAACTATATTGAATATCATCAGTTTGAATAGTTTAATGCATGAGGTATGTAGATCAGTTACAACCAAAACATACTCACAAACACAGCCATAGTAGTGCAAAGCACCAGCAGTTTCTTCCACATCATTAGAGATATTAATTAATCCTCAAAACTATTTTTTCTCATCTGATTAATATGCCAGCCTTTTAGGCCTGAGAAGGGAAATGAATTATACTTTATATAACCCTTTTCATTAGACAAAAATGAAATGTAATAACAGAACCCAAATGCAAGCCAGAGTTGCCAGTTAGGACTACTAATCCAATTCCACAGAGAAAAAAAGAAACAAGGAGATCAGTCAGGATTACCCACAACAGACATGTTTAATTCAGTTTTGTTATCCTGTGAGTTTATCTCACTCATTGAGTGCTCTGGCCACCCTTGAGAAGGTGAATTAATTATTAAGCAATTTCTGTAAAGCTACTTAAGTCAGCTTTTTCTTTCCACCCCAAGAATAATGATGCAAGCAAATGCATTCACAGAATAGGATGCAATTAAAGCTTCAATTGATTTCAATTATTGACTATATTTCAGCTAAATTAGCAGTTTAGCATTCATTTTCCCATTTAACTTTAATTTTTCTACACAAAGGACAGACAGACGTTTTAAACTTGACTATTTGCTTGTAAAACATGCATTTTACTGTCTTTTTTTTTACACTACAGCAACAATTATCCACTATTTTTCTATTAATAGAGACCCTTCCAACTAATATGCTTATTGATTTTTTTGTAGCTATTTCCAAAGAAGTTTGATACTTGATTCTGTCAAGACAAAACGAAGTTCCTGAAAGGTCTTGAGTTGTTGCTCTTTAAACATATATTCAACCATTTTTTTAAATATTTTGACTGTATCTCTGGTTGCCTGCTATAATGATTTTAAAATTAAGATGAACTACATATTAAGATGAAACCTGAGATATACTTACAAGAAAAACTCAATTAAAAATCTTTTTACTAAAAAAAAAAAAATCTTTTTACTGAGGGGCACTTGGGTGGCACACTAGGTTGTATGTGCACTCTTGGTTTTGGCTCAGGTGGTGATCTCAGCGTCATGGGATGGAGCCCCTCCCTGGCTCTGCGCTCAGCTTGGAGTCTGCTTGGGTTTCTCTGTCCCTCTCCCTCTGCCCTTCCACACTGCATACTCTCTCTCTCTCTCTCAAATAAATAAATCTTTAAAAAAATACATTTTTATTGATGTGCAGAAGTCTGTGTCAGTTATCAAATATTAAATTATTACCCTGCTTAAGTTCTACTCAAGGTAGATTCGACCTTCAAACCAAAGAATTTCCTTGCATGAATCATTTGTGCAACATTAATGTTAATGACAAATGAAAATTAAGAGAAGTATTATAATCACAGTTTATATATATGACATTTAGACTGCTTTCTGTTGTGAGTCACAGATAACCCTTCCCAAAGTGGCTTAAAGAGCAACAGGAGGTTGAATCAATCACCAGGTGCTGGTGGCTTCACCATTTTCATTCCATGCTGTGTCCCCAAATTTTGGCTTTATCTTCAGATGGCTCCCTTCATAGAGGCAAAATGGTTCATACTTTCCAGATGTCATACTGGTGAATCCGATATTCAGGAAGAGATCATTTTTTTAAGTTACTCTCTGAAGAGCAAGCAAACTCTTCTTGACAAGAACTCTCACCTCATTAGATTGAATTGGGCCATGTGCCCATTGAGAATGACTCCCCGTGGACAGAGAAATGTCATGCTCTGATTGGCATATGCCTGGGTGCCTTAGCCAATCATTGTGGCCAGAGGGTGGGACTGACTTGACTGGCTCTGGCCAATCAGTGCTCCCCATAGGACCTGGTAGAAGAGTAACTCCTACCCTGAGCACAGGCTACTACAGGGACCGCGCAGGAGGAGAATGCTGGGGTGACGCCCAGGGGATCACTTTCAGAGTTCTTTTGTTCTTTTATTCAGAGGGTAAGAATGGGAGCATAATATGAAACCCAAACATACACAAAAGCAGTTTTTAAAAATTGTTGTAGATAGAAGCCTAAAAATTGATGAGTCCCAATTTCCAATTTGTGAGACTTTACCCAAATCTGAAACACTGAAATTTGCTTGAATTCTGGATCAAAGTAAATGTGGCTTTTCATAGTATTTTCTCACCTTTTTTTTTTTTTTAAGATTCTATTTATTTATTTACTTAGAGAGAGAGAGCATGAGTGGGGAGAGGGGCAGTGGGAGAGGGAGAGAGAGAGAATCTCAAGCAGACTCCCTGCTGAGCGCTGAGCATGGAGCCTGATTCAGCTGCCTCTGACAACTCTGAGATCATGACCTGGGCGGAAATCATGAGTCGGAGACTTAACCAGCAGAGCCACCGATGCACCCCAGTATTTTTCCAGTTTTTGTACACAAGACATTATTGCAACTGGCCCTTAGGCTGCCCCTTATTCCAGAAAAAGCAGGCATGAGAGTTCGCATATGCCTCACATCTTCCGTGAGGCCACTGCTTCTCAGTGATGTCACTATGTGAGAATCCAAAGGCAAAGAAGCTGCTAAGTGAGCTAGAGTCTTCTCCCTGGCAGTCAGGTAATACACCCTTGTCACCGGCAGGGAGACAACTCCTTGTCTTGCGCGGTGCGAGAAAATAGAAATAGATACATTGACGAATGCATCTGAACAAATGAGTAAGTCTGGCCTCATGAGTCCATACAGGCAGAATATTTCTGATACAAAAACAAAGTCAACTGTACCGTTAAACTTTATCATTGAATTTCTCTTCTTTCAATGATTGTTAGAAAAGACTGAAATAGTATGTAAGCATCTAAGTGAAGGAATTCTCCTGAAAGGAAAAAGATGTCTTAACCTAACCAAACTAGTCGATTTAGAAATTTAGGAATAGTAGTCATTACCTATTGGTGTGAGGAGTCATTCTTTTAAAACAATAGAATTTACAGTGTTTTCTACTTGAAATTTTTCATTTTAAGTCTCTTAAAATTGAGTCTCTAATAAATCCTGTCAGCCTCACAAAAAAGTCATCACACCCAACTAATCAAAGTCCTTTCAGTAGCCAAGTGACAAGTCTGTTAGTGCCTAGAGAAAGTCAGAGAGGTAATCTGTTTTGACTTAGGCAAAGTTTTAGACTCTGTCCTACTTGGCATATACTGTAATAATCCACTTCTAAAGTTCCACTGGCTGGAGAATGGAATCTGTCAATTCATTAATTTAGTCAGTCAACAAGCATTCTTTGTACACTTACTGCATGCCAGACATAGTGCTTGGTGCAGTCTGAATTTCCAACATTACCATCAGCAGCATCAACTGAAGGTTGCAAGAAAAGGGAGTGAGGAATGGAGGAAATTAGGGCAGGTGAGTGGGGAGAAGGAAGAGAGAAAGAGAAGAAGGACAAGATAAGGTAAAAGGGGAAAGAAGGGGAAAGGGGAGTGGGAGTTAAGGAAAAAGGGGGAAAGATTTCTCTTTCTC
The DNA here is from genome assembly GCA_028534135.1 of Potos flavus. Taxonomy (NCBI): domain Eukaryota; kingdom Metazoa; phylum Chordata; class Mammalia; order Carnivora; family Procyonidae; genus Potos; species Potos flavus. Next base: position 40,669,620 of record CM052900.1, read on the forward strand.
TGGCCAGTTAATGTTGGTAGCTGGCTTCTGTCCTGCTTAGTGAGAATAAAGGGGAGAAAAAGGCAGAGACAAAATGAGGAGAGAAAATTCTGCACAAGAGCTCTCTACCATCTTCCCACTCAGCCAGCCTCTGTGCTGTTCTTAATCTTCACACCATCCCGGGGGTGCTGGGGGGCTCAGTCAGTTAAGCATCTGCCTTCTGCTCAAATGGAGATCCTGAGGTCCTGGGATCGAGCCCCTCACCAGGCTCTCAGTTTAGCAGGGAGTATGCCTCTCCTCTGCGCATGCTCTCTCTCTGTGTCTCAAGCAAATAAATAAAATCTTAAAAAAAAAAATCTTCACACCATCCCATCACCAATCCTATATTCTGTGGCTGGTCCCCAGCACTGCTTCCCTGATCCCAGAATGTTGGAGAAAACTCTAGTGCCTTGAAACCACCAGGGATGAAATAGAAGATGTGGTCTTGGCTTCCTAGGATGTAACTCTGAATGAATATTCTGCTAACTGTTAGAGTCTCTATTACTACCTACAATAGTTCTGTAGAATTTTTTTTTTTTAATTCACCGACTCATGCATTGAGGACCCACTATTGTTAGTCAATCACTATTCTAGGCTGAGGGAAGCAATGATTACATACTAGCAGGGGGATACATATAATATACAAAGAAATTAACAAGAAAGTATCAAGTGGTAGAGTTTTGGAACTATGCAAAGAATTAAAACAGGATAACAAAATAGAATGACTAGGTGGCTAATTTACATTGGGTGTCAGAAAAGATCTAATAGTTAAGGTGAGTGTACTAGCAGGTGTACCCAGTGATATTTTTTTCTGAACATCTGAAAGACAAGAAGGAACCAGTCTTGCTAAAATCAGAAAGAACACATCTAAGTAAGAAAATAACAAGTGCCAATGCACTAAGGTGGGAACAAATCTGACTTATTCAAGGATCACAAGAAAGACCAGTGTGACTGGAGCACAGAGGGGGAGGTGAGGTATGAGAGGAAGCAGAAGACACAGCACAGAAGGCATGGTGGGAGAGTAAGAGGTTTGAGTTTTACTCCTGGGATGAGAGGAAGTCATTGAGTCAGCCTATTGCCACACATTGGCATCATATGCTGTTAGCATCGTCAGTACCTATTGCAAATTTATTCCATGTTCAATAAGTTTGTGGACTTTTCTGGGATCCAAACCACCATGAGAAAGATTACATCCATGAGAAAATGTTTTCTGAATTCCAGACAAAACACAGAATTCCAGCACAATCTTTTCAGACCTGATCCATTTGTATCCTGGGTGAGGAGCTTCTCTTGGCTTGGGCATTGTCCCAATATTGCATCACTGTTTACTTTTATTCTGGATGAAAAAATTTGGAAAACAGACAACTATAGACTTTTTGGATCTTCTAGGGCTCAAAAAGAATCCGGTTTACCATTTCTTTCTTTTTCAGTGTATATAGAATCTTGCCACTGAAAGAATACATTTGAGAGTGGTCATTTACATTAACTAGTGCTAGGTCTACAAGTCTTAAGTCTTGCTTAATTGCTTTAAAATGTTTTCTGACAAAAAGAATAATTAATTCATACCATCATCTCCACAGTTTTAATTAAGATGACTTTCACCTTGAATTTTTTTGTAAACCTTTTTGACTTAAAAAGCAATAGGAATAAATCATCACCACTTCAAAAATTTCATTAGTAAGCAAAATGTGAAATGCAATTATATATTTAGCTATTTGTGAAAATTATTCTCTGAGGTTCAGTTACTTTATTTTAGGAAATATATCTTGTTTTTTTAGGATTAAGAGATCATTCTAGTATATGTCATGGGCCACATCAATAATTTGAAACAAAACAAAACAAAAATAATAATTTGAAACAAATTGGGACTTAAATTTATAACCGTAAAATGGTGTCATTCAAAAAGCCTACCATGTGAATCCCACAGACCCACAAGTCCAAATTGATCAAGTAATTTAACAAAATTAAAATGATTTTCCAATTATGAATACTCATCACACATAATACTACCATAACACTTTGAAAAAACTTTATATTATGGAAACTTCAGACATATTCAAAATTAGAGAAAATAAGACAGTGAACTGCCATATACACACCACTCAGCTTCAATAATTATCAGCATTTTGTCCATTTTGCTTTATTCTCCAGCACTACTTCTGACAATTTTAAGAGCTGAAAAAAATTATATGTGTAAACTGGTAGTTATTTTAATGTTAACTCTAAGATCACTCTCTTTTCTAACACTATTTACCTTTCTATAGTTCTTATTTTTATTACAAATATTAGATCTAGATTTAAGTAAAAATTTAGGTCACTATAAGTAAAATGTACCGTATTTTTTTCACAGCATCATATCTTTGAATACCTTCTGGGAATTCAATAAGAGATAAGTACTAGCTGTTTTGATGTTTCCAGATTTTCTATTTCAGAACCAGAGTGGTAAGAAGGTGGGGGTGGGGGGTGGCAAATGAGCAAAGGAGCAAGATAATGCTGATAAAGACAAAACAGGAACTACTTTATTGCTGGATGATACTTGATGAGTTTAGACTGAATGATGTTAATGATAGGAGAGGAATCTCAGGATCTAGAAACCACTGTAAAAGAATAAAATTCTCATGGGCTTGTGCCATAGAATCCAGTCTTACCAATCTCCATATCTATGGCCATTACTCTATTTAGGGTTTTTATTTCCCCCATGCATTCCTGTGACTGCCTCTTCCTGACTCTCCTAACTCCAGTACATTTTCCACTTTATCTACCTGCAGTCAGAGAAATATTTCTAAAACTCAAATAGGAAGATGTTAGAATTCTCCAGTGGTTCCTCACTGATTTCTTGATAAGGCTGTCTCTTTAGTATGAGAACTTAGGAGAACATTTTAAACCTGACTCCAGCTTACCTCTTTGCCACTACAGTATTTTGAACTTGTTGCATGAACTAGGATGACTGGCCAAGGTGTCCCTTCCTGGTGAATACTAACTTCACACCATCCATTTATTCTTGACATTGTCCTCTCATTTAGAGTTCTGAGCTTCATCTGTGTGAAGTGCTCCTTCACTGCTCCCATAACACTAACCAGGGGATGTTGTAAAGTTTGTTGACATCTTCGTTTCCCAACTAGACAAAAATTCCTTGAGGCCAGTGACCACGCTTTGCTCATCAACTGCATCCTTGTGTGTTTTCCATTTCTCACAGCATACTAAGTGTTTAATAAGTGTTTGTTCTAGAAATGGCTGAGTGAGTGAATGAAAAATACACAATTCTGCTTTTTTTTTTTTTTTTAGTAAAATGATTCTGCCAGGAAAAAAAAAAAAAAGAATCATCATTTGGAGTGTAATTTGCTATAATAAACCATGGTAGAAAATTACTTTGAGTCAAGTATAAAATTCTAGAGCTATTTGCATAAATATATTAATATTCTTCCTATATTCTTAATTTTTAAATCTATTTTCTTAAGTAAGTATATTCTAGATCTACAATCTTAAAATATTATTATTCATTGTTATCAAATCCACATTAACAATACACCTCAGTGGGGTTTCAATGGCATATTTTCATTGTGAGCAAAATGTGGGTCCTCCACCTTCCCACCCCACATGGGTTACTATTCTCTATTAGCAGCAACCTGAAAGTAGCTCTATGTTCCCTAAGAGATTCCAAGTGAATAAGAATGGATGAGAAGAAGTTGAATCTATTTTTCCCCTCAAGAAAACAAGTAGACATTCCCCCCAAAACTGATAAGCACAGGTTACTTAGGTTTTTGATGGGATTTATTGATTTGTGTTATGTTTTAGTGTTTTATTGCAACTTTAAACTATTTATGTTCTGTATACTCAAGTCCTTCAGAAACAGATGGGACATAAATTTAAAATAAAAAAAGTACAATTTAATCTGTATATAACTACAGAATTGTCAACACTTATGCCACATAATATGTTGGTATATTTGTTTTATGTTTATGAATGAAATAATTGATTGTGTTACCTATAGGATGAATTTAAACCTTATTACCTTATGGAGAATGTACCTTATTGTTTCATTTGAATAGCTCTGATCTTAATGCAGTGTATAATAGAGAAAAGAAATGAAAAATTATGCCCCTTTTAAGTGCCTGGGGAGCATACAATCCTTTCAGATACATTTAAGAATAATTTGTCTAAAAGGTTGTAATGCAAGCTACAATTTATTTTTACTCCCAGCTTTTTGCTATCATTTTTTTATATTAGTCTTTCTGGAAAAAAAAAAAAGTTTGTGTCTGTCTCTAACAATATGTATTTTTAATGAGGTTATGGAAATACTTTCATCTTTAAAGCACATAAGATTTTGTATAAGTCCTCCAGTCTCATTGAAAAATAATAGGGAAAATTATGTGGTTCAGATTCAGATTCAACAAACATTTATTGAAAAGCTACTATATGCCAACCATTATGCCAAGTGCTTTATGATAATATCTCATTTGATCTCTATAGCAATGTGGGGAAGAAGGTATTATTAGCAACTTTGTTTTATAGATGGGCAACTGAGATCCATGGATATTGAGTAAATTACTTACTATTACACAAACAGAATGGAAAATGTCTCTAAACAGTTTGATACATGGTAGGCACTCAGTAAATGCTTGCTGAACCTTGAAACAATGCTGCCTTTTAAGACAAATACTGTATCTTTTCAGCATTCTTAGATCCTACCATACTAAAGGAGTAAACATGAGGCTTGGCAAGCATTTTGGATTATTTATGTATTTATTTTTGTAAGGAATATGTTCCTTTATCTGAACAGAATATTGGACTGTCTGCCATTTTTTAAAACTCTCTAAGCCTGATTGAGGCCAAGCTTCTCAAATTATATTGTATCATTAGCTTAACACATTTCTCTCCTTTATTATGATTGAGGTATCTAAGAGAAATTTTTTTTCAGTGGGAGGAGTTTGAGATTCTTTTAGTCAATCTAGAAAACCATTTCATGTGTTTAATCGATACTTATATGTACTAACATTGAAATTTGGGCTTTGCAAATGACAAATGGCTTTAAAGTCAAGCTTTATGTTTTCCTATTCATTTTCCCCCAGCATCAGATAGTGCCTTGTACATCAGAGATATTCAATAAATATCAGATCAATGAAATAATAGATGAACAGTTTCTACTTTGAATGCTACCCACATAAAAAACAAGTAATTCTTCCCTGAAATGTTTCCTTGGGTTGATTCAATATGGCTGGTTAGGACAATGTTCAAACTCCATCACTTGCTTGCTGTGGGAATTTGATCTAACCATACAACAACCCTAAGCCTCAGATTTCTTTTTTAAGACAGTAACGGTGAATTTTATTCACAGAGCAAATTGTTAAGTGATACAGGTAGTTCTTGAAGTTTATGCCTGATATAGGTCAGATCATACCTCCCCTGGGGGAAAGAAAAATCACACGTTTAAGTCCTAACCCCCATTACCTCAACATGTGACTCTACTTGGAGATAGGGTCTTTACAGAGGTAATCAAGTTAAAATGAAGTCATTAGCATGGGCCCAAATCCAATATGACTGGTGTCCTTATAAAAAGGGGAAGTTTAGAAAGAGACACACCTAGAGAGAAGGAACACCACGTGAAGGCAGAGAATGAAGAGATGCTTCTACATGGCAAGGAGTACCAAAGATGGCCAGCAAACCACTAGAAGCTAGGAATGAGGCATGGAACAGATTGTCTCCCACAACCCTGAGAAGGAATCAGCTCTTTGACACCTTGATTTTGGACTTCTAGTCTCCAGAACTATGAGACAATACATTTCTGTTGGTTTAAGTCACTCAGTTTGTGGTATTTTGTTATGGCAGCTCTAGAAAACTAAAGTAATGCTTGTAATTATTTCCTCCCTTAAGAAGTTCAAGTCACATTCTGGGAGGAAGGAGTTGGCATGGAGCTGAAAGCTTGAGAAGAGAGATAAATTTCTTCATTCATTCCACCTATAGTGTGTCGGAATCACATGTGTCAGATATTGTGCTTATCAGTAGAGATACCACTGTGAGTAGATGTTCACGACCACTACCCTCATGAAGCCAAATAACTAGTAAAGGTTTGGCAATGCTGTGGGGGAGAACAGATAATGGAGGCAACTTAGGATGAATGAGGTGATGGTCTCTCTTGATAAAGATCATTTATAATTTCAATTTTGTCTGTTTCTTTGCCTTTAATTTTAACTTCCAAACTCCTTTTTCTTCCCCTCCACTCCCACTGCCCATGTGCTGTGTATACACACACACACACACACACACACACACACATACACACACACACCGTGCTTCAGCCACACTCATTTGTACTTTCCACACACTCCAATATTATTCTTTATTTCATGACTTTATGACTTTACACATTCCAATCTCTTGCCTGAAAATCCCCTACTCCCTTGTATTTACCTAGTAGGCTCCCGGGTCTTCTAGGAGTCTAAACTCAAGCATTATCTTCACATTTTTAAGCCTTTCCCAACCACAGTCTAAGTTAGAAGTGCCTCCTCTGCTCTCACAGTACCAGATACTCATTACCATGCTGGACTGTAATTGGCTGTGGACTTGCTTGAGAGCAGAGACTATGAGTCTTCCATCTCTTTCCCACATGCTGAGCCAAGCTCTTAGAATAAAGTGGATGTACAATACATGTTTCTTGGATCAAATATATTAATTAATGTAGAGAAATATCACATGCAAAGATATTCAACAACCTATACAGGCATGGTGAAATGGCCTAAGAGCTGATTTTTGGTATCTCATGCACCTGCTGCCTGGCCATACGTCGCTGTGTTCTTTAAGAAAATGGTTTCCACCATCACCCTCCACGTCCTCACCCAGCATGAGGGCACTACCCACTGGCAGCCCAGCTTGCTATCTGATGCTAAATGTATGTCTCTATTCAGTAGGAAGTCTTTGGAATATTGGCATTTATCCTTAGAACACAATCCTAAAGCTGTGCTGTATTTTCCAACTGCATAATTTTTATTTTAAAATGTATAACATGGACACCCGGAGAAGTCTTTTAGCATTGAGTCCCTCTACAGTGATATATCAATCTTTTTGAAAATAAATAAATACATAAAATAAAAGGAAAATTAAGGTAGTTGAAAGGTCTTAACTTTTAATGCAACCATGTATCTCCAGTGGTATGGACAAATGAATAAGTACTACCTACAACAGTCTTATAAGAATTAATTATCATGAATCCTAATTTTTACTGAGCATCTGCATTGGATTAATCTGCATTAATCTTGATTTTAATTTATATTTTCTCCTGTTTGTAAAATGGAAATGATTTAGGTGTTTCTACTATAACACATGTTCACTTTCTGCAAAATAACAGACCAAAAATAAGAGACCTTATGGGAAGAATAGGATAGGGGCAGATCATTCAAAAGCTGTGGAACTTCATAGCCAGAGCCCTAATGAGCAATTAACAATCCTAATACAAATATAAGCACAGTTAAATCTCTACTGGTATTTATACTTAATCAGTAAATCTTTGCAGCCTTAACTCCTGGTGCTGGTGCTTCTCTGTGAGGTAGATATGCTGGAGACAAACCATTCTAATAGATCATTTAATGAAAACTTAATGAAAACTTAAAATCTAATTCACAGTGTAACATTTCCCAACTTTCCACCGTTTTAATACAAGAGAACTGTCTTTGCACCTTCTTCATCTACACTCATGGCTTCTCAAGGAAGCTCTATAGAGTTGAACTTACAGAGGTTCTTGAACCAACCTCTACCTGCAGTTCTTTAGATCTCCACAATTTTTCCTGAGGTCTCTGCTGATTGCTAAGGTTTTCTCTTTAATTGAGAGAAAGCCTGCCCTGATGACTTCGAAACATTAACCTGATGAGAAAAATCATATAAGAGCCAATACCTGACTAACATGCAAAATAGACACTGTTCTTCCTTTTACCATGAGTAAATGGCATAATTAGTATCAAGAAAGCACATTTTGAAGTTAGTAAGAGTGTAGTTCTAAACTTTAGTTAATTAATGAACAAAATAATGAGATCATGTCAGAAAACTTTTTAAATTCCATGCGACAAATGCATTATGTAGCAATATCCAGTATCTCTGTGGAGCCTTACAAATAATTGCTGCAATCACTTCCACTTTTACATTTAAAGGAAATGTGTTGTTAGTTATGGCAACTCCTACCCTGGCTACCTTCCCAGAAAGTTGTGTGCTAAATATATTCAGGCAAAAACAATGAAGACTTGTTCCAGTTTTGCTGTTGGGGTTCTTTTGTGGTTTTCAATGAACACCTTACCGACCAAATGATTTGGAGGACACATTTCTAAACTCTACAGCTGAAAATGCTCCCGTAGGGGTCTATCATTTTATTTCCCTCCAGGATGAGGACATTTAAGTACCATTGGAAAAGAACCTTGCTGAATCCTGCACAAATATAAATCACCTCTTTCTAAGGCTACCAATTTGAATAAAAAAATCTGTTGGAACATAAATAAGTGTGATACTGGAGTGTATTGTTAAAAATAAAAAGGAGAGTCTCATTACAACCAGAAAAACTTTAATTTTACTTTTTAATATAAAACTATGTTTTCTGGAGTTTGGATGACAACTATGTAGTAATTATGACAACTATGTGTTCTTATGTGAGGTTACTGTTTTGCAGTAGATATTTGGAATTCTTATCCTTCTGGATTGGCACTAGATAAATTTCTATTGTATTAAATGTTATATGCTTTTAATCCATCTGCTCATAAAGTTATAGATTTGCAGAATGTTAGGGTGGATTGGACCTTGGAAATCAATTAGATCATCTGTGGTTTCTTTCCATGGATCACAAAGTTGATAGAAGAAATGAATGGTGAGCTATCACAGGGTATTGCAGGAGCTATTTTAACTAGGATAGTAAGACTAGGTCTTTATAAAATGACATCATTTTAGCTGAGACAGCAAAAGAGAGGAAATAGCCATTTGAAAATCTCAGAGAAAAGCATTCCAAGGGTATGGAATAGCAAGTATAAAGTCCTTGAAGCACACACAAAAAGAGAAGGGTCCTGGAATGAAGTGAAATGGAAAAAGAGGGCAATGAGTTCAAAAGGGAAGGATGAAACCAGCCAAAAATGGCCTTGAGACCATTTGAGGGTTTCATGGAGGGGAGTAATATGACCTGATTTATATTTTATTTATTTTTT
>CM052900.1:40679310-40772893 GCA_028534135.1 Potos flavus
TAAGCTCTCATGTGAGTTAGCCGTTGGCTGGGAGTTACCACTGATATCTATGGAACCTTGAATATGAAATCTCATTGTCCTGGGCCTCAGTTTCCTTTAGCTTATATAAAAGCATTTATTAGGCGACAGACACCTTTCTCACTTAATCCTCATGATTATCCAGTTGTACAGAGCAAACAAACTGTCTAAAGTGATGGCTAATCCCAGCAAATATTTCTCAAATGCTGTTTATCTGCTAAACACTGTTATGGACACTAGTTCCACATCTAGAAGCAGCAGCAGGAGGATTTAGCCCCGCATCTGTCTGAATCCAAAAAGCCAAGCTCCTCTGCCTGGACAAAGGGCTCTAGCTCACTTGAAAAAACTGACCTGCTCACTGCTAACGCTGATGGGCTCCTTGAGCACAATCCAGGTCACGCATTCCAGAAGGGGAGGAGTGGTCAGTGAGCCTGGGTAGGTCCAGTAGTCCAAACTTCCAGGAAGGAGGCCACAAGGGTCAAAGTTAGTGAAGTCAGCACTCTTACCCTGGAACAAGGCAAACACACAGGTTACAAATGCCACGTGATCAGAGTGGGAGGAAGGCAGGAGATTAGGAAACAGATATTCCCCTCTGGTTGCCAGAACTTTTTTTTTTTTTGAAAGAGAGGTCCCATGTTGACCAAAAAACAAAGTATAAAAGAAATTCACAGAGATATTTGACTTGGAAATATAGATGAGCAGATATGGGCAAGAGAGCCTGACTCTATAATTTTCTCATGTCCAATTCTCATCTTGTCCTCTCAAATCATCCCTTATAATTTCCATTGTTATTAGCTGATCACATTCAGTATTTAAAATGAAACTGCTGCCACTGAAATAATGCAATTTTAGGCCCCAGTAACAAAAATATAGTATCTTTGATAAGAAGGTAATTGTCTTGCTATTCTATCTGATCACTAGATCAGGACTAAAGAACCCTTTTCCTTTCTGGACACCACACTTTTAAAGCAATAGATGCAAACGGCAATGAGTTACAAGTAGAGCGACAAGGTTGTTACAAAGAAAATTGCTGTATGGGAATAGTTAAAGGTCACTAAAGGTAACTAGCCTGAGGGTAAGTAAAATGCTATTAGAGAATGGGGGTCAAAAGAAAGAGGGATCACGTTTTTTACTTTGTTTTGTTTTGTTTTACTGAAATATAATTAACATATAATATTATATTACCTTCAGGCGCCCAACATAATGATTTGATATTTGCATATATTGCAAAATGATCACCACAGTAAGTCTACTTGTTAACAGGTAACAGTCTGTTACTAGGTTACAGCCCAGTTACTAATATTTTTTTCTCTTATGATGAGAATTCAAAAATCTGCTCTTAGCAACTTTCAAATATGCAATGCAATATAATTAATAGTCACCATGCTGTACATTATATCCCCACGACTTATTTATTTTTTATTATTATTTTTAAAGGGAGTGAGAGGGAGAAAGCACAAGAGGGGTTAGGGTCAGAGAGTGAAGCAGACTCCCCTCAGAGTGGGGAGCTGCTGTGGGACTCGATCCCAGGACTCCAGGATCATGACCTGAGTGGGAGGCAGAAGCTTAACCGACTGAGCCACCCAGGTGCCTGTGTTATTTATTTCATAACTGGACGTTTGTACCTTTTGACCCTCTTCACCCACCTCTCCCCACCTCTGAAAACCACAATCTGTTTTCTGCATCGATGAGCTCACTTTTTTGTGTTTTTGTGTTTGTTGTCTGTTTTTTAGATTCCACATATAAGTGAGATCATACAGTATTTGTTTTTTTCTGTCTGACTTATGTCACTTAGCCTAATGTCCTCAAGGTCCACCAACATTGTAATCAATGGCAAGATTTCCTTCTTTTTTATGACTGGACAATATTCTATTATATATAAAAATATATTATATATTATTATATTATAATATATTATATATAATTATATGTTATTATATTTTATATATAATATATTATATATATAGTTATATTATACATAGCACATTTCTTTATCTATTCATCCATGTTTGGACAGTTAGACTATTTCTGGATCTTGGCTATAGTAAATAATGCTGCAATGAACATGAAGGTACATATATCTTTTTAAATTAGTGTTTTGAATCAGGTTTATTCCACATAATCCAAAGGGGTCAGCTAGGAGTAATGAGTGAGCCTTTCAGAAGATAAATGTGGCTTCAGTTCAAGGATGAGCTTTATAAAGCCAGGGCTACGCTTGGAGATTGTATTTAGCAGATGTTCAATGACCTAAACGTGGCTCTGCATAGAGAGAATTCAAACACGGGATGGATTATTCTTCATGCTCAGCAATGTCTCTCCTACATTAACCAAGTGACTGGCACAGAGTAAGTACTCAACAAATATCTGCTGCATGAATGAGCGAATAATGTGATGAGATGATCTTTCAGTATCCTGGTAGTCATGAGAATTCTCTGACTCTTGTAATATGAGTGTTCAAATGATGGGGAAGCAAGATTAAATAAATGCAAGTCTTAAAGGTATACTAGCATTGGGATCGACTTTTGGATAAAGAAAAGGTAAATGAATATATAAGCAACATTTTACCTCTATTAACTCCTCATCGAAACACCACATGTCAAACCAAGACTATTCATTTTAATCCAAAAAGTTTCCTAAAACCAGTGGGATATAAAAAAAAAATAGGTACTCTATTGAGGTGGCAAAAAATTCAACTGTACCTTTGTCTTTATGGAATCCAGGGCATCGAGGACTTTTTGTAGGCCTGGTCTGGCATCACCAATCTATAGGAAGACACAATATACAAGGTACTATAATCCTTTTGGTACTACATCAGTTTTGATTTGGGCAGCTCTACCATAAAATATTTCCAAGTAGTGCACCAAAGTCTCCCACTTGCTACATGCCACCCAGCCATCTTACCCTGATTACATTGGCACCATGAACTTTCCCACTTTCACTGACAACTTCCCTCCAAGTTCTGTCCCTTCACCCCACTCTATAGTTCTCGTGAATCTACCCCCTCAAAATCACCAGTGACCTCTGACCTCCGACTGCCAAAACAAAGAACATTGTTCAGTGCTTACCTTCGTTTTGCAGGATTTTATACTACTGACCTCTCTCCTTTTTGAAATTCTCTCCTCCTTTGGCTCGCCTTCTGCCCTCCAGCCTTGGAAATCTCCCTTGACTCTTGTATTTGTTTTGAGTCATTTCATTAGCATCTTTCCCACTGCCTTAAATGTCTTACATTTTGCAGTTTCTCAGGATTGCATGCTCAGCAGTTTTGTCATCACCCTCTTCAGGCTTTCCTTGGATGATTTCATACTCACATGTAGCTCCCACCTTGACATATGATGTCAGGCCCCATGAATCTCCAGCCCAGACCTTTCTCCACTTGCTTTACAACTGTCTGGAGGGCAGTTCAACCTGTACGTCCCATTGTTTCCTGAAATTCTCCAATACTGAGCCACTGCCCTTGAGCCCTCCAAAACTTGATCTTAGTTTAGCAGTCTATCATGAAACAGTACTAGCTAGTTAAGGATGACTTTTAAAACAAAAACCTCTAGTCACCTGAAGTATACCCTCTTTTTCCTTTCACATTTCCCATGTATACACCCTTCACATTTACATATAAATAGCACCTCATGAATACCTCTCAGAATGTTTCTCTGCTGCTACTAGCAGATATGGGGGGGTGGGAACAGGTGCCTGAAAATATTTCAGAGCCAAAGGCATTTCCGAGACTCTTTGTAGGATGTCCTGTTTACTCTGAATGTTTTGTTTGGTTGATCTTTCTCAAAAACAGGGAAAAAAAGAATTGGGCCATCAACTAACCTGCAAAAAAATACCCAAAACAGCCAGTCCATCAGGTTGCTGCACAGCTTTTCCAAAATCTCCATATTTGGTGTTCCAATGAACCAAGTGAAGCTAAAGCAGTGGGAGACAAAACCACAATGAATGATACACATAATAAATCCTACAGGTTTCATCCAGTGATCTTTTCCTCACAGCTAGAGGTTACTAAAGAAAGTGAACGTGTCGATAATTTAAAAAATAAACTTTTCTTTCATTTTAATTCTAATTATCCACTATTTGGCCTAACAACAAGTGACTTCATCAACTCTAAGACAAAGAGTTACATGTTCTTGCGGGAAGACACAAAGTTTATTGGTAGATTTATATTAAAACTGGATCCTCCAATTTGAATTTATTTTATTTTTTGTAAATGATGTCCTTGGAAGTAGTAGAGAATGTTTGGCAGCATTCATTGTAATATCACAAATAAAAGTTGTAAGAAGCAAACGTGAAGGTCCTTTTAAAAAAGAAAAGTGGTTCACTTAGATTGAGTCAAATTTACAAAATTTAAGGTCTTGAAATTAATGCTGAATATCAATTTACATCTTTCCCTGGAAAGCAAAAAAGCATCTCTTACCTCTGCAGCATATTTCTTTTTATCCACAGTGTGCTCAGAACCTTGCCCATCAGATGAACCCCAGTGAAAGTGAAACTGAATCAATCTGTAAGTGCCAGTGAGGGGTCCTCCTTTCAGCACTAAAATTTAAAATATATATATATATATAATATATGTATATGTATAGTATATATGTGCATATGTGTGTGTGAGTGTATATATGTATATGAATGTATATACATACACACAGTCACGTGTATACACACATATACATACATATGCACATGAAACACACACAGTATTAAATATTACAATCTAATTTAATCCTGTTTCATAGTTCTAGATTTATGCCTGTAGCAACATTTCGCTCTGTGAAAATTAAATCCAGACTAAAGTTTAGTCTATAGTGCTGAACAAAATCATTTCAGCTGACTTCTCTCCTCACTTGTGTTGGCTTGAAGGATGGGTGTGTTTTTCCCCATCTGTTTTCTGAGCACAGTGATACTTTTCTTCTGGGTTCAGTTTGGAGTCATAGGTGCTGGCTGAGAGAGAGGAAATTTTAGGTGGAATTATTAAGTCCTCTGTGAATCACTGAGGAAGTGCCTGTGTAGCTGCTTGCCAGTGTGGGTCGGTGGCACACTTTGACCAATGTGGGAACCTCTGCTCTACATGGCCCAATGGCTGTCCGACCACCTGCTTTGCTAACCTCTGAGGCCAGTTCTTACACGCCAGAATTTGTGAAACTGTAAGCATTCTACTGATCTTAGTAGAATATCCAATTCTCCTTGCCTTTCAAATTCTTCAGAATTTGGATTGTCACTGGTATTAACTACCTTTGTCCATTAAAAAAATTTTTTTGTGATTTATTTATTTAGAGAGAGAAAGAGAGAGTGGGTGCATGAGTGGGGGGAGGGGCAGAGGCAGAGGGAGAGAGAATCTCAAGCGCGCTCCTTTGGAGCCTGATGCTGGCTCGATCCCAGGACCCTGAGATCATGACCTGAGCTGAAACCAAAAGTCAGCTGCCTAACCAACTGAGCCACCCCCTTGCCCCTCCCATTAAAATTTTTTATTGAACATTTCTGACCTTAATGTCCTCATCTGTAAAGTGGATACATTCAATTGTTTATTACTTCACTAAGAATTTGTTGATCATCTAACATATGCAGTACTTTATTATCTCCAAAAACTTAAAATTCTAACTTCAATAACTGTCTAATGATTCTACTACTCTGGTATTAATATAACTTTGTTAGAGTAAAACACGAGACAGAAGAATAGGACTAAATGTCATCTTCTTAGACCACAGTCTATTTGCAGATAATTAATGAGTTGTTTGTTACAGAGAATTAAAATAGTATGAAATCAGTTTCCCCCATCCTCTCCATAAAACTTTTTATTTAAGTTATATGTATTAATGAAATTATACCAATATATTTAAAAACTTTTAAAATTAGTTTAGTTTACAATATGTTTTTATAGGTGTATTTTATTAGCTATGGGTTATAATTCCATAAAATAATGAGCCCAAACTTACTTTGGCTTTGCAAAACAAAGCGACAAAGTCTGTACAATCACATTTGCTTAACTTCACCCAAATACACATACACCCATTCATCTACCCAAAGAAAAAATAGAGCTGGCTGGAAGACAATAGGCCTTTCCTACAGCTCTTGATACAATCTCTCCTTGCCAGCTCTGCCTTACAATAGGCCAGGAGAAAAAAAGAAGGAATAAAAAAAAAAAAAGAAGAAAAGGAAAAAAGTACCAATCAGAAGTGGTGTTATATTATAGATCTGCTAAGAAACATCAATCTGGGTATATTCTGATAAAATCGCATCTTTTGAAACCTAAAAACAAATAATGGTAAAAAGTTTTTTTTTTAATCTAATAATTCTGTAAGGAAAGAATTAGCCTTATCTAACTCTAGGCTTTTTCAAAAATGAGAGAATTCCCATTTTTCATAATGATATACCCTCAAAACAAAATATGTATTTATGAAATAAATTGGTACTGACAATTCCTTTATAATAACTTTAAAGCAATTAATTGGCTGGTCCTAAAAAGCAAATATCCTAACATCATTAATTCTACCAAGTGGCAAAATAAATGAAATAAAACCATATTAAGCATCCAAGATAACTTATCTTTCTAAATGCATCTCCTTTCCCTTGTAAAGAATCATATCAGAATCTTAAATTTTAAAAATAATAAAGCTTATTGGCTGTTTCCTATTCTTATTCACTCCCTTGAAGATCTTAAGATTCCAGCCTAATTTACTTATTTCAGAGAACATATAGAATTAGGCAAGAATGTATATGAGCTTTTCTTAAATAAGCTTTGCTAATATTAAAAAAAATGCTCTAGGTTCAATGATTAAACTCACTCAGTTCTAATCTATTATTACCAGACACCTGTTTTAGCTCCTGTTAAAATAAAACTATGTTGCTATGTAGATTAGAAGCCCATCGTACCTAGCAGAGGTTATTAACTTCTTAAAATTTAGTTGCTACAAAAAGAAGCATTTCTCCTCTTCTTCAGCTAGTTAGTTATTTCTCAGCAAATTCCTAGCATGGAGTTTAGTCAATGAAGTCCGCCCCAAAACATCGTTATAATAATAAATCGCCACAAACCCTAATAAAGATAGCATGTATATTTTTTTTATTGCTAAATAAAAAAGACATTTGGTTGAAAAACAGGAAGCTTGCACTTTTTCCAGATCTATTTATTTATTTACTTATTTGGATTGCTACCTGCCATTTGTAAACTGTTCCAGTTTAAAATGAAATCTGTTTTTCTGATGCAAAAATAATTTGAAAAAATAACAGAAACTGCAGCCTGAGTATGTTTTTCCTCTTTAAAATCCAGCCCTGCCGGTGGGGGCTCTGAAGAGTCAATGATTTATTGTATCACAGAATTGTGTTCCACAGGGATGGGAGAGATATAAATGGGATTTTCTACCAGGATATCTTTTTCAAGATTCCCAAAACTTAATTTAAATCCAAATCTCAACACCAAGAACTTCAGCTAATTTTAATTTCGATGATCTTCCTTCAGTTATACATACTGCATACATAACACACAAAATAAGCACTAATTATATTATAATCTGTCTTCCTATACATATTACTTAGAGAAGTTATGTAAATTATGTTATTTGTGAAAATTAAGACATTCACTCCAGTAATAAGACTATCTATACAAATTAAAAACTGAAAATTTAACATTTTTAAATTTTTTCTTCCTAATCACTTTATTATTACTTAACATAAGATGTATCCAAATAACAAACTAAAGACTTTAATGAATATCGATAATCTCTCTTAAATCCAAAATACAAATAAGCCATTTTCAATAATCTTTAGTTTAAAATTCAAATTTGAGGGATTTCTTATTAATAAAGTAAAGGACTAAGTCTACTAAAACTGCAGCATTTCCCAGCAGGTAAACAATCTTCTTTTATGAATAATTTGAAAATTATTAAATCATGCATTGCTGTTTTGTTTTTTTAGCAGTAGCCAATAATCCTAGGGTTGACATACTAAAATCAAGAAAATGAACGAGGACAAGGTGTCCACAATCCATTTCTTTTAAATAGTGAGATGTTTAGCTGTCACTTTCACTAGGGTAAACAACAATTAAAAATCAAGAGAACAGAAATTTTTAGTTACAGGTATATGGAAATTATATGAGAGTAAAAAAAAAAGAAAGTCTTTTGACGTGAACATAATTAAACACAGTACTTAGAATGCTTTGGTCAATTTTATAAATACTTAGGTTTCTGCTTATACCATTAATAGTATGCACAACAGACCCTTTCACTTGTTGCTATTATGTTTCCTTTTAACTTAAAATTATTCATGGAAGGATGATTTTAAAGTTTCGAAAGCAAGTCCTTGAAAATCAAGCAAGACTCATGTGTGAAGCTCTATTATGTCATACAGACAGTGGTCTGCTTCAAATGAGCACAGGTAAACTGTTTTCTTCCTTTTTTCTTTAATAATATAAACAGATAAAAATATTTCCATTTCTAAAGAACAGAAATGATATGAGAGTTGTATATGGATTGGCTCAATAACTTCAGGCATTGGTTTTCAATATTTGCATCTAACATTGCAATAAAGCAGGAGAGTTTTAAACTCTTTCATAAAACTTAATGAGTTAGCAGAAGTTAATAATTTGACTAGTATTCTTTTCTCCCAGATAAAGCTAATAATAAAAGAACTCAAGCAGAGAGAGTTATTTTTTAATAATTTTTTTGGAAGCCTAACAGGATTAGCAACTTTTCATTTATTAAAGGTGGTTTATTTTTAAAAGAATTTAGAAGATTGATGAGAGCTTCCAGTTAAAGCCTATTAACCCCACAATTTTTTTATTAACTCTGCACTTAAAAAGAATTCTCTCAAGCTTAAATATACTAATAAACACAACCAGCTCATTTCCTGATAACTTAGTGCTTAAGTTTGAGTCTAAAATAATATTTAGGATATATTTTGAAAACTTAAATCCATGAGAAATTCTAGAAGGCTGAAATCTCACTAAAAAGAAATATCAATAAATCAATTAAAGTGAAATTTTTTCCCTTAACTTTCAATGTAGAAAGCAAGACATAAAAGATATCTAAAAATGTTAATGCCATAAAAATAACTCCTAACAGAAAGAGATGTTAAGTTGTCGATTTAAAGTATCGAGTGACCAAAATGAATAAATTATTTTTAGACTTAAGTGCATAGAAAAGCATATCAATTTTTAAAAACATGGTATGTACATATTAAATATTAACTCTGGTTATCATTCAAAGATTCTTATTCAACTTCTATTTTTAAGTGATGGGCACTGAGTCTCACACTGACAAACTAGGAAGGAGATGACTAGCAAGTTATTTAAATTCCTTAGCATTCTGTTTCCTCATGTTTATTTTAAGTGAATTTGAATGGAATATCTCCATCATTTGTTCTAACTTGAGAGTCAAGGATTCTTAAAAAAAAAAAAAAAGAAAAGAAAAGTCTAAAGGTTGTTTCTCGGCATAGTATGATTGTTTTATTCTATAGATGTGTTTTTCCTTAATGCCAACATTTTAATATAGTCTGCTTCCTAGAAAAAAAAATGCTTCCTTGTTTAACCAGAACAACTGACAATGTTGAAGAGGTTTGGGCAAAGTTACAAAGGGATCTTTCATACATAAAGGAGAGCAGGTCATTCTAACATTAACTCTTCCTGGTCTGTCAGAGTAAATACTTTGCTCTCTCAAATCCCCGGGTCTTTCCTACTTCTCTTGGCCTGGAGTCTCCTCCAAGACAGCAAAATCCTTCAAGCCTCAGCATAAGTTTTATTCGCCCTGGAAAGTCTTTCCTGACTTACACAGGATGACCCCTAAGTCTCTTTCACGTTTCCATTGTTCCTTGGAATGGAACAATATATGTCCTTGTTGGGCTTGCCAAAGTCATGGTCAGCATCTGTTATTTCTCTGCCTTTCCACCTGAGGTTTGCTCAGCATGAGTTCAAGGGATACAAGAAAGAGACCAGGCCTCTATCCTGCCTTCATGGTACCTAGCTGATCTTGCATTTAGTTGGTGTTAGGAAGGGTTTTCTTGTGATGATTGTTGTTTTTTTTAATAAGAACAGAGTGAATAACACATGTGTCTCTAAAGACATGGGTTTGAGACCCTATTGGAATCACTTTTTTCACAATCTAAACATGGCTTTAATAATATATGTGTTACTCACCAGGAGAAGTAGTTAGAAAAGTGTGGCTAGCTCTAATCAGTTACTGCTTGTGTAGAAATCCATCAGAACTCGACATATTCATGCTAAAACATATAACTATATAATAACATCACATATAAAACCAGTACACACTTTAATATGATAAATGGGATGTTCAGGAACATATAAAAATAAAATTTTTAAATCCCATCAAGTGATGGCAGGTAATCTTACAGCTCCTAAGAAACTTTCTTCGAAAATCTTATCACAGGTGCAATCCCTACAGCAATTGCCTAATAAAAGCAGTCAAATGATATGAAGACATGGAAACAGCAATGGTCACTTACTGTGGAATTATTATGTGCCAAGTGCTGGGCTAGGTGTTTTATATCTACTGTCCCATTTAATCCTTCCTTTGTGGTAGATATTACTCTTACCCCAATTTTACAGTTAAGGAAACTAAAAATTAGAATAAGTTGCTATTGTTCCCAGGGCCACTGAGCTAGTTAGTGGCAGGGCTAGAACTTGATCCCATGACTATCTGACCCCATTCCATGCTTATAGTTGCTACGCTAAATGCTGAAATCCATTTTCCAGTAATAATATACTATTGGAACAATTATTTCATAACTAGATTTGTAAGGAATATAGGGAATTATCTCATCTGGTTCTATTCATTAGACATTTGTTTCCTCATTGCTCCAAAAAAATATCCAATTTCTATGTAGCAACAAATGAGGTATATAACTGGTAGACATTATACTCATTGAAAACAATGATCTCACTGGCAACACTGAAACATACATTCACTGTATGTTTTTGTAGAAGTTGATAGGTAAAGACTTAAATAGTTTTTTTTGGTCTTTGAATAAACATGAAATTTTATAGCATCCTTTCTGTATGTACAATACCACCAAGACCTATGGCCTTGTCCTATTAGAATCAAAATATACAGTATCCTTAACAGGAAGGAAAGAAACTTGTTTCCCTTATACTTAGCCTAATCACTTGAGCATTGTTTCTTTGGAGTGGGAGGCTTTTTTGGGAAGGCAGTGTAGCAGAATGATTGAAGAAATGTCTTCAGTGAACATCCTCTACTAAATATAATCATCAAAGTCTAATTACTCATTATACTACGCCAGAATGTGTGTGTGTGTGTGCTTGTGTGTGTACTGGGGGGAGGTGCACCCACGGCACAGGTAGGTTGAAAACATTTCTCAGATGATCTCCACATCATCCTCCATCAAATTGTCTTCCAGAATCACTATTTCAGAAATCCAAGTGTTAAAAAAAATTTTGAACGGGGAGAAGGGATTTTTTTTCCAAACTGGACTGAATACATAAGAGAGCTACTAAAAAAGAATGGTCAACTTGGCTATAGTGATTGTAATTACACTTATATATTAGTACTAAAATTTTTGTAGTACTCCCAAATTTTGACAGCATTATTGAATGTGCCCCTGTTTTCCTCTGTTCTCTTTTTGCCCCATGCTCTTTCCGGCTCCCATACCAACACTCATCATGTGTTTGCAACGACCTTCAGAGGAAAGCACTCAGGAAAATAGGGCATTGGCAATTAAACCAACCAGTGGGCAAAGAAAGCTGCTACCATGTCTGAATGGGATTGTTCTCCTGTTTCTAAATAAGAAAAAAAGAAGCATTCAATAGGCATCCTGTAAACAGCTCCACTACAAATAAATTACAGTAATTGGTTTTGTCAGCAATGGGCCAGGTGGGCCAATGCCCACCAACTCTGAAATATCTTCATTTGTGGAATGAATTTCTGGATGGACACCAAAATATACTGCCTCCTCTTATCACATTTGCATCCATAAATACAATGTTTCAAAAAATTTCACTATTTTAAATAGTGAGGTTTTCATCACTCCCCTCTCTGCTGCCTTGAAGAGAGCACTAAGAGGTGCTTTTTATTGGATAGGATCAATTCTGGAAAACAAATATTGTAGAAAGAATCTTAAAAGTTCAGTTTTTGCAAATCTCATCCTTGCTGATCTTCATTTCCCAGCGACCTTGCCTTCTGAGACTTTTCACAAGCAGATCACAGTTATTCAGTGCCCTACATAGAAACCAGGAATTTTATAGAGGAGCAACAGCCCCGGGGCCACTTCAAAGTAATTAGCCTACTTCTCAGAGCCTGGAACCTAATGAAGATTAGCAAAGTGGCATCTTTGAGTACTGAGACAAACTGTAGTATTAAGCCACTGCTCCTGATTCCTCTCATTAAGCTGGGAAAATAGCTACTGGGTAAACGGCACAATTTATTTTTTAAACACTGACCTGCTTTGTCCTGGGAGTCATCAAATTCCACGTTGAAAGAGTGACCGTTGTTGACGATCCTGCGAGAAACCGCTTGCTCGTAGGAAGGACACAAAGACTTCAGGGCAGGGTCATGAATGGCTGCTTTGGTGTCTATGTCGACAGGGGACTGGCGCTGTCCCTTGGCAATGGGGAAGTCCTTATGCCAGTGCTCGGGTCCTAGCGGTCAGAAGAGAGGCGTGAATCCCCCAGTGTGGGGAAGGGCACACTCAGAGCCCTAGAAAGGGGCAATGATTCTGGACCCGTTCCAATTTTGGTGGCACCACTTAGCTGAATACCTCTGGGAAAACAATTTGTGCCTCAGTTTCATCATTTGTATTATGGGGTAATAACATCGGCATCGTAGAAGTTGTGAGAACTGGAATCAATACATGAAAGATCATTGAACGAAGAGTGAGTGCCATATAAATATTACCTATTTTTACCCTCATTTTATTGAATTCGGCAACTGAAATTGGGCAGACACTACCGTCAGGGCTGGTGTTTAGCATTTAGGATACTCGAGCTCATTTAAGACCTTGGAGCCGTTTGGGATTTCTCCTTGGAGTCCTCCTACTGAATGTAAAGGCCGAGTCACTGCTCAGGCCCGGGCACCTCTCTTGTAATGGTCAGGATTCCCACTACCTGGGAAGCCCCACGCCACCCCCAGGTGCGCACGGTGCGCCAGACCCCTCTTTCTCTTGCGTCAGTTGGCTCTGGAGAACCCAGATCAGAAGCCATGGTAAGCCGGGGTCCTGGTGACCCCCTAACATTAGGAGATGAGAGATGCTGGGGAAACTCAGAAATCACCGCAGTGGATTCAAACCAGCCCACGAAAATGCCCCGGGACAGCTCGTGTTGAGCGCCTTAGCCACAGGTGGTGCTGAGAATGTGTGTTGTGGAGAGGGAGGGTCCCCTAATTTTTCTGCAATCAATCACTAAGATTTTCCAGTTACAACCCTTCCTCGCTTCCTCCTAGGTCGGGTTAGGATAGTCTCCGCTCGGGACCCGGAGGCAACTGTCCTGCAGTCCCGAGGCTGAGGCTGCGCCCCTCCTCCCTCGGGCCCTGCGCACCACCACTGGAAGCTGGGATTCCTCGACAGTGACCTCGGGGGCTGGGGCAACGGGGGCATCCCAGCGCCAGGGAGCAGCGGGCAGGGCAGGCTCGGGGGCACACCTTGCCTCCAATGCTTGGACTAGCCGCGGTAAACAGCAGGTGCCGGCGCTGGGGCGCCGGGGCCGACTTTGGGGCCCCGGGCGCCGCCGCCGCCGCGCCGCCCTCCGCCTGCACTCACCGTTGTGCTTGCCGTATCCCCAGTGATGGGCCATGGTCGTGCCGCTGGTCGAGGTAGGGCAGGAGTGGGCGCCGTTCTAGCGGCGGCTGCTCCTTGGGCGCCTGCACCTTGTTGTCCGCGGGTCGCGCCGTCACCTGCTTTTATAGGCTCCCGCCAACTTCGCGTTTCGGGGGCGGCCCGGGGGAGGGAGCCCCGGGTGGACCTGGATGAGGGGAGGAGGAGGTGACGGGCGGAGGTGATCTCCCAGTGCTTGGGGCGGGTCAGGCGGGCGAGGCACCGGGGGCGGGGAGAGCGCCCTCTCGGCGGGCGCTCTGCTGGGCTCAGGACCTCCTCTCTTGCACCCCGGCTCCCCTCGGCCAGCCAACCGGGCCCCGGGTCCCTGGGCTGGCAACGAGGCTCCAAGCTCTCGGCGCGTGTGGTGGCGGCGGCAGCGGCTCCCGGGCTCCTGGGTGGGACTGGGGCTGGCAAGCGTCTAGGAGCACCCCATCCCCCTCCTGGGTGCGGAGTCTGGCGGCCGCGCTGGCTGCTCGGGACCCGGGCCCCTGGTGCCTTTCATCTGTCGTCCGCATTGTGATCGCATCCCTGGCCTCAGAGCCCTCCCCCTCAACCCCACTGGCCCTACTCGCGCCGGGGTCTCCAGCCCCGAGGGCTTACTGCCGGGTGTCCCAGGCCCGGGACTGGCAAGCTAGGTTAGGAGCTATGACCTTGGGGCAAATAGGGATACGGTCCTTGAGGCTCTGGGGAGCGAGCAGCTTCGGGTACTGAGAGCCACGCGCCCCCTGCTGGACGGACGTGGAATAAAGCGAGCACTAGGAGCGAGAGGATCTTCTGCCTTTAGTCCACACTGAGGTGAGCATGGGGGATTGCATTTCCTCGATGCTGTTAGGGCTGTCAGGGTATCTTATGAAGTGCTCATCTCCTCCTACTTTCCTCCTTCTCTTGAAAAAATTAACTTTGGGGGAGAGACTTCCTCGCTGAATAGATACTAATTTAAAACTTGTCCCCCAAAACTTCTAAAACAAATCACTTTTCTCAGAGAAATTAGGTAAAAGCAAGTATTTCTTGCAAAGAGGTGAGAACTTTTCCTAGCTGAAAAAGGAAGCTTGGCATCTGGGATATGTAAGAAATAATTTTATAAAAATCGAGAGGACTTTTTGAGGCAAAATGGGTCCCCTTCTTCCTATACATACACATGTATATTTATGGTTGTATTGAAATGAAGATTAATATTTTAACATTATGTATTTCAACATTTTCTTTGATGTATTTTTTTTTTACCTTCTGACTTGAAAAGAAAATATTTTTATCGACATCTAAAAGGATTGTGGGCTTGAAGCACTGTCCTTACTGTACCTAATAGATAAGTCAGGACTGTTTTTAGGTGGGGACAGAATTCATTTCCTTCAAGGGACTTTGCCACTAAAATGGGAGGAGGATTTTCTGTCTTGCGGATCTCTGTAATCTTTGAGAGATTGTATTAAAGTTAAAATCGAAGAAGCAAGAAGAGTTTTACACAATTCTATCAGCCTTGACATCATACTACTTTTACAGATAAAGGAGTAAAATATAGCATTAGTATAAATTTTTGTAATGTTGATCTCAAAAATCCTTATTTACTATATATTTCAGTCATCCCACACAAACAAATATGATTCGTGTTTAGATTTATTTGTTCTTGTCCTAAGAATCTAGAAAAGTATGTACCTCTGATTTTGTGGGAAGGGAGTTCTTTTCGTTGTTATCACAGTGAATTCTTAGGCAAGAGTAACAATGAACTATTTTGGTTTCTAGGACCATCACAAACTGTAGTTTATAGTTAAGAAAAACTTTTTATTTGTCCCTCTCTAACTACATGGTCTCTCATGGGGCTCAGTGAAATAATTCTGATTCTTTGCACAATTTCAGGAGATTTATTTAACTCAAAAGGAGAGGGCCTTGCAGTTTCTATGAGACTCTTCTCTCCATAGTGATGTAAAATTGACAAGTACTAAGAGTTGAGAGTTGAGTAAAGTGAGTTCTAAAGGTTCTGTGATGGTAGCCAGGCTATTAGACAGGCTGGCATCCTTGCCTTCTCAATTTCTGCAAAGCTGGAGCCCCAGGACACAAGTGGTAACTATCCAAGAATTCTCTTTAAAATTATGTAGTCACTAATCCATATGGAGGTAACCCCAGTTTCTCTTTACATAAATCAGTCACTTAACAAATAACATTGTGCTGACATTAGACTTGCTTTTGAATCTGGGCTAATTCATAGTCCTCTGACCTTGGGCAAATTGCTTGGTCTTGCAAAGATTCAGTTTCCTCATGTGTAAAACCAGGATATTAATAATGTCTACCTCATAGAGGTGTGGTGAAGACTATAGGCAATAATTCATATGAAGGATTTAGTACAGTGCCAATAATTAGAGCTTGATGAACGTTGGCTATCATATCATACTTTTACACGTTTTTGAGCTTCAATTACATGCTTAACGTTTTTAGGTACGACGTAAGGTGTAAAAGCTTTAGTCATCTATCCATTCATTCATTCAACAAGTCTGTCAAGTACTATAATGTGCCAGGCATCCAGCCCAGGGGGTACAGCCATGAACCAGACCAACTGGATCCTTGCCCTCGTGGAGCTTACATGGAGATGGATGGGGGTAGTATACAATAAATAAATAAGCAACAAAAAAGTGAACTTCCAACAGTGGTAATTACTACAAAGAAAATAAAACAGGAATGAGGTAGAAAATTATGGAGGAGGGGGAATGTTACTTTAGATGCAGTTGGTGGTTATGGAAACTCTAGTGAAGGAAGTACCATTTCAGGAAAGATCTAAAGAAAGACATTTCAGGCAGAGGAAACAGTAAGTGTAAAGGCCCTGACTGAGAACATTTCTAGAACAGAAAATCTTGTGCCTGGAGCATTGTGAATGAAGAAGAGACAAGTAGGTGTAGGCTAAGCGAGCAGGGTCTACAGGCTGCAAAGCCTTTCCACAGTGAAACCAGGAAGGATTTTATACCAATTACACAGGGAAGCCACCAGAAAGCTGTAAGAAAGGCAATGATACAAACTGCAACAATATAGCATTTCAGAAGGAAAAGGGGTTGAGAGATTTATGTGGTCCAATTCTTTATTCTATAGATGAGGAAATTGGCAGAAGTTCCCAGAATGCTCCTTGCCTTTGATCATCTGACAATGACCTTTCACAAAAAGATCCAAACTCCAATTCCTGACAATAAAACCACTTTAATCCAGGCTCTGGCTTTCCTCTCTCGGCCTCTGAGTTTCTGGACATTCTTCTGCAATGAGATGGGAGGGAATATCACACAGTTGCTGTGGGCTAAGGTTTTGTGAGTTTGGATTCAGCTTCTAGGACTTATCTTCTATATAACCTTGGATGATTTACTTCAGAAGCTCCTCAAGCCTCAGTTTCAACATCTGAAATGTAAAAAGGGTACCCTGGGCTGTTGAAATGTTAAATGGATTAATTTGTGTGATTTCATCATGTAAATGAACCTGATGCCTGGTATGGTACTAGCTGCTCTATTAGGATTCTTGTTCTTGCAGCAGAGACATAGAATTGTGTGATGGGGATCGACTTTGCAAGAAGACAGACCTGAGTTCAGATTCTACTTCAACACTCACTTGCATCACTTTAGGCAAGCTAAGTAATCTCTCTGAACTTCACTTCCTTATTTGTAAATTAGGCGGGAAATTCAAGCTGTGGATCATTATGATGAGAACCAATATTTGAAAGATACTACTTATGGTTCTGGCACTTTTTAAAAATTGAATAAATAATATAATTATCAGTATAGTACTTCCCATTGTAAAATAATAGATTGGACTTTCTGTTTCTCTAACTTACATGAAAAAAAAATCACATTTACTTCGTGAACATTTATGGAGTTCCTACTCTTAAAAAAAAAGCACTTACTGAAAACTGATTATGCTTCAAGAATGCTTCTAAATGTCTCACACAGGCCTACAATATAGCCAGGGATGCTGAGGCATAGATGTCTGAGAGCTTACCCCAAGTGTCCACTAGGAAGTGATGGGCCAGGTGGGAAATCAAGTAATCCCACTTCAGAGTTTGAGCTCTTAGCAAGGAGCCTCACAGAGGACAAGCTACATGCCTTTAAGGAGTGTATAAAGGCTCCTTCTCCTGCCGTTGTAGTAAAAATGCCTGAAGATTTTTGTCTGCAATATTACTCTGTAAAACAGAAAAGTTATATCAACCTACTGGTCATTTTTAGGGTTTCCTACCAACCCCCTCTAACCAATAAAGTGGCAGGAAATAACATTAACTCTACACCTAATAAACAGATGAGTTCATTTCCCTCAGTAAACTGCTTTTCAGACTTAAAAAATTTAGTTCCTCAATGTGTCTTTGTTTTTTTCATGACAACTAGTAGCATTTAAACTTTCCTGTAAGTAATTAAATTCATTTAGGTTTTAAGAGTCGTTGGGGAATTCAAACCTTGCTACCAAGTTTCAGTTTCAACCGGAAACTAGAATGGAAATACTAAGTGGGACAATTACAGTAGTAAAAAAATGTAAATTCTGCATTTTAAATATTTTATGTTCCAGGATAGCTACTACATGTGGCACCAAGAAACATTCAGTTTAATAAGAACAAAAGTCTATCTCATCTTAGAACATCGGTTCTCAGCTGGGGGGCAGTTTTGCCCCACAGAGGATATAGACAATGTCTGCAGACATTTTGATTGTCATTAACTAGGGGTGTGTATGCTGGCATTCAGGAATGCTGCTAAACATCTTACAATGCATGGAACAGCCTCTTATGACAAAAAATTATTCCATCTAAAATGTTAGTAGTACCAAGATCATGAAACCCTGCCTTAAGAGTATCTATAAGGTTAGGCTTTTGTGGAAGCTCTGAAAGAGAGTTATATTTCTGTCCAGCAAAACAGGAGCCCATAACATGCCCTCACTGATTTTTTTCATTGGTTAGACTAGGCAGAAAAGAATAAAAATCCCACCCTTGTACCTTAAGATCATTGTTTATTCGCTTTGCCTTACCGTATTTCCAATGATGGCTTTCCTACCAAAATCGTGATAGCTTGATTTTGTTAACAGTAGCTTCGTCACATGATTGAACTTCTCTTTTGCTTATACATCCCCATGGTGTATGTGGAATTTTTTACTTCCTTTTAGAAACAAGAACAATTGAACATTTTCCATGCAAGGGGAATTACAGGCATTACAAGTAAGTTTTTCCTCCTGATCAAGGGCAAGCATCAGGATTCACCCGTGTCATAAACTAGAGGCAAAACATACTTTCCCTCCCCAAGTTATCCTCTTCTATCTCCACCCTCAGCTAATCCCCAATTGGTGAGACAGTGGATGAAACATGGCTCAGCTCCGTGTGGAACCACAGAACAGAAGAAATTACCAGCTGGTCCAGAGACTGTATGACCTGATCTTGTCAGCGGAAGGTTCCAAACCAGCTATCTCCAGGGTGCAATGCATCTACCCTGGGGGTGCACATGAGAGGCCACTCACTGGCAGGAGGAAAATGTGAGCACTACTATTTATAGTTATTTTTTCAGTCTCTACAAATGTCTCCTTCGCTTATATTTTATAATATATATAAAAGTGTGTATGTAATTTATTTTTAGAAATCCTATATTGTGGGTTCATGCCCTAAAACTATGTCCTAGTGGCCTGCATCATCCAAAAGGTGTATGGAGGGGCGCCTGGGTGGCTCAGTCAGTTAAGCGTCTGCCTTCAGCTCGGGTTATTATCCCAGAGTCCTGAGTCCTGCTCAGCGGGGAGACTGCTTCTCCCTCTCCATCTCCCTCTGCCCCTCCCCCTGCCCATGCTCACTCACTCCGTCTCTGTCTCTCTCAAGTAAATAAATAAAATCTTTAAAAACAAACAAACATACAAACAAAAGGAGTATGAAATCCATTGCTGGCCTAGAGGCCCAGGTGACCCTGAGCCTTGTTTTGTGGGTTGCCTGTACCCTTGGTTCTGCTATCTTCTCCCTCTTCGAATGGCACTGATATCGCTATTGAACATATATTTCGTGCCCAGTGTGCTGGGTACCATGGTCATGCCTGATAAGCCCTTCCCTTCCATGGTCACAGCCACGTTTAGTACAATTTCTTTGCAGTAATGTTTAGACATTGCTCTTTTCCATTTTTTTCTTGTCCTTGATGTTTCTCAGTGGTTCCCTGACTTACTTTTCTTTCTAACTGGACACACTTTTGAAAAGCATGAAATCCTTTCAAAAAGAGGGTTTCTTTAGTCACTTGCATATACTTGTAAAATGATATATCAGATAACTGAATGTTTTTGCCCAGCCAAAAGTGCTGCACTCTTAGCAAGTTGAAAACTTTGTTCTTTATTCCTTGTGGTTATTTCATAATTCCTCTGAAACTCCTCTACCCCTCTGAGGGC
The DNA here is from genome assembly GCA_028534135.1 of Potos flavus. Lineage (NCBI taxonomy): Eukaryota > Metazoa > Chordata > Mammalia > Carnivora > Procyonidae > Potos > Potos flavus. Next base: position 40,699,444 of record CM052900.1, read on the forward strand.
CTAATCAATGTTTCATACCAATTAAGCTGCTAAGGACAAGAGACTTAGCACTCCTCGCAATCTTGACAACAGGACCTTTTTTAGAGAAACCAAATCAGAAGGAAGAAATGAGACCTTCTCTGATGAAATAGCATGAAAATAACTTTAAATAAAAAAAATTTATAATATGCAGCCAGAAATTTACATACCAAATCATGAGTTGAGCCACAGTGTACCTCCTACCCCAACTACAACTAACAACCAAAATAGAGCCTGAGTCTGATTTCTGGTAAATTCTCTGTGTGAGTAAACGTTTTTCTCAAAGAATTCTCAACTATACTATGAAGTAAGTTCTGGGAAGTAATTACAATACATGAGTACTTTGTGGTGTATAGGTCTGTGTTGTTTGTATAGGGGAGGAAATTTACCTGAGTTGACCATCTACTGATTAGGGTGGGGCAGAATGTGTCCGTTGAAAATGTTTATGGAATTTTTAAAAGTATCACACTTTGCCTACCTCTTGCCATGCCATAGGGATTTGAGTCAGGGAGAGTTATCTTTATTATGTATGTACAATTACCTTGAGCATCTTCACACAAAGCTGAAAGAAATGGGGAACTGAAGTCACTAGTGAGAAAATGAAGGCAAACTCATCAAACTTCAAGCACTAGTATGAATCATGCCAATCAGTAACACCAGAGGCCAGTGCCACAGGCTCATTGCCAACCTAGCTCTTCGATTTGCCCATTAGAACATGAGTGGTAAAAGAGATAAATATCCGGATAGAGGATATCCTTTTATATCTCTTAAAACATGTCTCTTCTACATTAAGTTCATTTTTAAAATTTAAATTTTCAAATGATAAGTTTTGAATATATGTGATGAGAAACTGCTTCTCTTCTCCCATCATTACTCTCTTTATAGAGAGGCCTGGGTTACAAAAAAGAAACTCCTGCATTCCTCCAAGAACTCTTTGAGATGCCAGTCTCTGCCATTCCCAGATGAGAGCATAGGTCCCATCAACTCATGATCTTAAACTGACACTTGGTATTTTAAGATTCTTATTGCCCCATCCATATCTCCATCCATCCACCCATCCATCCATCCATCCATCCATCCATCCATCTGTCCATTCCTTCCTCTATCAACAAATACTTTTTGAGCAGTGACAAGGTTCCAGATACTGTGTTAGTGCAGGGGGCCTCAATAGTATAACTAGACAGATAAAGTTCTTATACACTTAAAACCTCCCCACCCCCATTGCACATCTCACACACACGTACACACACGCACGCACGATGTCTACATTACAGATAGAATGTAAAAATATCATTACTCCTAAGATTGGCTCCCAGTGCAAGAACCAGGCCCCTCTATGTTCCCTGAGCAGCAGGCTCCTTATTGCTAATCTCCTGCCTGCCCCTTTCCCCACTTAGTTCTCAGTTCTTCCCCCTGGCTGGAGACTTATGCCTACTCTGCTTGGCTTGTATCATCTTCCTACCCCTGCCAGGCCCACTTGTTGGGATCTCTAGTGAATGCTAGGTGACTGTTAGGTCCTCCATTAAACCAATCACACAGAGGAGCAGAAGTGTGAATTTTACAAGCCAAAGTTGTATAGTATTTTCAAACACTTCCATTTGTAATATACTTTCATGGGAGTCAAGTGTCCTTGGGGGAATGCTTCCCTTGAACAAATGTGTTTGGAACCATCCAAATTTCAAATGAGTTGAGTGAATATGATAGAAATTTATGGACATGTTGAAACAGAGAATATACGCATTCGATGGCCTAAATGTTTCGCTGAGTTTCCAGCCTTCTCTACCTGGAAATGATTTAACTACAAGGAAGAATCTGGTTCTCTGTTTACTGCACAGAGTTGATTCTCACCGGGCTAAAATTAGCTTTTAAATCACTGGGTTTTATGCCTCTGCAGCGCACTTGGTCTCCTGTGACTGCACAGTTAGACTCGCTCTTACTCCTGCTGATTACCTGTGATTATCTACCTGGTCAAGTTGTCAGGTGGCTGCCGTTAAACACCTTTGAATCTAAAGAAGTTCATCAGCTCTCCAATCATTCATTCCCTTGATCCTAGATTTTGCCTACCCTGCTTTATTTCCTTTTGTATAATTGGAGTTGAGTCACACCCAAATGGATAAACTCTTTTCCCAGGTTAACTTACACACCTCATTCAGGATTCTGACTTCCTGACATGCCCTGACAAGTCCCAAATTAATTTCATGGCAGGAGACTTTCTGTATTTACAATTAGGATAGATTTTCCACTTCATGCAGCACTCCAAGGGACTCTATCCTGCCAACATTTGAAAGTCAGTAAAGCAGAATGAATGCTATGGTTTTCCCACCTCTTCTCTTCGGTTTATTTTCTGGATGTTTTGCCAACCATACACATCCTCAGGTTAGGTACAGAGCTCCTGGAACAGAATATTCCTCAGGAAAAATTCTCTGGTCCTCCTCCAAATCACCCCTTCTAGCATTGTGCTGGTTTCTAACATGGCCACATCTTGATTTTCTGTCGCATAGTATAGGGCAAGAGTTATTGTCATTGTCAATGCCAGGCACAGAGGGAAATCCATTAGGGGAGCCCTTTAGAGTAACTCCTTTACTATCATCTGAATTAAGACGTGAATTCATGATGTAACTCATAGATACATAAAGGAAAAACGTGATGTTAGGTATAGAATTAGCCATTGAAGTTTTTCCTGGTTAAAGTAAAATTAATTTTCAGGAGAGAATTAACTCCTATTGAGAGTTTTATTACATGCTATGTAGCTATTCTAAGAAGTTGTACATACTAACTCATCTAATTCTTTAAAAAACCCTCTGAGCAAGTATCATTATCATTCCTACTCACAGATGAGGGGACTGAGGCCAGAGAAATTAACTTGCTCGAGAGTACATATCCAGTAAGTGCTGGGTGACTTGCACCCAGACTCCAGGGCTATAAAACAGGGCTATAAAATGCTTGCCTCTCATTTATTTAAGTTTTGATTCAACAACTACTAAACTTTAATCTCTAATGCCTCACTTTTGGCTATTAAAATGCTCACAAATAAGAATCCCTCACCATCTTTTCTTTTGTAGATAGAGATTAATGGTTAATATTAAACATTTGAGAAAAGGAAAAGGAGTGTTCTGGATTTTTAAAAACAAGCAAACAAAACCCCTCATTGCTCTAGAACTAACAGCCTGGCTTTTCATGTCATCATCATTTTTGTAGTTATTTTGCTGCCATCTAGTGACCCAAGTGAAAATTAAATACAAACATGATTTTGCCTTCTCATTTTCATTTTTATATCTGTAAGTGCTAGCTTAGGGATAGTTTTTAAAAATCATTAAATTTTCACACATTAAATCTGAAACATTTCACAGTTCTCATTTTTTTTTTACAGTTTTCTCTTTTTTTAAGATTTATTTCTTTATTTGAGAGTGGGGGGGGGGCGGCAGGGGGGAATAGGGAGAGAGAATCTCAGATTCCACACTCAGCGTGAGCAGGATGAGGGACTCCACACAGGGCTTGGTCCCACCATCCGGAGATCACAACCTGAGCTGAAACCAAGAGTCTGAGGCTTAACCAACAGCGCGCCAGATGCCCCAGTTTTCATTTTTTTCTTATCTCTTCTCACTTGTTCTTCCTCTACTAAAATAATATTTTTGTTTATCTCTGGAATTCCTCTTTAATATCAAATAAGAAGGCCTTAGAGGAGAAACTAAAATCTAATTTATTTACACGCAGTCTCTGATGTGGTTTTGGACTGTATGTATTTCTTTTAGAACAATTTTGTTTGTGGCAACTTTTTACATGTATCCAACCCAGTTAATAGCTGATCAATTTCACCCATATTTATTTGATTACACAAATGAGTACAGTTGGATGCTGAAACCCACATATCCTAGATAGAATACTTCCCATTCTTCTATACGAATATTCACTGACGGCACATAAAGAGTTTTGGATCAGTGGTCATGAATATTTACTTTTTCATAAGTATGTTGTCTCCCCATTAAAGGGGTAGGATTATATTTGCACTCTCAAATCTAACAGTACCCTATATTTAGTAAATTCTTATTGATTATGGGCCATCCATAGACTTTTAAGGACATAGTTATCTGAATATTCCGACATACTTAGTTCAAATTAGCTTCTGTTCTGTGTTGAAGTTTAAAAATGCCTACGATGATTAGATCCCAAAGAACAAAAGTTGGCAGATGCAGAAACACCCCAGCATAGCTCCTAGCCATGTCTCCCGTGTAGGCTGTGCGTGCCAGAAGTGCAATCTTACATGTGGAATCTTATGTGTGATCATGAATTGATCCCTCCACCGAATAAGGACATAAGTGTGGTTTCAATATTCTAATGAGCATGTATAATAACTCAGCATTTTGAGTGCAGGGAGAAATTAGAAGTTTTAAGTTGGGTGATACTTGTGAGCTTTGACAATGACTCGGATTAGAGGGGAAAATATGTTCCAACAGGAAAGCTGTCATCTGAAGCTAAAGAGAACATTTCCCAAGGAAGTCTAAACTAAATAAGATGAGTAAAAACCAGTATCAGTCTTAATTTTGTAGAGTAATTGGTTGTTCAAGAAGATGAGTATTTGTCCTGGGGTCATCGGTGTTCATCGCATCATTTATTCACCAAATATTTATTGAATGCTTATTAAGTACCAGACACACTACTAGGCAATAAGGAGAATATCAGTTTATAAGACTCACATCTGTGCCCTCATGGAACTCATGGTCGAGGGAGATAGCCTGTCTTGATTGGACATTTTCCCTTAAAACGGTTCCAGCCTTGTTTAGCCTGCGTTCTTGAATAAGGGCCACTGTAGCTGGTATTAAGTTATATGTTCCTCTCCTACATAGAATGTGTTTTGGATGCATTTTTACGGTGCTTTAAGCATTACTAAGTAAGTACCCTGAGAGAATCAGCTTGTGTATTACCACTAATTGATGAAAGCTCCACACCTCCTAATTTCAAGGGATTTAATTAACACATCTATTTCGCACTGACCAACCTGGTTTTACTTCACCCAAGTGATAATCTATTAAATAACTTGAGTCTCCTAGGGCTTTGTCACCTGACTTGACTTCCAGCATCACAGGACTCTCCTGACCCAATAATATTTTCATTCCTTAGGGTGATGAAATCATTGCTGTCATTTTCTAAGGCAAGTCAATGTATTAGCCAGTCTTGTGATGAAAGACATATCAAAGCCACTAACAAAAAATTGAACTTTAGGTCTAAACATATTAAATGTATTGAAGGTCTCAATATATGGGCTTTTGTAGTCTTAGACTAGTGTCATCCCAATGCACATTTAGAAAAATAAAGACGTAAAAGCTACCGTCTGACTTGATTCCATGCCCCTAAGTAGCAACAGTGGTATGGACCCCAGATTCCTAAACCCAACTTTGAGACTTCCGGAAACTAGTCCACACTCTCAAATACATGGCCAGCCATTCCTCTTCTGGTCTGCGATTTTCTTCAAGGGCCCCTCACTGATTCTTAGCTGTTCTGTGAGGAATGTAACATCCAATTAAAATCAGAACCTGAGTCTGTTATCATCACCCTTCAGTTATAAAAACAGACTTACAAACTTTGCCATTCTTAGTTTTATTCCATGTCTGTCATTCATGACCCTTTTCTTCACTAAAAAACACAACACGATTTTTTTCATTCACGTCTTTATTAGTTTTGATGATCAGTACAACTGCTTTCACTTCAAGTGCAGTCACTCACTCCTTCGTGTTCTAGGAATTATTATTCCACCCTCAAATTACAAAGATATCAGAGGCAATTTTTATTTTAATAAGCATGCAAAGAGAAAAGTAGTAAAATTAAAAATAAATGGCCCTCCTTCAGGTAAAGAAAAATGTTAGGATAAAGTCAACCATCCTTATGAAGAAGAATTCAAATATTGGATCAAGTTTTTAAACTCCCGGTTGAATGTGTTTTCCTTTCATTGATAATCAAAACCAGGTAATCCCTACAGTACCTAGAATCGTAATAAATAATGGACCTCTTGTTGGTTTTATTTAAGGGTTAAAACGTGTCATTTCATTGCTTGGTGTGCATAGTCATTTTAATTTCTGACTTATGTTTAATTGCTCTATGATCTTCATACACATCTACCTCTACATATAGAAGAACTTATTTTTTCTTTAAGATGGACAACTCAAAATATGAAAATAGTAAAACTGAAGTTCTGTGACATTTTAGAAGACAGAAAAATGGTGCCCAATACCATTTTTCTATATCTTTACTCTCTCACCTTACTAACAATGTTTCTTCTTTTTGAAGCCTTACTAATAATGCTACTTTTATAGGAAAGATGATTATTACAAAGGCCAAATGCTTTCTTATTACGTCTTGTCAAAAGTAACTTTGGTTTCTCAGTTATTGCACTCTTGCGTTCATTGCGCGGTGTGGAAAGCTGAAATATACTTGGAGTAAGGAGCACCAAGAGGAGACAAGGAACCAAGCTCTCCAATGGCAGGTTTCCTTTCCTGAAGAGGGCAAGCTCCAGCGGCCTCATTTGAAGGAGGCTCTCACCACCCTGCCCTTGATCGGCTGCGGAGGGCGCCAGTTCCCCACCAGGGGCACTGGGGGCTCATTCTCAGCACTGGAGAAGAGGCTCCGCAGCTTCGCCATCTGCAAGGGACAAGGGAAGACTGTCAGCATGACATTCAGACCAAGTGGACACATTCGGAACGTGACAGCTAGAAATTTCTGGCTTTTAGGGGCACGTAGACCCTAAAAGCATCTGCATCTTTTAAGTTAAGCATCTGCCTTCGGCTCAGGTCATGATCCCAGGGTCCTGGGATCGAGCCCCATGTCCGGTTCCCAGCTCAGCGGAAGCCTGCTTCTCCCTCTCCTCCCAGCTTGTGCTCTCTTTCCCTATCTCTGTCTCTCTCAAATAGATAAATAAAATCTTTTTCAAAAATTAAAAAAAAAAGAAATTTCTGGCTTTTAAAACAAAACAGACCACGAAACCTGTTGGTCGAGAGTTATCTGGCTACCTGTTCCTGTGTAATAGAAGCATTTTCTGTATTTGTAAAAACACTTTTCTTTTCTCGTTTTACATAGGATCACCATGCCCTCTGGTCCAAGTGTTTTCTCTTGAAATCTGAAGCAATTATTTCAGTTTGATGGGTAAGAATGAAGCATATACTTTATGTAGGAGGGGATGACAATATCAGCACAAATAAGCTTAATTGGACTTCGCGGCATAAGTTTATAGAGTCTTTTTAAAGAACGGAAAGAAACTAGTTATTCTATATTTAAATTTTTAAGAACATTTTTAAAGATTTTTTTCTTAAGGGAGAAGAATATAGGAAATCATCATCAGTAGTGTATTTCTACGTGAAAATGTTTTCAGCTTTCTCCTTAAGAAAATTTCATTCCTCTTTCAAAATATGTTTATGAGTGAACCTGACCATTAAATCTGATCTTTTGATAAAAATGATCATATATCCTTGAGTCTGTAACTGGCAGAAATATGAAAACCACTGTCTTAAGTAAGGGAAATGTGCTAGGAAACTGACTTTACCATTAAAGTAGACATTCATGATCTACGGTGTGAGTTTCTGTGTTGTCCACTTGCTTTAATCTGTTTTTTTCCATATCCCTGCCTACATATTTTCTCCCAGTCTTTCTTTGAAAGTTTCTTTGATAAATGTGGCAAGGACATTCTTTAGATGAACACTAAGAAGAAAGCCCTGAGCAAAGGGGTCAAGAGGTATTGGAAGCAGACAGACATTGGAATCTCAGTTCCTACACCTGGCTGTGTGATCATGAACAAACTACTTAAACTTTCTGAGCCACAACTTATGTATCTATAGAACTGGAAAAATTGCATACCCCTCACAAGGATGTTAAATCCCTTCCATTAGTATCCTTCTCCCCAGGCCTGTATTTACAATATTCTAACCAGTACTTAGTAGTTGAAGGAGCTCCAAATTAACAAAGGTTAACTCATACTAATAATCTAAACCCTTGTGTTTCTAGAGCATAAACTCAGTCTCTGTCCAGCATCCCAACCACCTTTAAATGATCTGTGTTTATCCTGGTACTTTTGGAAGCTAAGTTTTAGAAAGTTGAACAAACTGACTGTAATTAATCAAAGCAAACTCTGAAATGCCTAGTCATAGAGCAGGTCTGTAAGCATCCTTTTATCAGCTGTACATTTTCTATGTAGCATCTATATCTTATACAGCCATTCAGCGATGCAAGTTTGCATGTTGTCAAGTCTCTGCCTGGAGCTGGGGCTCACCTGATCAGAGCTCACGGTGATGGGTTCCTTCAGCAGGAGCCACACGATGCACTCCTCGCAGGGCGGCGTGGTGAAGGAGCCATGGTAGGTCCAGTAGTCCCGGCAGGCGGGGAACAGGCAGGATGGGTCGAAATGTGTGAAGGGTGCCTCCTTGCCCTGGAGGAGTGCAGGGCACAGGCACGATGAGCAGGTGCACCCACACCGCCCACCCCAAGGGTCTGCTGTTTTGTGAGAATAGATTTCAAATGCAATAGAGAAAACAGAATTTTTTTTTTTAAGGTAGCCTCCATGTCCAGCATGGAGCCCAACTTGGGGCTTGAACTCAGGACCCTAAGACCAAGACCTGAGCTGAGATCAAGAGTGGAATGCTTCACCGACTGAGCCACCCAGGCACCCCAAGAAAATGGAACTTTTAAATAAAGTTCATGCCTTTCAGAAATAAAGGTCAAAGGGGGGAAGCCAGTTTATATCATGACTTTGGCACAGTCGTTGTAACATTTTATCCCCTATTATCTGTCAGTAGAACTATAATTCCTCACTTCTCAAGAAAAAGAGAACTCACATCTAACTGTAACAGAAATGTTTCATATAAGTTAATGCTTAGGTACTCAATGATTTAAAAAAAAAAAACAGACTCGCTTGAATATTATATTCAGAATACTTTGGTGGTAAAACTTAATAGCATTTGATTAGAACAGTTCCAAAGGCGATTAAAAGGGATTGGTTAATTAGAAAAATATACTGTTAAGATTTAAAATATGCAAGTGTCACCCCAGAGAGAAAGGGCAACATCAGGATCCAAATATTTAGTACTTCTGCAAGTGTGTGTGTGTGTGTGTGTGTGTGTGTGTGTGTGTGTGTGCTAGGGGGCAGGGGAGTGGACATTCAACTTCTCTTGCATCCACTTCAGTAAGAAAGTCATTATCTGACAGACTGGGAATTTAATAAGCTGATGTATGTAAAATTGCACTAAAAATTATAAACCATACAAATATAATAGCATTTGTTTGTATACATATGCTTAGCATATTCATCAGACTTAGTAACAGATTTTAGGTGGAAAAAATACACTTGAAAATGTAATAATAGGGATGCCTGGGTGGCTCAGTCGTTGATGGTCTGCCTTTGGCTCAGGTCAGGATCCCAGGGTCCTGGGATGGAGCCCCCCATTGGGCACCCCGCTCAGCAGGGAGCCTGCTTCTCCCTCTTCCTAGCACTCCCCCTGCTTATGCACTCTCTCACTCTGATAAATAAGTAAAAATGCCTTTAAAAAAAAGGAAAAAAGAAAATGTGATAATGAAAAATTGACATACCCTGTCTTATGTTATAGGAGGGAACATGATTTATTTTTACCTTTGTCTTAACTTTGTCCAGTGCATCAAGGAACAGCTGGAACTCGCCTTTCTCACGTCCTATCTGTAAGAAAATCGAAAACCAATAATTTTATTTTTCCCTTCTCCATAATTTATGATTGTCTTGAAAACTAACTTTGATCCATCCATCTGCAACTAGTGTTTATAAATCTGCCAGAATATCTTGTGCTAAGCAAAAACATAAGTTTATTTCTCCCCCAAGATTTTAGGGTATATATTTTCTGAACTAAATTTAGACTCCAGGCCTCTGAAGTACAAAACCACAAAATCATACGTTGGTTTGTTTCCTTGTCCTTGACCTTCTCTCCCGTCATCCTACTTCTTTTTTTTTTTTTTTTTTTACAGAATTCAAGCTAGGATGGACTCGATGTATGCAAAACTAAATTTATTGTCCAATCTGGAGTGCAGACCCACTCCACTTCCTGTTGCATTGCATTCAATCACTGAAAATGAACCAATGAGTTCAGGACATAAAACGAATTGGGTCATTCAAAAAGAAAGAAAGATTTTCACCTCTGGCTTAAAATCTAGATTGTGTTACCACTAAATTCATGTGTTAATGACACTAAGTCCCCTTTAAACCAAAGCTGGCCCAACAACACACACATTCCATGTGCTATCTTAGCCTGGGATCACGTGAGTGGTAGCCGCCCTGAGCTGAGGGGATGTCCAGCCAGGGATTTGGCATCCCAGTGGTTTCCAACATTGGCTTTTCTGGTTTCCAGTGCAACTGAAGTAGAGTAACAGGAAAGGATAATGAAACAAGGCTGCCTTTGCCCTCCCCACCACCACAATAAGCTCCTTCCAAGGCTCTGTCTCCATTGCCCCTACACACACCCACACACTCATTCTTGAGAGAATTTAGAAGTGTTAGGGCAACTGGAGTATGGCAAAAAGGACACTTTTAAGGGAGACTTAAATATTTTGAGCTGATCTTACCAGATATGTCTTGATCAGTTGAATGAATAATGAAATTCATTCCTCTCTCCCCTTTGACTAAAAGGAAGGAGGGGAAACACATGCTATCCTAACCATTGATAAGGAACTAAATTTTGAAAGAAAAAGATGGTCAGTTTTTATCTCACCTTCAGAAAAATGCCAACCACGGCTATCCCATCAGGTTGCTTGAGAGCTTCTCCGAAGGTGTTGTACTTTGGATTCCAGTGAACCAAATGAAGCTGAAACCATAGAATGCAGGTTATGAGGTAAATTTCTAGAGTAAGAAAATAAGTATAAAATTATTCACAATAAACCGATAACTTTACAAATCTAAAGTTGCCGGATATCCTCAAAGGAAGGTGATAGAATTCTAAATATCGACATGCAATATTTTGCTGAAATTTTTAGTGGTTTGAATAAAAAGTGTATAAAATTATTACAAATAGATCTAGAACTTTGTAATAAGCAATGAGTGAAAGCTGAACTTTTGTTAAACTAATTCAAAATATTTATTTTAGTTTTGTGCAACATAGCTCCCCTTTCTAATAAATTAAGGAGTGAAACACAGAGCTATAAGCAAGAAGCTGATAACATTCTAAAGTTACAATTAATTGGGAAGTGGGGGGGGGGAACAAACAATAGGAAAATTCTCGGGCATTTTCATATCTACCTCCTTTTAGCAGCCAACGTTCAACAACCTGGTGGGAACTTTATCTTAATTTAGAATACAGGCACCAGTTAAATTAGTCAAATTTCCCATATCGAGTTACACAGAATGGTAAGGGAATACAATAGTTCAGAGCACTTAAAAGTATTGCATTCAAGACCAAAAGCGTTGAGATCATCCAATGTGTAAAGGCCAAACAGCAAGCCATACCCACAGTTGTAAGAAATATACTAAACTTTCCCCATTTTCAGGGGAAAGTTATCTAGAAGGCATTCTCAATAATTTATTTATCCTGTCTCTGGCTTTCTAGATGGGCTGTGGAGAAATGGAATGATCATAGTGAAGCACTACTTTGGGCTGCCCAGAGTTTAATTGAACCAACAATTAAGCTACCTAAGGATTCTGCCTGAGAGAGTGTCCACAAGTGCCTCCAAGGGTCCGTCCCAGCTCCTGTGTTGGCCAGAGCCTCCCACCAGAAGAGTGTGGCGGTAAAAATGGAATGATCCTCACCTCTAGGGCATTTGTCATCCTTTACAGGGCTTAGCTTTATAAAAACAATGTGCGGGAGGCTAGTCTTATTTCGTGGTAATTTGCTGCCTTCCTCAGAAGTACAAATCATGCTTTTCTTTAATGAGTTAACTGAGACTATAGTATTTGTTCATATTAAATTGTAGGTGTATCTGTATTTGCTTATTCATCAATGTATGTGTATAAATGCATACATATATATATAATCATGCACGCATATATATGCACACCCTTCATTAAGAGACTAGAACACAAGCATTAGCCAGAATTACTAAATGTTATTTTTAGAGCACTATGTTCTCATAAAAGAGGCAGCCGAGGGCACTGGACATGATGACAGATTCTCGGGGCGCCTAGGTGGATCAGTCAGTTAGGCAGCCAGCTCTTGGTTTTGGCTCAAGTCATGATCTCAGGGTCCTGGGATGGAGCCCCTTGTCCCTTGTCGGGCTCCCCGCTCAACCAGGAGTCCGCTTCAGGATTCGCTCCCTCTGCCCCTCCCCCCACTCTCTTTCACATTCTCCCTCTCTCTCGAATAAAAAACCTTTAAAAAAAAAAGACGGTAGACTCTGAAGCCCATCTACGCAAGGTAGAGCACCGAGCTTAGCACTCTTCAGCTCTGTAAATTTGTCATGTAACTTTTCTGTGCCTGTTTCTATGACCTGTCTCATCGAGTTGCTGAGAGGATCAAATGAGTTACTATTTGTAAGCACTTCATAAATGCTAGCTATCCTTATATTTTCTCTTCTATTCAGGACCTTGGCTTTTTTTTTTTTTAATTATTAAACCTTATCTAATTTTTTTAAAGATTTTATTTATTTTTTTGTCAGAGAAAGAAAGAGAGAGCACAAGCAGAGGGAGGGGCAGGCAGAGGGAGAAGCAGACTCCCCACTGAGCAGGGATCCCATTGCGGGACTCGCTCCCAGGACTCTGGGATCATGACCTGAGCTAAAGGCAGATGCTTAACCGACTGAGATACCCAGGCGTCCCCGCTCTCCAATTTCTTAATATAACCTTGAAAATTTTCATGCATGACACTAACTCACCTACGCTCTCTTAACCGTCTAGCCTAGAATGTTCAGCAGCTTCAGCTTATGCTAAAACTACTACAGCTCTTTTCACAACCTCAGGCTTGAAGTGGATGCTACTTTGTTGTTATTTTTCACTTTTCAGTTTTCACTTTGGGAGACAGTGGCTCCTACCTCTGCTGCATACTTGACCCCATCCACGGTGTGCTCAGAGCCATGATCATCAGAGGCGCCCCAGTGAAGATGAAACTGGCGAAGCCGGTAGGGTCCAGTGAGAGGACCGCCCCTCAGCGCTGCGATTCAGAGATGCTAGGTCAACAGTGAACTCGTGCTTCGTTTACCGACTCCTACCTTAAACACATGCTCTTAGAGCCAAAGTTCGATGGACAAAAGTCGTCAGTCTGCTGGGTAGATGATATTGTTCTCAAGCACACTGGTCTCTTTCTCACAAAGTATTGGGATATTCAAAATAAATAACTTCTCTTTTCTGTCCTGTTTTGTTTGCTTGTTTGATTATGTTTAAAATGTCAATTTAACAGAACAAAGTTCAAACAAAAGATGGACAGTAAGAATGTAGAGAGTCAACAAATGAGTCGGTTGTGTAGTGCGGTGGGAAGAACATGAGAGTTGAGAGCCAGACAGAGGGAGGTTCAAATCCTAGCTAATTGTGTGATCTCAGGCAAGTTGCTAACCTTCTCTGAACCTGTTTCTGCATCTCTATTGAAGGTGATAATAATATCAACCTTTCAGAGCTGCCGTGAGGATTAAATGAGATTAAGGACTTTAAAGTCTTCATCACACTGCCCGGCACACCAATCACCGTGCAAATGTGAATTCCTTCTCCATGTCTTGCCTCCAACTCCGCTTTTCTTTAGGACTACAAGCAAGAGCTTTCATTCACATCTAACTTAAACTGTGTCTATTGGAATGAGGTAAAAAGGAAAATTTAGACATTTCCCGAGGAATCAATAAATGTGGACAAACTAGGTAATTCTTGGTAGCATTAATTTTTGAGTTTATTGTCCAAATACTTCACCCCATCACATTACTTTGATCTCATTTCATTCACCTGGGGAGTGATTTAGACATTCAGATATTTTCTGCAGGACATTGGAATTATGCAAAAACCCCCAAATCGAGATTTAGCAACATAAGCTAGATCAAAACAGAATTCAGAATAGCTATTCTAGAAAAGATTGGCCAACTCTTGGTGCTGAAATGGCACATTGAAAGCCACATAATATAAATCTAAAACAATAGAGCTAGACTTGGATGAGCTTAGTCATGTAGAAATAAGTGGTTTGATTCATAGCATTTTTCTGGTGCAAGCACTAGAACAGTTACTTTCTGGACATATGAGTCCAGCTGATTAGGATAACTCATTTGGAATGGTCAATATTTCACCATTTTTGCTTACAAAAATGGTATTTTCATGTGGTTCGACATAACAGGTACTGTTTAATTTTGTCGTTTATCCTTCAGAATGGAATTTGATTTAAATGGAGAAGGGAAAAAAGTAACAGCAATATGAAATTATTGTTTAAGAAAATATAAATTTCTATGATATTATTTAGAGCCTCCTCGCAGGTAGGAATTATGACACTATTGCTCTTTACTATAACATCATTGAGAATATTTATTCATGTACATCAATAAGAATAATTTTAACTTTTTTACCAATGTGGTTATAAGAAAAATTATTATTGTACATCAAACACCAAAATATTAAAGGTAGATTCTTTCTTACCTTATTTACTTTGAAATAAAGTAGTTCTAAGTAGTCTGCTTTTATTTCATTGATTTGCTTAATAGTGTAGTAAAATAAAGAGTTTTTTAAACATGTGACTTTTTGTTTTCGTGGCACACAAATCACTACTCACGAAATTGTCAGGAACTTCAAAAACAGTCACCGAAAGGATTAATCAGATGAACCCCACTGAAGCATTGAAGACAATGTTCCTGACTCATATGATGACCTCATTCTCTTCCCTGGGTTGGCCCCCGCCCACATACGGGGGTGGGGGGGTGGGGGGGAGAAAGTGTCTACTTTGTTTCTTTGCGGGGTTCCTTGCTTTGTAGAATGCAATCTCTGCAACACATGGGAATGGGAGCCTTGCTCTCCAGACTGTGGTCAGAAACCTCAGGTGTAGACCATCCAAAAGGACACTCATTTGGACTCATCGCCATCACCTCCCTATCAAGCCGCATTTCAAGAATGCATTGGCAACTTTTGGCTTGGGCACGGGCCGATTTTGCAGCAGTAAAGTTGCCCAAGGTTAGAGAGTGAGGCATTCCTATTCCGTGCATAAATATAATTCTTTACGACGAGAACAAAACAGAATGTCATCTCCTTTTTCAGAGATGAAGTGACCCCTCTCCCCACTAATGGTTACTGTGTCATCAACCTCATTTTTGCCAATATGGGCATTGAAAAGGTCCATGTGCCTCTACCTAAGTGTCATACTTACTTGACCTATCGAAAGTATCATCAAACACAACCCTGCAGGTTTTCCCGTTATTCAGGATGGTCTTGCAAGAGCCAGGATCGTAAGATGCTGACCATGGCAGCAGAGAAGGGTCGTGCCTGATGTCTTTAGTATGCAATTCGATGGGCGACTGGTTGTCTCCCTTGGCCATGGGAAAAAGTTCATGCCAGTGGTCAGGACCTAGGAAATCAAGTTGAGGGGATTTATTTATTTGGTGGCACATTCTAAGCCCTCTTTCTAATCAACTAAATCAGCAAAATACACAGACGCTAGTCAGTGATCATGAAAAGGTCCTGGATTTCAGTTTGGGCAAGACAAGGCTTAGCATTTAAGACCTTTTCATTGTTTCCTTAATAGTGTACCTAGAAATTATATTTAACTAAGCATATTCCCCCTGCTTGCTCAAGAATATAGCCTCAAAGGCTAATTTTTGAAATGCACTTCATCACACGTTTTACCAATGCTATCTTCCACCATATAGCTGGAATAAATAACACTGACCACATGTGGTTTTCAAAGCACACTCCTATTTTTTATTTATTTTTTTTTTACTAGGGTTAGGCAGAAACCAGCAGGCAGAGCAAGGATTCTTAAATCCACACCAGGCTCAGAGAGGTTAAGTGCTTGCCCAGTATCTTGGAGTAAGAGAGTCAGAGCTGGACCTCGGGTGGTCTGACTTCTCAGTCAGAGGCAGTGTGATCTTGGGCAAGTTACCCAGCCTCTCTCTGCACTTCAGTTTCCTCCAGCGCAAGTAATAACGGCTCCATACCAGGGAGAACTAAATGAGATAAAGGTAAAAGGGTCCGCAGCTTCTGGCACTTGGTAAATGCTCAGTAAATGTTAGTTTCCATGGACTCCTCCGCCCATATTTTCCCACGCACTCCCTAGAGTTCCCTGCTTTCTGTGCAATGCCAGGGATCCTCTGACACCATCCCAGACCAGGCTGGGGGTGTGGGGGCGAGCGGCTGCTCGGACTCACCGTTGTGGCTGGCGTAACCCCACTCCTTGGCCATGGTAGTCTTTGCAGGCACTGGACCGCAGCTGACTTCTGTCCCCGGAGTCGCGCAGCGTCCCTGCGAGCCCACGCCTTTTATATAGGTCCCCCACACACTGCATGGCCTTATTAGGTCAGCGAAGGTGGGGCAGGGGGCTAAACTGGATTGGGGTGGTATTTGGGAGGCGGGGTGGGGAAAGCCAATGAATTCCGAGAGCTAGCCAGCCGTTGGGCTAGGGAGGGGGGCGGGGGGCGGGGGAGATGGGTGGAAGGAGCCCTCCCCCCCCCAACCCTCTCCAAACTTCGGCGCCTGGCTCTCCTACCTCTCCCTCCCGCCTCCTGAAGCTGCCTGGCTTTCTAACGAGTGGCGCGGACGTGCAAAAATGCGGGCGACTTTGGCCTCATCCTCTCTTCCTCTTTCAGGCTTTCCGTTGTTGTTTTTGCGGGAGATGGGGGATCGGAACTGTGCTTAGCCACCAACTAAAATCTGCAGCCCCGCGGCACTTGCAGTCTCGCTTCGAAGTTGCTTTTAGCGCAGGCTGGTTGTCTGGCTGCGGTGTCTGGACGCTTCTGCGAGTTTATTTCGCTCCAGCGATCCGATTACGGTAGCTGGAAAGAACACGTCTGTTTGCCTGACCCGTGTTTGACTCCCTTGCAGGCAACTTGTAAAATCTCAGGAGCAGAGGATGGGAAGAAAGAGGCCGGGAGGGCAAGTTCTAGAACACTGCTACCCTTAAAGAGATTGACAATATCCTGTTCTTGGAACTGCACCAGGCAGCATTTCCCAACCTAGCGGATTCCTTTGGTCTGCAGGACGCTGAGGGCTAGATCTCTCGGAGAGCTCCGGGAATCTGGGAGAGGTCTGCATCCCAGGTTGACGTAGAGCAGGAGCCTGGGACTGACTTACCCAGTGTGTGAGCTGTACCTCTGCTCACGAAAAGTCGAGAATATTCTGGAGTGTTGGAAGGCCACAAACATAAAGTGAGTCGTATTGTTTAAAACGTAGGGCCTCATTCCCCAATACATAATGAGAGATTAGTAGAAAAGGAAAAGGAAAGGCTTCCAGAATTGCTTTGTATTTTTTCTCCCCCCACCCAAGTTGTTTTATGATATGATGACCCATGCAAAAGGAGAATAGAACTGGCATATCCAATGTGCACATGTCAGAGATATATTTTTAAATGTGGTTATGGTTTACATTGAAGAAGTCTGTGTAGTAGATCTTTACAACTCTAATAAGAGTATGTTGTAAATTTCTTCTTTGTTCTAGGTCAATAATAACTTTATTTGTAAAAAAAACAGCAAAGAGACATAAGCCCAATTTCAGTGCTATATTGAACAAGGTTGCAATATGCATTTCCTTAATTACTTTTTTTATTGATGCTAGTATTTTGTATTTGTAGATTACTAAACTTGAAAAGGAAATCTCTCATCATGGTAAAGATAGCTCATCCCCAAGGCATGTGGAATGACTGACCAGACTCATAACCTGGACGCCAGGGGAGTCATTCCCCAGCGTATTTTTGTTAGCAGGGATCATTTGATCCACACAATAACAATGTGGAATCAAGAACTGAGATAGTTTGGAAAATCCAAGCAAACAGCAAAGCAAATGCCCTTAGACTCTGAGCTCAAATATGTCAGCAGTGGATCAGAAAGCCTGCAGATTTGGGATATCTGCGGTCAATTTTGCTTTACTGTGATAGTGTGGTGCTATAGTTTGTGGTTCGTGAAGGTATTTTCTATTTCTTATTGAATGCATAATTATTCATATCAGTAAGCTATGATCTTTTTTTCAATTCATCAAATCATTATAATCTTTTTCTGGTGTGTGGGGTTAAAGGTTGGTAGCTACATATCATGTTATTGGTATAGTAGTAATACAGATAGAGTGATTTTTTTTGTTGAGATATAGTTGACATAAAATATATTAATTTTGGGTGTAGTATTAGTTTGGGTGTAGTGATTGGACATTTATAGACATTATGAAACGATCGCCGTGTAAGTCTAGTTACCATCTGTCCCCATACAAAGCTATTATAATATTAGTGACCATATCCCCTGTGCTGTGCTTTTTTTGTTTGTGATTTATTTATTTTATAACTGGAAGTGTATTTTAATCCCCTTAGCCTATTTCAGCCATCCATTCCCCTATCCCTCCACATTAGCAGCCCCTGGTTTGTTCTCTGGATTTATGAGCTGTTTCTGTTTGGTTTTATTTGTTCATTTGCTTTGTTTTTTAAATTCCACAATAAGTGAAATCATATAGTATTTGTCTTTCTTTGTCTGACTTCTTTCACTTAGTATAATACCTCTATGTCTACCATGCTGTCACAAGTAGCAAGATATCATTCTTTTTTATGGCTGCATAATATTTCATTATGTATATCTCCCATATTTTCTTTATCCACTCATCTATTGATGGACACTTAGAATGCTTTCCTGTTTTGGCTATTGTAAATAATGCTTCAGTAAACATAGGGGGGTGTATATATATATATATACATATATATATATCTTTTCTAACTAGTGCTCTTGTTTTCTTCAGGTAAATACCCGAAGTGGAATTGCTGGATGATAAATTTTTTGAGGAATCTTCATATAGTTTTCCATAGTGGCTACACCAATTCACATTCCCACCAACAGTGCACAAGAGCTCCCTTTTCTCCACATCCTCAACAACACTTGTTATTTCTTGTCTTTTTTGACACTAACCATTCTAAATTTATCTACCCTCTAATTCAAGGCCACACCACTGTTAGAATTGTGTTGTTTTGTTTTTTTGTATTATTTTAATTTTCCAGGGGGAGGTTCGGGGTACTGTTTCCAGTGCAATGTAAATTATATTTTGCTTCCCTGGGAAAAATCAAATATCAGCCTTACCTCCGTAGGAGGTAAAAAAAAAAACCCGATTCCACTTCTGGCTCTTTCTGTAAAGCATTGCTCCCCTAGGCTGGTCAGCTAACTTCTCAGAATAATAATAACTGCCCTGGACACTTACTGGGTTATTAGCAGCAAACAAAATAATAGATGTGCAAGCACTTGAAACTGACATTTCACATTTATTATTATTCTCACTTTACAAATTTAACTGAATAAATGTTTAAGCACTGTGGAGTTTGGGGGGCATCTGGATGGCTCAGTCAGTTAAGCAACTGACTCTTGGTTTCAGCTCAGGTCAGGATCTCAGGATGGTGAGATTGAGCCCTGCCTCAGCCCCCCTTCTTAGTGGGAGTCTGCTTGGGATTCTCTCCCTTTCCCTCTGACACCCCCCAGCCATCCCCCCATTTGCTCTTTCACAAGCTATGGGAAAAAAAAAAGAGCTGTGGAGTTTTCATGCAAGAAGAAATTCAAAGCATCATTTAAAGAAATGTAAGGCACAAACTTGATAAACCTAAAATCATTGCATCTTAAAGACATTAGAGATAGATTGATTCTCATCAAATTTCTGAATAACAGAACCAAAAAATACCTGCATCAATTGTTTGAATGTTTAGTGTCATTAAGTATTTATTTTTCCAAAATTAAGTAATCAAGAGTAATAGGAATCTTTGCATTAGCAGCATATACTACACAGCTATTTTATTATATTTATTCTAAATAAAGAGTAAAATTTAAATAATCTACTCTTAAAAAATATTTTATGTTGTCATAATTGCACAATTTTCAGTGTTTTTCAGCTATAATTGATGTATAATTGACAAATAAAATTGTAAGTTAAATGATTTATATTTATATTTAAATGATGATTTGATATACATATACATTATGACACAGGATTCCTCACATCTAGTTAATTAACACATCTATCACCCTGCCTATTTATCTTTTGCGTGTGTAAGAGAACATTTAAGTCTACTCCCTTAGCAAATTTTAATTATCCAATATAGTCTTATCAACTATAATACTACATTATACATTAGATCCTCAGACTTTATTCATCTCATAGCTAAAAGTTTGTATCCTTTTACCAGCCTCTCTGTATTTCTAATTTTCAGTATTTTAAAAGTAAATTTCCTTCTGTAGAAAAAGCTACTTAATATCTTCATTTCCTCCAATGTAGATACTATTGACCCTAGGATGAACTATTATTTTATGTTCCACTAAGAAAAAAAATGCTGTCAATTAAACCATCACACACTACTCTTTAAAAATCCTATTAATAGTGTCTTAGCGGGCGCCTGGGTGGCTCAGTGGGTTAAAGCCTCTGCCTTCGGCTCAGGTCATGATCCCAGGGTCCTGGGATCAAGCCCCGCATCAGGCTCTCTGCTCATTGGGGAGCCTGCTTCCCCCTCTCTCTCTCTGCCTGCCTCTCTGCCTACTTGTGATCTCTCTCTGTCAAATAAATAAATAAAACCTTTTAAAAAAAAATAGTGTCTTAGCATGCCTCATACCCTAGACTAAGATGTGATTAATTCTTACCTGTTGTCTTTAGAAAAAGTTATTTCAACACTTCTCATTTTGCCTCCAGATGGTAAGGACTATCTTCTATTATAAAAGAGAAGTAATTTCTGTTTAGAATCAGCTTTATAATATTGTTACTTTGTTTTACACAGCCTAATAGGTCCTCTTGATTTGTGATGTTTTGGGAAAAAAATAATTATTTTCTATGATATAATGTTAACTTTGTTTATCAGTTACAGTCAACTGAAATCCCTGCATATAGTTTGGTCTTCGGCATTTAAATAAATTAAAACTAGTATGAAATTTTGATGCAAACTTTCTCAAAAAAGAAACTTTCTTAATTGACAATTATCACTGTAGAGAAAAATGCACCTGCAAAACACAGTGGGGTAAGCCACGCACTCCTCAAAGTGATTATAATACATACTCATTGTTATGAAGCAGAAAATTAGGAAGGAGGAAATTCCATCTGAAGAGCAAAAAGCTGCCCTGAGCTATTGTTTTTGTGTGACATCAGCTATCTACTTGTTTTAGTAGTTGTATGTTTATGACAAAATTCTTAATATGTCTTCTTTGAAATGCAAGCTCAATTATCTCCCCAAGAAGAAAGTATAGTATAGTAGTCTCAGAATATCCTATTGAAAATGGAATATAAACAAATGAAAAGTATTTGTATGACATGTAAAAGTGAACTGCAATGTATGGAAGAGCCAGAGCTTCTTTCTCAGGGCCATGAAGGCATTTCGTGTCTCACTCTTTAAAAAGAGAATCTAATTATTGCTGGTTAATATTTATGATGTCAAGAACATGAAAATTGGAAAACATATCCACACTTCAGGGCTAAGGAAGTTTTAATCTAGACTTGATACATAAGAAGGACAGACAAAAGCCAATGGGAAAACAATGGGTTGGATGGAGAATAATATGATCAGAGGCGAAGAGTACCCTGCTTCTACTTGGAGACGATCTCTCCTGCCACCTCCACAGTTAATCCCTCATTAAACTCCAATGTTCTACTGACATTAACTCTTAGGACAGTTTATCCCTCTGCACTATCAGAGCTTGAATCCTCAAGGGTGACCATTCTGACCAGATTTTCGGTTTTCAGTTTCACAGTTAGTAATCATTTATTATTGACCTTAAAGACATTTTCTTTTCAGAAAATACCAAGGAAGGGGTAGAGAAGACAAACAGTTCATGCAGAGAAATCTCCATTCAAATGAGATGGATGAATCTTGCTGTCCCTCTTGGGCAGAAGCACACACATGAATACCTTGCTCACAGCCAGATTGATGCACGTGGCTCTTCCAAAATAAACAGAGCTAGAGTCTTTGTTTGGCAACCATTGCATTCAGACTCACAATTACTTTTCTAAGGTATTCTTTTTTCACACAGGGATCAGAACTGAGCCTGAGAGGAACAGCTGGTCAGATCTTTTCATCTTTGGCCTAAGTCACAAACTTCCCACATTGATATTTGATTGAGAGATGAGTAATGGGCATTGTTGCCTGGGGCTTGGTACTCAGATTGCAACCAGCAACACTGCCGAGTCTGGGACAGGGTGATGAGAGAAACGAATGGAAGCCTAGCATGTCTGATATTATACAAGCTCTCCCCTTGCCATAATGAAACAATGGAACAAGCTCAAAACTGAACTTAAAAAAAAATGAATTCCTCAGTTCTGAATCAGGAAAAATCATTTCTTCACACTTTCACATTGTTGTAATGTTGTGTTACTAAAATCTGTGTTGATTTTTTAAAGGTATATTATTTAAGGAAATGAAGGATCTCTCTTTGGCAGTGGTAAACTACAAAGAGTTGTTCATTATTACTTGCCCTGTAAAGAATTTTATTTTTCTTTTAACAAGGATAGAGTAATAAAAGTTACTTAAATATAAGTATAGAACTTCACAGAAAATATAAATTATAATAATATATTTCGTAAATTTAATATACTTTGACTTGAGCATATATATCTTCAATTCAGATTTTACTACAGGTCTAGATAAGTGACATGTCACAAATCCTAGATTTGTGCTAACCATTTCTCAGCAATAGTTTCTTTGCCAACCACCAGACAGAAACTCTGAGGTTACTACATTCCACGCCAGAATTTCTAAGTCATTGCATTGCAGAAGTGTATTTATTTTGTTCAGTAACTGGTCCAACCCTTTCTCTAGCCTGTGATACAGGGGACTAATCATAGTAAATATTACTTCTGAAGTTCCTATTAGTACATTTGACATACCAAATCAAATAAGTTCCAAATGGAATAATATTTTATCAAAATCCAATAGGTTTTTTAAGATATATCAAAAGAACATAATTGAAAAAATATCACTTATTCACATATTCAACACAGATATTTAATGCCTTCTATGTGGTCGAGGTACTGGAGATAAATAAAGGAGGAAGACAGAGAGAGTGCCCCTCACTGAATTTACAATCTAGTTGGTGGTCCCGGCAAAAGGCAAGGAGACAATAACCACGTGACTTCTAAGGAATAACCCACTAGAGAGACTGGAAAAGAGGCATCTTCTGTAGATACGATAATTATTTAAAAGAGTTTCCTGAAGAAACTAAATTAAAGAACTAAAGCATGGAAAGGCATTAACCATTGGAAGAATTCAAGAAGGAGGACTTCAGATGAAGGGTAAGAACACCATAGCTGGAGGGTGGTAATCCCAGGAGAGGATGTTGCCAAGTGGGGTGGCAAAGGATGGTAGAGGCCAGGCCATGGAGGGCAAGGTGAAGAGTGGATCTTTTCCTTGCGCGCAACAGCAAGTTATTGGAGAGTGTAATGCTGATGAGAGATATGAGCAGATTTGCCTTTGCAGATCACTGACATGAAGTGGAAGTGGGTGTAGAAAGCTAGCGGGAATACTAATTTGCATTGTTATGATTCTCGTAAAACATTTTCTTCAAGTGATGAACCTACAAATCTCAACTCGAGTTCATTAATACCATTAGTGAAATGTGTATCACTGCACATGGAGGAAGAAACAAGACACGAAACTCCGTTCTGTAATTCAACATGATCACCATTAAAATAAGACAACGAAAATACAGAACAGTGACTGCTTTCCTCTACAGTTAGGAGATAAGGAGTGGTTATCAGTTAGAGATTCAGTGGACCTAATAGATCAGTGATCTTGCCCCTGGTGACCTCCGTTTTATGACTTCTAAAAAAATACCTAAATGCAAGTAGCACAGAGGAGCCTGAGAGAGGGTCCTAGAAGTTCTCCAGTCTGCTCCCAGCTAAAGGAAGACCAGAAGCTTAGCTGTAGCAAGAAACAGCTAATGCAAGTTTTTGTTTGTTTGTTCATTCTGTTGCTTTTATTTATGTATTTGGTTAATTCGCTTTAAAATAGAATTAAAGAAACCACTAAGCATTGCAATTATGAGCTGGAGTTGTGAGTTCCAGAGCCCTGGGTGCCAACTCCAGCTCTGCCACATAGTTAGAGCCAGGAGCTTCCCTGAGCATCACCTTCCTCATTAGCAGAACTGGTAGAATGGGAATGGGTTTGTTTTACAGATTAATTAAGATGACACATGTAGAGTAGTTAGAAATACTGGCTGGTGTTAATAAGCATTCAGTAACTAAAAAAGCATAGAAACATAAAACATAAAATTTTGTCCTGGGTTATTTGGCTTCCAATTAAATGGAACTTCATGAAGGCAGAAACCAGGACTGTTTTACATATATATTTGGCTTATAACCATAGGCCCAATACCAAGCTCAGTGCTTAACATCAAGTAGGCATGTAATAAATACCATTGAAGGAAGGAAGGCAGGCAGGTGAGAAGGAAGGATTCAGGGAGGGAAGAAGGGAGAGAGGGACGGGGTTTCTAATAGAAAGTGAATTGCCTCTCTCCCATTAAGAAAAAGGAATTGTTTTATTCAAAACTATTTGATACGAGACTGAAACATGTTGAAGATTTCTTGAGATTATATGGAACTATATGTGTGTGTGATGCACCGAGGATATTACATTTACATATAGAGTGCATTCTAGTGTTTGATTTCAACTTCCAAAATATATCTCCACTTTATCCACTTGTCTCCATTTCCACTGCTATCATCCTAGTCTAAACCGTAGACATCTCTCATCTGAACTACTGATCTCTCCTGTGTGTGCCGAGAATACACCAAACTCCTTCCAGCCACAGGGCCTTTCAGCTTCTGTGTCTTCTATAGAGAGTACTCTTCCCCTTGGCTCTTTCCCATCATTCAGGCTTTAGCGGAAAGGTCACCAATTCAGAGTCCCCTTTCTCGGGCCACTCCATCTAAGTAGATTCCCCTTAATTTTTATGAGAGCACCAGATGTATATTCTTTCTTCTACTTATCAAAATCTATAATAATTTCATTTAGCTGTTTGCTTCCTAAAATGAATGAAGAATGAATGATTGGGGCACCTGGGTGGCTCTGTCGGTTAAGTGGCTGCCTTCAGCTCAGGTCATGATCTCAGGGTCCTGGGATCAAACCCCGCATTGGTCTCCCTGCTCAGTGAGGAGTCTGCTTCTCCCTCTCCCTCTGCCTCTTTCCTCACTTGTGCGCCCTCTTTCTCTCTCAAATAAATAAATAAAACCCTTTTAAAAAATGAATGAATAAATGAATTTATTTCTGATTTGACTGTCCCACAGTTACTCTGAACCAGATAATAATTTATTGAAGCAAACCACTACTGACCTTTCTTCCTTCCAAAGACTTAAACTTTGTGGTGGGATCTACAAGTTGAAGTTAAGCACATATTTTTCCAAACAGCCTGTTAGAGAGTGCCTGTTATGCAAGTTGCAGGAAAGTGGTCAGCCTAACACAAGAGTAATTACGGTAATTTCCATCCCTTACTCCTTCCATTCTTTGGTAGGCATCTGCCAGCATGGCATGCATATTGGAGTCCCAATTCAGGAATTAAAATCTGAAACCAAGCTATCTGCTTTTGTGTACTCTGGCACTGTGTTATTTAAGATAATCCAAGAACGAAAATATGAGCCAAGCTATTTGCTTTTTTAAACATTGAACGTGTCAATCCTGAAATTCCACTGGACAGGCATTTACTTTCCACAAAGGTAAGAGTTCCTACTGACCTTGAATTACTCAGATGTCTAACAATACAATACTCTGAACAAATAGAATGTGGACCAAACTATCTCACAATTACAATCGATTGTAATTCATTAAATTAAGAGTTTTTAGGAGAGCACGTAAGATCTGAGGCTCTGAAATCACCGCACTCTTAGTTTGAGAGTAAGCTCTTGAACTTACAAGCCATTTGTCTTTGGGGAAATTACTTTACCTGTTTAAGGCCCCAGTTTCCTTGGTGATAAAATGGGAATAGTAAAATATTTTGTTACAATCTCGTTAGGGCTAAATATGATAGTGCATGTAGAATATTTACTATAGTAGCTTTCTTAATACATATTATTGGCTTTTTGAGTTCAGGTGGATCTTATGGGTCCTTGAGTCCCAACTTCAGTGAAATTCCAAGAATCTCCAATTTACAAGTAGTCATCCAGACTCTTCTTGAATGAATCCCATGAGCAACTGCTCACTAAATTATGAAGTAGATTGTTCTATTTTCCTCAATCCAATTATTTGCAAATAGTTTATGCAATTTTCTTGTCTCATTGAGTCCTAATTCTGTTAGAGTAAACAGAATTAGATTAAACCATCAGCCTGAAGATATCCCTTCAAACCTTTGAAAAGAGCTACTTCACTTTTCTTCTCTCACCTCCCCTGCACTGCCCAAGTTTTCAGATTAAGCTAAGCATCTCCAGTTCCTCACATGACCCAGTGTCACTCTCCTGATCTCTCTCCTCTGAACATACTCCACGTTGTCAATACTCTTCTTTACAACAGCTGAACAAAATACTTCAGAATTTGTCTGGCAAGAGCAGTGACCAGATGTACAATTCTATTCCTTTTCCTGGACACTACATTTCTTTTAATGCAAGATAAGAATGCCTTAGCTTTTTTGGCTCACACCTTTGGATCATAGCGAGCTTGCTCTCAATTAAATACCCAAGTCTTTTTCATGTGAATTCCTGTTAAGCCAGTTCTCCCTGCATCCTGTATTAGTATCAGCCCATAGTTCCAGTCTGATGAAATCTTTTTGAATCCTGATTCTTTCTTTGAGTATATCAACTATCACTTTCAGCTTTGTGTCAAAGTCAGTTGTGGTCAGCTTGCTTTTTGTGTCTTCATTCGTGTTGTTGATAAGGCTATCAAATAGAATTTGCCACAGAAAGAACTCTTTGACCACTCTGGTTGTCCATCCAGGTTGAGATCAGTCTATGGATTAATATTCTTTGCATACAGTTAATTCAAACCTTTGTGAATCTCCCTAATTAGTGTTAACTACTCTTCCCTATAAGCATTCTGCTGTTGAAAGTGTGATGTAATGGAACAATATAACTGGGTTCAAATCCACGCTTTGTTACTTGCTACCAGTGCGATATTGGGCCAGTTACTTAACCTCTCTGCACTTCTCTTTCCTAATTTACAAAACAGTATTTTCGTAATAGGCTAGTTCCACAATGAATTGTGTCCTATTGTTCTTGGATAGCCAGCATACTTCAGGCACATTCTTAGTAAATTTTCAGCGAAAAATAAATTACTAAACAAATAAATGAGCAACGTTAAGTCAAATTATTTATTTAAATCAAGGTACGTTGTTTATGTGTATGTTATTTCTTTGACCTATGAAAATGTGATAATAAATGAGATTAGTAAAGTACTATTTATTCTTAAATGACCCATTGCTAACTCCTAACATCACTATAGTTTTTATTGAGATATGATTTACGTATTATAAAATTATAAAATTCACCCTTTTAAAGTGTACAATCTGGTGGCTTTTAGTATACTTACAGAGTTGTGCAAACCCCATAATCTAATTTCAGAACATTTTCATCACCCAGAAAAGAAATCCTATACCAATTAGCAGTTACTCCCCATTTCCTCTTAAGCCTTCAACCCTAGACAACCATTAATCTACTTTCTATTTCTACAGGTTTGCCTATTTTGAACATTTTGTATAAATAGAATCATTTAATAGTTTGTCTTCTGTGATTGTATTCTTTTACTTAGCATAATCTTTTCAGTGCTCATCCAGGTTGTACCATGTATCATTACTTCATTCATTTTTAGTGCCAAATAATATTGTATATATGTACCATGTATTATTTATCCACTCATCGGTTGACAAACATTTGAGTTGTTTCCACTTTTTGGCTATTATAAATAATGCTGTTATGAGCATTTGCATACAAGTTTTTGTATGGAAGTATGTTATCATTTCTCTTGTATGTATACATATGAGTAGAATTGATATGTCACAGGGTTACTCGGCTTAATCTTTTGAAGAGTTGATTTCAAACCAGCTGTACCATTTTACATTCTCACCAGCAGTGGAAGAAGCTTCTAATTTCTCCACATATTAGCCAACACTTGTTATTTTTCAACTTTTTGATTATAGCCCTTTTATTAGTGTGTAGTGTTATTTCATTGTGGTTTTGATTTGCATTTCGATAATGACTAATGCTGTTGAGAATCTTTTCATGTGCTTATTAGACATTTATATATCTTTGAAGAATGACTATCCAAAGTATTTGCCCATTTTTCAATTGCATTGTTTATGTTTTTATTGTTGAGTCACAAGAGGTCTTTTATATTCTGGATATTAGTCCTTTATCACATGTATGATTTGCAAATATTTTCTCCTGTTCTGTGGATTGCCTTTTAATTTTTTGATAGTATCTTTTGAAGCACAAAAATTTTTACATTTGATGAATTTCTATTTATTTATTTATTTGGTTTTTTGTTGTTCTTATTATTTTGGTGTCATGTAAGGAATCATTGCCTAATCAAGATTAGAAAGGATTATGCCTATATTTTCTTCTAAGAGTTTAACAGTTTTGCCCTTAAATTTAAATCTTTCATCCATCTGGAATTAATTTTTGTGTATGGTGTGAAGTAGGGTTCCAACTTCATTCTTTTGCATATAGATAGTTAATATTATCAGCATCATTTGTTAAAAAGGCTATTATTTCTGCATTGGATATTCTTGAAACCCTTGTTGAAAATCAATTGACTACAAATGTGAGGTTTATTCCTGCACTTCCAGTTCTCTTCCTGTGCTCTATACTATCCTTGTACCATTATTACATTGTTTTGAATATTATAGCTTTGTAGTAAGTTTTGAAATTTGGTAAGTGCGAGTCCTCCATCTTTGTTCTTTTTTAAGGTTGTTTAGGCTATTTGGGTCTTCCCTTTCTATCTGAATTTTTGGATCAGTTTGTTCATTTCTGCAAAAAAAAAAAAAAGGCAGCTGAAATTGCACTGACTATGTAGATCAACTTGGGGAATACTACCATCTTAAATTACCAATATCAACAATATCAAGTCTTTCAATCCATGAACATAGGATGTCTTTCCATTTATTAAATCTTTAATTTCTTTCGATGATGTTTTGTAGTTATCAGACTACAAATCTTGAACTCCTTTTACTGATTTTCTTTGTAACGATTTTATTCTTTTTGATAATATTGTAAATACAATTTTTTTAAATTTTATTTCAGATTGTTCATTGCTAGTGTATAGAAATATTACTAATTTTTACATAATTATCTTGTATGCTGAAATCTTGTTGAACTTGTTTATTAGTTCTAATAGTTTTTTTTCTTTTGTGTGTTCCTAGGATTTTCCATATGTAAGATGATGTCCTCTACAAATACAGATAGTTTTACTCCTTCTTTCCACTTTGGATACCTTTTATTTCCCTTTCTTGCTTAATTATGGTAGCTAAATCTCCAGTACAATGTTGAGTCATGTTGAATGCTGAAGTGGTGAGAGTAGACAGATTTGCTCTTTTCCTAATTTGGGGGACATTTTTCAGTTTTTCCCTATTAAGTATATCAGTGGTGGGGTTTTGTAGATGTCCTCTATCAAGTTGTGAAAGTTTCCTTCTATTTCTGATTCGTCGAATGTCATTTTGTCAAATGCTTTTCTGCATCTATTTAAATGATTGTCTAGTTTTGTCCTTTATTCTTTTAATATGGTGTATTACATTGATTGATTTTCATATGTTGAAACAACCTTGTATCCTAGAATAAATTCCACTTAGTAAAGGAATATAAAACTTTTTTTTTTTTTTAATGTAGTTGGATATGGTTTGCTAGTAACTCAATGAACCAATACTTTCCAAGAGGCCAAAGGATGATATTACAAAATCATACATGGGTAAATAATCTATTCAAAATACAAGATAGGCCCCTCCCCCACTCGTGCTTTCTCTCTCCCTAATAAATAAATAAAATCTTTAAAAAAACACATTTGATGTAAAAAAATTTTAAATAAATAAATAAATAACATTAGTGTACAACTATCTGAGTCTCTTCTCAGTTTTCTCGAGTATACACCTAGAAGTAGGATTGCTGGGTCATATGCTAATTCTATCTTAAACTTTTCAAGGAATGGCCACACCGTCTCCCCTCTTCTAAAATTATTATAGCCATCCTACCTCATGTGAAAACTCATTTTGATTTTTGATGTGCATCTTTATTCATGAGAGATATTGGTCTGAAGTTTTCCTGTGATTTGTTTTTCTGGCTTTGGTATCATGGTAATACCAGTCTTATGGAATGAGTTTTGAAGTTCTTGGAAGAGTGTGAAAAGGATTTCACTTTTTGAAGAATTTGAAAAAGATTAGTGTTAATTATTCTTCAAATGGTAGAATTCACCAGTGAAGCCAACTGACCCTGAACTTTTCCTTGTTGGAAGTTTACCAAGTACTGATTTAATCTCTTTACTTGCTATGAGTTTATTCAGATTTTCTATTTCCTTTTTAGTTAGTTTTGGTAGTTTATTTCTTTCTAAGAATGCATTTTTGTCTAGGTTACTTAATTGGTTAGCATACTATTTTTCATTATATTCCTTCATAATCCTTTTCTTTGTTCTACCCTTTACATTTTGAAGATCATTCCCCTTGCTGGGAAACAGAAGCTGATCATTTTTCTTTTATCCCCTTAAAATTTTAGCATCTACTCTAAGAAATTGTTAAAATCTTTGCAAAATACCTAGATTAGTAAAAATCATAAAGAAACATGGCTTATTACAATTGTATTTTTTATGTCAGGCAGAATAGCTAATATATTGTTCTTTATATAGACAGATGTACCTGTCTTCATTCATTTTGGCAAGGGGAGATAGATAATATGCAAAATCAATTGGATTGTATAGCATTTTAAAATGTGATGAGTACTTCGGTGAAAAACGAAAAAGGTGCGAGGCTAACAGTACAGAGGTGCAGGAGTGTGATTTCATAATGGGTGCTCATTTTGTCCCCTACAAAGATGACATGTGCACAAACATCTAGAAGATATTTTTGTGATAAAGTTTCACAAAACTATATGATACCGGTATAGTTTCACGAAATTATATGATACCAGTTTCCCAACTAGTATCATCACATATGTCCTCCTTCAAAGCCTCTCTTTGACAAGAAGCCCTACCTTTCTATCCCATGGAAAACACCCCGCTGTTTTTGTGTGCCCTGCTCTTCCACCTCCAACACCTCCATGCATACTTGTCCCCCCTCCAGCCCTCATCGAATATCTTTCCAATGTGCTTACTATGGAGGGTATGTCCTCCCAGCAGGAGAGATATTTGTTCCTCTAATGGCATTTTAAAAAAGCATTTGACTTTTATCATGAGCGTCTTATAATAGATATATGTCCTCTAAAGAATTTCCCCTTTTGGACATGTACTCCAAGTTCACCCTTCTAAATCTTCCTCACATGCTGCCATGTATTTCTTCCAGAACAAGGTGCCAGTTTCTATTATTTGCATATGGGCCATGATTCTTTATTATTAGAGCAATCTGTCTTTTTATGTGTTTTAGAAATTTTCACAAAAAATAATTTCAGCTAATTTTAGAAAGTTATGTTAATTTAAAAATGTTAAATTCAATACTTTTTATATAGAAATAGACGATAACCTACCAGTTTTTTATTTCCTTAAGATAGACATCTTCAGGGGTGCCTGGGTGGCTCAGTCTTTTAAGCATCTGACTCTTGACTTCTGCTCAGGTCATGATCTCAGGTCCTGAGATCCAGCCTTGCATTGGGCTCCGTGCGCAGCAGGGAGTTTGCTTCTCTCCCTCTCTCTCCCTCTGCCCCTCCTCCTGCTCATGCATTCTTTCTCTAAAATAAATACATAAATCTTTAAAAAAAGATAGACATCTTCATTTGCATTAGCAAAAGGGTCCCCAAAATCTGAAGCCTTGAAGAAACATTGGTGTTATTTCTCCAAGGATATTCATTTTATCTAAGGATATTTATAGTCAAAAAATTTTTTTATTTTTATTTATGACTTTTTTTAAAGAAAGAGAGAGCACAGAGGGAGAGCAAGAGGGAGAAGTAGATGCCCCACAGAGCAGAGAGCCAGATGCAGGGCTTGATCCCAGGACCCCAAAATCATGACCTGAGCTCAAGGCAGACACTTAACTGACTGAGTCACCCAGGTGAATCAAGAATTTTTTAAATTATAGGTCGTTTCTTGGGGGTAAGAAATAATCCATAAAATTGTAGAGTCAAAGGTTGGGAGGGCTATTTTCTTTAGCAGGGTGCAAAGAGAAAGAAATTATTATTTGTTGAGCATTTACTAGATATAAAACCCTATTATGGTCCTCTCAACAACAAAACAGCTAGACCTTAATATCCCACACAGTTAAAAGCTGGCTAAGCTCTGACTCGAACTGGTCTAAAGGCCAGTCTGTCTTTCTAGTAGTTCATGCAATAATAGAACTCAAGCGAGGCTCATACCAAATAGTAATTACTGTAGAAATTCCAACCATAAGAGCTTACTAGACAAAAAAAATGGATGAGTCACATCCAATTTGTAAAGTGCCCAAAGATATTTCATTGCTGAGCCACTAATTGCCATGAAAAATTGATGCATCATTTGTGACAGAAAAAGACAGAAAAAGAAAACAGAGGCCAAAATCCCTGCCCATGCTCCCCCCCAACACACACAGCAGAAAAGGTTTTGTCCTAGTGCCTTTTAAAATTCCCTTTGAAATCTTTATTTTCAGCATAGTTTAGGAATGACAAGTATTTAACAAATATGCGGGTATTAAAATAACATAGTGGTGAAATTTTAAGATTGGCTTGTGAATTTTCATTCAGGTGCAAAGTGTACTGAGGGAGTGTCTCATTTGTCAAGGTTGCAGTTACGGGAGCCAGCTTTCCCCTTGCAGGGGAGTGATGGGTCCCCCATAGTCATGATCTCCATACAGAGCAGCCGCCTCTGCCCTGAGGAAAACCTGGTTGCACAAGCACAAACAACACTCTTAAACTAGGCCAGACATCATGAAAGTTCACATCCCTGACCAGAAGAGGCATTGTGCAAGAGAGTGTGGATAACTTGGAATCCACCAAAAAGAATCACTTCTGGAAAAAATCAGCTCGGTTGCTCAGGTTTAACTGAGGATCTGTCACTAGAATTAATACGGTGACCATATAATTTATCACCCAAACTAGTACTCTTTTGAGGGGGGTGTTATTAAATCCTCCGGGATAGCAGATATGGACTGGGGTTGCACACAGTGGGGGACTTCTGTGATCCTAGCCGTCAGCGTCATCTCTATGAAGAAGAGGACAAACATCTAAACTGTATATCCGCACCGTGGAGTGTTGCAAGCTCTCCAAGAACATTTTGGATGACAGAAGTCTACATGTTTGTACCAGCTAGAAGCATAGCCTATTGTCTAGGTAGCAGAGGTTCGTGATTCAAGGAACCTCTGGGCATGTTAGTGTGCAGGAAGCAAGAACACAGTTCTCCTTTGCCTCTTGTCTCAAGAGTATGAACTGGAGACAAAAGGACAGTAATGCAGAGAAACCAAGGTTTTTGCCCTCTTTTGTATGGCCTCACTGCGTTTTTAGGTACTAGCACGGAGCAAGATCTGTGGCTCTTTGTCTTATTCTGTGTCTCTCCATGAGCACCTGAAGAACAAGGATCCTACCTAACTCATCTCTGTAGCCCCAGTATTTAGCACGCAGCTGCACGGCGTGTCTCCAATTAAAGTATATGAGGT
This sequence comes from Potos flavus, assembly GCA_028534135.1. NCBI lineage: Eukaryota > Metazoa > Chordata > Mammalia > Carnivora > Procyonidae > Potos > Potos flavus. Next base: position 40,733,227 of record CM052900.1, read on the forward strand.
GAACCGAAACGGTAGGATCTAGGTTCTTAATCCTGAAGCTAAAGGATTTCCTCATTGACAAACACCGAACTTAAGAAATGAATTTTCCCTCTTGGCTACTAAAAACAAAACGGATAGAATTTCAGAAAGAACCTCCTAGGAAAGTCCCAGATCCCTCTTCCTCATTGCTACTTTATTTTGCTTTCATATGCAAAATAGACCTTTTCAAGTGCCAACATTAACAACAGGCTGAAAAGCAACTTTAACTTTGCCAGTTACTTGTTTAATCTCTGCAGTCTTTTTGGTTAGCCCAGCTTCATTCTACAGGCAGGTTATCAGTTTTGCCAGCCTATTTTTGTGTCTGCTAAGCAGAAATTCTTGCGGCGTTTCCTAAGATGACTGGAATGGTAACTATTCTTTTTGAACTTGCCCTGCCTGCCATACCTTTCTTTCTCTTCAGGCATCATGGAATCAGAGTTCTAAATAGAGAGCTTACATGTGTTTTCAAGCAGCCAAGTTCACCTCTGTTTATTTCACCTCCAGGAATATTCTTTGGCTAGAAGCTCTGGGGCTTCATTTATTGGTAGCTCAGTTACTACAGACAGCGACACACTTCTAAGATGGCCTTTGGGCAGAATTCAACTGGAACTGCTTCAAATTCCTTTTGGAAGTAGACAGGGCATAAATACATATAGTTTTGATGGCATCTATGGAACAGTCGCGGCACCGTATCTTCTCTGGAATGAGGTGGGATATAAATAAATAGATAACTACGCAGAGTTCCAGCTCAGATATTTGTTTACAAGGGAAAGGTCTGATCTCTCCAATCCATCCTCTTTATTGCTGTCAGAGATATTTTCCTAAAGTGAGACAGTGATCCTATCACCGCTCTGCCTCTAATCCTTCCACGTCTCGCTTGACCCTCCAGTTCACATTTCTTATCTGCATTTACAAGGCCTGGGGTGTATAAGCTTCCCAGACTCACCTCCCACCACCCTTCTGCTCCTACACAATGACATAAATCTAGAGCAAAAATGACCCTCCTTTCCTGCCTCTCCACACTCTGCTATGTGACTCTGTATCCCCTACTGACATTCCCACTCCTTGAATTTGCACTGGCCTGGTGACTTCCATTGCCTTATAGAATGTGGATTGTGTGCTGGTTCCATGTGTAGTTCTCCAAAGGCCTTATGTGCTTTTGCTCTAACACTGTTTCTGTCAGAAAAACAAACCCAGGCCAGTTTGGTTGAGGATGAGATTCCACATAGTGTGGACATTTCATCCTGGCTGAGGCCCTCTTAGACCAGTTAGCTCCCAGCTACAAGAAGTTGATCACAGATATAAGGGGGGACCCTTCTCAGATGAGTGGAATGCAGACAGCTCCATCAAGCCTACCTATGGATTAATGATAAATAATAAATGGTTGTTGTTTAAGCCACAATTGGGATGATTTGTTACACAGCTTTAGTGTGACCAAAGGTAACTGATACACATACCAAACTCCTTCTAGTTCCTGAACACAAACGCTTTTTAATGCCTTCACTATTTTTAAAGATGCTATTCTCTCTTCTTAGAGTAAGTCTGAATTTAGTCCATAGTCAGTATAGGCCACCTCTATTCCCCAGCATTCATCTCCCTGTCTTTGTCGACTAGGAACAATCCTACTTACTTTTTAACATCTTGCAATTCAAAACGCCCCTACCGAACTCAACAATAGTGTGGTAGATTACAATCTCCTTTATCTCTCCTTCTCTCCCTTACCCAGAGTTACTCTCTCCTCCACATTTCTTAGCATTTTGCATCTATCTACTTTCTAGCAATTGTCACATTATATTGAACTTATTTTGAATTTTTGTTTCCTCCACTAGACTGTAAATCTCCTTGAGAGGGGAGAGTGTTCCATTCATTCTACAGTGGCCAGGGCCAAAGACAGGTCCATACATTTTAGTTGCATGACTATATTTATTTTCTTTTCTTCCTTTTCATTCTTTCTTTCTTTCTCTTTCTTTCTTTCTTTCTTTCTTTCTTTCTTTCTTTCTTTCTTTCTTTCTTTCTTTTTGTATTTATTTTCTACTAAGCGTTTGTTTCTTATCAAAATAAAGACATGGAAATGTTACACAATACAAGTCAGGACAATATTTAAGTTAATTTTCAATCATGTGTTAGCACTGTGCTAGCATTAAGGAAACAAAGTTGGTCATAACTGAGCTTATAAAAGAGATAGGTTAAGGTCATCATAAAGATTTGGTGGGATAGGTAACCCCAAATGATCTGATTTATCAAATTCTTATTTCGTTCAAAATCCAGAAGGTTTATTCTTACTGGAACAACTACATTTAAGAAGGAAGATATGAAGCAGAAAATGTTTTTATTGAATAGCAATTCTATCTTGGCAAACGAATTTACGATATACAATCCTGCTCGAAGAGCGTATTTTCTGGCTAGGAGAGATGACTTGATAAATGTATGCAGTGTATTAAATTTGCTTTATTATCACAATGTGTTCTTTCCTTTTTTAAAAAAAATTTTATTTATTTTAGAGAGAGAGTGCATGCACGTGAGTGGGGAGAGGGGCAGAGGGAGAGAATCTTCAAGCAGACTGCCTGCTGAGCATGGAACCCACATGGGCTCAACTCCACAACCATGAGATCACGACTTGAGCTGAGACCAAGTGTCAGATGTTCAACCGACTGAGCACCGAGGCACCCCAGTGTTCTCTCCTTTTTGAAGGCACCCATGTTAAGGAGGTTCTTTTGGATGTATAGAATAAAGACCATCCATATAGCTCAAGTGATGGAGGGTAACTGTAAGGATACCAAGACTGAAGCCAACAGGATCCTTATATGAAAAACTGTGAGGAGAAGAACCACAGGACAGCTACAGAGAAGGGAGCTGGAAGTGTGATAACCATGTGATTTGTCCCATCAGCGACAAGAGTCCATATGTTCTGCCACTAACCCTGTTTCAGTCACCCACCCTGGTGCTGTCTACTACTACTTACTCTATTTTTCTCTGCCCTGAGGTCTCTGCTTACATCAAAATTAAAATTTTCATGACTGTGGCCTGACTCCCTCATGGCATCTCTCAGAGTAGCTAGTCAACTTCTATTCCCCTCTGTCAGTGTACAGATATGCATCATTTTACTGAATTCAAATTCACATTTGTCTAAAGCTTTCCACAGCAAGTCTCCTACCAAGCTATGCGCCAGCCCTGATATTGGCTACCTCACTCTTTTGGAAAAGAATGTTGTGTCAGCATAACACTGAAGGATGAAATTTACATGTCCTCTGGGGCTTTCCATACTCATTAACTTAACCTTTGTTTCAAAGAGAACAGGAACTTTTAAGATCCTGATTGGTTGACTTTTTTTTTTTTGCTAGATAAACTTTTTTTAATGACTCAACTGTGCTCTAATCATTATATAAAAATCCTTTTCTTTTCCCTTTCTTTTCTTCTTTACAACACTGTTGCAACTGATATACCTTGGTCATTACCCATTTCCATTCAAGATGGCTGTTTTAGAGGTGAGGCTTTCAGGCTTGAGCCTCTTCAACTACTTGCCACTTCCTAACTGCAAAATTACCTGCCCAGTTTTTCCATCCTTACTTTCTTTCCCTTTGTCACACACACACACACACACACACACACACACACACACACACACGATTTATCTGAGCTCTGAACCACAACTCTATCCGTATATTTTTCTCAGTTTTCCTTTTATGTCTACAACATTTTCCTCTTCACCCATTTCTTCTCAGCAGGTAAATAAACTTGATTCACTCATATCTGACAACATACAAAACTAAAAGCCACCAATTACCCTGCCCTTTCTCTTGCCTTCACAGATCCCCCTCCAGGAGGAGTTAGTCTACCTCCTTAACTCAACTTGTTCTCTTACCACCCACTGAGTTTTACATGCCTACTCCTCTGAATCTGTGTTCTTTAGGGTCAGCAGTTACTAACTGCTAAATCCAGTGAATACTTGTTCTGGCTCTATTCCAGTTGCTTTTAATGCCAGGTTTTAACTTCTTTTCCAATTTTTATCCCCCACCCCTACCCTTTGGTCTCATCCAGTGAGATGAGAAGTGGCTCTGCTAGCTCATAGAAGTCTTTGTTACAAACTCTTCTCTGGCTCTTTCTTCTCCTCAAGGCCTTGGGAAGGCTTCTTAGACCTAGCTCAAGTCCTGTACTATCGACCTGCATGGATGACACTCCAGTTTAGCACACCCTGGCTCTACCGAGGGATAGCAGTCTGTTTCTATTCTCTATCATCTCACTAAGTTACTTCAACTCCCATTTATAAGCTAGAGACTCACAAATTTACATCTCCAATTCTCAGAAGCATCTACCAGGATCTCCCACAAGCACCTCAAACTTGACATGTCCAAAACCGATCACCTGATTTTTAACCCTCAAGTCTGCTCCTCCTCCAATATTCCCTTTCTTGATGAATGAATTTCTGGCCATCCAAACCAGTTGTGTTTTTGTTTCATAGTTTTAGTACTTCTGCAATACTCTCTTACTGTTCTCTTTAAACTCAACACTCCCCAATGCATTCCATCATGTACTACCAGAGTTGTTGCATTAACAAACAAATCTAATTGCCACTTCTCTATTTAGAAATGTTTGCTAGCACTCTACTACCTATAGAATGAAGTACAAACTTCTTAGAGATCAAATAATTTCTCCATCACCTGACCCTTCCCTGTGTCTCCAGCTCCATCTCTTGCTGTGCCCACTCTCATACTTTATGCTCCAGAAATATCAAATTACTTATACATCTGTGCTCTAAAGGACATTTGTCATTTTGGATGCTAGAGTATTCAGGATCCAAAAACCAGGATCTTGAAAAATAACAAGAAAACAAAACAAGAACGATGATAGTCTTGTTAATAGAAAGAATTTAATGTGAGGAATCGGGGAATCAGTTGAATGGGTACTAGGCAACTGAAAAGGCAGAGGAAACAAGTGGGCAACACAAACATAGTAGCTGCAGGAGGCAGTTGCCATCCCTGCACCTGGGGGAAGAAAGAGAAGAGGTTGAGTTCATGGTAACTGTAAGCTTAGTGAAAGGGTCCTGAGAATTGGGAAGAAGAATTGGGAGAAGCTTAGTGAAAGGGTCCAGATATTTTATCAGGAGGACCAGCCCTCCCAGTGCTTTAGTAGCTCTGAAGGGAGTCCCCACTAAGCCAAGTCCCAGATTTCTGAAGAGGGGACGCTGGCTGATTGGAATTGGCATCTCAGGGCAGGAAGCAAACAGTTATGAGGTGATTCCTAGAGTGTGGCAGCAAACTCAAGACTAGAATCGACTGTCCCTTTCAGGATTAGTAACCATTTCTGGGGTGACTCCAACAGGAGTATGGAGCAAAAGAGGAGGGAAGAGCCCTTTCTCCCTCTCTTAGTCTTTTAATCTATCAGGAGTCCAGCTGGCAATGGAGAAATGTGGTTTGCAGGGTCCCAGCCCCAGTACCACTAAGCAAAGAATGGAAGGACAATAGCCGAATAATCGGCATCCCGACAATGTCCCTATTTGAAGAAATGCCAAGACTGATGAAGTGGGGCCCCTGTTCCTTACTCTGAAGGATAAAGGGGAAGAGCGCTCATCTCCCTCTGAGCTCCCTGCAACTAGAGCATCTTTGCTTATCCAAATGAATGTTCCTCTTACGAGTTTATCCCTGGAATGAGAGGCAGAAGAGGGGACAGTACAGAATTCACTTCAGCTATGGCTCTGGCAGCAGTGGAGTCCAATGTCAGGAGGCAGTGAGTGATCTTAGAGGAAGTGGTAATGGCAACCAATGACAGGTCCAGGAATGGCAGGACTACGGGTGGGGGTGCCCAGGGTCTACCAGTGTCAGCTCTAGCCACCAAGTGTCCCCTGGGTTTTCCTCTAGTCTGAGCTTAGTACTTTAGACTTCCTGAGGATTCTGGAAGCTATGCAAGTATCCTTTTGATTCACTCCTTTTCTGCTTCAGCTAGTTGGCACCAGTTTCTATTGCTTGCAAAGAAGTATCCTGCCTGGTATACCCAACGCACTCTCTCATATCTCATGCCTTTTCCATTTTTGCCACTTATGAGAGTCATAATTTTCATTTGCCCTCTTACTTATCTTCCAGGTGCTACCTCCTCTGCTCCCAAACAGATGTAGGTACTTCCATTGCAAAGAGGGCATAGCTTTACAAAAGCAGAGCTCATCTTGCACTCCTATCATACGTTAGCATGTTTTCTCCTCTAGTGGTAAACTTGAATTAATGAACAAATGGGTTAAATTCTTCAACATTGCTCATGTTTAGTTGTAAGTGTTTAGATATTTTCTTGTACAACATGAATCATAATTATTAGTAGTCAAAACTCATCCTTCAGGGCCAAGCTATTCCAAAATTTCAATATATAACATTTAGAAAGTTACAAGTGTTTCTCTCAGATCTTAATCTTGTTTCTATCCTCTTCAGTATACACATTAGGTTAATATATTCACATATTTCCCTGGCAGCTATGTTTATTAATCAAAATATTGAGTTCAGAAAAATTATAAGAAATGCAGAAATGACTTCATAATGTCCTGTGCATTATTATTTATCCATACTTATGATATTTATACACTGCATCTGTGCTGATGGTTCCTTTATACTAATAATATAGGGATCTGACATGACTTTTTCCTTGTCTGTGAGAGTCAACAATCCCAGAGTAGAGGAAAGAGTCTGTTCCATGGGCCATTTATGGACACATTCTGTGTAGTTAGATGATATTTCTCTGTCCCTCCTTACCCTCACAATGCCCTATATAGCCACTGGCAGCCAACTGTGGGTGGCTCTGAAAGCTCTCCAGGGCTGGCAGCTTCCTTTTCTCTTTTACAAATCTGATTTCTCCAACCTCTATGACACTCTGTGCAGGCAGTTTCCTAGAGTACAAAACTGATCCTTGTTCCAAGACATTGGAGTATGTTCTACAAGCTACGTTAGAATAGAGCTTAAACCTACAAGCATTGGCACTCCTAAACCAGAGAGTTAAGAGAACCGATAGCCTTTTCAAAACTTATGATCTAGAGAGAGAGTTCTAAGGTGCACGTGCTTTAAGGGCATTCATTGATCAAAAGTTTATTAAACACTTACTGTGTGCCCAGAACTTTGCCCCTGCTTTCAAGTCTGAGCCCAAGTATCCCTGAATGGATTCATTACCTTCTTCTTACCACGCCAGTGTAAATGGAGGAAAAAAATTTTTGTTTCTGTTTCTCTAGGAAAATCAAATAGATCTATATTTTCTGGATAGAAGTGAGGTGGAGTTCATTCTCAGCCTTTTCCACCTATGGAACTATATTTAAACAAATGGAACTTTGAAACACTGATTGGCACCCTGTCAGCCACAGAAAGGCTCAAGAGGACCAAAGCTAGAGAAATGAAAAAAATTTATTAGTTTTGAGAGGACTCAGAGTACAAATTTTGTAATTTTATGAGCACTTTTCTGAAAGTCTTCCAATATTATACTTTGTTGAGTTGATATGGAGCCCCTCATAGTCATATTCACAATGTAAATCATTTGCATCTGGCTTTTTTTATTTATTGTGTCCCAACACATCTTGAATGAGAGAGTTACAGAAAATAATAGGATTGACTATATTCTCATTTGTTCTCTTTGCTGTATCTGGAACATATCTCCATAATAAAATTTTCATGATTTAATTATAAGCATTTGTTTGCATTCTTGTCCCTTCCATTACTCTGCACCCTCATTGAGGGCTAGCTTGGAGCTTATTCATCTTTGTGTATTCAGCACCCAGCCTATTGCCTGACCCCTAGAAGCCACTCAATAAATGGTTTGTGAACACTCACATAAAAATTTCTGAAAAAACAAGAAAGGTAGACAAGAGAACTCTTGCCGTCAAGTCTGAGTAGAGAAGAATTGTATACATTGCATAATTGGGAAGTTACTGTAAGGCAAGTAGTCATGCCCAAGACAGTATCCTGTCAGTTTTGACTATGAGGATTAAGGAATTCCAGAGAAGAAAAAGAACCCATTTGGGGGTTAAATTGGCCTGAGCAAGGTTTCATGGTGTAGAATATTGATGTGGAACTTAAGAGGTAGGATTTGAATTAACAAAAAGAGTAAGAGCTTTCCAGGTAGTGACAGAAACTAAACAAGGTTATGGAAATGGAAATGTATAGACAATATTAATGACTGCATTTTAAGTCTATTGGACAGAGTAGTGAGAAAAAGGAACTTTCTCCTGCTTGGAAATCCCTTCTGTTCCCACCCACCCACCCCACCCTCAGCCTTTTATAATATATATTCCACCTGTTCTTCAAGGCTGTGTTCATAACTCACTTCCCTTCCCCAGCTGAGCCAGTCCTAATCTTGCTCCCTTCTAAGCACTATTTCTTTTACATTTTTTTTCCTGTGCCATCTGGCACTTAAAGTATAGTACATTTAAGTAGGTGCAAGTAGTGGAAAGAGGGTCCAAAAAATGAACATTTCATTAGTTTTAGCTCTTCAACCTACCGGTTTGGTGACGTGACTTTGGCTAATCGTTATTTCTCTCTCAGTGCCTCAGTTTCTTGAATAATTTCTAAGGTCTTTACCAGATATAAGACTCTGAAATTTTTCTTTTGGGCCTTTTAGCAGCAAAAGTGAAAAATATCAGAAAAAGCTTCCAAATCCTATCAGTTTCCAAAACTCATAAACACTTTATGACCCAGTCCATGTCTTATCCAGGTTGAAGAGTTCTTTCATAACCTTCTCTAGTCACACAGTATTCATTTAGTTTCTCATGTCAGATTGCCTTTCTTTGAATTCAACTCTACCACTTTCTGTTTGACCATGGCAAGTTGTTTAACCTTGCTTTCAAAATGCACTAAATAGGGCTGTAAGAATACCTACTCCACAAGCTTGTTGTGAGGTTTAAAAGAGATAATTCATGAAAAATTTAGCACATGGATTCCCGGAAGATAGCAGAAAGAAGTGATTTTCTGCTTCTCTTCCAGTTTGCTGAAACGGTATTCCAAGAATTAGGACTATCTCCAAAACCACTTAAGCCATTAACTCCCATACTGACTTCCCCCGCATTCTTGGTCTTTCAATTTCCAAGCTGCTCTCTACATACTTTTTAATAAGAAATGTTGTTTAGGGCCGCCTGGGTGGCTCATTCCTTAAGCATCTGCCTTCGGCCAAGGTCACGATCCCAGAGTCCTGGGATCGAGCCCCGCATCGGGCTTCCTGCTCAGCAAGCAGCCTCCTTCTCCCTCTCCCAATCCCCCTGCTTGTGTTCCCTCTCTCACTGTCTCTCTTTGTCAAATAAACAAAATCTTAAAAAGAAAAATGTTATTTAACTTGCTTCACAGGTATTGATGGTGAGGAGAAATGAACATAGCATGTATATTCAACTTCAGTTTCTAGTTCTTTCACTACTAAAATGTAGAAGTATGTCCACAATACTAAAGTACTAAAATACTTAGTCCACAAGTACTAAAGTTGTTTTGCCCTATATTTAAGGTCCTTCAAATTAATCAACCCCAAATTAATGAGACTGAGGAGTTAGGACTTAATTTAATAGGCAAAGTAAAAGGGAAGGAAGGGAGGAAGAGAGGAAGGGAAAGGAAAAAAGGGACCAAAAGTTGCCTTTTTGTGAAAAATCTATATTGCTATAATCCCCTGAATAGAAGTTTATAAACTGAAGTGTTAGTTTCTGACCTAAACAGATTTTAAATAACAAGGTTTTCATATATGCCTAGGTTCCAGAATTCACATTAGTACTTTGAAGAGTGGGTGGTAAGGCTGGAAATCATTGTTTCAATAGCATTTCACTTTCAGAGGAGCAAACAGACTGAAACCTTTGAACTAATATGTTTTATCTTCAGTAACCTGTCACTGAAATACCTAGTGAGTTATATATATTTTAGAAACTAAGGCCAAAGCATAGCTGGTTTGGAGAAGGCAAATAATTTAACCATTTTAGCAACTATCCACAATGAATACAATGAAGTTCCATTTTCCTTATCCAAAAACAAAAAACATAAAAATGAACTGCTATGCAATCTAAAAACTTCTAGAAAATAATCAATTATATTTTTCTCCAAATATAACATATTTTTAAAAACTAAATTCAATATTTGAAAAAAATTTTAATTCCTAGGAATTACTTAATCACTTCTCAATTTGATTTTTATTCAATTGATTAAAGAATATGTTTTATTATTCATAAATCCAAAAATAGAATATTTATTACCTTATTACAGTTCTATTTTCATAATTATAGTGAAGTAAATGACGAGAAGTAGCACTTTCTCTTTTTTTTCTGATTAAAGATTATATGAGAAGAAAGTATTAGAAAAAGGGAACAAATGATGGATTTTCATAAAGAGGAGAAACTTGATGGATTAGAAAGAAAGAACTGGATGAATTGGTACTTTCAGCGTCCTAATGGAGAGGCATACTACTGGTTCCTAATTCAGCTTTAAGAGAGAACAAAGATCAGATATAAATTCCTGTGGTCCTGTAAAATGAACTGACACACAAATGCCACAAACATTTATCAGAGTAATCATCTTGAGCTGAGGCAAACATAGACAAACTATGGAAGAGGTCATATGCACAATGAGTAAAATAAGAATTTTTCCTCTCATTTTCCCTCCTAAATTGCTATTTTTATTGATACTCATATGTCTACTGTCTCAACTCTGGGCCTAGATACTATTTTCCTTCAGTTTCCCAAATGCTTTTGATGACTGTGCATATTTGAAGGCTCTTGATTATAATGCATTATTACAGCTCTCTGCACACCTGCCATGTCTAGAATCTCTCCGATGATGTGCCCATCCTCATGCCTCTGTTTCAAAGAGTTGATCCCTTTCTTAAATTTGGTTCTTAAATTAACCAAATTTGCCCATGCGGAAATATGTATATAACTATGTCATACCTGGAAGGGACTTAGGGATCTCACTTGCAACTTTATTGAAGATGAGCTATCATGGCCTAAGAAGGTAGAGTCACTTGCCCAAAGTCTGAGTAATTTACTGGCAGAGACAATATTTCCAATCTATGTTCTCCTTCCTATTGTAAGTTATTTTTTAATTTACATGAAAAATTAGTCAAATTGTATTATGGCTTCATGTCTTCAAGCTGGAGTACATAGCACTTAGGAACACATGAAAACAATTCAAGGAGTAAGTACAAGGACATGAGCTTTAAGGGACTCAATTTCCAGATCCTTACACATTCAATATGTGCTTTTTCTAATATTCATTTGTTTGAGATGCATCTGCGGTTGAAGCCTCTGATATCCTTTCTCATTTCCACTTTCATAATTGACCATCTCTCACTTTATAAAAGAAAAGTATTTTTTCTTACCCTTCTCGATTTTATTATGCATCACCGCAGGTAAAAAAGGACAACCCAAAATGTTGGTATCATTCAAACCTCCATTATACCAACACATCAGACAGCACAGTGGGGCTTTGTAACTTTCCTTTCTGTAAGTATATTTCTGTTAAGACAAAAATACAGTGTTAGGAAAAAGAACATTTTTATCGATTGTTGCAATATTCTGAATATGAATATGTTATAAAGTGGAAGGAAGTGATACATTTTGCTAATGACCTCTTGTGTTCTATCCTCCAACTATTGCCCAACTATTCATTTTTAATTATTACAAAAACAGTTCTCCTGAGGGAGAGCCGTATGAAGCGAAGTAGAGTATCTGTAAGAAAAATTAAAGATAATGTTTTATTTCATTTCTTTCCTCTTCCTTCCATCCTCCCTTCCTTCCTTCCGTTCTTCCTTTCTTCCTTCCTCTCTCTCTTTCTTACTTTTTTCTTAAGTCTTTGATCCATTTGATGTTTTTTGTGTGTGAAGAATGAGGTATTAATCTGACCATATCTTTTTTCAAATGGTTTTCCCTTTTACCCAGAAATTTATTTAAAAGTAAATCTTGGGGCGCCTGGGTGGCTCAGTGAGTTAAAGCCTCTGCCTTCAGCTCAGGTCATGATCTCAGGGTCCTGGGATCGAGCCCCGCATCGGGCTCTCTGCTCGGCAGGGAGCCTGCTTCCCCCTCTCTCTGCCTGCCTCTCTGCCTACTTGCGATCTCTCTCCTCTCTGTCAAATAAATAAATAAAATCTTTAAAAAAATAAATAAATAAATAAATAAATAAAAGTAAATCTTTTCTCTGGGTGATTTAAGATGTCACCTTAATTACATACTAAATTTGCACATGTATTTGGGTCTATTTCTGGGTTTTCTGTTTGATTTCACTAAATTGCCTATTCATGTCCCAGTACCACACTGTGCTAATTATAGCCAGTGAAGCTGTTTTTAAAAGAAAAAAGAAGAGAAAGAGGAGGAGGAAGTCAGTAGGACTTCTCCCAGATGTCCTAAAAATCTTGAAAGTTTCCTGGAAGCCCTAAAAGCCCATATTATATTATTGAATTGATAGTAACTATAAAATCCTTCAATACTTTGAAAATTGCTCACATTAAACTATATAATATGAGTTTAAGAAAATAGACTTAGGAAATCAGGATTAAGGAGTAGTGGGATGGGCATATGGAAGCCAGGGCCAGAAAGGAAATCATGATCTGTTGCATAGTTACAGTTTTCAGAAAGGAGAAAGTTTACCAGTTCGTTGGGGGGTACAAAGTTGCTGGGTTTTTGTTTTTTTTTTTCTGTCACTAACATCTTAAAAGTTTAAAAGAAATCTTATAGAAAGAGCTATAAAACAATTTAACATGAATATTTCATAATATGCATATTTTAGGATTATAACTAAAATTCAGTTCTTATAAATTACTTACACTAGAAATATATATTATTTACATGTAGCATATTAGATTTCAGAAGATTTGGTGAAGGTAAAGAAAAAATTGAGTGAGGATCACTACATTTACAAATGAACAAATCAAAATGTAGGTTTTTAATCTTTAAATGGACTCCAGGCTCAAGGTTGTGATTATTCATGAAAAAGGGCTATTATTTATCAGACATTTCAGATAGAAAATCTAATTTAGCTCAAAAGTTTTGCATACAAATATACAAAATTTTCATATTTTTTAAAGAAATAGTAGCCACAGTTTATTGAGAACTTGCTGGATTCTGGGCACTGCCTTGGTACTTTAAGACATTATCTTATTTAAGCTTTATAAGCATCTTATGCAGTTGATATCTACAACCACTATTTTACAGATAAGGAAATTAATCTATGAGATATTGGGAATTTTGTCAAAGGCCCACAGTCATTACTGCTTCTTGGTGGAACCCATCCCTCTGACAGGTGACTAGACTTCACACAGCAGGGCTCCTAATAATTAATACCTGCCAACATGGTATCAGTGCATGACATGAACAAAGTAACAAGGTAAAGTTATGTATACAAAAGAGGGCCATTTTACCACAGTATTTATCTTAGATTGTTTATTTAATCATTTATCTTCTAAGAGATTAGGCTGATCTTTTTTCACCTGTCTCTCTTTTGTCAGAAGCAAACTCAGTGTTGTATAAATATATAATTACATTTCCCACAAGGCAAGGTAGTCAGAGAAAGCCAGCAATGATATGATACTGGACATTAAACATAGCCTTAGCCAGACTTGAATTTCAGGTGGAGTCACTTGTCTGCTGAGAGAAATGTCATCGTCACCCATAAGGATTTTTAGACTCTGGCTTCAGAGTCCTGGATCCTGAGTGACAGTTCCAAACGTCCAATTAAACTCTGAGATCAGAAAGAGCTTCTTCTGAGTTCTAGAGTCATGACACTGAACCTAAGAGCAAGAGTGACTAATTGTACATTTGCAGACTGGGCTGCTTTCACAATGATGACAGGGTAACCAACTTTCACCTCTCCTTCCTCTGAGATTTATACAAAACACTTTAATTTTTGAGGCGTTTTCTTACTTATAGAGAAATGGTGTTTGGTGTCACTCTAACTTCAGGACTGATTCAGAAGCTTTTCTGAACACTAAAGAGTTTAATATTTTTTCCACAATAATGCACATTTGAGATATTATAATAACAAAAAATGTGGAATAAATCACCTCTAAGCTAAACTAAAGTAAAAGTAAAAAAAGTAAAAGTAAAAAGTAACTGGTAACTGGTAAGTAAAAAAAACTAAAGTAAAAGCTGAACACAGAATTTACAAATTATCTAGATTCTATGTCTCTCCTATAAACCTGTTGGCCAGTTATTAAAAGCTGCATGAATGAAGTAATGGGGAAAAAAATCTGCATATGATTTTTAAAAAGAAAAGAACTTGAAATTAACATGATTGCACTCTAGTTATTTATAAATTAAAGTTCTCATGTTTGTTACCTGTGCCTGTTATCCTCTGATAAAAAATTTACAGAGGTTTCTTCTTTGAGTATATATTTAAATTTGTGTTCTAAAACTTAAACAAAGTCATAGCAAGATGGGTTTTAGTGAGCGCACACTTCCCCTTTAAAAAATAAAAATGAAAATGACTAAAGAAAAAATATGGGGAAAATCAATGGAGAGTGTCCTTTTTTATCATTTTTGGTGATAAGCTGATCAGTAATCTAGTTTGTCACACACACACACACACACACACACACACATACACACACACCAATCTGTAGATCAGCTAAAGTAAATTTGGAGCTCTATGTTCATTCCCTGCTGACTCCTAGTGTCTTGACCTTGGACCCATTTTCCTTGAATGTCTGCCTCAATTCCAGGCCAATGCATCGCCATTACCCATAAGTAGTGCAGGTTGTCTATGGCTCTCAAATATTGCCCAGGTCAGATTCTCTCAGCCCAGCTATGTGTCCTCTGAAGTCACCTTCAGCCAGCCTGGTTCTGGCATTTACATAAGAACAGGATATTAAAACATTCCCTGTGCATGTTTAAAGTTGATACTCATTGCTCAGTTATTTCAGAAACTTTTTAGAACAACTGCTCTATCTTTAAAGTGTTTGCAGACAGGTGTCATAGACGGGCCGTTCAAGAGGGTCAGAAGCCATCAAAGCATTATTTAAAGTCAAAGCATGTCAGTGATGTTATTCACACAACACAGTCCCAAAGCTTGTAGGTCATCAAGTCCAACTCTGTCTAATTCAAGAATTCCTTCTCTACCATTTGTGGAAGGAGGTAAGAGAGGGAAAGAGCATGGTATTTGCGAAATCAAAAGGTCTTGGCTTGAGTCCTGACTCCAACTCATTCAACTCTTATGTTACCTTTGATCTTAGGCAAACCCAAACCATCTGAACCTTAACCGCATGTGTAAGCCCTCTGGTACATAGTAAGTGCTTAATAAAATAATCGAGTGAATAAAGGTGACAATAACATCAGTCTTTCAGAGTACTTACAGATTTCCAAATCTTTTCCCCAGCCCCTGGTCACCACTCTTCCACTTTGCACCTCTGTGAATTTAATGTTTCTAAGGTGCCACATATAAGCAGAATCATATTTTTATTAGCTTTATAAGTCTGGCTTTTTTTCATTTACCAGAGTCCTCAAGGTTCACCCATGTTGTAGCATGTATCATTCCTTTTGAAAGCTAAATAATAATTCATTGTATGTATGCCACATTTTGTTTATCCATTAATATGTCAAGGGACATGCGCATTGTTTCCACATTTTGGTTATTGTGAATAATGCAACTAGGATGTACTAGGTTGTACAAATATCTCTTCAAGTCCCTGCTTTCAACCATTTTAGGTATATATGAAGAGGAATTGCTAGACCATAAGGTAGTTCTATGTGTAATTTTTAGAAATCGCCATATGTTTTTGACAGTGGCTGTACCATTTTATATTCCCACAAACAATGGACAAGGGGGTTCTAATTTTCCCACATCCTTGTCAACACTTGTTATTTTCTGTTTTTTTGGGGGGGAGTATTTTGTTTTGTTTTGCTTTGCTTTGCTTTTAATAATATCCATCTAAGGGTTCCTGGGTGACTCATTCAATTAAGCGTCCCACTTTTGGTTTCAGTTCAGGTCATGATCTCAGGGTCTTGAGATTGAGCCCATGTCAGGCCACCCACTCAGGGGGGAGTCTGCTTCTCTTCCTTTTCTTCTCCTTCTGCCCCTCCCCCAGCTCATGCTCTCTCTCTCTCTCTCTCTCTCTCTCTCTGTTAAATATGTAAATCTTTAAAAAAATAACATCCATCTAATGGGTGCAAAATGTATTCTTTTTTTCCAAAGAAGAACCCTCAAAACATGGGTCTTCCCTGGACTCAGGTGTGAATTTCAGCTCCACCATGTTACATGGCTGATTTACTCAATTTCTCTATGCTTTTTGTTTCCTCGTTTGTAAAATAAGGTAATAATAAGCTTGTCCCTAAAATTGTTTTGAAGATTTGGTGAAATAACATATGTGAAAATTGTAACATGGTGTCTACACTGAGAAAGTAGAAGTAACTTTATTATTATTTATTTATTTATTTAAGTTCCTCACTCACATTTTCATCAACAAAACCTAACTTGGGGTCTAACACACAGTCAGTGTTTAATAAATATTTGATGATTGAGATTAAAATAATCTGTAGACCACAGGCTACCGTTCTTTCAGCTACTGTGAATATAGGAGTTCAAAGTTCCTTAGCTTAGAAGAATTGAATGCACATATCAGAACTTCGCTGCTCTGTAACTCACTGAGTGCAATTAAGTT
Organism: Potos flavus; assembly: GCA_028534135.1. NCBI lineage: Eukaryota > Metazoa > Chordata > Mammalia > Carnivora > Procyonidae > Potos > Potos flavus. The sequence goes on from CM052900.1 coordinate 40,749,817, forward strand.
CTTATCAATATACTCCAGTCTTTATTGTTCTCCTCTAATGCTTTCTCATGCTCAGTAAGTGATTTTATTTTTCTCATAAAGTTGTAAATCAAGGAATCTTTCTGGGTATTGCTTTAAGCAAATATTTGTCCTGGGTGGACTCTACCCGACTATTGCTGGCAAGATTTTGGTGCTTAAAGTTCAAGATGGAATTAATGGTATGTGTTTTAAGATACTGCCTCAGCTGGGCTGATCTCCACTTAGGTATACTACGTGTGACAGTAAAGCTTGCAAAATTCGGATACCCCATTCCTAGGTGGGCCTTAGGTTCGTAAAAATCCTAAAATGGTATCTAAAACTAGGGTGTGTGTGTCTGTGTATCTGCAAATACATGCATTTTCAGGGAGCAAAGGTACAATTTCTATTAAAATCTCAAAGAAGTGTATGACCCAAAAAAAAAAGATTGAGAATGACAGATCTAGATGCCCTGGAGCACTAGACCCATTACCAAGCCAGAGCCATAAGTTAAGGGAGAGAAAGCCAGAACTTTATACAAATTGTGATATAGCTTCAGGTCTTAGGCAAGATAGAACCCCAATTATGACGACTAAGCCATAGAATTAACTAACCAGTTCTAAGTGTCATTTAAACTGGCAGGATAATTTAAATCTCCTTTAAACTCCCTCTACCTACAGACAAATTAGATCTGTAGCCTGCAGATCAATCCTAAAGATGGTAGTTAGGTCATATTAGCTGGGAGCCATACAAAGAGGCATGCAGGAATCACACTCACCTTAGATTTTATATGATAGATGCAAGAAACCAAACATCATAGAATTATGACGTCAAATTAAAAATTCCAGAAGTATCCAAAATAGTATGAAAACATAAATTTAATAACTCTAAGATCCATTTAAATGAAAACGGCTTTTATTTGTACATATCATTCATGCCTTAACCTATTTTTGTGTTTTGATCTGATAAGATACAATTTGAAATTGTTCATCTTTATTTTTTTTTTTCAATTTTTTATTTACTTTCTAGTTAGTTGAGGCACCTGAGTGGTTCACTCATTAAGCATCTGCCTTCGGCTCAGGTCATGATCCCAGGGTCCTGGGATTGAGCCCCCCATCGGCTCCCTGCTTAGCGGGAAGCCTGCTTCTCCTTCTCCCACTCCCCCTGCCTGTGTTGCCTCTTTTACTGTCTCTCTCTCTCTGTCAAATAATAAAATCTTTAAAAACCAAATAAATAAATTCTGGTTAGTTAACATACAGTGCTATATTGGTTTCAAGAGTAGAATTCAGTGATTCATCACTTACATACGATACCCAGTGTTAATCATAACAGGTGGCGTCCTTAATACCCATCACCCATCTAGCCCATCCCCCACTCACCTTCCTCCATCAACCTTCAGCTTCTTTTCTATCATTAAGAGTCTCTTATGGTATGTTTCCCCATTTGTTTTTTCCCCCTTCCCATATGTTCATCTATTTTGTTTCTTAAATTCCACATATGAGTGAAATCACATGATATTTGTCTTTCCCTGACTGACTTACGTCACTTAACAAAATTCACTCTAGCTCCATCCGCATACTTGCAAATGGCAAGATTTCATTCTTTTTGATGGCTGAGTAATATTCCATTGTGTGTGTACTATTTTATATATATTATATATGTATATATAATATACATATTATGTATATTATATATGTATATATGTGTGTATTATATATGTATATTGTATGTACATTATATTATATATTATATTATATATGTGTGTATATATGTTATTATTGTTGTTGATAATGCTATAAACATCGGAGTGAATGTATCTCTTTGAAGCAATAGTTTTGTATCCTTTGGGTAAATACCTAGTAGTGCAATTGTATAAGACAGTTCTACTTTTAACTTTTTGAGGAACATCCATACTGTTTTCCAGAGTGACTGCACCAGTTTGCATTCCCACCAGTCAGGCAAGAGGGTTCCCCTTTCTCTGCATCCTCACCAACACCTGTTGTTTCTTGTGTAGTTAATTTTAGCCATTCTGACCAGTGTGAGGTGATATTGTAGTTTTGATTTGTATTTCCCTGACAATGAATGATGTTGAGCATCTTTTCATGTGTCTGTTAGCCATCTGGATGTCTTCTTTGGAAAAAATGTCTATGTCTTGTGCTCATTTCTTAACATTTCTTAACTGGATCATTTGTTTTTTGGGTGTTGAGTTTGATAAGTTCTTTATAGATTTTGGATACTAATCCTTTATCATCAGATATGTATATTTGCAAATATCTTCTCCCATTTCTTAGGCTGTCTTTTAGTTTTGCTGATTGTCACCTTTGCTGTGCAGAAGCTTTTTATCTTGATGAAGTCCCAATAGTTCATTCTTGCTTTTGTTTCCCATACCTCCAGTGACATGTCCAGTTAGAAGTTGCTATAGCTGAGATCAAAGAGGTTACTACTGCCTGTGTTCTTCTCTAGGATTTTGATGGTTTCCTGTCTCACATTTATGTCTTTTATCCACTTTGAACTTATTTTTATGTATGGTGTAAGAAAGTGGTCCAGTGTCATTCTTCTGCATGTGACTGTCCAATTTTCCCAACATCATTTGTTGAAGATACTTTCTTTTTTCCATTGGATATTCTTTCCTGCTTTGTTGAGGATTAGTTGACCATATAGTTGTGGGTCCATTTCCAGGTTTTCTGTTCTGTTCCATTTATTTATGAAATTGTGCATCTTTAATATAGGACTGATAAATAATTCCTGGAAAAAGGCAAAAAATAAATATTGACTAAAAAGGGAAAAAACTAAGACATAAAAAACAATGTATCTGTACATATTATAGAGACAGTACTTAATGTTTTTAGAAAGCTAAAGTTACTTTCTATTTAGTCTGTATAAGTAATAAACAACTCTACTTTCATAAGCAAGCCAAGCCAAATAAACAAACTGAGAAATGGTTTCTGAGTTCCATGCTTATAGAAATAAGCTAGGATGTTTCATTCTCTAAGTACAATAAAATCACCCAAAGTGACCACGAGGATCCTATCAGCCTTATTTTAAAAATTAAAATAAAATAGAAAAGAAAAGGGGAGCCCGGGTGGCTCAGTGGGTTAAAGCCTCTGCCTTCGGCTGGGGTCATGATCTCAGGGTCCTGGGATCAAGCCCCGCATCAGGCTCTCTGCTCAGTGGGGAGCCTGCTTCCCCCTCCCTCTCTACCTGCCTCTCTGCCTATTTGTGATCTCTCTCTCTGTCAAATAAATAGATTAAATCTTTTTTAAAAAATAGAAAAAAAAAACCTCCTTTTTTTTTTTTTTTTAAATTTTGAAGAACTTCTGAGGTTTTTGTCCTAGAAGGGAAATTTCTAAGTCTGGAGGACTTTGACTTGGTTCCTCTGATTTTCACTCTTCTTGTGGTAACACTCTCACTGTGATTCTTTTCCCCAGAAATCTGAATGAAGTCTGAACAAAGCTTACTTCCAACTTATTCCCCTGCAGAACCGAGATAGGCAGGGATTTTCAAAGACAAGGGGAAAAAATATAAATGAACATGAAACACAGGAAACACAAGTCCTGATGGGCTTATAAGTGACATATTTTACATACAGCCATCCCTCATTCTATAGAATAGTCTTCATCCCTTTTACATACTGTCTAGCCATAATTTACATTCTGCATCACAGGCACCTGGTTCAACTCCCTTGCCTTTCAGTTCTCAGCCTAATTCCAAAAGTGTCAGCGCATGTGATTTCTCACCACACAGGAAATGGATACCTCATCATCTGTGCAGCCAAAGCCCAGAGACCTTAGCTTTGCTGGTCATATAAAGCTACTTATACTTAGTTGGTCATAAATAAGCTACTTATAGAACTATAATCCTGACCTCTACTTACAGGTCAAAGACTATAACAGTTTCTTAATCATAAGCAAACGTAACTTGCAATCAGTAAGGAATATACTAGCATGAGTTACAGGAGTTGGGGATGAATGGAGGACATCAAGATCAATCCATCGCGTGGGGTGCCCTGGTGGCTCAGTCGGTTAAGCATCTGCCTTCAGCTCAGGTCATGACGTTGGGGCCCTGGGACCAAGCCCTGTGTCTGTTCCCTGCTCAGTGGGGATTCCTTCTCCCTCTCCCTCTGCCCCTCTCCACTGCTTGTGCTCTCTCTGCCTCAAATCAATAAATATAATCAATTAAAAAAAAGATCAATCCATCATAGTGCAGAGTGCCCATTCATCTCCCCTTCAGGTAGAGACTAAGAGTATACTTTTTAAAAAGAACGTTGTTCATTTGTTTCCTATTAAGTACAACTCCTACAGCATGTCAAGTTGGAGTGAGGGATCCTGGGAAGCTGTTCTGGCCAAAAATCTCTCCTTTGCTGTCCTGTACTATTTCATGACATTCCATTGTTTAAATGTATTTCTTCACTTTAAAATCACCATGTAAAACACAGATGTGACTGGAAGAAGTTAATTATGGTTATTAAACAATTTTCTGCCATTAATGCAGAATTTGTGAATTTGTTTCAAGATGGCTAACTAACCAAGGTTAGAAAAATTTGGACATGGGTTGGAAGTTGGAAGAGGTATTGTAGGCAATCTGGGGTGATCTCCAAAGTAGTGTAACCAAGTGGTAGCATTAGGAATCTGTGAACTCGTAAAAGAGAGAATACCATGAAAGAGAAAATGGATATTTCACAGATTTATTAATAAATGGCAATCTTGATCTCTGCTTTCCCTAAAATGAGTAAAAGCTTTCACAAAGTAAGTTATTTTAAAGTAGTATCTAAGATGGCCATGCAATTATTACGTACAATTTAATTGCAACAGGGCAGAAACTCAGGGAGAAGGGCCGGAGATCAGAGTACAAGGCTTTGCGAGGAGAAGGGAAGTGCCTACTTGCTTGAAAATGTCCGTAGGTGTCCTGATCTGCCACTGAGCTGCACGTTTCAGATTCCAACTGCAAGGGAAGCATTTTCTGAGCCTCCTTGGAGAACACCCATGACCCCAAACCTTCCCGTTGAAGTTCTGTCCAGAGACTTGGTATTGGTCCAGGGAGAAAGTCTGACTTCGTTTCTGGGAGGCAGGACCTTGTTGGGAAAGTTGTGAGATTGACATGATGGTGACAAGTCTGGAACCTCTTGGCTTGAATGCATGGCTCTTGCAACACCTTAGGGATGGCGTGCTGCCGCCCAAAATATTACATAATTGTATTTAACATGTTTTTCTTTTTTTCAAAACAGTTTAATTTTAAGAAAGACAAAGGGAGTCTTGAAAAAATTATAGAGAAACCCAAGAGAGCACACTGTGCATGTCAGCTATCTCAGTCACAGTGAAATGCAATCATCAAAAAGTCATTAATGGCTTGTTTTATACAAAGAAAGTGGGAAAATATACTTCCATATGTTTAAAGCAATTAAAAAGACAGAAGTTTGTTTAATTACAAGTGCAAAAAAAAAATTACAAGTGCAATTTACAAATATTCTGCCCTTTCTTTTCTTCCAATAGTCTCTGTTTTTTATTTATTTCCTAATGTGACTAGCTGGAAACTATACAGTTCATATCCTCTTATAACCAATGAAGAGAAAATAAATGAAACTTGATGACATATAAGTAATTATCTATTATGCTTACATGCTTTGGATTTGTTCAGTGCGTTTGTAGTGTCATAATATAAGCAGTGTAACAGAGAGCTCAGCCATAGTATTGCTTTTTCTTAAACTGCGGGTAATACCTATTTTCCACTCCAGTATCAGATAGCACTTGCGTATCTCTTGCTTTTATTTCTGTTCTTGCTTCTGGAAATTCAGCCATTTCTGACAAAGGGCATATAAGGGATATTTTTAAAGCAGCGGTTCTCCAAGTGTAATTGTCAGAACAGCACCAACAGCAGCACTTGGGGACTCGTTAGAAATGCAGATTCTCAGCTTCCGCCCCAGACCTATTGAATCAGAGACTCTGAAGGTGAGGCCAGGCAATCCGTGTTCTAATAAATCCTCCCGGTGATTCTGATGCATGCCAACCTTTGAGAGCCAGTGGCTTAAAGGAACCATGGAAAAAAGATTTAATGTGTTGTAGAACTAGGACTCCTTTTTTTTTTTTCTAATCATTAAATATGAATGTTTTCTTTTCTTGCGCCATGGAGTTGAGTGGGATTTTTTTCACCTTGGTTTTTTCAAACAAAGACATTTTTCTCTCACCTAAAAGTGTAATTGTCATGTCAATCACATGAAATAAAATACCTTTCCCATGTGTTCATCCGATAAGATTTCCCATTTTTTAAGGTGATAAATAGTGTTCAGAAGGAAGCACAGTGGGGTGCCTGGGTGGCTCAGTGGGTTAAGCCTCTGCTTTCGGCTCAGGTCATGATCCCAGGGTCCTAGGATCGAGCCCCACATCGGGCTCTCTGCTCAGCGGGGAGCCTGCTTCCCCCTCTCTCCCTGCCTGCCTCTCTGCCTACTTGTGATCTCTCTCTCAGTCAAATAAATAAATAAAATCTTTAAAAAATTTTTTTTTAATTTTAAAAAATTAAAAAAAAAGAAGGAAGCAGATTGGCTGAATTCACATGTGTCTGTGGATGCAGGAAAACTGCAGAAATGGTTCTTGTCCCTTCTGTGAATTTTTAAATAAGAGGTTTTTAATTAAAAATTATTAAATAATTTTATTACAAAAATAATAAATATATACACAATACACATGTAAACCAAGTAAAAGTTCATTGTCTTTCTTATCTCTTCTCCTTTCAATCATATTCCCTTCGAGGCAATAAATGATATGAGATTGGGGTTTATCCTTCCTCTCACTCTTCATTGAATGCATGTGTATATGCAAAAAAAAATTATATACAAAATCAACCTCATATTATGCCGCTGTTCTTCCATTCATTTTTTAAAGATTTTATTTATTTATTTGACAGAGAGAGATCACAAGTAGGCAGAGAGACAGGTAGAGAGAGGGGGAGGCAGGCTCCCTGCTGAGCAGAGAGCCCGATGTGGGGCTCGATCCCAGGACCCTGAGATCATGACCTGAGCCGAAGGCAGAGGCTTCAACCCACTGAGCCACCCAGGCACCCCTGCCATTCATTTTTTAACATCTAAAATAATACACACACAATTGCCTAGTGTCATTATTTCATCCATCTGCTTTAAAGTTATTTCAAAATGTCTGCCTTTATAAACCGTGATTCAATTAGCATCCTCGTACCTATATTTCAAATTACTCCTGTTAATTTTTCAGTAGCCTGGAGTTCTAAAGATGAGATTTGGGGGCCCAATTCTATGTCCATTTATAATTTAAATAAATACTCTAAACCAATGATTGCCACACTTCATGTTTAGTATTCAAAGAATACTATCTATGTTTTGAATTTTGCCCCCATCACAGTGGTCTGCCATTGTTCTGATTTTCATTTTCCTACACAATGATCACATAAAACATCTTTTCACACACCAGTGGCCACTTTGAGCAAAGGGCCTAAAAAGTCTCTTTTTGGAGACAAAAGGGAAAGGGGGTGACCTCCGTTTGTTCCACGGGAAGAAAGGGATGGTAGGCTTCTCCCCTCCTCCGCTGTGTGGATTAATAGGGGCTGCTCAGAGTTGCAGTTCTCCCCTGGGCCTGATGGAGTTGAGAGGCTGCACACTGGAAGCCGGCAGAGGCAAATTCCCTCCAAAGACCAAGGGGGATCTACTGGGCTTAACTGGAGAGGGCTCATGGATATGCAATCAGATTGTCATCTTTCCCAATATCTATGTTTTCTTCATCTGTGTGCTCAGAGATTATGGTCACAGTTGTTCTCCGTGAACTCAAAAATAAATTAACAAGTCCAGGCTATATTGAAGATAAAATAGAAAAAAGTTTTAAATATTAAAAGTGGATCAACCCTTATAAATTTATTTAGAATAAAACACCCACAAGGTCTATTAAGTGATGCACCAATTCTTCCAACTGCGAATCTTAAATTAAAAGTTCTGTGTGCGGATGGGTGCAGAACACTGTGGCATGAAGACCATATTCGGCTTCCCCAGGCTGCAATGTGAGAAATTCCTTTTACCATAATAATATGAGGGCGGCTATGTCCAGCCAAGCAGGGTTCACTTTCTTAAGTCATGGAGGTTTATCAGGTCAGGCAAAGTTTCAGAATCACTTAATCTCACCTTTCATCGTCCATTATGGTGGAGCTGAAGGTATCTAATTCTAGATTTATGTGCCCGTAACGTTTTCGTGTTGCTCTGAAGTGAGGCACCAGTAAGCATACTCCCCAGATAATAGAAGTTATCCTTTCTCATAACTGATGTCATTTAGACTCTCAAGCAGATATGATGACTCAATTCAGAGATCCCTGCCGTTTTAGAGACTGACGATGATCTAATCATCATGCTTCACACAGCTCAGCTGCATCTCCAAGACCAGTCTTCCTCCTAAGCCCCTGCCCCATCCGCCCCCCCCCATCCCCCATCTCCTCTTGGACTTCTTAGCTGTTGGAGCTTTTCTCATCCATCTCTTGGTCATAGAGGGAGGGCAGAGGGCTGCCTTCAAAGCCCGGTGACAGCTGTTGCCGCCAGTACCATGAGCACACACTGAGCACCCACCCCCTTCCCAGGCTTCTCTGCAGCTCCCTGTCCACAGGCCCCTCGGCTGCCACTGCAGGGTGGCTAATGCTTGGGTTAATTTGATACTCTCTGTCACAGTTTATGATCTATTAAAAATTGAAACTTATTTATTCTCCAGTTAGAAGGTTTCAAGTTTCTGGTACTAAGATTAGACCAAGTCTTAGGTAGAGAAATGATATCTCTTCCCGAAAATGGTGTGCTAAGATTCTGGCACATTTTCCAGAGATGAGATGTTTCATAGCTTAGTGTGTATTGGAGCAGTCTTACTTGATTGAAAATTCTGTTATTCCAGTTCCTAATGGGGCTTGTCCTGGTGGGTTCCAATTCTTTGTTCACAGTATCACAAATGTCCCATGGAAATAAATTAATAAACTCAACTCATTTGTTTATCCATCCCGAAACTTAACTATTTATTGAGTATGATTGAGTATTTGCTAAAGGTAGCGGAAGATTCCTAGAATCTTATCATTTAGTGGCCAAACACTAGTGGGCTTAGACCCTGCCCGTCAGTGATGGGGGCAATATTAACTGCCATATTGGAGGCAGGAGGAGAACAATCATGAGTTCATTGAAAGACAGGAAGAGCTCAGAGTGCCAGCAAGTCACTCATTGCCAATGCTGTAACAGAAAGACCAAAGAGATGAGTTTTTAGTTAAAACAGTAACATTTTCACTGATATGACTTGGAAGTATGTAAATCTGCATTTCTTAAATGACCGGCTGATAGAACTCTTGACAGCATCTATTATCTGCATGAACAGAAATATTTATCGTGTTGTGCATTTGTGCATAGCACTCTACCAGGGGCTGGAAAAAGATGGGCAAAGGTTAATTTTTAAGTTAAGAAACTGGAGTTTTTCTCAGTTGTAAAAGCAACAAAAGATGACCTGAAGCAAAAATGTTGAGAAAGAAAAATGTTCCCTTTACTTTTATTCCTAATTGTGTGTGAATAGACATGCAACAAAGTACCAACAATGATGACTTAGCACATCAATATAGACTTAATAGATTTTTTTTAAAGATTTTATTTATTTATTGACAGAGAGAAAGAGATCACAAGTAGGCAGAGAGGCAGGCAGAGAGAGAGAGAGGGAAGCAGGCTCCTGCCGAGCAGAGAGCCCGATGCGGGGCTCGATCCCATGACCCCGAGACCATGACCTGAGCCGAAGGCAGAGGCTTCAACCCACTGAGCCACCCAGGCGCCCCTAGACTTAATAGCTCTTATAAAATATAACTCACATCCAAATCCGTCTGGCTCACCTTCATGGTATTGTGCCACAGGGGAATTAAAGGTGAACAGTGCCCATGAATGATTTTGTTGGTAATCATTTTGTCAAACCACATTTCTTAGTTCTTCTTAATCACTCTGTCTCGTGTGCCTATTATTGACATCAGCATTGACGTTTTCTTCAAAATAATATACAACATGTTATCTGCCTAAAATATCCAGTAGAATCAGTGGGTGACCAATCAGAACTTGGAAAATTCAGTAAGATCACCAGATAAAATAACAGTGTAGAAAAATCCACTCCCTACTGCTATATCAACCATAGTCAATTGAAAAATATTCAAAGAACAATACGCTTTACAGTAATAATAAAACTATTAGCTTGTAATATTATTTCAACTACCTCTACTTCCCTCTCTGCCCATACCACACACATACACAATTATACCTGCATTGTATTTATTTTTCTAAAAGATGTTATTTATTTATTTGACAGAGAGAAAGAGCACACAAGCAGGGGAGCTGCAGAGGAAGAGGGAGAAGCAGGCTCTCCGCTGAGCAGGAAGCCCGATGCGGGGCTCGATCCCAGGACACTGGGATCATGACCTGAGCTGAAGGCAGCCGCTTAATTGACTAAGCCACCCAGGTGCCCCTGTACTGGCATTTTAAAAAGCAAAACCCCTAGATCTTTTTCAGCTCAAGATGAAGCTAATTTCCCTGAATATTTTTTCCTAAATGTGTCAATCCAATTATGTGCAGGGCTGAAATTCATTCCCATTTAGCCAGTTTCCTCCTCAGTACCCCATCTACCACCACCACCAATCTCCACCACTACTTAATGACTCCTTGAAAAGTGCTCTCTGCTTCCTGCTTATCTAGGGCTGAATAATGGCCTCCAAAGGTGCCTTTGCCCTAATTCTCAGAACCCATGAATCTGTAATCTTACAGGACAAAAGAGATTTTGCAGAAGTCATAATAAATTAAGGATCCTGAGATGGGAAGATTATTTTGGATTTTCCAGGGTGGCCTAATATAATCACAAGATTCCACATAAGAGAGAAGAGCAGAGAGAGAGAAGATGCTAAGCTGCTGGGTTTAAAGATGGAGAAGGGGTCACGAGCCAAGAAATGCAGGCAGTTTCTAGAAGCTAGAAAAGGCAAGGAACCAGACTTCTATGTTCCCTCTAGGTATCATTTGCCACAAACCTTGGACCACAAAGCTGTTCAGAGAGAGGTAACTTGCATGATCAGTGCACACCTCAGGGTAACGGTAGCTGGAGAACATGTGCTAAGAGCACAGGTTGGGAGAAGAAAAGATGACGTGGAATCCAAATGGAGCTTCTAGTAGTGAGCTCCCGCTGCATTTCAGATATTGTGCTAAATGCTTTACACATGTTATCTCTTTAAATTTTTCTCTTTATCATCTTTTTAAATATCTTTGAGGTGTCCACTGCTTGTCTTCGTGAGTGTTGATGGTCTTTAAATTGTGAGCTCATTATTTGATCATTATTTGTGGAAGTCCTAAATTCTAAATTATGCCGTCTTCCCTTCAGAGAGGTCAGTAGCCAGTGACCATCACCAAACTGTTCCGTTCCCTTGAGAGTCTTGGCTCAGCAGGAGAACCATGGGTTCAGATTCCAGGGACCCAAGCCTCAGAATTATTATAGGGCTAAAGAAGATAAAAGATTGCAAAATCCCATATTTTTTTTTATCTTTCTGGAAGGATTTATGAAAGAAGGGCTATGGAACTTGTCTCCCAAGACTAGCTGATGTAATGGGACTTAAACTGTTCTTTCTGTATCTTTATCGCTTGTTTTGTTTTTTTAATTTCTTCTTTTTAATCAAATACTACAACCAGGAAACATAATCTGTATGGGGCATCAGCACACGCTCTCCACATTCCTCCGAGGAATTTGGTCTCCTCGTTGGTGTATCATATATAATACCAGTAATGGGTTTTGAGCCAGCTATGCTTATCTTAGAACTCATTTTTCCAAGAATCTGGATGTTCCAGGGTATCTAAGAGAGGCCAGGGCTCAGAGATACTATCTGTGCTCGCATTATTATTATTATTATGGGCCTTGGCAGAATGAGCTTTGTTGCAACTCCCACTAAGTTGTCCACAAGATGTGAAGTACCACCGCAAGCAGCTTCCACGGGGGTTTTGCACAGATGAAGAGAAACAGAAAACAACCCTTTAAGAAATTGCTCTTCTCTTTCCCCAGCTTTCCTTTCTGCTTCACTTCAGTTTCCAAGTAGTGCCTTTCTCCTTTCAAACCTTCTCCACCAATTAAAATAAGAAAGATCCTGATGTTATCATTTGCATTTGGTTGAACTTCATTTTTGGTTATGAGTTAGCTAACTCCAGGTTATTTTTACGTGTAACTTGAATTTCCCCAAGCTTCACCCACTAACCTATAAGGACAAATTAATTCACTGATTCCTTGCTCTGACTTGCTGGACTAGAGCCTCCACACTTCCACGCCAATCGAAACCTCACCCAAGTTCATTCTTGGCGTCCTTCAAGATGTTTCGGTTGCTCTGAAACAAGTCTGCTCTTGTTCTTTCATCTGACCCTCCTATTATGGCCTTACTTACCTCAAAAGCAATTTGAAAGAGGTGCCACCCCACCACCTTGGCTGTTGGCAACCCCCCTGAGAAGGCTACTTCCCTGACTAGGGGTACATTTGGGGGTTCTTTCCCAACTGCGAATCTTCAAGGTATCAAGTGACACTTCACTTCTTTCAGTTCTCACTGTGTTCAAGTTACTATGTAGTGTTTTGTGACCTGATGGGCTCAACGCACCCAAATTGTTGCAATTTGTTACCTGGGCGCTTAACCAACTTTGCTTTAGCCTGTGGATCTCACAAAGTCCATCTTGAAGATAGCCCCTTTGATTTTACCTGCCGTATTTGCTTTTTGTGTGTTTTTTGTTTAGGAAAATAAGAACTTGTTGATAGTTAAAGACTTTAATCTACACCTCCCATTCCTTCTCCCTGTTTTCCTTCCTAAACGTGACTACAATCACCTGAAATTGATGTATGCTTTTCTCAAGTACATTCTTCGTGATTACTGCATAGTACAGATCCATAAATTAAATGTTGCATTGTTATGCATGCCTTAAACTTTGTATAATTTGTATTATACTATGTGCATTGTTTTTCAATTTAACTTTTTTTGCTTAATTATGCTTTTGAGACTTATGTGTTGATATACATAGTTCTGTTTATATCCCCTCATGTGATACTGTCACAATGTATTTGTCTATTCTCCTGTTGGTTGATATTTAAGTTATTTCCAGAAAACTTTTAGCTATTAACTACCACAAAAATGCTTCAATAATTTTTTTTTCCTTGTAAAAGGATTTGAAGAAATTGTAAGTGTGGAAAATTTAGAATGAGGAAGTATCGTTCTTCAGAGATCATAGTTATAGTTGTCACTCAAGATCACAATAATTGGGTAGAGTTCGGGAGAAAGGTGGTAGGAGGACAGAGTTGCTTTCCTGGAATATCCTTTCCTTTCTTCTTAACCTCTTCCTAAGTCTCACGACTTTTTACTTCCTCTTTTTCTGCCACCAGAACTCTCCTATATGGTCAGTCAAGAGCCCATCCAATCTCTTATAGTGAAAATGGTCTGCTTTTGGGATTAAGCAGATCTGAGTTAAAATACTGCCTTTACCTCTATGAAAGCTTGCACAGAGTTGTATAATCCATCTAAACTTCATTTTTCTCATCCATTAAAATTAGAAGGCTATTAATGACTCCATAGTGTTACTGTTAGGAGTAAGAGATAATAGGGGGGCCTTATAGCAAACTGGACTTCTCCCATAGAGAGTGTGAAGCCTCCTGTTGAAACCCCGGGGTGGGGTGGGAAGGAGGTGTTTACTGTGTGATTAGAGCCTCTCCACATTTCTGTAGCAAGGCAATTAGCTTTTTAAATGCAATTGCAGGCCTTCTAGTGTTTCCAGAGAAAAGAAATAGAACTTGTCAGTTTCAAGGCCTGAGGCTGGAAATTGGTGCAGAGCCTTTTCTGTTTGTTGAAGCAGCAGTAGATAACTTCCTTACCCATCTCTTCAGAAATAATTTCTTCCTTCCAACTGTTAACCATTTCCCATTGCATTTAATATAAATTAATTTTACACGTGGGAGACCCTTAGTGATTGTTGCCTGTCCACTTTTCTAAACTCACCTCAAACCACTTCCTCCCCACTTAACTATGTCTCAGCTCTGCTTCAGCTCTTTTGCACGTAGCAGACTTCCATAAACCCTGTGACTTAAAACAACTTGTTTATTTTTCACAATTCTATGGAGTGGGAGTGAGGGGTGAAGAGAATAGGAGGGTTGGGTTACTGGTTTTGCCCGGACTCACTCATGCAGCTGTATTTAATTAGAGGATTGGCAGGGAGCTAAGTTCAGTTGGGCCTCTGGGATGACCTGGCTTTGCGCTCCAAGTGGTATTTCCATTTGGAGGAGACAAGACCAAGCAGGGCTTTTCTCATGGCTCTGTGTTCTAAACAAGCACTTATCAAGTCTGTGCTTGTGTTGTGTTGATGTCCCATTGAACAAAAAAGTCACAGCGCTAAGCCCAAAGTCAATAATGGGAGGGCACTACATTAGGGCATGGTACCAGGAAGCAGGAGTCATTGGGACCCATGCATGGGACAAGACCCAAAGGCCAATTTTGTTTCCTAGAATGAACTGAGTTTTTTTTTTTCTACCTTAACATCTTTGCATGGTTTCTTCCTTTATTCATTCAACAAATACTTAGACACCCACAGATACCGTACAAAATGCTCAGGGCTCTCATGCAGCTTTCCTTCTAAAGGGAAGAAGTACACAATAAGGAAATGCAAAACTAAACAAGAACATTTTTGTGGTGATTCGAGCCCTGAAAAAATAAATCAGGATGGTGGGTAGCAAGTGACTAGCAAAAGAGGACAAGTTAAGTTTAGCGAGGTCATGAAGGCCTTCTGAAGGGATGGCACTGGATCTGAAATTGGAAAGATGAGAAGAACCAGTCATGTGATGTTATAGGCAAGGAGTGTTCCAGACAGAAGAAATGGCTCACGCACATCTACCACTGCTCTCACTGCCTCCTCCTCCTCCTTGGTTTCCTCTATGCATAGCTGGTGCTTTCTCTTCTCGGCTTGAAGAGCACTTCTTTCCCTAGGCTTTCTCCGTCTGCCTCATCTACAGTAGCCCATTCCTGCCCCTACCACCCCCCGCCTGATTTACTCCCTTAGAGAATTTATAATTTTCAGTTATTTGTTTGTCGTTTACTTATTTCTTATAAGTCCCCAATTAACTATTATACCTACGAAGATTTGGCCATGTCTGTAAATTTCTTGAATAGTCTCGTACAACTATGATTATTCAAACTCAATGATAATTGTTAAGTGACTAAATAAATAAATTAACATAGTAAGTTCCATAGGCTGAAAGTGTGACCACAAGACGCCTGGAGCAGGTTCTTATGTCCAGTTTTTGATGGGCCCAGACTCTTGTTGCCCTTCTCTCTCCAAGTTGGGTTTGGGACCAGTCCACCTTGCAGGTTCTTTCTGGAGGTTTCATTTTCAAAGGGTCTTTGGAATTTCCCTGACTCTGAGCTTAGGTCAGCAGTGCCTTGTCCAGCCCAATCGTTTTTAATAAATTTAAACCTCAGAGACAAAGCTTTGGGTATTGGTCCTTTTTCCTTAAAAACTCTCCTAGGATTCTTATATAAAATTCCTGTCTCTTTCTCCTGCTATCTTCAAATTTACATGGAAAAAAATGCCTTAATTCTTTCATATTAGACACCCCCTCCCCCCATGAAGAGTGATAGCAGCTACCAACCATAGCCGGCATCCCAAGCCAGACACATGAAACATGATATCATTAACCCTCACTACAATCCTACTGGGTAGGAATTCTTGTCCCCATTTTTCAGATGGGGAAACAGAGACTTAGAGAGATACAAGCAACTTCTACAATGTCACTCAAGGAGTAAATTGTCCCTAAGTGCAGTCTCCCCAAGTCTAAATCTGATCGTCTTCCTCCACCCATATTGCCATTGTGTTGACACACTTACCATAGGGGAGGAAAATACAGGTCCACTATGCCTTGCTTCATCCCTAAAATCCAAAACTTCCTGAAAACCAAATTTTTTTCTGCAAAAAACCTGACCTGACTTGACCAGAACTCATGTATGAGCAAAACTGGACCTGAACTGATGTGAAGCTATTTATAGTCCTTATTTATTCCACTTACTATGACTATTCATACATTTTGCTGCAAAAAATTGCAATGTGTTAAATTATAGGATGCTCCTGCAGGACCGACCCATTACTTATATAATATCTGAAATGTATTTCTTTTATAAGATCTGAAAAATTCTGAATTCTAAAGCACATGTGGCTCCAGGGGTTTCAGACGAGCAACTGGGAATCGGTAGTAAGTCATATTTGTAAATGACTTTATACACTTACAAGGTAATTATATTATGAGTTTACAATAATTAGAAGTAATCTGAATGTCTCTCAGTTGGGGAATGGCTAAATAAACAATGACGGTCCATGCAACAGAATATTGCAAAGCCCAAAGAAAATATTCTTTATATAGAGATGTGGCCAAATTCCAACACGGTAAGTGGAAAAGGGGCCGAAAATGTACATAGAGTATAACACTATTTGTATTCTTTAAAAAGAGAAAATATATGCAATTATTTCCACATATCTGCATCAAATACCTCTAGAAGATACGGAAAGAATTGATAACTTTGGGTCTCTGGAATAGAGAATGGGAAGGGGATTTTTTTTTATGTCGTACCTATTTATATCTTTGATTTTAGAACCACATGAACATATTACCCCCCCAAAATGAAAGTTATAAATAAAAATATTTGTAAATGATTTTTTACAATGTGAAGAAACTTAAAACGCAAATGCTACCCAAGTTAGCTGAGTTACAAGGGCATAGCTTCATGTTAGTCATTAGTGTGGTACATAATTAATGGCCCATGTTCTTCTTACTTGCACTTTTTTCTCATTTAGACAAGACATTTTTCCTCACACTTTTGATCGCTGGAGAGCCCACACTGCCCTCTGTTCCTGGCTCATTGCAACCTGTGCTTTCTCCTGTTTCTTAGCTCTCAAGACCTAAACTCCTCCCCAGCCTAAACTCGGCCTCCAGTCACCTGAATCTGAGCTCAACTAATGGTTGGTATCAAGTCACAGAACTGGGTAGGAGAAGAGGATCCTGGCTGGAAGGGGGGCTGAGCTGGCAGGCAGGGATGGGTAGGGCAGGAGCATGAGTCCTTAGGCAGGTCAAAGTCAGTGCCCATGGTGGAACATCAACCCCAAGTCAAAGGCAAGGTCAGAGTCCAGGTGGGAGGTCTGGGGCTGAGGTCCAGGGAGCAAAGCTGCTCCAGAGGGTGCCAGACAGAGCTAAAATCAAGCATACAGGTGCAGGTCTGACTCAAGCTAGGCACCAGAAACAGAGTCAAGCTTCCAGAAAAGATAGATTCACACATGGCCACTACAGAATGGAATGATGACATTCCCCCTGGACTGCTTTTAAGCATTTTTCCTGCTGGGGACAAATAAGAGAGGGAGGATTCTACAAGTGCTGCTTGGTAACATACAGTAGGGCAGAATGTGGTGCTCTCCCCTCCCACATTTAGTGCTGTTTATCCCGATTTTATCCCCAAAGAAGCCATGGGTCACTGAGTTCCCAGCAAACTTTTCCTGTCCATACATGGAGTTGGGTTGAATAATTTTGACGGCAGCCCTGAGGTTTAATGAGGCAGTCTGGTGACATCAATGACAGCGGGTGAATAACTGTGAGTTACAAAATAAATTCACAGCTAATTTCAACAACCAGACTTGTGGTGCCTGAGGCAGTGCCTGACTGCCATGGTGCCATTTGTTTTGTTCCTTGTTCATATTATGATGAAGGGATTAAGTTGTGCTCAATTTAGCTTCATCTAGACAGTGCAATTCAAGTCATCTGTCAAAGCTGCATTTCAATCCTTCGGAAGTGAATAGCAGTATAAAAATCTCTAAGGTGCATCTATTTATCATCCATCTTTTCATTGGAACAATAGCAGCCTTACAAGAAACAAGTAATATATCAGGTCCTCGCCTGTAGATTCTCTGCAGAGCTAGTGAAAGGACTGGATTTTCAAGCTCGCTTTGGAAGAGGCAAAGAGGAAGGAGATGGAAAGCAAATCATACATCAGTTGCCTTGGGCAGGACACCTGCCCTGTCAGTCTCTGCTACATCCAAATGGAAAAATGGGGGATCTAGGATTACCTTCACACAATGCCAGTGTCCAAGGCACTGAAAGGTCACATCTATTATCGTTGGCATTTCTCTCCTCTCTGGGCTGTTTTTTGACAGTATGTCATACTCATCTCATACAGAAGGTATGTTCATCATGCCAGAACATTGCTGCTAATATCTGATCTAATAAAAGATACCTTATCTTTCTTGTCTCCAAACTTGATCATGTCTAGCTGCTACTAAAAGATGATTCCTTTCTTCCTCACTGCTCCAACTTTTTTTTTAAGGACTTGAAACCTTCAGTAAAGTTTTACTTGTCACCTTTTATTTTAAAGTGTCAATGATTCCTTTGAAGTCATTATAGTAACCAAAACAAATGACAGTCAGCCCCAAGCCCAGAAGTGACTTTATGTTACAGTCAAGGCTCCTTTGGAAGAAGCCGCTGGACTTTATTAATAATATCATGCTTAACAACAGAAAGCTTGGGATTAAATGGGTGATATCAAAAGTTGAGGGAGGACTAGAGACACAATCTTAACCAAAAAGCAAAGTTAGGATAGAAAAGTGTACGCCAGCTGCAAGCAGCCACACAGTAGAATCTCATCCAACTCTGCAGGGGGGCAGGCCATGGGAACTCTTGGAGCCTGGACAGGAGCAATGAAAGACCACAGCGTGAGAACGCTGAATGTAAACTTAGCTAGCTAGCGCCCCCAGGAATTACCAACAGGAGGAATTGATAACACTGCCAGGAATTCATCTTCCCCAGATCAAATCACTGCATAAAATCAGCCTTATTTGTTCTAGGAAGTCCAAATTCACAAGCTTCATTCTAACCGAAGCTTGGTTCTTAGCCATAATGGCTCTTAAGGACTCCTTTGGATTCCTTGAGTCTCCATTTTTAAGAGAATTATTGACATGAACCTGGGGAGGTGTTTTTCCTGGAGTTCTTTCTCACCAGGCTGGTTCCAGCTGCCTCCTGGGTGATGATGGAAAACTAAGGCCCTTGCCAACATGTCATCCTCTCATTTTGTAATCCTTGGGCACTTGAACAAAAGTTATGTGGAACTTTACCAACTAGTGAAAGGCAGAGGCCGGGGCAGTCTTAAAGGATTTAGGACTATTGTCCAAATATTGCAATGTCCAAATATTGCACGTTAAAGAATTCCACCACAGGACCAGAGAAACTGGGTATAAGGGAATGCGATCAGAAGGCCTTCATTCAATAGCTTTTCACTCTTAACCCTGGTGTTTTAAGACCCAAGGCCTTTCAAGTCACAGTTCGAGCAACCTCTCTACACTTTTCTTGTTCCAGAAGCTAAAGGAGCCCTCAGACAGCATAGGAGAAACCCTGTGCACTCTCTCTATGGAGTCGTTGCTGAAGGAAGAGCTACACTTTAGGAGTCCTTAAAATTCTTCACTTACTTATAGCCAAACTCATCTTAGATATCAGCTTAGTATAAGTTGTATATTTAGATAGCTCTCACTTGCCTGGAGCAACTTGAAAAAAATCTTAAAAGAAAAACAGAGGACACTCAGAATAAGACATATGGCCTCTACCAGCTAAATCGATTGCCCAAGTAATCTTTTGTATAAAGGGAGACAGGATCAGGAAGGACTTTCATTAAGATCTTGCTATTTCATCTTCAGCTAAAAGGACAGGAATCTTTTCTGAAATCTTGTTGTGGGGAGCCTAATATGTATTTACTTTTTTCTTCCTCCAGCTCTAGAAATAGAAGGGAGGAGAAGCTGTTATGTTCTGCCCTGTGCTCCAATCCTTCACCCCAGGACTAAAATAAATAAAGTAAATTTGTGTGGAAATGTGTAAATATGCATTCAGCAGTTATACTGAAACCAGGGGATTTAAATCACGTAGCATGGCTTCTCCAGAGAAGTGTAGGGAAGGTGGGCATTCAAAGAGCCTGAGAAGGGGTGTGCGGGATAACTCTTTGGGTCTAACTAGACTGGCTCCAGAGATGTAAAAAAACCACAGCATCCATTTACTCAGGAGAGATGATGATCCTTATCACACCCTGAACCCCCTCAGACAAAACCAAACCCTACATTACTGGGTCTATTTTAGGGAAACTACACTGACTGTTTTGGGATAAGAGCTCACCATATCAGTGAACCCTCATAATATTGAAGGAAAAAGTGATAGAAAGAAAGCTACTGTTAATTTGATTTTACAATTTGTCATTGTGAGAAGAACACTTGACAGAGTTTGAAGACTCAATGTTCTAGTTCTAACACTTACATTGGAGTTTGGATACATGGTTTCATTTCTTCATCCATGAAAACCTCTTTCTTTATTTTGAACAGAGGATACTAAAACGTCTTCTACCCAGCCCACAAACATCTTAAAAGCTATAAATAAGATCATATGGCTAAAAGCCCCCATTCTAGGGAGCTAGTCTAAAAGAAAGAATTTATTTCTTGAAAAGCACCTGTAATCATTCCTTTTATTCCTTATTCATTTCTTAGAAAATACCCTGGGGACATTTATGTCTCATGGTTTCAAGGCTGATTAGCTAATATATTTCATCAATCAAAGTCTTAGAAACTCTGACCCAGCCCTCTGTCCTCAATTCACCCCAGCATTTAACTCTCCCATCCTATTTAACCACAGCCCATGCAGTGTTCCATCATTAGTAGTGCACTTGGCTTAAAAAAAAAAAAAAAAAAAAAATCTTTGTTACTATGTATCTGCTATGTGGCTTTATCTCTAATCCTCATTAAAAAAAAAAAACTTCAAGGTGAGTATTATTATTAACCTAGTTTACAACAAAGAAATAGCATGACTCAAACAAATTGGGGTGCCTGGATAAAGGATTTTATAGTTAATGCTAACACCTGAAAATAGCTACAAAGAAAAAGAAAGTCTTTAGAGACTGAAGGAGCATTGTAGATACTATTTCGCCCCATTAGGTGTCTTTTTTCACTCTATTAAGATCAATAAAGAGGGTCTCTGTAATGTACTTCTGTGCACTCTGCCCTTGAATGAGTCATTCTGCAAACCACTGGTTCAATCAGTACTCTTGCCACTTTTCTTTTATAGACCTACTAGGACAGGCACCAGTTAAGAGTGAATTAAAATAACAAACTCCTGCCTGCAGCAATAAATATTTCCACTACTAAAAGGCATTTTGGTTAATGCAGCTGTCTCTACTTACCATGGATGTGATCTGAGCGTTTAATTAAAAAAAGCCCTGTAGAGCAGTTCACCACTCTGTATTTAGCATATTGACCCTATAGATAAAACAGTTAAAATGAATTAACAAAAAATAATTTCTTTTTTTAAAAAGATTTTATTTATCTATTTGCCAGAGACAGAGCAAGAGAGAGGGCAAAAGTGCACAAGTGAAGGAAGGGGTAGGCAGAGGAAGAAGCAGACTCCCCGCTGAGCAAGAAGCCTGATGTGGGACTTGATCTCAGGAATATGGGATCATGACCTGAGCCAAAGGCAGACACTCAACCGACTGAACTAACACAGATGTCCCTAAAAAAAAAATTTCTTTCCTGGAGTTAGGTACTAGTAAAAGCATTACAGGATTGAAGAAATTTTGCAAGGAAAAAAGACTACTTCATAAAATAGTATATTCTGAAGTAGCCACTAATATTCAGTATTTTTCCAAAGGAGAAGGCGTGTCAGGAAAACGGCATTCAAGGCCTTTAAAAAGTGTCAGTAAAAGAATCCAAATGCATTTAAAAATATCACCTGGGAATTTTTGTTAAAAATACTGATTTGGGAGATAGTCCAAGATGGCAGAGGAGTAGAAGACCTTAGGTTCGTCTGGTCCCTGGAATTCAGGTAGATAGCTATCAAATCATTCAGAACACCTACAAACTCAACCAGAGATCTAAGAAAAGAATAGCTGCAACTCTACAAATAGAAATGCGACCACTTTCTGCAAGGCAGGAGGTATGGAGAAGTGAATCCAAGGTGATATATGGGAAGATAGGCCACGGCAGGGTGGGGAGGCTTCATAAGCCAGCTGCCTGAAAGTGATATAGCAGCAGAGCACAAAATTAGAACTTTTAGAAGTCTCCTCCTGTAAGGGACCCTCTGCCTGAAAGGTGCTCAGTTGGCAAAAGGGGGCAGAATGCTGGGTTGGATAATGTGTCTCAGGATCACCAGGGTCACAGGCATCAGGCATCAGAGCACAGAAGCCAGCTATAATCAGCGAGCCTAGGAATGAGCTCTCTGCTGGGGGTTTTCATATACCACTAACAGTGGCACAGTCTGGCAACTGCTCTCCAAGCAGGGCAGAACTACAGCGATCAGCAGAACTACAGTGAGACCCTCCCTTCCTCCCTGCCCTAGAAAGAACAGCACAGGTGTGCACCACAGGAGTCTGCAGGGTTTGTAGACTTCAAATGGGGTCTCATGCCTGAGAAAGAAAAGCTGGGTCACAGGCTGGGTAAGCATGGAGTGTGCTGGAGACCAGGGAGATGAGAATGATTGACTGCTTTTCCCTGAGGATGCACTGAGGAGAGGGAACCGGAGCTTTCAGCTCCAGGGCTGGAGACTAGGAGGCCATCATTTTCATTCCCATCCTCTAAAGTGGCACAGAAAGTCTTCAGGGAACAAGAGCCACATAGAGCAACCCAGAGCCACTTACACAGCCTGGCGCACGGGAAGGGCAGTGCAGTTCCATGGGGGGAGTGGGGGTTGTTGAGCAAAGACACTTGAGAATCAAAGCAACAGGCCCCTCCCCCAGAAGATCAGCAAGAACATCCAGCCAAGACCAAGTCTACCGATCAATGAGATGCAAAGCTCCAGCACCAGGGGAAAATAGTATAGAGAATTCATGTTTTTTCCCCCTACAATTCTTTAGTCTCAATTTTAAAATTTTTCCTCTTTCCTTTTTCAACCAATTTCTTATTTTCTCTGCTCTTTTTTTAATCTTGCTTTAATTTTCATTTTTACACTTACATTCTATCTTTTCATTGTATTTAATTTTATTTATATATATATATATAAGTTTTCCTTTCTTTACAATTTTGGGATGC
>CM052900.1:40772993-40803575 GCA_028534135.1 Potos flavus
TATATACATGTTTTACTTTCTTTACAATTTTGGTATCTACTTTTCTAACAAATAGACCAAAATACACACAGGATCCAGTGTATTGCTCTGTTCTGTTCACCTGTCTGATTATATTTTTTTGTTTTGCTTTGTTTTTTTAATTTTTTTTCTGGCTTCAGTTCTCTTCTGATTTGTTTAGTGTATATTTCTCTGTGGTCGTTGTTGCCATTTTAGTATTTTGTTCTTTTGTTCATCTATTCGTCTCTGGGCAGAATGACAAAACAGAAAAACTGACCTCAAAAAAGAACAATGGGGTGCCTGGGTGGCTCAGTAAGTTAAACATCTGCCTTTGGTTCAGGTCATGATCTCAGGGTCCTGGGATCGAGTCCTGCATCAGGCTCTTTGCTTGGTGGGGAGCCTGCTTCTCCCTCTCCCTCTGCCTTCTCCCCCCTGCTCATGCTCTCTCTCTCTCTCAAGTAAATAAATAAAATCTTAAAAAGAGAGAGAAAGAGAACAAGAGGCAGTACTGACTGCCAGGGCCATACCTAATCAGTATGGATATAAGTAAGATGACAGAACAAGAGTTCAGGATAACAATTATAAAGATACTAGCTTGGCTTGAAAAAAGCATAGAAGACACTAGAGAATCCCTTTCTAGAGATATAAAAGAACTAAAATCTAATCATGTCAAATTCAAAAAGGCTATTAATGAGATGCAATCAAAAACAGAGCTCTAACTGCTAAGATAAATAAGGCAGAAGAGAGAATTAGTGATATAGAAGACAAAATGATGGAGATTAAAGAAGCTGATGAAAAGAGAGATAAACAACTACTGGATTCCAAGGGGAGAATTCTAGAGATAAGTCATACAATAAACCAAACAATGTTAGAATAATTGGGATCCCAGATGAAAAGGAAAGAGGAGAGAAGAACAGAAGGTATATTGGAGCAAATTATAGCAGAGAACATTGCTATTCCAAGGAAGGAAGCAGGCATTTAAGTCCAGGAGGCACAGAGAACCCTCCTCAAAATCAATACAAATAGGTCAACACCTCGACATACAGTAGTGAGACTTGCTAATCTCAGAGACAAGGAGAAAATCCTGAAAACAGCTTGGGACAAGAAGTTCATAACCTACAAGAGTAGAAACATTAGATTGTCAGAGACCTATTCACAGAGACCTGGCAGGCCAGGAAGGACTGCCATGATATATTCAGTGTACTAAATAAGAAAAACATGCAGTCAAGAATACTTTATCCATCAAGGATGTCATTCAAAATAGAAGAGATAAAAAGCTTCCAGGGCAAACAGAAACTAAAAGAATTTGTGATCATTAAACCAGCTCTGCAAGAAATATTAAAGGACATCCTTTAAGTGAAGAGAGAGCCAGAGAGTAACATAGAGCAGAAAGAAACAGAGACAATATACAGAAATAGTGACTTTATAGGTAATACAATGGCACTAAATTCATATCTTTCAATATTTACTCTGAATGTAAATGGGTTAAATGCCTCCAATCAAGAGACACAAGGTATCAGATTGGATAAAAAAGCAAGACCCATCAATATGCTGTCTGCAAGAGATTCATTTTAGACCCAAAGACACCTTCAGATTTAAAGCGAGGGGGCAGAAAACCATGTATCATGCTAATGGATATCAAAAGAAAGCTGGAGTAGCAATCCTTATACCAGACAAATTAGATTTTAAACCAAAGTCTGTAATAAGAGATGAGGAAGGACACTATATCATAATTAAAGTTTCTATCCAACAAGATCTAACAATTATAAACATTTATGCCCCTAACATGGGCTTGGCCAATTATATAAACCTATTAATAACAATTCTAAAGAAACATACCTATAATAATACAATAATAGTAGGGGATTTTAACAACCCTTACTGCAATGGACAGATCATCTAAGCAGAAAATCACCAAGGAAACAAGGGTTTTACATGACACACTGGATAAGATGGACTTCACAGATATATTCGGAGCATCCCAACCTAAAGCAACAGAATATACAGTCTTCTTGAGTGCACATGGAACATTCTTTGGAAGAGATCACATACGGGATCACAAATGAGGTCTCAACTGATACCAAAAGATTGGGATCATTACCCGCATATTTTCAGACCACAATGCTTTGAAGCTTGAACTCAATCACAAGAGGAAATTTGGAAAGAACACAAATACATGGAGGCTAAAGAGCATCCTACTAAAGAATGAATGGGTCAACCAGGAAATTAAGGAAGAATTTTTTAAAAATTCATGGGAACAAATGAAAATGAAAACACAACTGTTTAAAACCTTTGGGATGCAGCAAAGGTGGTCCTAAGAAGAACAGAGCCATACCAGCCTTTCTCAAGAAATAAGAAAGGTCTCAAAGTCACAACCTAACACTACATCCAAAGGAGCTGGAGAAAGAACAGCAAATAAAGCCTAAACCCAGCAGGAGAGGAGAATTAATAAAGATTAGAACAGAAATCAATGAAATAGAAGTCAAAAGAACAGTGAAAGAATCAATGAAACTAGGAGCTGGTTCTTGAAAGAAGTAATAAGATCAATAAACCCCCGCCCAGACTTATCAAAAAGAAGAGATAAAGGACCCAAATAAATAAAATAATGAATGAAAGAAGAGAGACCACAACCAACACCAAAGAAATACAAACAATTATAAGAACATATTATGAGCAACTATACGCCAACAAATTAGGCAATCTAGAAGAAATGGATGCATTCCTAGAGACGTATAAGCTACCAAAACTGAAATAGGAAGAAATAGAAGACCTAAACAGACCCATAACCAGCAAGGAAATTGAAGCAGTAGTCAAAAATCACCCCACAAACAAGAGTCCAGGGCCAGGTGGCTTTTGAGTGCAATTCTACTAAACATTTAATGAAGAGTTAATACCTATTCTTCTGAAGCTGTTTCAAAAAAAGAGAAATAGAAGGTAAATTTCCAAACTCTTTCTATGAGGCCAGCATTACCTTGACCCCAAAACCAGACAAAGACCCCACCAAAAAGGAGAATTACAGACAAATATCCCTGATGAACATGAAGGCAAAAATTCTTACCAAGATACTAGCCAATCAGATCCAAGAGTACATTAAAAGGATTATTTACCACAATAAAATGGGATTTATTTCTGGGCTACAAGTGTGGTTCGACAGCCACAAATGAATCAACATGATACACTACATTAACAAAAGAAAGGACAAGAATCATGTGATCCTCTTAATAGATTCAGAAAAAGCATTTGACAAAGTACAGCATTCTTTCTTGATTAAAACTCTTCATAGTGTAGGGATAAAGGGAACATACCTCAATATCATAAAAGCCATACACAAAAAGCCCACAGCAAATATCATTGTCAATGGGGAAAAACTGAAAGCTTTTCCCCTAAGGTCAGGAACATGGCATGGATGTCTACTATCACCACTGTTGTTCAACATAGTACTAGAAATCCTAGTCTCAGCAATCAGACAACAAAAAGAAATAAAAGGCATCTGAATCAGCAAAGAAGAAGTCAAACTTCACAGATGACACGATACTCTATATGGAAAGCGCAAAAAACTCCACGTTAAAATTGCTGGAACTCATACAGGAATTCAGCAAAGTGGCAGGATATAAAATCAATGCACAGAAATCAGTTGCATTTCTGTACACTAACAATGAGACAGAACAAAGAGAAATTAAGTAGTCGATCCCACTTGTAATTGCATCCAAAAATCATAAGATACCAAAGAGGGAAAGGATTTGTACTCAGAAAACTATAGAACACTCATCAAAAAAATTAAGGAAGACACAGGGACACCTGGGTGGCTCAGTCAGTTGGGCGTCTGCCTTCAGCTCAGGTTGTGGTTCTGGAGTCTTGGGATTGAGTCCCACATCAGGTTCCTTGCTCAACGGGGAGCCTGCTTCTCCCTCTGCCCTGCCACTCCCCCTGCTTGTGCTCTTTCTCTCTCTGACAAATAATGAAAAAAGAAATTGAGGATGACACAAAGAAATGGCAAAACGTTCCATGCTCATGGATTGGAAGAACAAATATTGTTTAATGTCTATGCTACCTAGAGAAATCCATACATTCAATGCAATCACTATCAAAATACCATCAACTTTTTTCACAGAGATGGAACGAATAATCCTAAAATTTGTATGGAACCAGAGAAGACCCCAAATAGCCAAAGGAATGTTGAAAAAGAAAACCAAAGCTGGTAGCATCACAATTCTGGACTTCAAGCTCTATTGTAAAGCTGTAATCATCCAGAAGGTATGGTACTGGCACAAAAACAGACACATAGATTGATGGAACAGAATAGAGAACAAGAAATGGATCCCCAACTCTATAACCAACTAATCTTTGACAAAGCAGGAAAGAATATCCAATGGAAAAAAGTCTCTTCAACAAATGGTGTTGGGAGAATTGGATAGCCACATGCAGAAGAATGACACTGGACCATTTCCTTACACCATACACAAAAATAGACTCAAAATGGATGAAATACCTAAATGTCCGACAGAAATCCACCAAAATCGTAGAGGAGAACACAGGCACCAACCTTTGTGACCTCGGCTACAGCAACTTTTTGCTAGACACCTCTCCAAAGCCAAGGGAAAGAAAGACCAAAATGAACTATTGGGACTTCACCAAGATAAAAATCTTTTGCACAGCAAAGGAAACAGTTGGCAAAACCAAAAGATGACTGACAGAATGGGAGAAAAGACTTGCAAAAGACATATCAGATAAAGGGCTAGTATCCAAAATCTAAAAGAATGTATCAAACTCAACACCCAAAGAATGAATAATCTAATCAAGAAATGGGCAGAGGACATGAACAGATATTTCTCCAAAGAAAGCATACAAATGGCCAAAAGATACTTGAAAAAATGCCCAACATCACTCATCAGCAGGGAAATACAAATCAAAACCACAATAAGATACCACCTCACACCAATCAGAACGGCTAAAATTAACAAGTTAGGAAACAACAGATGTTGCTAAGGATGCGGCAAAAGGGAAACCCCCTTACACTGTTGGTGGGAATGCAAGCTGGTGCAGTCCCTCTGTAAAACAGTATGGAGGTTCTTCAAAAAGTTGAAAATAGAGCTACCTTATGACCCAGCAATTTCACTACTAGGTATTTACCCCAAAGATACCAATGCAGTGATCGGAGGGGATACCTGCACCCCAATGTTTATAGCAGCCATGTCCAATATAGCAGCAATGTCCATAGCCAAACTATGGAAAGAGCCCAGATGTCCATCAACAGATGAATGGATAAAGATGTGGTATATATATACAATAGAATACTACTCAGCCATCAAAAAAATGAAATCCTGCCATTTTCAGTGACATGAATGGAACTAGAGGGTATTATGCTAAGTGAAATAAGTCGATTAGAGAAAGACAATTATCATATGATCTCACTCATATGTGAAATTTAAGAAACAAAACAGAGGATCACAGGGGAAGAGAGAAAAAAATAAAACAAGACAAAACCAGAGAGAGAGACAAACCATAAGAGACTCTTAATCATAGGAAACAAACTGAGGGTTGCTAGAGGAGAAGGCGATGGGAGGATGGGATAACTGGGTGACGGACATTAGGAAGCCATGTGATATGATGAACACTGGGTATTATATAAAACTGATGAATCACTGACCTCTACTACTGAAACTAATAACACTTTATATGTTGATTAGTTGAATTTAAATTTAAAAATTTAAATTTAAATAAAAGCAGGGTTAGGTGTATTGGGCATCCAATAGATACTTATTTGACTTATACAAATACATACATTGTTATGAAAAATAAAAATATTTAATAGGTTCCAGAATTCTGGAGGGATCAGGTGGGGAGAAAAAGATAAATGTTTCAAACTTTGTTGTAAAGAAACACTTTAACCAAATTGGTGTAAGTTATAGCTAGCTTAATGGGAAGAAAAATAGGGATCCTCTCAGTCTGGAAAAGAAAATGTTAAGGCAATTATGTTTTCATTAGTGCTTTAGAAATTTTGAGTTATGTGTTCATAACTAAGTTAAATGCTATGATCTTAAATTTAATAAAATCTGTGTTTTTACATAAAAATACAGATTCCAAGGCCTTATATACAGAGATTTTGATTCATTAGGTGTTATATATCCTTTTAGTATAAATAATATATTTGTTCATATAATCTAATGCTTAACAGGAATGCTTGACAGCATCTTAATTAGGATCTAGCTCTAATTAGGATCTAGCTTAATTAGGATCTAGATCTAGCCACCTCTGAAGAGGTGGCTACTTAGCATACTTGCAACCAAATCAACACTGAAAGGCTTATTATTTACTATAAAAATGTTAGAAATGTACCTATGAAATTAGGGGTACCAGATTTGTAACTGACTAGGGAAATTTTGCTAGACCTATAGCTCTTGCATAAACAAGATACATGAGTGGACAAGTCTAGTATTGAATACAATGGATGTACTTTTTAAGTAAAGGCCTCACTGGGCCCCAGCGGTCTCAGAGGCCTGATCCAACAACAAAGTACACCAGTCCTGATGTCACTGAAGCCTGTTTAGAATGAGTCCTTCATACAAGGTGCTGATGAGTGAGCCTCACTTGTAGTTGGGCCTTTCTGAAACTACAGACAAGTCATATGAGTATTTCGTGCCTGTTTGTTAATCATGAATGTACAGTTGGGGAGATTAGTCAGACTATCTCTCATTGAAATATATCTTCTGGTAATTAGATTGCAGAGCTAGATTCACATAATCCCCAGATACATCTAAAAACCCAATCAATACTGGGGCATCTCGGTAGCTCAGTAGGTTAAGCCTCTGCCTCTTGATTTTGGCTCAGGTCATGATCTAAGGGTCATGAGATCCAGCCCCTTGCAGTTCTCCACACTCAGCAGGGAGTCTACTTGAGATTCTCTCTCTCCCTCTACCCCTTCCTCCCATGTTCACTTTCTCTCTCACTCTCTCTCATACAAGTAAATAAATCTTGAAAAAAAAAAAAAAACCTACCAATACTTCCCAAAAGAGATTGATACTTGTTAGTCAACCAAATCAGCTTAGATCTTTTCACAAAAGTAAGGGATTGGCTGAAATACAAACACATATGCATTTAATTTAATTCACACACATGAATTTAAGGCAGATGACCTACAGATTATACATTAAGAAACACTATTAAAAAAGGATATATTCAACTACGAATGTATTTTTAAAATCTAGTCTTTGATAAAAGAGCTTGAGAGCTAACAAAATTGTTAAAGTCATTGGCAGAAACTTTTTTAAAATCTTAAGGTAAATTTTAGGTCGATGGACCCAAAAAAGATTGCATGAAAGATATTTTGACAAGGTGACTGATATGACTGACCTTCATCTCCCTTAATGTTTACCTCCGAGAACTTATCTTCTTTCATATTTACCTGTAGGATTTAGTTTAATCTGTAGCAAGCAGATTTCTGTTATGCAATTGTTTGAATTTCAGGCCACACACAATCACTTGAACTACTTTTTTTTACCTAATCGTGTATTGACCCGAGAGTTAAAATCGAACTTTTTAAAAAGTTCTTATTTATTTATTTGTTAGAGAGAGAGAGCACACACAGGCGGCAGGGGAGTGGGGTGGGAGGGGGGAAGCAGCAGGCAGAGGGAGAAGCAGGCTCCCCATTGAGCAAGGATCCTGATGCGGAACTCGATCTCAGGACTCTGGGATCATGACCTGAGCCAAAGGCAGATACATAATGGACTGAGCCACCCACGCATTGCTAAAATCGAACTTTTTTTTTTTTGAGGCTGAAGTTCATTATTTATATTTGTATGATATTTTATGGTTTATAAAGCATTATTCATGTTATTTTATTTTTAGGTGAAAAATATTGTTTAAAATGTCATCTGCTATAGAAGGGCTCAATAATCCCCCAATGACAAGAGATAAGATACAAATAGTATTTCGTCAGCTATAAAAATAAATATAAGGATGGTAAAATTAACCTGTTCAGGTTATCCACTCATCCAGTAAAAGAGCGTCCTAACCATTATCTTAAAAGTGCACAAGCCTGTGTTCTTAATATATACGGTATATTCTTCCAACCTGTAATTTCAATAAGCATGACAGTCAACTAGATGTATTTAAAATTTAACATTTGTAAAAACATGAAATCATAAGAAACTGTAAATGCTGTGTGCTGTGAATTAAAATAGTTACCTATGTAGAGTTGACTTAGTTGTTAATAAAAAAATATTCATTCGTGCATTAAAAAATTGCACTCAAAAATATGTTCCAAGCAGTGCCTAGGTGACTCAGTCAATTAAGCAGCTGCCTTCAGCTCAGGTCATGATCCCAGGGTCTTGGGATCGAGTCCCGCATTGGGCTCCCTGCTCAGTGGGGAGCCTGCTTCTCCTTCTCCCTCTGCCTGCTGCTCTGCCTACTTGCACTCGCTACCTCTCTGTCAAATAAATAAAATCTTAAAAAATATATATATGTTCCAAGACAGGAAGTATAAGGCTGAAAGTTTTTTCTTTAATTACAGTAATAAAAGCCAAGAGAGAATGGATCTTTGAAATGTTTACATTGACAGTTCAAACCACATTTGAAGAGTTAAGTTTTGACATTTACAAAGTGTCAAAAAATTTGACACTTATAAAGACCAACATTCACTGATCAACATTCAAAGATCACTCTCCCGGCAATGACTGAAAGACTGACATGTCACTCCCATTAACAAAACTCCCATTAACAAAACTGAGAGGGGAAAGGCCCTTTTTCCTTAGTTCCAAATATGAACATGAGTTGAGCGGCACACATCCCTGAGTTCAGATCGTGCATTGGGAAGGCACAGTCCCTGCTAAGCATTCTGCCCTTCTAAGTCTTTATAAAGACACAATAACTGAGATTAATCATTCTCCCTTCACTTTAGTGAAATATTATTGAGCACCACTGTTTTCCAGGCATGTTGTAAGTGAATTCGGTGGATTTTAAAAAATAAAATGGACTTATCATTATGGAGATGTCATCATAGAGAGGGTTATAGGCATTAAGGACATAAATAAATAAATTTCAAAATGCAAACAATGTCAGGCTGCAAAAAACATGCTATGAAAGAAAGAAGACAGAATGATATCACAGAGTGACTGGGAAAAGGGGAGATATGTTGGATCTGGAGGTCAGGAAAAATTGTCTCTGAGAAGGTGATCTTGTGCGGAAGTTCTGGGTACAGAACCATCCAGACGGAGGGGACGGCAGGTGCAAAGGTTTTTAAATAGGCAAACAGGCTTAATATGGATGAAAATAAAGACATCCACTGGAGAGAATAAAGTTGGTAAGACATTTTGTTACAAGAGGAGAGAAAGGCCAATTTGGGGAAAATGATAGCTGTGAGATCCAGATAAACCACTTAAATTGATACATCAGAATTTCCAGTTGTCTTACTGCAAAAATGTCTGAAAGAATATCACCATTCTGCATGACCCTCTTCTCCACTATATATAATGTTTATCTTGCCACCCTGAATAGTACCCCTTCTGGAGGGGCAGGGAAATTAGAGAGCAATGTGAGAGTCATGCCAAATTTGAGGGGTGGCTGGTTGGTTCAGTCAGTTAAGCGTCCGCTTTCAGCTCAGGTCATGATTCCAGGAACCTGGGAGGGAGCTCCCCACTCAGCAGGAAGTCTGCTTCTCCCTCTCCCTCGGCCCCTCCCCTGCCCATGAGCATGCGCGCGCGTTCTCTCTGTCTCAAATAAAAATAAATAAATAAAATCTTTAATATAAAAAATAAAAATGACACTTGATTTCCTTATTTGGGGGAAAAATAAGGATCCTAGGGAAGCCACTTGTCCTTGTGGAACTCTAAGCTTTAGAGAACAGTTATATCCTTTCAGAATTTCTTTCCAGTGATATTTAGCAGATCCCTACCATAACGAGGCAGTCTTCCCATGTTTACATCTTTCTATACCAGAGAATTCTTTTTTTTTAATGTTTTTTTGTTTTATTTTGTTTTTTTCCCAAATACTTTTATTTTATTTTTTCAGTGTTATAAGATTCATTGTTCATGTACCGCACCCAGTGCTCCATGCAATATGTGCCCTCCTCAATACCCATCATCAGGCTCGCCCAACCCCCATCCCTTCTCCGAAACCTTCAGTTTGTTGCTCAGAGTCCACAGTCTCTCCTGGTTCATCTCCCCCTCCGATTTCCCCCAATTCACCCTTCCTTTCCTTCTCACAATGTCCTCCATGTTTTTCCTTATGCTCCACACATAAGTGTGACCATATGATAATTGACTCTCTCTGCTTGACTTATTTCACTCAGCATAATCTCTTCCAGTCCCGTCCATGTTGATACAAAATTCAGAGAATTCTTTTTAATCACAAACTTAAGTTTGCGACTCCCTGCATTTCTTCACCTACATTTTAGCTTTAAAATGTTAAAGGAGGGGTGCCTGAGTGGCTCAGTGGGTTAGGCCTCTGCCTTTAGCTCAGGTCATGATCTCAGGGTCCTGGGATAGAACCCCACATCAGGCTCTCTGCTCAGCAGGGAGCCTGCTTCCCCCTCTCCCTCCTCCTGCCTCTCTGCCTACTTGTGATCTCTTTCTCTCTGTCAAATAAATAAATAAAATCTTTAAAATAAAATAAAATAAAATAAAATGTTAAAGGAGTGGGGCACCTGGGTGGCTCAGTAGGTTAAAGGCTCTGCCTTCAGCTCAGGTCATGATCTCGGGGTCCTGGGATCGAGCCCCGCATCAGGCTGTCTTCTCAGCAGGGAGCCTGCTTCCCCCTCTCTCTCTCTGCCTGCCTCTCTGCCTACTCGTGATCTCTTTCCCTCTGTCAAATAAATAAATAAAATCTTTTTTGAAAATTAATTAATTAATTAATTAAATGTTAAAGGAGCAATCAGAGGAAAATGTTCATTTAGGAAACAAGAAAGGAAAAGTTCGAATAAGAAATGTGAAGACTTTTAAATATAATGTAAAATCAGCTAATTATGGTTTCTAAATTTTGTTAAAACACTGAGGAAATGCTGCTTTTTTGAAAAACATTTCAGGGCACTGAAAATCTTCAGCAAAGTTCATTGATGTTACTCAATAAATAAACGTAATAATTAGCTGACTTTAAAGCAAATGTGTATGGACAGCTTGTTAAAGGCATGATGGCATAGAGAAGAGGAAGCATACGCGGGCTTTCAAGGTAATCGGAAAGGGGTTAAAGTCCTGGTTCTTCTCCTTGAGTTTTGTGGCCCTCAGTTATTTCTCTTCAAGAGTGAGGTAGGTGAGGGGCACCTGGGTGGCTCAGTGGGTTAAGCATCTGCCTTCAGCTCAGGTCATGATCTCAGGGTCCTGAGATCGAGCCCCTCATGGGCTTGAGCCCTGCATAGGGCTCCCTGCTAAGTGGGGAAACTGCTTGTCCTTCTCCCTCTGCCCCTTCCCCACTCATGCTCTTTCTCTCTCTCTCATAAATCAATAAATCTTAAAAAAAAAAAAAAAGAAAAAAAAAGTGATGTGAGACTAACTTAACCACTGGGTCTACTGTGAGGATTGAAAGAGGTCATTATTTTAAAGACTTGGCAGATGAAAATTGCTCTATGAACAAAGTCTTTTCTAGCCAGCCTACCACCCCCTAGCATGAGTGCTCGGGGAAACACTTCTTCCTGTAACAGCCAATCTTCCAGCACTGTTGAAATTTCTGTTTGTTTATTGCATGAATTTTATTTATTAAGAAGGTCAAGAGATAAAACTGTGGCACAGAATTTAAGGGTGGATCCCCTTAGGCTAATGGATATCCCCTTAGGATAATTAACATTTCATCTTTACATTTCTTTTCTTGTAACATTTGGCCTCTAAAATTCCATTTCATAAGGTAACAAAAGAAATCTTTCTTTTCTCCCCCTTGGCCCACTCGTACGTTTTCATCAAATTTTTTAACTGAACCAATATAATTATTAAAGTTAAACCTTCTGTGCATCATACTTTCAACATTTAAAAATCTCTAAAGTGCTAAAATCTTTTTTATTTTTATTTTTTCTCAGCTTTATTGAGATAGAATTGACATATGACTTGATACTTCTTAATGTTATTAGTTAAGCAATTCTCCACCAAAATTACTTATGGACTTTTGCATTACTTTTACTTATGGACTTTTGCATTACTTTTTTTAAAAATAGATTTTTCCATCAGCCTAGTTGCCCCTGATTCATTGTTAAGTATGTTTAGACTTATCTGGAGTATTTTAGCAGGAAAAACAAATAGTCTTCTTCAATATTTGATGGCCTTAGGAAATAAAGTGTTAGTTTAGAAGAGCAGAAGCTGTGTAGATTGAACTTCTTGGTATGCAAAAGCAGTCCAAAGATCACAGCCCTGGGACAGGACCCTGGGGGTGTAGGAGGAGGCTATCGGTGAAAGTGAAGTGATTAAAAAAGGAGACATCTTAGATTGAGTAGGGATATTAAGCTCAAAGAGGCAAAGTTTGTAAGCAGAAAAAGAGGGATAAAAGTAAATTGTTGGGGTGTTAGGACTCAAACCATAGGTATTTGTTAAACTTTACATCCTTTCTCTTTATAGTTTTCTCCTTGTACACAAACGCACCCAAGTATGTATTGGAACAAAAGGTTAAAGTAGTTAGGGCTCAAAGTAATTTTGTGCCAAAAACTTTAAATGAATTAACTATCCCATATGAATGTTAAAATATTCATGTGATGAATCATCACGTAATCATATAATGAAAAGAGGTCGTCTTTTTCAAATATATTTTTCAAATATGTTGATCAATATAGTAGTTCTGTTTTTAGTTATCTTTAGCAAAATAGCAAATATTAGGAAGCAAGTACAAAGTAAAGTGTACCTTTTACTCCATGAGCTTTGGCTAAACTGAAGTCTGGAATGAAGTAAGCCCAAAAATCAAGTCTGGCTAATGGTCATCTTG
Organism: Potos flavus; assembly: GCA_028534135.1. NCBI lineage: Eukaryota > Metazoa > Chordata > Mammalia > Carnivora > Procyonidae > Potos > Potos flavus. The sequence continues at coordinate 40,785,882 of CM052900.1, forward strand.
AGCCAGACCAGAACAGATCAACTAATCTGATACTCCAGAAAATAAAATCAAGTGGAGGTCATTGGGCATTTATTGGCAGTGGACGGTAAAGAAAGGGTAAAAGCTTTAGAGTTAGACAGGTCTAGATTTAAACTCTAGGCTTATGGAATGTAAGCAGCCATTTATAAGCTTTGTAAGCCTAGAATGTGTCTTCACCTCTATAAAGCCTTCTTATGCAGAAGACAGATTTTAATGACTAATTTGGTTATTGTGAGAATTAAATGAATTAATGCATGTAAAGTTTTCAGCACAGCATTTGAGATATACTGGGCCCTCAATAAATAGTACACCCAAAAAAAGTTCCCTTTAAGTAATGGTTCCTTCTACCCACTAGAATGGAAGCTTGGACCTCTCCCCACAATGTTCATGAGTCACAGTCCACTCTATATCTGGGGCAGTTGGCCATTATCAGCCAAAAAGGGACAAACATTATGTCTCTAGTCAACCTTGCTAAAAATTGCACCTAATCTTCCTCTTCCTTCAGGGAGCCCAGGCACCTCAGACAACTGTAGAACATGAAAGGAGTTAATTACTACCATGGTATGAAAAAGCATTACTATGGAAGCTCATTTTTCTGCTTGTATTTTCTTTGAGCATGTTTAGAGTCTTGGGTATGTGGACCTAGCCAGAGTCTGACACATCCTAGTTGGTTTTCTTTGCCTACTTGGAAAGCCCAATAGATCTTATCACTCACCAGGTGGCAATTCTCACCTTGGTTCAGGCTTCAATTGGGCTTAAGAGAATTGTAGGTGTAAGAGGAGAATTAAGGGATCGCCCATCTAATAGCTCACACAGTGAGTATAGTGAAGAAAGCAACTGGACATGAGGTTGATGAAGTCTTGGCTTCTTGGCTTCTTGCTAGTTATGGAGAAGTCCCTCAATATCTCTCAAATACAAAATGATAATTCTTACTCAATAAGATTTGTGTGTGTGGTGGTAGTGAAATTGCTTTAAAAATCATGAAGAAGTATACAAAAGAAAGGTTTCTATTCTAGGAGAGCTGAATTGGATGTGTAAGTAAATATTGGGCTATATTCAATTTCGATGTTAATAAAACTGTCTCCCCTTATGAATTCCAATATTGCTCTAAAATGAAGGACTTTATTTTCATCCTTTGTGTTTATGAAACATACTTTACGGATAATATATTAAAAAGAATTAGTAATTTTGTTAACTGATTTTAAATTAACACCATGATACTAGTTACAATCATCCTATAAATGTATGAATTATTCTCCTTGCTAAAATACCATTGGTAGTATTGCTTAAGTTCCAATGAGGGTAACTTTGGAAATATCAAGTCACAAATCCATTTTTAATTAAGGAAACCCAAAGACTCATATATGATAATATTCAACCATATCATCTACTAACGTGAGAAAACAGGGCCTGGTTTTATAAAACCTATGATTTTGATATTTCTCCCTTACAGTATAAAAAAATAAAATAATTAGAACTGATCTGACCTTTGTGGGCTTTTTTTACATCTTTTTTTTTTTTTACTTATCTATACTTCCTGACAGGCAGAGATGATGAAATAGTGGCCTATTAAAGGCAGAGAAGTTCCTATAAAAACCCACAAGTGGCAGTTTCACGTGTTTACTGCATTCTGGCTTGCAGTCAGTTATTCCAGGTACTATCTTTGTTTGCAGAAAAGAAAACTAAGTAGAAGATCATGGCGAGTTCCAACTGGGGATACGACGACAAAAATGGTAAGAGTTCTTCTGCTTCATGTAAATCAAAATAATAGCTCATTGCCTTTGTCAATAAAAGGGGTATTGAGCATTTAAAAAATAAATTAAATAAATAAAATAAAATAACTGTATAGTCATAGGTTAATGGTTTGAATTGCCTGACTTGAATAATTATAATAACTTTACATGTATTCTTAGCACTTGTCCTTTGGGATATGGTTGTCTACAAAATGTGTTCTCTGTCTCTTCCTCTCATTCTCTCTCTTTCCATATATATATATATAGAGAGAGAGAAAGTACTAATATATATACAGTTATATTATATATATAGTATATAATATATGGAGTACTAATATATATCTCTATAGTATTTAACATATGTGTATATACATACATATATATTAATATATAACATATAGGTTATATATGTATTAGAAATCTAGTACTAATAGTAAAATATTTATAGTTGTGTTGACAAATATTTTATAGGATAGTATAGGAAAGATGCATTCTCAAATGTACTTTCATTAAGTTAAACAGAATACTATTTAAGATACTTGAAAAAAATCATAATCTAATAAGCAAATGTTGGTTATACTCATAAAACTGGGAGTCAAACATTTGATGAATTTTGATTGTGTCACATGTTTGCCTTGGTAGGTCCTGAACAATGGGGCAAGCTGTACCCCATTGCAAATGGAAATAAGCAATCTCCCATTGATATTAAAACAAGTGAAACAAAACATGACACCTCTCTTAAACCTATCAGTATCTCCTACGATCCAGCCACAGCCAAAGAAATTATCAACATGGGGCATTCTTTCCATGTAAACTATGAGGACAATGATAACCAATCAGGTGAGCAAAAAGACCCTTCTGATTATATTTTCTTTGACTCTACTAGGAAAATTTAAACAATAAGACTTTAAGAAATGCAAATGCCATCCTCGGTCTTTTGTCACGTGTGTAGTGCACGTGTGTAAATTTGCTGCAATCTGGTGAAGCATTTTGGACTTCTGGAAAACCCCCAAGTGGTAAAGACGATTTTTGGACCCCCCAGCTCTGTCTTCATTCAGCCCTTTTCATCCATGACACCGTCCTATCTCTTCTGGTCTCTAATATCTTTACATTCACTTCACACTTTCTGAATAAACAGTATTTTTTCCAAGAAGGTCTAATGAGTGATCATGGTGAATATAGAAACTGAAAAGGCAAATATTTTCTAATTGGAATGAGGATGGAGGAACACAGTAGGAAAGAGAAATGGAGTGAAGAATATATTTTTTGTGTCCAGAAAAATGACTCTATCATTGTAAAGTGCTTGGGTACCAGTAAGAAAATGAATCTATCTCCCCCTCCCCTACTAGACTGTAGTGACTGAATTCTTCATACCCTAGAACTTAACACATTTCCTGCTACATGGTAAGATATTCATAAATGTGTCTTGAATAATTTATTAAATGACAATTTCATAAGACAGCTCTACTGACAAAAGGCAAAACTTGTTTAAGCTTTAACTTGTTTAGGCACCTTGGAGGTATGTCCATTGTTAATATTAGATTAGATCTGGTATTATGTGTGTTTAATTAATCATATGATTGCACCCTTTGCACTTTCTCTTGGTCCCTGGACAGGCATTCTCAACAAAGGTGTCAAGATGCTCATTGTGTCTTGACTAGTTACAAAGCATGTCATGTATAATTTGTTACTCAAAATAAATTACTAAAGATCTTAATGCATACTGCCCATATAGTCTTTGCTGAGAGAATGAATGAATAAACTTGCACATTAAAGCAGATTCAAGGAAACCCTGTAAAACTATAATTCACTCACCTTCTGATATACTTCCTTGGCATCAGAAAAAGGTAAAATAGGGACACCTGGGTAGCACAGTCAGTTAAGCATTCAACTCTTGATTTCGACTCAGATCTTGATCTCAGGGTTGTGAGTTCAAGCCCCATGTTGGGCTCCACACTGGACATGGAGTCTACTTAAAAGAAAAAAAAGGAAAAAAAGAAAAAGATAAAATTACAGCTCATGTGCTGAGAACTGTATATAACTCAATGCAATGGTCAGAGACACACCATACGTATGAACACCATCATCATGGATGTGGGGAGGGAATCCAAAAAGAAAAAAACTTTGGCACTAGTGTTTATTTTCAGTTCTACTTAATCCAATTTATTATTGGTTTATTTTAAATGCAAAGACAAGCAGGAGCTTATGATCATAAAACTAATAGTAGTTCCTTTTTTCTTCTAGTGCTGGAAGGTGGTCCTCTTTCTGAAAGCTATAGGCTCTATCGGTTCCATTTTGGGATGGGAAAGTAATTATTCTGAGAGCTGATAAATGATCATACATTGTGGTCCACAAAATAAGCCTTCGGCCATAGCTTAAGTCGCTCTAAGTAGGCTAGATTTTTAGCAGAATAGGACATAAATGCTGAGAACAAATTGATGGTTGCTGGATGGGAAGGAGTGGGAATGGGCATAATAAATGAAGGGGAGTGGGAGGTACAGTTATGAAATGAATAAGTCACGGAGATGAAAGGCACAGCACAGTGAATACAGGCAATGTTACTGTAATTTTACCACATGGAAACTGAGGCAACAAGCAGAACATCACTATGTTTTGTGTAACTTTAATAATAAAAACAATAAAGTGTTTTGTGTAACTTTAATAGCCTTTGATTCTTTAAGTATTTCATCCTCCTTCCCAGCTGGCACAGTTCTGAAGCCTTCTATCGACTGTTGAAGGTGACAAAGCTGTCCCCATTCAGCACAACAACCGGCCACCCCAGCCTCTGAAGGGCAGAATAATGAGAGCTTCATTCTGGCGGGACCAGGAAGGAACTTCTCCTTCCTCTAGGAACACTGCCCTGTTTCGGACATAATTCAGTAAAACAATTTTTAAGAAACACATTTATTTCAATACTAGCAAGGCATCATACCTGCAAATTCAATCTGTAGAGCGAAGTTTTAATTTTTATTCTTAATGCTTAACTCAAATAATAATCCATAAGCTTGTAAAACTTGTCCTTAAATTCAAGTTTACTTTGTGAAATTCTTTATAATTGCAATTAAAGTATACTAAATAATTTCTTAGTGATTTGTCTCTGTTTCCATTTTATTCAGTTTTGTTGAACCAGTAAAATAACTTTATCCCTTTCTTGTCTGTTATGTACTCTATTTTTTTTTTAATGTTAAATCATTTGTGGCCCATGTATATTCAAAAATCTTAAGTGTTTTATTTGCAATATTATTTTGCCTCAAATATAATAACCTAAGAGCAGCTTGAGATGAAATATTGAGAAATTCATTTTCATACTCTTAAAGGCAACTATACAGCTAAGATGACAACTGTATTTAATATTATTATACTGGCCCAACATTACTATCATTTGTGTTCTCTGTGATTAAAATGGTATCTTTTATATGGGAAGATCTTGCTTCTGGTTATTGCTTCCACTTTTCCTCGTCCCATTAGCAAAGCCAGTGGTCTTTCTCCCCCATTATTATAACTAGTTAGCTTGAATAGAGAACCTGTAATGCAAAAGTTGAAGAAAATTCACCAGCGAATGGTTTATAAAAATGATGGAATCATTTGGACTTAGAATCATATAAAAACATCATATAATCTTTTAGTCAGATGTGCCCTTAACCTGAAGTCAGTTCTTTCTGAAGCCATATCTACGTCCAGAATTTAAATCTTGTGTGTAATGTGTAGTCTTGTGATTTATTTTAGTTTCCTTCTCCATGACTAAATATAAGAAATCATATTAGAGACCAAAGCCGTACCCATTCCAATGTCTTAGTGTTATCTAATGTTACAGAATCAGTCAAAACTTCTAAATAAACATGATTTAAAAAGAAAGATCAAGCAGATTCTTCATTGCTCTGAAGGAGCCTTTGTATAAAGGTTGTGTTAAAACCATACTAAAAGACTTCTTTTGAATTTTTGATCTGGGGCCCAGAATTTAAAGAATCTTATTTATTAAAATGTAATAGGTCCAAACAATACATTTGCCCTGCTCCCATAAGCATTATATAAATAGAAAATATTTTCTTTGCAAAAGTCATTTGTGTATATTACTATATATTTGCCAGATATTGAGAAAGCCTGAAACAGTTACACCTGTCCTATGATCCTCTCATTTCACATGAGTCACATTAAAAGGTTTTTAATTCTAAAGTTATCAAAAGCCATCATGAGAGCCAAAGACAGAGGAGTATGAGTTTAATTTGAGACACGTATCTGCATAAGATATAAAAGGTATAAAAAATTTTTGCAGAAAGATATCTGCAAAATATATCCGCTCAAGACAACGGTGTTTGGAAATATTTTCTGGAAAGAAATTGAGCAATTTAAAAAAACAAATTTCACAACAGGGACCTGAAAAATACTTAACTTAATAACCTATATATATATATTTAAGAAAGTTAAAATAGATTCTTGAATTTAAATATAAATCTCTAAGTCTTGCTATGGAGAAGGCAACGAAGTGACAGAAGATATACGATGACCATCAAACTTTATCCCTAAGCTGAATGCCACCTGGGGAGCATGTTTCCCCTTACTGCTTCTGCCAGAATTTCATTTATTTGGCAGAACTCACGAGGTGCATTATGGGGGCTTTCCACGTTTCTCTGAAGTAGCCGATGAAAGCAGCTGCTGAGAGAAGATATGTGGACAAGGCACTGGATCATCTGAGAAAGCAACTCCTATGTTTCTTTGACTCACCCTCCTGCTGTGTGTCCTCTTCCCTTGCCAACTTAGGTAAATGATTTGAACATCCTTCAAGGATTTTCTGATGTTTCCATGATGTTTGGCAGCTGACCTTCTTCCAATCATCCAGAATGACAATGGCAGCTGAAAGGCCCAGCAACAGGCGCAAGGGTAAAAAGGTGCTTCTACTCCCTACCATTTTCTGTCTTATGCAGCCCACCATTCCTACCCTTGCTTTCAGAAATGTTGTACTGAACATTTATAGCATCCTTTTGCTGATTTGTGAGTCCAAGCTATTTTCTAAATTGTTCATTTCTGTATGTTTTGGAAAATAACTCTAAGAACATTAAATTCATCAAAGGGAGAATTAGGGAAAATGAAAGGAAAGGAAACAAACATCTTCTTTAAATGTAATTTTTTTACATGACTCAAAGGAGGAAATTTCTATTTCTTATAACTCTGGTTACACTATATCCAGTGGTTCCTCACCATTTTGTGGTCACAGAGTTCTATGAATATGTAAGTAAAGCAATGAAACTTTTCTCTACCTCCCCTAAAAATGTAAATAATTAGATATAATCAAAATTTAGCATGGAGTTTTGGAGTACTTAGAAACTCAACCCTTTGCTCCTTTCATCATCACAAAGTCAATCCTAGACCACAGATAGGATTCTGGCTCTAGATGACACAAATAAGTTGAACTACAATGGGACTCCAGGTCTCTCGATCTTGCTTCCTAGTTTAACATTTATTTTTGCTTTTCTATGTCGTTCTTTATAGCAGATTTCTAGATGGAATGATGTATGTATCTAGTATAGTTCATGAATTATCTTTTTATTGTTTTTCTCTTTTACAAATATTATTTTGAGTTGGTATAGGCTCCCATTGCAGAAGAGATATAAAACAATAAAAAAGAAAGAGAAATCAAACTTTAGTGAATTGTTTCATTTATTAGTGGATAAACTAACAAAAGCTTACACATGAGAGTAAAAAAAGGCATAGAAAAAAAATTCAATTGAAGATCTCATCAGATTAATAATAAGCCCAGATCGCTCTGAAAGTCATCAACATTCTTTGTATCTAAGACCATGAACACATATGGAAATACTTATTTTATGAGCATACTTGATGATTATCCATAAATAACAAATGCCTAATTACACACTGTTCTCAGTGAGACATTGTACTAGGATTTCCTTATTACTCTTACTAGATTTGGCTGTTTTTAATCTCAGTAGGTAGACAGAGACAGACAGACACACATAGATATAAATGAAGAAATACATTTATTGCAGGACTTTTCTACTTTGACAAAATAGAAACACAGATATTTAACCTACTGCAAGAATAAGGTTCATTATATGTTCCTAGAATTATATGGACACATTTATAAAGCTAAGGAGAATATGCATAAAATAACAAATATTTTAATAGATATATACCATGCTTAAAACAAGCTAGGAGATGGGGCGCCTGGGTGGCTCAGTGGGTTAAAGCCTCTGCCTTCGGCTCAGGTCATGGTCTCAGGGTCCTGGGATCGAGCCCCGCATCAGGCTCTCTGCTCCGCAGGGAGCCTGCTTCCCCCCCTCTCTCTGCCTGCCTCTCTGCCAACTTGTGATCTCTTGCTCTCTGTCAAATAAATAAATAAAATCTTAAAAAAAAAAACAACAAGCTAGGAGAAATGATCATAAGCATTCTTGCTTACAAATCTTGATTTCAATAGAGAAGTTACTCATGGGAATAACTTAGAGTATTAAAGATATGTGTATACTCTCGCACAGATCAAACTGGTCGTTGCCAGCTGAGAGAGGGGCAGGCAGATGGGCAAAATAGGTGAAGGGGATTAAGAGGTACAGGCTTCCCGTTATAAAATAAATAAGTCATGAGGTTGTAATACACAGCATAGAGACTATAGTCAATAATACTGTTATAGCGTTATCTATGACAGATAGAAACTAGACCTATCGAGATGATCATCTTATAATGTACAAAAATATCAGATCATTGTGTTGTACACCTGAAACTAATATAACATTGTATGTCAATTATAATTCAATTAAAAGGTAAAGCATAAAAAAGAATAAAGCCCTAAACTAGTGGGAAAAGATGCATGCATACTCTCATCTTCTTTATCTTTACAAGTATCTTTAGTATCTTCATACTAAGAGTGAACTGATGGGCAAAGAGGTCGTGTTTGAAGGTGTTAGAATGTTCACAACACAAGTACACTTGCTAGAGGTTTCTCACAATGGCATCTGGGATATTAATCTCTTTGCTATGAGAAATAGAAATAGCAATTATGTCAGAGAGGAATAGTGTTTAAGTGACCTTATTTTTTTCCCCTCAAAGACTATAGAATATACTTTCTTCAAATCATTAACAAGTATTTAGAGGCAGACACATGTTAAGCTATTTGAATGTGTTATTTTCCATCATGTTAACAGATGACCTAAATTATCAGCAAAATCCAACATGCATAACAGAATCACACCATGCAAAAAAAAAAAAAGACCCTTATCCATACACCACAATAAATCCAAGGTAGTTAAATTTATCAGTGAATTCAATATATTAGAAAAATAGGTAAATATTTAAATATCTGATTGAAGAACCTCCAAAACACCAAAAGTAGGAGCCAAGAAATAACAGAATAGTTGATTGAACTATAAAGTCTTAAATATCTAGGTCAACCTACAATACCAAAAAACAAAAAAAATTAATGAAAATGACAGGTGAGGGGGCACCTAGGTGGCTCAGTCAGTTAAGTGGCTGCCTTCAGCTCAGGTCATGATCTCAGGGTGCTGGGATCGAGCCTCACATCGAGCTCCCTGCTCAGCAGGGAGCCTGCTTCTTCCTCTCCCTCTGCCCCTCCCTGCCCCTAGTACTCTCTCTGTCTCTCTCATAAATAAATAAATAAATAAATAAATAAATAAATAAATAAATAAAATCTTTTTAAAAAAATCACGAATGGGGAAATTTTTTCAGTATAAATGTTATCCAAAGGAACAACAGCCTTGCTGTAGAAAAAGCTTTCATACGTTATTAACATAAAAATTGAAATCCCAAGAGGAAATAGAAGATATGAATGAGCAATCAGTAATAAAGACAAATGATCAATAAATATATGAAAACTTCTCAATCTTAGTAATCAAAGAAGTACAGAACAATACTCTCTGATTCTTTTTTTTTTAAGATTTTATATATTTATTTGACAGAGAGAGAGAGCGCAAGCAGGGGGAGCAGTAGGCAGAGCGAGAGGGAGAAGCAGGTTCCCCAGTGATCAGGGAGCCCGATGCGGGGCTCGATTCCAGGACCCTGGGATCATGACCTGAGCCAAAGGCAGACGCTTAACCAACTGAGCCACCCAGGTGCCCAATACTCACTGATTCTTTACATATGAAATTAGTAAATATTTTTAAAATAATACATAGTGTTATCAGTGATGCAAGAAAATAAAAACTGTCACACATTGTTGGGAAGAGCATAAAGTAGCACAATCTGTTCATGAGCAATGCTAAAGTTGTGTTCCAAAATAAATCTTATTATCAAAAATCATGTGGGGTGCCTAAGTGGCTCAGTCCATTAAACATTTGACTCTTGATCTCAGCTCGGGTCTTGATCTCAGGATCATAAGTTCAAGCCCCATGCTGGCTTCATGCTAGGTGTGGGGATTCCTTAAAAAAATAAAAATCATGTAATGAAACACTAGGTTCAATGTAGAGAAGGAGAGTTAAGTGGTAGAATTCCCACAGCTGATTACAAGCCTCCCCTAGCATGGAGTGCCCCACAGAACACTATGAGAGCATCTCCCCACACTCTTCTTTTTTGTCTTGTTTCATAATTCTTGAATACCTCATTGATCTCTTCCTTCAGACTATAAACACTACAAAAAAGAAAGAAAAAAAGCAGGAAGGCAGTGATTCATCTTATCACTCATCTTTGTATCTCTTTGAAGAACTCAAAAAGAGCATATAATGAGTGCTTTGTGTATTTGACTTGAACACAGATGTAGTTATTCTGGCTATAAAAAAGAATAATACATTGTCTACAAAAATTAAGCACAAACAATCAGTCTAACAGCAGTTTCTGATTTCTATGCAGGAAAAAAAATCACAAATAATAAATTATTAATGCAGACATTTGAAAAATGATACTGTAACTCTATTCTTATTTATTATTTCAAGTGTATACTAAATAGTTTACCATGTGGATAGAATTACACTAATGGTGTGATAAAGATAAAGAAAATAAGATACTTGATCCTATTAATAAGCATCTTATGAACTCTGGTTTTATATGTCTTTATTTCTTCAATCATTTACTATGTGTTTGCCATTGAGAGCACTATGCTAATGCTACTAGGAATACAGAAACAGATAAAAATAGACCCAATCACAGAGGAGATAATCTATTGGCAGAGACATCTATGTCAATAACTGTAAACCAAAATAGAATTAAATATATACTGATATACATGCAATCAAATGCTATAGGAAGGCAGAGGGAAAAATGATTTAATCTTAACTTCCTCTTGCTACTTATTTAGCAAGGTTTTTCTACCTGTATATGAGCTAAAAATTTGCCTATATTTCAGGACACAACCAACCTACCTCAACAAGTTGGAACCTAATAGAAGGGTTTGAAATCTATTGTCAACCTTGTCTCCTGGTATGAAGAATATGCTAGGAGAATAGATCTAATTCGGTGAAAAGCCATCTTGGCTTTCAAAGTAAAATACATAAGAGGTAAGGCAGCAGACAAAAAGTAGTAGATCTACACTAAGCACAAGATAATGGCATGTCCTAAAGAAATCTGGGACCAGTTGGGAAATCCAGAATGTGGTCACAAAATCAAAGCTGAGGTTGAGGAGCCAGACTTCAATTCCTGGGTAAAATAAAAAATAGCTAAATGCAACTTGCTGTCTGTCCATATCTTAGGAAAATTGGGCTATGGATGCCTAGACTCAGACACAGAGCATAGGCAGAAGTAGCAGTTACTAGAACCGAAGCACGTACTAGCAGCAGTGGCACTGACCAGGAGTGGAGGTCCAGGTTAAGGCAGGACTTCTCCCTTCATTTAAAGTCAGGATAAGGTTTAGAGACAAGCAGGATTGAGTTTGCATCAGGTGGGCCAGTGGACCCAGCTCTGATGAAAAGACAGATATAAGAAGTATGAATAAAAAGGGACCTTTAAAGAGATAAAAACAGCAGGATCCCCATTGTCTGCAACTGTCCAATTTCCAAATTTTCAAGCTACATTTGTTATAAATCTGTCCCCAATCAGTTTTAAAAGGTTACCTGAAGTCAAATAAAGCACAACCAAACAACAACAAAAAAAGTTATTTTAGGTTAAACTTGATTTAGAAATAAATGAGTCAGCGCTTTAAAGAACAAAGGGAACATTCTGTAAAGTTACAGTCTACTCAGAAAACTCAAGGATTCCAAATGTTTCCCACTGGGCAAAGTAGACACAGAACCTCACCAAAGGTAACTGAAGGGCAGTGTGGTATATACAGAAAACTTATTAATGAGCAATATACATTATAACCCAACCGTCTGTGACCTCATGGAGCTGTGAAATGAACTTCTTTGACTCAAGGAGATGAGAGCCAAGAAACCGCTTTTGGAAATGAATGCAGTTGTGTTAGAATATCAGACAGGTTTCACTGAGAACTTCTTGGTATGTCTATCTTTGGTATCAATCTTTCTTTGGTAAGAATGTACCCACTTTGCAATTCAAAGTATTAAAACAATATATTCAAATTAATTCACAGTTAAACAAAGGCATGTGATACTGTAGTTAAAATGCCGGAGGCACTGGAAACAGGAACACAACTTACTTCAGCAAATATTTCTAGGTCCTCCTGTCCATCCAGCTTCTCGCCACTTTCCCAATCTCTCTCAACTTCTCTCATTCCCATGACCACTACCCCAACTTTGTTTAGGTCAGCATTATTTGTCCCTGGGATAATTGCTATCCTAATTGCTGCGGTTCTTGCCCTTCTCCAAATATGGACTCAATCTAAACCAATTTCTCCCCTGTAAAAAACCCTTTAATGTTCCTCCTTGTTTTAAGATAAACACCAAATGGCTCTTAAGACCTCTATGATGTGTCCCCACTTATCTCTTATAAGTGAGTGAACCTCAGGGTGAACCTCCACCTCTCCCCTAAGCCTCCTTGCTCCCCTCAAGTCTCCTCCATGCAGACATGTTGCAGTTCACTGAGCAAGCTACACTACTAAGTGCCTCAGTGCCTTTGCATATGCTCTCAGCAACATGCCCCATAGTGCTCTGTCTCCTTCAAGACTCAATCAAATATCTGTCTCATATAAAAATTCCTTGGTCCTGAGCACCTACGTGGCTCAGTTGGTTACACCACTGCCTTTGGCTCAGGTCATGATCCCATAGTCCCAGGATCGAGTCCCATTTCAGGCTTCCCCTGCCCTGCAAGGAGCCTGCTTCTCCTTCTCCCTCTGCCTGCCACTCCCCCTGCTTGTGCTCTCTCTCTCTCTGTCAAATAAATAAATAAAATCTTTAAAAAAAAATTCCTTCTTAAAAAAAAATCATTTTCCTTGGTCCTATAGCTAGTAGTTACACAGTATTACCCTAAGACCAAAGCAAGAAGGACCCTGCACTTTGGAGGACTTCATATGTCAGAAACACAAAAATAAATTTATGAAAGAACATATAGACACCTCTTTCACTCAGGATCTGGTGTTTAGCACTGGCAGAGCAAGATTCATAACCCTAAACATCTATTCCATGACTCATGATTCAGTCTCCAAAGAAATACCTCTCCATATCTCTAGGATATGTCGTATGTCCCTGAAACAAAAGGCAACTGCAGCTGGACCACACAAATGTTTGTGAGTCAGGCCACTGCCGATATTGGAGACAGACCCTGCTGTAGAATGTGGGGAGAATTTGAGCAGTGATAGTGTTTAGGCAAGAGAAGGCCAACAATAATCATGCTTTTCAAATAGCATATGTGCAATAGATTCTTGCAAAACAAAGCGCTATTCCCAGTAGAGCCAAATGCTCATTTTCTTGTTTGTCTATGTGCTCAAATTTATGGTTCCAGAGCTGCTCACGAATTAGCAAGGATTCACAACAGCTACACATGGCCGCTGAGAAACATTCCGCAACCTTTAACAATTCACGTTACTCTTACATTTGTTTTGGTTTTTTTTTTTAAGATTTTATTTATTTATTTGACAGAGAGAGAGATCACAAGTAGGCAGAGAGGCAGAGGGAGAGGGAGAAGCAGGATCCCCGCTGAGCAGGGAGCCCAACGTGGGGCTCAATCCCAGGACCGTAGGATCATGACCCCAGCCGAATGCAGCCGCTTAACCGACTGAGCCACCCAGGCGCCTCTACTCTTACATTTGTATATAAATAGATGTAACATGCGTGACTCATCAATTCAATTACCAAGTACATGGACATTGGTAACTAGAATTGGGAATCATTTTATTTGTATAAAAACATTCAACACACTTTAGGATGGACCTAAAGGGTATCATGCTAAGTGAAGTAAGTCAGACATAGAAAGACAAACACCATAGGGTTTCTCTTTAAGTGGAATCTAAAAACCAAAACAAATGAATAAACAGAAAGCAGAATCAGACCTATTAATATAGAGAACAAACTGATGGTCGCTAGAGGGGAGGAAGATGAGGAAATGGGCAAAATGGGTGAAGGGTGGTGGGAGAGGCAGGCTTCCAGTTTTGGAATGAGTAAGTCATGGAGATAAAAAGTACAGCACAGGGAATATAGTCAATGAGATTGTAATAGTGTTACATGGTGACAGATGGGAGCTACACTTGTGAACAGAGCATAACATGCAAAGTTGTTGAATCACTATGTTGCATAACTGACACTAATGTAATATTGTGTGTCAAATATATTCAAATAAAAATATATATACGTAATACAGTTTAATTAAATATTCAAAAAATTGAATTATTAACGTCAGCTTTAGTCAGGTTTTTAAAATTTTTAATGTTTTATTTTATATTTTATTTTAATAACTGTATATTTTATATAAAGAGAAGTTTTTGAAAAAATATAAAAATAGGGGCGCCTGGGTGGCTCAATGGGTTAAAGCCTCTGCCTTAGGCTCAGGTCATGATCTCAGGGTCCTGGGATCGAGCCCCACATCGGGCTCTCCGCTCAGCGGGAAGCCTACTACCCCCTCTCTGCCTGCCTCTCTGCCTACTTGTGATCTCTCTCTCTCTGTCAAATAAATAAATAAAATCTTTAATATATATATTAATAATTTAACTTTGGTACATTTGTTTTAATTTAGTTTCATGAAAATATGTTCAAATTTTTTACACTTTGAATAGGTATTTAGACACTTAGGTTACTACTATTAATAGTATACAAGTTATATGAAAATCTTGATTATAAAGTCATAATTAGTTATTTTGATAACACTAAGGTCAGAAAAATATATTTGTGGGTAAATGAATTTTATTTATGAATTATGCTTATTATTATTTTATTATTCACCCAAACTTTGCCAGCCCTTCAACACAATACACTGACATGCGCATCAATATTTCAATTCAGTTGTCTTTGATATCGTACCAGCTTTTAGTAATAAAAAATTTACATACTTTTAATTTTGTCATTATAAGAACAGCTTTGTGAAATTTGATTTAAAATGTTTAAATATTTGAACATATGGAATGTGGATCTTCATTTGTACCTCTTCCCAAGTCCTCCTAATGTTAATAATGAGCCAGTGGCTCCCACAGCTACCGACCTTACATCTTCTATGGAGGTACATACAACATTGTATTGTAACTATCTGTTAACAGTTGGGTTTTTTTTAACCACTAACCGATGATCTTCTCAAAGGCAGAGATTTCTTCAGCTTTGTAACCCATGTGCCTAGGACAATTCCTAACACATAGTAGGAGTTAAGTAAATTGATTGAATTAATACATAAATAAAATAGGGCAACATTTTTTTTAAGAGCATGAATTTTTTTAGCTTAATTGCCCAGATTTGCAATCCTGGCTCTGATATTGTCTTTTAACCCAGAATAGTTCCCATAACCTCTCAGCCCTTGGTTTCCTCATCTATAAAATACAAATAAGAGTGCCCGCCTCATACAGTTGTTACTAGGGTTGAAGGATTAAATGAAGTAATAAATGAGGTCATATTTGCAAAGACTTAGAACTGTGGCTGCACATGAAGTAGTATTTACTAAATAAATCACTAAATGAAATTAGAGAACACTTACTTCTTTAGGTTTCACTCAACACCATCTCATTCATCACAACAGCCCTATGAATTACATACAGTTATTATCCTCATTTTACATTTGAGAAAGTGGAGGCTTCAAGGACTTTAGGGGAAAAAGTGCATGTGGATAAATACTGTATTCTTTCTTTTTTTTTTTTTAAAGATTTTATTTATTTATTTGAGAGAAATAACAAGCAAGAGAGAGCATGAGCTGGGGAAGGGGCCCTGGGATCATGACCTGAGCTGAAAGCAGACGCTTAACCTACCTGAGCCACACGCGTGCCCCTACAGTACTCTTTTTTAATGCTAAATTTTATTTACTTTTTCTTAAACTGTCATAATGCTCTAAAAAGATTTCAAGGGAAAAAGTATTATGAATCTAAACAAAAAAAACAATAGATGTTTGGCAGGCAATAAATCAAAACAAGTAAAATATTTTATTGCTAAATATGACTAAAAGCAATGAGCTAAAATAGAAGTCACTAGCCCTTAAAAATACAACATGCCCCTAAATGTCCTCAGATATTAAGGAATTTATGAGCACTATGGTATTTATTCTATGTTTACAGGAAGTACATGAGAGTTTTTCCTGGTGAAAAAAAGAAATACAATCATTTCTGTCAGGGGTTGTTTTTGGAGCTGAGACAATGGCTTTAATGCTCCTTCCAAGAATGAAATTAGAATTATCCTAGCATCATAGACATATATTACTAAGTGACTTCA
Source organism: Potos flavus (assembly GCA_028534135.1). Taxonomy (NCBI): domain Eukaryota; kingdom Metazoa; phylum Chordata; class Mammalia; order Carnivora; family Procyonidae; genus Potos; species Potos flavus. The sequence goes on from CM052900.1 coordinate 40,802,317, forward strand.
TAGCATTTGAGGGGGTTCCCACTGTGTTTTATACTATCAAGTTTATAAACTTTTCGTGAGACACCCTCTCCCCTCAAGGGTTGTATAATCTCTAGGAAAACAAAATAATCAGGCACCGGTTTTATAAAATGTACCTGTTAACATGGCCAGAAATGGGAGGGATTTAAGTTTATTAACCTGGGGATTTTGCACATTGCTGTTTTTGCCCTCACAGGTTAAACTAGACAATATAGTTGGAAAAACATACTAAGAAATACAGCAGATGGTAGTGGAGGAATTGTACATAGAGGAAGATGATAAGCCACTTGCCTTATTGAAGCAAGAACAGTACACAGAAGTCGATTTGGTCAAGATGGTGATGTCATACTAGAAATGCCATTGATTTGTACTAAAACAGAGTGATAATTTACCAACAGAAAAGTTGAGGCGGTATGCTAGAATTGAAAGAAGGGTAGATAAAAGGGTCAGAGAGCCCCTCTGCTCCCCACACCCCCGACATCACAGTGCCTGAAATGGAATGTATTCTTCATGCCTCAGGACATTGCTTTTATATTCTCTGAGCACACTTTATACTGTTTATATATTCACTGTTATACTCTTCAAGGGTTCATTTGCTGCATATTCAGTGAAGGTCCTAGATCACAGAGGCACAAGTGACAACATTAATTTTTAAGGGAAGTTATTAAAAGAACAGAGAGAAAGCAATAGAGCTCCCATATTGCCCTTCTTCCTAGCACACATCACACTTATAATTACTGATTAATGTCAGACATTCCCATGAGGTCAGGCTCTTTATCATTTCACTGACGTATTCCAACTGCTTGACATGTAGTAGGTACTTGATGAATATTTGTTTATTGATAACGGACAATTCATTAGTCAGTAAGGCAAGTGTGTTTTGTTTCTATTCTGAGTGAAATGTTGTTGTTCTTTAGGGAAGAAGAAAAGCAGATTTATGGAAACATACAGAAAGTGTCTGCCAGAATTCTAATATCACAGTAACAAGGCTTACGTAGACAATACACTGCTTTTCTTTTTTAATTTCCAAAATTTTCAAATTCTCAAATTTTTATATGGAACAAGTCCACTTGAAGTAACATCACCAGCAAGAAAAGGATAGATTGTAATTAGACAAGGGGGGAAGAGGAAAACCCAACTGGCTGGCAGATTAAAGCAGCCCTCTGGACCTTTTTCTTTCTTTCTTTCTTTCTTTCTTTCTTTCTTTCTTTCTTTCTTTCTTTCTTTCTTTCTTTCTTTCT
>CM052900.1:40804075-40970491 GCA_028534135.1 Potos flavus
TTATGCTAAGTGAAATAAGTCAATCAGAGAAAGACAATTATTATATAATCTCACTGATTTGAGGAATTTGAGAAACAAGACAGAGGATCATAGGGGAAGGGAGGGAAAAATGAAACAAGATGAAACCAGAGAGGGAGACAAACCATAAGAGACTCTTAATCTCAGGAAACAAATTGAGGATTGCTGAAGGGGCGGGGGGTGGGAGGGATGGGGTGGCTGGGTGATGGACATTGGTGGGGAGTGTGTTCTGCGGTGAGTGCTGTGAATTGTGTAAGACTAATGAATCACAGATCTGTACCCCTGAAGCAAATAATACATTATATGTTAATTTAAAAAATAAAATAAAATAAAAATATATTCAGGAACACTTGGGGGAAAATAATATATAGCCAGTTTTGCTCTCTATGTGGAAAGAAGGCCCAACTGTTGGAGGAAATCTTTATTGTGCTTCAATACTCAAGAATATAGAATAAGACCCAGAAAAAGAATGACTCAGTCTTATGGTACAACACATCTGTTTTGCTGATGAGTGAAAAGCTTCATGATCCTTCTTCCTCCATTTATTGGATATATCATTTAACACCTGACCTCTAGTTTCTCGTAACTTCCTACCTGCAGTTTTTCTTGGGTGAAATAGGAATAAAGAAATCAGGATAATTGTGAAGATCAAATGAAATATTTTGTCAAGGGATACATCAATGTTAGTTCTCAGCAATGAGCTAGAAACATCAAGTGAGATTCAGCTCATGAGAATTTGTATATTTTCCAAATTCCCTAGGCAGGACCTAAGATGTAATTTTCTCTTTCTCCCAACAAAGCCATTAATTCCCTCCGACTGAGCCATACTACTAAATGGAAGCCGCATGCCAAAAGATGGCCGCCATAAAGAACAGCAATGGCTGCTCATTACATCCTTCTTCTGTGAGTCAGACTCAACTCTTCTTGTCAGATAGTCATATTTACTGTCACAATGCATTCCTGTATTAGTTTTCTATTACTTCCCTAACAAACTACCACAAACTTCGTGGCTTAACGTAAAACAAATTTATTGTCTTATAGTTCTCTAGGTCAGAAATTCTACATAGTTCTCATTGAGCTAAAATCAAATTATTAGCAGGATAAGTTCCTTTTTTGGTTGCTCTAGGAGTAAATCTGTCTCTTTAACTTTTCCAGCTTCTAGAGGCCACCAGCATTCCTTGGCTCATGGCCCCTTTCCTCCATCTTTTCAGCTCACGGACATACAAATGGCCAACAGACATATGAAAAGGTGCTAATCTTCAGGAAAATGCAAGTCAAAAGTACAATGAGATATCACATTGCACCTGTTAGGATGACTATTATCGAGAAGACAAGAGGTTCACAAGTGTTGGTGAGGGTATGGAGCACTATTAATGGAAATGTAAATTGTGCACTATCGGTGGGAAGGTAAAGTGGTGAAGCCACTGTGGAAAACAGTATAGAATTTTCCCCCCAAACTAAACATAGAACCACCATATGATCCAACAATCCCACTCCCGGGTATATATATCCAAAGGAAATGAAATCAGTATCTCAAAGAGATACCTGCACATCCATGTTCATTGCAACATTAATCATAATAGTCAGGATGGTGGAAACACCCTAAACATTCATCAGTGGATGAATGGATAAAGAAAATGTGGTCTATAATTTATACAGTGGAATATTATTCACCTATAAAAAAGAAGGGAATCCTGTCTTTGTGACAATATGGATGAACCTGGGAGACATTATACTAAGTAAAAGAGTCCAAATGGAAATACAATACTGTATGATCTCACTTATAGATGGAATCTAAAAAGGTTGACCTTTACAAAATGCCAGTTAATTATCTCAGGTTGTCCCCTTTCTATGTCATGGTTTGTTAATAACTGGGACTCCTTATCTCACTTGGCCAGACTAAAGGAAGGCCACAGCAAATCCTCTCTCCAAGCCAATGAGGCAGGCTTATACTGACATTTAAAGATGGATGCAAGACTCTCTTCTGGTTATTTTGTTAAATTCTCTGTCTTCTCACTTTACAGAAGAAGGCTAAGGAGATTTGTGGAGACAGCGTTGCTTTGTTGCTAGTACTATGGATTCCTGGGACAGCGGAGTCTCTGCAGGGTCTGGAAGTGAAGGAAGTAGCCTCTCTCTCTGTATTTCTAGCACCAGAACTCCTCCCCAGCTGGATGGTCCACTGTGGGAGTCAAAGGGAGAATCCAAACCCCCAGTACATCCAGCAGAAACACCCAGGATTGCACCTTTGCTGGCGAAGAAAGGAATTACTCTTAAACATACCTTTGCTGAGTAGGACAGACCAGAAATTAGATGTAATTTATATAGTTTTACAATCTTTTTTTTTTTTACAATCTTTTTTTTTTTTTTTTGCTACTTACACTCTTAAAATGCCACTATCCACCCTAATTTCATGAAGGAAACCACATCCAAATGTAAGAACATTTTTCTATTTTACCAATTAAATAAATGAACATAATTCACACTTATTTATCTCCCTCACAATACTGTGAGCCCCTTCAGATCAGGAACAATGTCTTATTCAGTGGGTACCAGCGCCCACCACAATGCCTGGCACATAGTAGGGACCTGGTAGAAGATGGTTGAATAAATAAATAATATATGTTGGTAAACAACCATCACTTACTTTTTTATTAATTTACCAGTGACTAAACCTATTTACAAATAGATGAATTTGTTCAAAGGTATTAAACAAGCACCTCTTATGTTTCTGACACTATGTTAGTTCTGGGGATAAAAGCATGAAATAGATACATTAAAAGAAAATAAGTTGTGGAGGGCACCTGGGTGGCTCAGTCGGTTAAGCGCCTACCTTCAGTTCAGGTCATGATCCCAGGGTCCTGGGATTGAGTCCTTCATCAGACTCCTTGCTCAGCAGGGAGCCTGCTTCTCCCTCTCCCTCTCCCTTCTCCCTCTCCCTCAAGCCACTTCCCCGGCTTACACACACACTCTCTCTCTCTCTCTCTCTCTCTCTCTCACACACAAATAAATAAAATTTTTTTTAAAAAAGGAAAAGAAAATAAGTACTGGAGACCTAATGCATAGTATAGTGAATACAGCAAACAATATTGTTTCATAATTATACAACTTACAAAGAGGTTAGATCTTAATTATCCCCACCATAAAAAAGAAACAATTATGTGAAATGATAGATGTACAAATTATCACTACATAGGCAATCATATCACAACACTTAAATGTATCAGACTAACATGCCTTACATCCTAAATTTACACAGTGTTACATGTCAAATCCATTTTAGTAAAATTTCTTTAAAATTAAAAATAAATGAAACAGAGCTGCAAGTCTGCCGGGTGTGAAAGAGGCAAAGACAAAGAACTGTATTATAAGGTGGGCAGTGCTATGAACAAAATACATCAGAGCAGAGTTGAAAAGCCCTTAGTCGTGCCCAGCAAAGAAAGAGATGGTCAAAGAAGGATTCAGAGAAGAGGCTACATTTGTGCTGCTATTAAAGGACAAAGAGATAGAGCAAGGAGTTTAATGGAAATGAAGAAAGTGTGAGCAAGACCAAAGGTAGATAAGAACAGAGCTTGCTTGGAGAATGGCAAGGATGTGTGGAGAGACCAGAACATGGTGGGACCAGCCAGTGAGCAGCAGGAAATGGCACTGGAAAGGGGGTCAAGGCCAAGAGCACAAGGTCTTGAATGCAGGAGCTCTTGAATGCTTGGGCTCTACTCTGTTGGCCACAGAATCCCCATCGAGGTGTGTGACCAGAAAAGAACACCACTGTATCTTGGAGAGATGGTTAGTACAGTGGTGAGGCAGCTGGACTGAAGGCGAGAAAGCTGGGGGGGAGGGGGGAGTGGTTAAGGCCTGAATTAGGACAATGGATACAAGGAAGGGTTCCTGCTTCCAGAAACTCTCCCAGAACACACACCATTTCCAGATTCATGGACCTGTGCGTGAATGGGGAGCCCAGGTGTTCTATGTCTCACTCATCCAATCCCCACCACATCTCATAAAGCCAACCTTAAAATGAACTTTTCTAAGCCAAAAGGCGAACACATGACTTTGGAGAGTTAAAATCCTGGCATCTCTTTAGACACATACTTAATAAAGGAAGATTTTGTCCTTGTTTGCTCTAACCTTAATGTTGGCATCTGTGTGACACCATAAACTGAATTATCTCTGCTTTATGAGAAAAGAGATTAGCATCGTCGGGCAGAGTGTGACATTCTTCAACCATTTGCCACCACTCTGAAATGCCTGATGTCATACGGAGCTGAGGACATGGTACATTTGCTCCTAGTCCTCTTTGCTGAGCTTGCAGGCAGAAACGCCATTTGGAGGGTTTATATGCTTGAACAAGGAAAATAAAGGCTTGATTCTGGATGGAAAACAAACTTTACCCTTCATATTATAAAGTACATTGTAAGTAACTGCAACTCTGTGACTTATAAGCACCGAGCGCCCCCCAGTTTACCTGATTCCTCCCATTTTCTGCCACATTATTCGATGGATAAAAAGTAAAACAAATTATCAAAACTTTAAAAGACCAAGATACACTAGAGATTCCTTTTTGTAATCCCTACAAGGCAAAATGGTCAGAGTTGTTACTGGTGCGGAAGTGAGAACATGAGTAATTTTTTTTTTCTCGTCTTTATTTTTCTTGTTTTTAATAAGTGGCATTCTAAAGCCACTCTTTACGTGTGTCGAATACATTACATTTTCCTAATAGAACCTAATGAATGAGCAGCCCCAATTAAATTCCCGATCTGACTTTCTGAGGTAAAATCTCTTTCGGGGAGGTCCAGTTCTCCAAGCCAGGACCCCTCAAATTCCAGGAGAACCAAGGCCTCTCACCTTTTCCACGGTCCCTGCATAATCCTTTGTGGATGAAGTAAATTTCTCTACTTCAACAGAATAGGAATTCAGAGTAACACTGTTTTCTCAGTGAGCAGAAATTCAGTGCTGCCAATCGGCTCAGCCACATTTAACTCGCAGTTTGTTTGGGGTTTTGTTTGGTATGTGCTGTTGTTGTTGTTTTATTTTTTTCAAAACTGTTACTTTTGGTTTGCGGACAAAGGGCAAGCATGTTCACGTTGCCCTTGGCACTGGAAATTATTGCCTCCTACAGGGTTGCTTGGCAATGCTGTGTAGAATGATCATGAGCGACCGTGCCCTTTGGGCCCAAATCAACTCCAGGAAATTTAAAGTAAGGAAACAAAAGGGGGAATAGTAGTGTTATATGCAAAGATGTTCATATCAATAAGACACTAACAAGCATTGGAACTAGCCTAAATGTTCAACAATAGTGGAATTATAAATTATGGTGTAATCTGTGATATTTAAACTTTGCTTTGATAAGACAGTGAGACCCCGTCTTCATTGAAGCATATATATATGAGAAAAAAATATATATATATATATATTTCTACACATGTATATGTATATATATGTATATTTTTATACACATATACATGTATACATATATATGTAATATATAATATATTAATATATATCAATATTATATAATAATATATGTATACATGTATATGTGTATATTTTAGCTTATGGATATAAGCTAAAAATGTCAGTAGATTTTAAAATATTTTAAAGAGCAAGTACTCCAGGTGAGGCAGGAAATAGGAGTAGGACCGAGGCCTGCCTGTCTGTGTCCCTCACCCCCAAACCACCTCTGAAAAATTCACAGGACACTGTGAGGCAACATGAAAACCACTGCGGCACCCTTTCTGTTCTCGCTACAAATAAGTGCGTAGCCACATAAACAAAATGAGACGATGTGTATAAGGTAATGTTGAATGGGAAGAGTGCAAAACACGCACAGCATACATACCTCTACACGTACAAGTATATAAACGTGGGTAATTAGGAGGATTGGAAAGATGGTGGATCGATGAATATAATTGGCCTTATTGCTCTACGTGGTTTTAGGAACTTACACCTCTCCTTAGTGGAAAGGTGTTTATCAAAGTCACGATTAGCATTAATGCTTTAGGCAATTAACTTGGCCTTCCTCAGCATTCCCATCTGTGAGATGGGAATTATTATGGTATTTGTGTTGTGGGGTTACTGTAAGCCTCAAATGAGTTGTGTACAGTGCTCAGAACAAGTTTTACAACAAATTTTAGCTGTCCATGGAAATACTGTCCTTCCAGCACACCCAGTGGTAAACATTTTTGAGGGAAAAAGAGAAAAATTCAGATTTAGTCCATCTGCTTGATTTTCTCCTCAGCACAGTAAATGACCACTCACATTGGCTCCAGAAGGCCGCCCCTGAGCCAAGACTCTCCACAGCTGCAGAAAAATCCCAGAAAACAGTGGTGAGGACTGTGTGTAGGTCCCTATGCCTCTACTTCTTACATATTTGATAAAAATAGCACTTTCCTTCTGGAATCTATAATGTGATTCACAAAATCAGCACACCTAAAGTGCCATTCTTCTTGCATATATATTGAATTTACTTTAGGCTGTATATTTTCATTTAATTTGATGTTCTGTCCACACACAGATCAGAGAAGGCACTTTTAAAAGTATTTAAATATTTAAATATATAATTTTTAATTATATAAATTAAAATTATATATAAATATTTAAATATATAATTTTAAATATTTTGAAAGTATTTAAATACCAATATTTAAGTACATTGACCAAATCTTTAATGGGAAGAAAAGATCTATATCTACACAAATGTTTCCTGCCATATAAAAATAGGGTCAGTAGGATGCTGTTGGCTAACATCCCCTCTCCACCCTCCTTATCCAAGCCTCTAATCTAAGGCCGATTCTGGTGTTTCAGCCTTCCATCAACGTAGCAGCTTCTTAAATACAGAAGTAGCATTTATTTTTGTATTAATTTCAATTAGTTAATCAGCAAACTCTACTGCGTTACTTGATGTCTCAATATGTTGATTAAAGCCTTACAATTTTTGTAAAAAATTTTGTAAAAAATTACAAAAATTTTGTAAAGCTACTCGCTTTTGATATGGTATTTTCAAAATGCTTCCAGGCTTATGTTTTCATGAAAGCAATCTCTGGACCACCCCCCCAACCCCACCCCTTTTTTCTTTAGAATTTTTTAAACTTTCATTTGAAAAGTACCATACATTAATAGCGACATCTAGTGTCTGAATCAAAGAGGACTTTGGCACCACTAGATTGTTCATACTTGTATCTCCCACATTGACAGATTGTGCTCATTCAAACGATAAGATTTATTGATGCCAGGACCTGTCATAATTCCTCTAAGTGCCTAATCTCACCTGAGATGCACAAAAATGTTTATGTTGATGCTATTTTTGTGTGTGCACATGTGCGTGTGTGCGTGGATTAGAAAAAGTAAGACCTGCAGAAGTGAAGACACTTGCCCATGCTCACAAGCCATGGCACCTCATCAACCTTCCTTCAAGGCCACTACCCTTAACCACCAATCTAAAATCATGCAGGAAAAAGTGCTCAGATTTGACCTCACTGATACAGTTGCAAGAGGGTAGGACCAGAAAGCCCAAAGGTTCTCAAAAAAAAAAAAAAAAAAAAAAAAAAAAAGACATTTCTTTGAGAAAAGACAAAGAAAAAAATTACTTTTTAAAAATTTTTTAAGATTTTATTTATTTATTCGACAGAGAGAGAAAGAACACAAGCGGGGGAGCGGCAAAGGCAGAAGCAGGTGCCCCGCTGAGCAAGGAGCCCAGTATGGGACTCCATCCCAGCACTGTGGGACTTGATCCCAGCACCCTGGGATCACGACCTAAGCATAAGGCAGACGCTTAACTGACTGAGCCACTCAGGCACCCCTAATTTTTTTTTTATACGAGAAAGCAATAACCTGATTTCTTCAGAAAAGTCTAGAATTCTAAAGCTAGAAAAATCCTATTCATGCTCCCATGACTTTTTTTTAATAAAATATGTTTTCGGATTCCCTAATTGTGGGAATAGCCTCTGAGGAGTGGAGGCATGTGGGTGATGGATGGTTACATAGGCAATCTAAGGCAAGAAAGCCAAACTGAGCAAGGCAGTAGTTTGTCTTTAATGAAATCCTTCCTTGAAGGCAGCAGTGTAGTCTTGACCCAATAAAAGACCTAGACTTTAATGAGGATTGAAGAAAGAATACAAGCTTGTTTCCGAACGCCATCTTGAATCTCAATGGGAATGAGGCATGCGAAAGAGAAGAAGGGTGTGGTAAAAATGACAAAGAGACATTTGTAAGTAAGTTTCTGATAAGAAAGCTTTTAATAAATAAGGCTTCGATATCCACTGATAGAACGTAAGCATTGCTTGAAGACCTCAATCTAGTCCATTTCCTTTGCAAAGGAGAACAATATTCACAGATGAGACTCCATGGCATTTGAAAACATAGGAAAGGATGACATATTTATAGAAGTGAAGACTGACCCAGCATTAAACCAAACTGAACTCCAGGAAATTAACATCCAAACATGCTTCCACCTGGGGCCACTTTCCCTGGTTTTGTGCCTCATAGAGGTAGACAACAGAAAGTAGGTACAAAAATGTTTACTATTAATGAATACTTCCTCAGCTTTCTCTCCCTTGGCAGGGACAGAGATAGGGCCCAGTGGAATCTGTGTGGTGCCCAAAGGATTAAGCAATATCCAGAGCAGGTGGCAGAGATTCCCCTGGAGGGAGTGGTGGCCAGAACATGCACCTGGGGGCGGAGACAAAAGTTAAAAATAGAACAAAGGACATCATTAGTTGACCTGTCTTATTCATGAGCACCAATGAGACACTCCTTGGAAATACTTAGAAGTAAAGGAGGAGCGGGAGTCATTGGAAGGTACTGGAATCCAGCACTAGCAAGGGGAATAAAGCATGATTACGTGTTTTAAAGACCGGTGGTGCCCGATCTGGCTCTGGCCAGTCCACACCCAGGAAGGCAAATCGGCTTTTCTTTTCCAACATCACCACCTAGTGGTTAAGGGGAGGAACAACTCCTTGCTGTCCAGCTCCCTATTTCACCCTTTACGGAGGTTATCCTCATATAAATTTTTCCTCCTAGATTTTCTTTAATGCCTGTAAAAATATCTTCCTCTTCCTCTGCGTATTCTCCCTTTCAAACACCATTTACTGCAAGAACATTGTTTCCCTTCTCACCATCCTCTCCTGTGCTTCCTTTCTCTTAGTGTGTGTCTCACTCTCGCGGTGTTCTGGAAGATGCGGAGTCCAGGGCAAAGCGACCACGTGAGTTTGGAAATATGGCATCTATTAAATTGTGAGTGAGAGTCTTTGAGTGAATCAACTACTTGACAGTAAATGTATACGTTTGAACACTCATAAAAACTTTTAGAAGCCTTTGAAGTACTAAAGCACTACTGAAAATAGTCTGTGAATATATGTGTTGCTGCATCAACTCACATCTTGAAGAATACAACACCTTTTGAAGTCAGTCAGTTAAGCGGCTGCCTTCAGCTCAGGTCATGACCTCGGGGTCCTGGGATTGGGCTCCCCGCTCAGTGGGAAGTCTGCTTGTCCCTCTCCCTCTGCCCTTCCCCTAGCTCATGCTCTCTCGAGAGCTCTCTCCCTCTCAAATCACTAAGTAAAATCTTAAAAAAAAATCTTTAAGAAACAATGCACACTGTATAGAGTATATACAGTACACTGTAAAGTTATGACATATAACTTTACACCGAGTTTTCTACAGAAGCACGAAACTAATCCACATAATCAAAGATTATATTGTGAATCTGTTCTTTTATTTATTTTTCTTGAGATATAACTGATGTAACATTGTATAAGTTTTGAAATGTACAATGTGTTGATTTGATACATTTATATATTGCAATATGATTCCCACCTTAGATTTGCTAACGCCACTCTCACATTACATAATTATCATTTCTTTTTCTGTGGTGAGAACATTTAAGGTCTAATCTTTAAGCAGCTTTGTGGTGTATAATACAGCCTTTTTAACTCTCATCACTAGACTGTGTATTAGATCTCTACAATGTATTCATCTTCTAGTTGCATGTCTGTAAACTTTGACCAGCTATGCTATTTTATTTTTAATTTTTTTTAAATTTTTAATTTTTTTAAACTGCTATTTTAAATATGCATGAAAATATATTCATTTGTTCATTAAATAAATGTTTATAGATGTCTAGTATGTGCCGATCACTATTTAGGTACTGGAAACACTGGCTAACGAAATAAAAACCCTGTTCTTAGGAAGGTTACATTCTAGTAGGAGCGGCAGACAGATGACTTTAGAAATGAATACCATTATGTTGGGTTAAGTGCTGTGACAAAAACAGCCAAGCAAGGAAAAGAGAAAGAGAGTAACAGAGCGCTACTTCAGAGAGTAGGGTCAGGGAAAGCCTCTTTGAGGAGGTGACACTGGAATGAATGAGGAAGTGATCTGTGGAGAGATCCAGGGAAGGCCATTCCAGGTGAAGAGAATCTCGGGTAAAGGCTTGAAAAGGCCCGTTGGCGAAATAGCGAGAGCGCAGTGGGTGGGACAGTGGCGGAGAGCAGGGACAAAGGCGGCCGGCACAGATTACATAGAGCCCTCTAAGCCATCGATCCTCAGGACTTTGGCTGTTATCCAGGGCGAGAGGAAGTTCCTGAAGCATGGAACTCAAGGGAATGAAGCCCTTTGAGCTACTTTTTCAAAGATGCACTCTGGCTGCTGTGTGGGGAAGACTGTGGGGGCAAGACCAGAGCCAGGAGACCAGTTGGGAGCCACAGATTAAGAGCAGAGTCCGTAGGACTTGCTAACAGGTTAACATGGTTTACAGAGAGGAGCGAGAGATGAGTGTGTTTTGAGTAGCTGGTGGTGCCATTTAAGAGATGAGATGGGGCTCCTGGGTGGCTCAGTCGTTAAGCGTCTGCCTTTGGCTCAGGTCATGATCCCAGGGTCTGGGGATCAAGTCCGGCATCATCTCATCGGGTTCCCTGCTCAGCAGGAAGCCTGCTTCTCTCTCTCTCACTCCCCCTGCTTGTGCTCCCTCTCTTGCTGTCTCTCTCTGTCAAATAAATAATTAAAATCTTAAAAAAAGAGAGAGAGAGAGAGATAAGATGAGAACCCTCGGAGAGTGGGGATTGCAGGGAAGAACACAGGATGGCACGGGGACTCGAGGGATCTGTTCAGACATGTTCGTTGTAAGATGTCTGTCAGAAATCCCATGGAGTTGTCTTCTAGGCAGTTGGATATATTAGAATTTCTGGAGATACAATTGTGGGTATCACCAGTATATTTAAATGTTGTTTAAAGTCACAGGACTAGAAAAAAATCACCTATAGAGAGAGAGTGAAGTAAAGAGAACAAACTAGAAAAAAGCACCGGGAGAGGAGGGAAGAAACCAGGAGGTGTGTCACAGAAGAAAAGTGAAGAGATAGGAACACACATACACATACATGCCTGTGTACCTGTGGGGGGGTGTGTAGGTGTGTGTATAGGTGTGGACGTGTGTATGTATCTATGTGTGAATGTATATGTGTGTGTATCCAGTGTATTCATGTCTAGTAAATAATTAAATTCATAACTGAGCATTTAGTATTTCCCTGATTCCGTGCCAAGACTAAAGAAGAATAAAGGAAGGTGCGAGAGAAGAAGATATTTTTTTGGCTTTGATTTATGACTTAATTAGAGAATATTCACATGTAAGCATTCCTAAATGAACTTATTACAGAACAATAGCATGTGATTAAATTTTCCCACGTCATTTGAAAGATACAATCTGACCTGGTGATAAAATGACACATTTATAATAAACATCAGTTACAGGGAATTAGAGAATCAATCTGTAATTGGGCATCAGCAATTAATAGATATGAGAGAGTTCCTTTATTAAAAAATATTTCAATATTTAAACCTTCTCAATCTTACTGATTTTTAAGAAAGACACATTTTTATTGTACCTGACAAGGAGTTTTTGCTTGGATAGGAACAAAGTGTGTCCTCATTATAAGGAAAATAAATACAGCTCTTTTTTCTTTTCTTCCTTAATATTGGCTAGAAAGCCAGATTTGGCACTGTGTTTTCTTAATAGAATCCTTTAAGTGAAAGAATAACTGGGGCTCAGATTTCACACTCCTGCGATGAGTGAGCAAATTCAGTTTAAAGTGTGCCTCTGTGTAGCTGCAAAGCACACAGAACCTTCCATTGTTTAAGCAAGGAGTACTTCAAGCTTGTGTTTGTCCAAGCTCCAGTTTCTAAAGGGAGAAACACAGAAAGTATATCAACTACACAACAAATAAAAGGAGCAAACAGATGTGGATTTAAGAACTGTTTTTTCACTGCTTGATCTCAGGATTTCCGAGGGTCAGATGGAGAAATCCAACCCAGAAGAGTCACTATGCCAAGAGAAAGGGGCTCTGTGAGGGGAATGATATTCGGGAGACCCCTGGGGATCAGGGCTCCAGGATTTTCATGCATCCCAAAGATTCTCATTTTGTAACGACTCTGAAAATTGTCTTCAAGAGTTTTTATCACTGCACGACCTCTACTTAGTCATGGATTTGTGATCAATCTGACTCATATTCCTCACAGCCAATGCCTGCCATCTGCATCCCTGATTTTATTCTTTTGTTTCTCATCCCAGCTGGCTGAGAAAACAGTGCATCTACCTATAGCAAAAGCTAAAGTTTCCCTGAAAGAAAATTCCCATGAAAAGAAACAGGATGGGGGCACCTGGGTGGCTCAGTGGGTTAAAGCCTCTGCCTTCGGCTCAGGTCATGATCCCAGGGTCCTGAGATCGAGCCCCTCATCGGGCTCTCTGCTCAGCAGGGAGCCTGCTTCCCTCTCTCTCTCTGCCTGCTTGTGATCTCTCTCTCTCTGTCAAGTAATAAATTAAAAAAAAAAATCTTAAAAAAAAAAAGAAACAGGATGAAACAAAGAAACAGGCTATATTGAATTCTTGTAGGTATGCTGTCACGTTTTCTTTGTATTCTTTTTTATCCATTCAATGAGTAGAAAATACCATTTTCAGTCCTTGGGGAACTTTACTGAGACCTTCCCAACAAAAACTTGAGAATAAGGAAAGTAAGTTTAAAATTCTGTATATCAGCTAAAGAGCTCTAAGTGTTGGGCTTTGTAATCTGTACATTATGGATAAGAACAGACATGTTAAGACTCTCCTTAAAGGGCAGAATGGCCCTCAAATCTGAAACTCTTACTTGGTGAATGCTGACATGTTGAAAGAAAGGATGTATCAGCTAGGGGAAAGGTTGATTTGTCGCAAAAAAAATAGAAAATGAAAACTACAGAGGTATATAATAATAGGGTTTATCCAAACATGACCCTATGTTGAGAAAACATTTGCCAACAGATCAAGTATTTTAGTTCTCCTGGCAAAAGTATCCATATTTTGGAGATAATGACTGGGAGGTACAGCCAACAGAATTCTATTCTTATCGTCTCACTTTGAAAAACACCCCTTTTAGTGAGCTGGATATGTTAAACTATTCCAGGTCTTCTGATATAAGACTTGTACTTCTTCTATTTATCTTGTCCGGAATTCCATACTCACTGAGCAAACATGATTTGGTTTCCTATGTGTGGTGATCTTCCTAGTGGAATTCAGTAGATATTCTTTGAATGTAGTCATGTGCTCTGAGTGTTCCAGCTCATATCAGATGCATACTACTCTTTATAAATTAATAACGACTTTTTTGCTTTATACTATCAAATTTGTGACCTCACTTATTATGAGTCTGCACCTGAAAAGGGAATCCATTGCAGTAACAAAGTAGATTTCTAACCTTGCAGATTTGAGGGCTTGTCTCTAGACCTGGAGAACTTTATTAAGGTATATCAACTTAGGAGACTCCTTAGAAAGTAGCCATCTGGCCTACATGTAGCCACACTTACCCTCCCGCATTGTTATGACCTGGCAAGAAAGCTGAATTGTAACTAATCTGCCAAGATTGGTTATTGCTCTTTTCCAAGAGAAGAAGCAAGAACTGGAAGGCAGGGCTTGGGGAAGTAACTCCCTAAGGGTAGAGGAGAAGAAGGGAAGGGATCAGGGGAAGGGAAAGGTCAATCAATCTAAAAGATGAGATTGGGAAAGGATAAAGAATCCTGGAGTTCATGGTTGGAACCATCCCACAATACACAGAAAGCAAAAGACAAAGGGCTGAGCGGAAATTTTTCAAAACTGAGGGCTTCGGCAGGAGGAAAGACAGCTTGCTACGAGCAAGAGTAGGTGGGAAATTTCGGTCGGCAGAACCCAGGGAACTATGAGGCTGGGACTTCAGGTGACTACAGTAAGTCATTTGGACTTGAATTCAAGGAGTGAACCCAAACTTAGAGGAAATTATATTGTTCCTTCAGCACCTAAGCAGAAATGAGTGTAAGTTGCTTGGGTTTAGATCTGATGCTGGGAGGTAAGGAGTACATCTAGAAGTGCCTGAAGTATCACGCGTAATCCCATGTCAAATAATGTGAGACTCTGTGACTAGAATTGACCTTTTCGCATCTCGGTAACATGTGTGCATATCCATATCTGGTTTTATTGCAGCATTAATAGAACTTAATTTTGTTCACTAGACCTGATCACACCTTGCTTGCTTATTTATTTATTTCTTTCTTTACTTAGGATAAGACACGAGATCATGGCATCGTCCACAGGAGCAGCTCTTAATCCTTTTGGTCTTGGGACCCTTTACTCTTGAAAGTTACTGAAGACCCCAAACAACTTTTGTTACTGTGGGTTATAGCTATTGATAGTCACTGTATTAGAAGTTAAAGTGAGAAATTACTAAGTATTTATTAATTCATTTCAAGATGATGGAGTCATGTAATGAATAATAAATGAACATCACAGATTTTATGAAAATAATGTTTTATAAAACAAAAAATGTAATGAGTGCCACTTGCAGTTTTGTAAATCTCTTTAATATCTGGCTAAATAGATGACAGCTGGATTCTTCTATCTGTTTCTACATTTAATCTGTCATGATAAACTGTTGTGTTTGATCTACTTGAAAGAAATCCAGCTTCACACAGATACGTAGCTGGAAAATGGAGTTGAGGCACCTGAGTGGCTCAGTTGGTTAAGCGTCTGCCTTCGGCTCAGGTCATGATCCCAAGGGCCTGGGATTGAGCCCCACATCGGGCTCCCTGCTCAGCAGATAGCCTGCTTCTCCCTCTGTCCCCCGCACCACTTGTTCTTTCTCCGTCTCTCAAATAAATAAATAAATCTTTAAAAAAAAAAGAAAAAAAGAAAATGAAGGAGTATGTTAATAGTTTTTTTGAATAATTGTGCTATTCTTATTGTTAAACCAAAATTTAACAATATATTCTTAAAATATTTTCTTA
This sequence comes from Potos flavus, assembly GCA_028534135.1. Classification (NCBI taxonomy): domain Eukaryota; kingdom Metazoa; phylum Chordata; class Mammalia; order Carnivora; family Procyonidae; genus Potos; species Potos flavus. The sequence continues at coordinate 40,819,367 of CM052900.1, forward strand.
AAAATTACATAAAAGTAAACTGTATGAATAAACTTCATACTTTATTCTACTAAAATTTATGTGTCTATCTTGCATCATAAATAGATATTTTATCTGTGCATGAATTTGTAACATCATGCACTGTTTATTTAGAAAATATTGGTTCACCAAGTTATGCATATCTTCAAAATGTTGGCACAATTTGTTATACGGTATCAAAAAAAATAGCATTTTTTTAAAAAATTACCACTGGTCTCATCAAAAGTGTCTTTAAGCACTGAGAAGCTGGCATGCTTACAGAGCAGATATGTTTTTCAAAATCCTAATTTTCTCTTTAAAGTTCTAATTTTATCATTGCCAACAAATGCTTTTAGTTGTTTTTCTTGAAATGAGAAACTCACTTTGCTCATTTCCAAGAAAATATTTGCCAGTTATCCAAGTCTGAATATCCAGTTTGTCAGCTGCTCTTTTAAGTAAAAATGATGCTCAATGAAAAGATTTTCGGGGCACTCGGCTGGATCAGTCAGTAGAGTATGTGACTCTTGATCTCATGGTCATGAGGTCAAGCCCCACATTAGGCATAGAGCTTACTTTAAAAAAAAAAAAAAGGTGTCTAATTCACTTTGCAACTCAAACCATTGCATAAATTCTTTCCCAAAAGAAAACTGCAGAAGTTCTTGAAAATTTTCCATTATGTTACACCAAATAGTAAAAGAATGTGTACTCAGGAATTGAGAGTGACTATTAATGTCAACCTAATTTTCAATAATATGAGTACAATTAATAATTTTTACTTAACAGCAAGGACATTCTTAAGAAAAATTGGCGTTTTAAAACTATGCATGGTGGTAAAGAAAAAAATGACTACTGTCACCATTTACTGTCACAGCCTCGATTCACGCCAAGAAACCAGCAATTTTAACCATCAGTGCAAATGTCAAAGCAGTGGAAAAGGCAAGGATGGAGAGGCACAGAATGAGAGAGAGGACCCCAAACGGGCTCCACGCCCATCAAGGAGCCCGAGGGACACAGGGCTCAATCCCACAACCCCAAGATCCCATCTGAGCCACCCAGTTGCCCCATTATATTTTGTTACTATTATAAAATAATTTTGACTTCACTGACCCCCGTGAAAGTGTCTCAGGGGTCCCAGGGGTCTGCAAACCACTTTGAGCCTCGCTGGCCCATAACACAGGTTGTGGAAGAAAATTATCTGGTTGTCCAGATAGAAGGTTTTAGTCAGAGGAAAGAGGATGGACCATGGCCCTAACAAGGAAGGGCATGATGTGTATGGAGACCATCCTGGGAGAGGGTGTACCCATTTAACTACAATGCAACAACTATAATATATACCTCCGCCCCCATTTTCTGGGATTAATTTCACAACTGATAAACTAACATTTCTTTAGGGAACAAATTGCTTAAGTTTTTAGATCAGTAACCTATGGGCACTTGTTATTTCATCGAAGAGTGGATTCCAAGATGTGCTAATTTTACTTGTAATCAGAGCACTTATTACTCATTCATATGTTTTATTTATGTATGTTTTTTATTTATTTATTTATTTATTTATTTATTTATTTTTAAAGATAGATTTCTTTATTTTAGACAGGGCAGGGGCAGAGGAGGAGAGAGAATCTTAAGCAGACTGCTCACTGACCGTGTAGCCCCACACAGGGCTTGATATCACGACTACAAGCTCATGATCTGAGCTGAAACTAAAAGTTGGCTGCTTAATGGAATGAGCTACCCAGGTGCCTCTCATATGTTCATTTATTAATGCTTCCAACAAATACTTCCTGAGCCACCTCTAAAGACAAAGGCACTGTGAATTGTAGGCATGATCAATCCACATTGGTTGCTAGACAAAGAAGGCTGAGAGAGATGAGGACAAAAGCTAACACAGACGTCCGTGTCCCCTTGGAACTGGAGAGAAACCAGCAACAAACAGAGCACAAAGATCAGAATCCCGCATCTACATGTGAGCCCTGTGTAGAACACCAACAGAATTGGGTCAACAAGGAGCTCCTCCTCGCTGAAACCGCCAGGTTTCCAATTCCAGGTTGGTTCCCTCGCTCTGACAATCCCCATCCTTTCTCATTCCTGCAGGAAAGTATTGATTTATCACTGTATCAAAACACTAGCTGAAAAACTTTTTAAAAATCTTGTGCCCTTATTGAAATGTTGACCTTGCATTTGGCTTGAGAAATTTCATTCTCTTTTAAGTGGATAATGGTGATTTCCTGAAAGGTCTGAATTAGCCCGTGAATTTATTCTTTTCAGACTTCTCTTCAGCCACTCATTCAGGACAGAATAGACATTTATTGTCTTTGCCACCCAGAATCTTTTTTCCCTTTCTCAGATACTAGCTCCCAGTTTCCTTTTGCTGGACCCAGTCCTCCTCTGTTCTTAGTCTGTGTGGCTTGGGGGGAAGGGGACAATTTCACCTGCTTCCCCAACCCAATGTTCTATCCGCTGGCCGTGATGTCTTGATTAAAGATGGGCACGTGACTCAGTCTAGGCAAATGGGAATGAAAGCCAGAACATTTGGTGAAGTTTTTGAAGAAAGCAGCTCTCCTTTACTGTTGGTGTGGCTTACAGGATGTGGTTTAGGTACAGAGGTGCAGGCTTCCAACCCTTCATTATGAAGGGAGAGTCTGACTGCTAACGAGCCCACAGAGGTGGAGACAGCCAAGAAGGAGGGATACTGAGGTCTGATCTTAGCCCCAGCTTCACATTACTGCTTTAGCCATGTAGTGTTAGAGTTCCTATTGTTCTTAAGCAGAAGAGTCTTCACTGATACATCTCCCAACCCCCTAGTACCAAATACAAATCTACATAGAGAACCAGATGATCCAATTTCCAAAATACCACACTTGCAAATCTTCATGCCTTTATTAATTTATCCAAAATTAATTTTTCCATCTTTTCCATGTTTCCTTATCACTCTACAGATAGCTGAACTTAAAATACTTAATAACATTTCATACGTTGCAATTTATTTTTATACCTGTCTTAGATTTTGAGCTAAGAAAAGGAGCCATGGCTTAATCATCCTTACATCTCTAGTACCTAACAAAACATTTACCACATATGTCTGACAAATTGTGGTCAAATTAAATTTCCAGAGTCGGAGAGAGAAGTTTAACAAAGGTCTTCCATCTCTGGAGACTTCCGGCCCAACATCAGTCATTTGTTTGATGTGTGTAATAGAGATCCCAGCCCTTGGTGCCTTGGCTGGTTTTAAGCCCATTTCTCCTTAGATCCATTCCTGGACCTTTCCACTGATCTGCTTTGTATGACAGAGGGGAGCATTTCTCATATTTTCACATTATCTGCTAGGCTCCACCAATGGGCATTAATGGAATTTGGAGAACAAAATAAAAGGAGAACCCAGAGCATTTCTCCCCTTCTCTCTGCGTCAAACCAGGTCTCAGGTAATGGCTGTGTCTCTAAAAACTAACCAGATCCTGCTACAGACCTACTTTAGTGTCAGCTTCACGTGGGTTGCCATGGCTCCTGAGCTCTAGGAATATTGCCTCCGACTAAGGAAGGTGAGAGCAATCTGCGCTTGCTAATTTCAAGGTTGCCTCACTGTCATTTTGGTTTCTCACTATCTTCCCTTGCCTGTATAATCAATTCCGGGCATTGGTTCATCCGATCTCATTGTGACACAATGAGATGACAAGAACTAGGGTTTCCCTGCTTGTTATAATTCCCCTCTAGGAAGGTAGAGGTGAGTTTCTAGCCACACCAGAAAAATCTCCAAGTAACTCAATTCAGTAAACTGTTTTTTAAGTCAAAGCTTAATTCACATAAAACTCAGTCAAGTTAATAAAAATATCAAAATTTTTGAGTTAGTGTATGGCAGCATACATTTAATTTCTGTTGCAAATATACAGTATTTGATGTTTCCACTATGGACAAACTATGTTGCAGAAAGAACAAACACATTGAACCTTGGGTCTCAGGTTGCATAAACTTCTTGCAAACTTCTAAGGCATCCTCTAACAAAGTTGCATTACTAGTTTCCCCATGGTTAACTGGAAATTGTTTCTGCCCATTTAATTCACAGAGATGCCCATCTACATGAACCAATGCCATAATGCATCAACTAATGCATTCTATTCACCATAGGTTTGCTATACATCAGTCGTAGGGTGAGGTGTCAGGGTACAAGTAAGTATGAGACCTGTAGGCAAAATTGTGAAGTACTTGGAATTCACCTTGATTATCCTAACACTCAGGTCATTGGCTGTCTTGTATCATGTTAATATTCCTTCTGTCACAGACTGTATTCCCACCAAAACCTATCTCATCCAAAGATCAGTTACCTTCAAGTGCAAATAACTGGTGGCAACTTAAAAAATTATCCTCTGGGAGGAGTATGCATTTCAATAGGTATTGAAATCTTAATATAAAAAATTTAATCTTCTTCGGTAGAATTTGAAATGAGAGCAAGTTGAGGTAGTTCTCCAAGGCCCAAGATGCTTTCCCAGCCTGTGTAATAAGACCACTATTCTTCGGCCTACATTTTTTGCAGCCCCACTCTGAAGGTATTAAAAGTTTTTTACTAAATATTCTATACCATTGCCACTTATGGTGAAATGTGTATAGGTAAAGCTACATTTTCAATAACCTTGTGTTAGAAATAAAGGACCTCCTTATGAACAGCCCAGTGAGTATTTCGAGATGTAATTTTGTTCTTCCTCTTTCCTTCCCTTCTGTTCCCTTCCCTTCCATGTTCTTCCCTTCCCTTCTCTTCAGAGGTCAAGGCAGCCCAGCACAGGATATCACAGCCCAAGCTGAGTGAGAAGGGTATCCATGCAATGTGGGGGTGAGAGGCTGGAGATGGTGATGGGATACTGGTTACATGCAGAAGAATTGGCCAAATAAGTAAAGTGCTAAGGATAATGGAAGCCTGGTTTCTTACTTTTAGAAAAGGGAATTACAGATATGGAAATGGGATGGGGCACCTTGGGGCTCAGTCGGTTAAGCAGCTGACTCTTGGTTTCAGCTCAGGTTGTGATCTCAGGGTCTTGAGATCAAGCCCCACGTCATTCCCTGTGCTCAGCACAGGGTCTGCTTGCGGATTCTCTCCTTCCACCCCTCCCCCCACTCGTGCTCTCCCTCTCTCTCCCTAAAATAAATAAATAAATCTTTTAAAAAAATATATGGAAAAGAAGACTTAGAATGAACCCTGCAGTGTTGTATTGAAATTGAACATATGAGTGTGATATAGATAAATATAGAAATATCAGTGTTGAACCTATATATACACATTATGTTTGTGTGTGTGTGTGTGCACATGTGTGTGTAACATTCCCAACTTCTGTCCATGTAGAGGATCTAGGAGTAGTAACACTCCAACAGAAATGGGATCATCTAGTATCCAGACTGGTTATCTCAATACTATTCTCCACTAAAAGAAGCCAGGGTTCCTTGGAGAAATGGTAGATCTCAGGACTGGGGAAGGGAAAGACTGAGATGAGCCAGGAACATCAAACTGCTGTCAGGAAACAGGGACATGTCAAAAGGACACAGAAGTCATCCTGAAAGTGCTCCTACTGACCAAATCAAGAAAAAATTGTGAATGAGAATTGATAAATGAGGTATTAGTGATAATAGCAATAATAATAATAACAGATTATAGCCCACTGAATAAATTAGGAATTGCTAAATCCATGCTAAAAATAAATTAATTAATTAAAGATTTAATGAGGAACTGGGTATTTACATGGTCTCATGCACATCCTCACACAAATATTTGTTAATTTACAAAAGTTAAAGGAGTAATTTTGCAATGGAGAAGCCTAGCAGACACTGTCTTAATCAAGTGATGAAAGTGAATATTCTCCATAAGAGGGCAAATCAAAATTGGTTGCCTGATAGGATGGAATGAGAAGAGCCCAGCATCCAGCATTGCTTTTGTGATATTCCTGCCAATGGTATATAACCTGAATCTAATCACCAGGAAACCTTGAACAAACCCAAATTGTCGGGGCGGAGGGGGGCATTCTATAAAATAACTGGCTTATAATCTTCAAAAATGTTAAGGTAATGGAAACCAAAAGACTGAAGGATGGTGCCCAACTAAGGGAAACATGACAGTATGAACAAGCTATTCTCAAATGGATTAGGTGGTAATAATAAAGCAATGTTAATCTTATGGTTGGTTTTTTGTTTTGTTTTGTTTTTTCTTCAAGTTTTTATTTCAATTCCAGTTTGTTAACCTACAGAGTAATATTAGTTTCAAGTGTAGGATTTAGTGATTCATCACTTACATATAATACCCAGTGCTCATTACAAGTGCCCTCCTTAATACCCATCACCCATTTAACACACCCCCCCCTTCCTCCCTTCCAGTAACCCTCAGTTTGTTCTCTATAGTTAAGAGTCTATTTTGTGGTTTGCCTCTCCTTTTTTTTTTCCCATATGTTCATCTGTTTTGTTCTTAAACGCCACATGAGTAAAATCTTATGGCATTTGTCTTTCTGTGATTTATTTCCCTTAGCATAATACTCTCTAGCTCCATCCATGTCATTGCAAATGGCAAGATTTCATTCTTTTTGATGGCTGAGTAATATTCCGTTGTGTATATATACCACCTACTCTTTAACCATTCATCAGTCAGTGGACATTTGAGCTCTTTCCATATTTGGCTATTGTTGATAATGCTATAAATACCAGGGTGCACATATCCTTTCAAATTAGTATTTTTGTATCCTTTAGGTAAATACTTAGCAGTGCAATTGCTGTATCATAGGGTAGTTCTATTTTTAACTTTTTAAGGAACCTCCGTACCGCTTTCCAGAGTGGCTGCACCAGTTTGCGTTCCCACCAACAGTGTAAGAGAGTTTTGCTTTCTCCAAGTCCTTGCTAACACCTCTTGTTTCCTGTGTTGTTAATTTTAGCCATTCTGACTAGTGCGAGATGATATCTCATCGTGGTTTTGATTTGTATTTCCCTGATGATGAGGGATGCTGAGCATTTTTTCATGTGTCTGCTGGCCATCTGGATGTCTTCTTTGGAAAAATGTCTATTCATGTGTTCTGCCTATTTCTTAACTGGCTTGTTTATTTTTGGGGTGTTGAGTTTGATAAATTCTTTATAGATTTTGGATACTAACCCTTTATCAGATATGTCATTTTCAGATATCTTCTCCCATTCCATAGGTGGTCTCTCAGTTTTGCTGATTGTTTCCTTTGCTGCGCAGAAGTGTTTAGTCTTGATTTGGTCTCAATAGTTCATTTTTGCTTTTATTTCCCTAGCCTCAGGAGATGCGTCTAATAAAAAGTTGTTACAGTCCAGGTCAAAGAAGTTACTGCCTATGTTCTCCCCCAGGATTTTGATGCTTTCCCATCTCACATTTAGGTCCTTCATCCATTCTGAATGTGGTTTTGTATATGATGTAAAAATGCAGTCCAGTTTCGTTCTGCATGTTGCTGTCCAGTTTTCCCAACAGCATTTATTGAAGAGACTGTCTTTTTCCCATCGGATATTTTTCCTGCTTTATCAAAGATTAGTTGACCACATAGTTGTGGGTTTGTTTCTGGATTTTCTATTCTGTTTCTTTTATCTATCTGTTTCTTTTATCTGTCTGTTTTTGTGTAAGTACTGTACTGTCTTGGTCACTACAGCTTTGCGATATAATTTGAAGTCTGCAACCATGATGCCTCCTGCTTTGTTTTTCTCTTTCAAGATTGCTTTGGCTATTTAGGGTCTTTTGTGGTTCCATACAGATTCTATGGTTATTTGTTTTAGCTCTGTGAAGAATGCTGGTGGTATTTCAATAGGGATTGCAATAAATGTGTAGATTGCTTTGGGTAGTATAAGCATTTTAACAATATTTGTTCTTCCAGTCTGTTAGCATGGAATGTTTTTCCATTTCTTTGTGTCATCTTCAACTTCTTCTGTAAGTATTTTACAGTGTTCAGAGTATAGATCTTTTACCTCTTTTCTTAGGTTTATTCCTAGGTATCTTAATGGTTTTTGGTGTGATTGTAAATAGGATCAATTCTTTGATTTCTCTTTCTGCTGGTTCGTCACTGGTGTATAAAAATGCAGTGGATTTCTGTACATTGATCTTGTTTCCTGTGACTTTACTGAATTCGTGTATTAGCGATAGGAATTTTTTGGTGGAATCTTTTGGGTTTTCAATATAGAGTATCATGTCATCTGTAAATAGTGAAAGTTTGACTTCTTCCTTGTTGATTTGGATGCCTGTTTGTTTGTTTGTTTAAAAAGCCTTTATTCATTTTTGATCAGGGAAAGGGCAACCTCAATGTCAACTTCTCACCTAATCATAAATTTGAACTTAACAGGATTCACTGCCCTAGAGACACTGCACCTACAGACTTTGACAACATAACTTAAAATGAAAATCTCCCTCGTTCCCTAAGGTTGCATGTTGATATAATAAACAGTCCCTTGCAATAACCAACATTGGTACTTGGCCTAGGTTTAATGTCAGATAGCAAAACAGGAGCAAAAGGAGGCCAAGTGCATTGTAACTCGATAGCCAGCAAGTACAAACATCACTGAACAAAGAAAAGTTGCAGGCACCAAATGAAACAACAGGCAGGTTCAACAGCATAAAAAATTTACATTTGGTTTAAAGGCGAGGTCAGCTACTATGTATGTGAACATGTGAACATGTGAACATGTATGCCAATCCTAGAGGCTAATGTGGAACCACAGAAAACATCTCAAAAACCTTAAATCCAAGTACACTGAATGTAAAACTCTAAACTTGGATTTACCCAGGAAGTTCTCCCAAATCTAGAGCTAAAACTGCTTTTTTATTTGGATGCCTTTTATTTCTTATGGTTGTTTTAGCTATATTGTAGTTATGTAGGACAATGTCCTCCCTCGTAGAAAATATATAGTAAAGTTTGTGCAATGATAGACCAGAAGCGGTTGGCGACTTACTCTCAAATAATTCAGAAAAAAGTGTACTGTGTTTGCATTTTTTCTGTGAGTTTGAGATTATTTTCTATATAAAAAAGTGTAAAAATATAATCTCATTCTGTGTCTTGTATATACAGGTCCCTGATACAGTTCAAAGTTTGTCTCTTTTTCTTTATTGTGATTGAATCCAACTTAAAATACAAAATGTTTAATGAACATAAATCCAATACATGTGTGAGGAACAAAAGAGATCTAATCTAGTATTTATACCCTTTAATCTTTTTAAGAGATAACAACTGCAGCATACACTTAGACCTTTTGCCCCTACAAGATAAATACATTAACAGTCTTCAAGAGAATCAGTGCTGTGTAGACTTTTTTAGTCTACTAAAGTCCAATTTGTAGCACAGAACCAATGCAATACTGCAGCAGAAACCATAAATTACAAAGTAATAACTCTCACGCAAAGTAATTACAATCCTCATTACACACCCCTTCAAACAGAACAACATACTTTCTCTGAGGAAACAGACTTCTTTCTCTGACCAGGATAGTTCACAACATGCCTTTCCAATCTAAAGAAACACCCTTCCATTCAACACTGGTATTTTTAAAACCGTTAAAACATCTGGTTACACAAGTAGATTTAATAATTATTCCTTTAAGAAGAAACCATTTTTAAGAGATAAATTTATTTCACTTGTTACATTAACTAATAGTGCGTTTAATCACAAGCAGCAAGATAATCACCAAAGATATATAAAAAAAAACTTTTAAAACATTCAACTCATTAAATAATTATTAGATGGCTATCTCCTGCAAGGCTTAAGCTAGATGCTGTGAGGGAAAACAAAAATGACCAAGGTATCAGCATTAGACTTCAAGAGCTTATCTTCTGCAACGGAGTACAGCATTATTACACAATTTATTGATACTCAGTTATCCTATAAAGAAGACTATGGCAGAATAATTTGAATTATCAGAATCTACATCCAGAAGAGGAATGGTGTCTGACACAAATTAACAAAATCGGGGAAACCCAGCTAAACTTCTCTCAGGTGACAGAAGTGTACCATGTGTTCAAGTCTTAAATGCGGTTAATAGTGTCATGCCACTAGCACCAGAGAGAGCAAAAGGGCCCTCACCATCCCCCTTCACCAAAAACAAACAAAAATACATAAGAGACCATAGGTTAAAATGAATTATCAAGAGCCAACTTACAAAATTACTTGTGAGATCGAGGGACATGTATAAAAGGGGAGATGCGCTTTGCCAAAGAAACAGGTTGGAGGGTTTGTGGATGGATTGTATATTTATATGAAACCCACGTAAATATTTCCCACCACTTGACAGAACAGTGACCTACACAGGATTGCTCCCTGTTTTGTTGTCAAAACACAGGGGAAAAGTAAGCAACCTATTCATCAGGCCCTTGGGCTCCTCCGCCAGCCTGGTACCTTCCAATTTGTTAGTTTCAAACCATGTCAAAAAACTGCCAAGCATTGCATCTAGTCAATTATTAACCTGTTTATCATTAACATTACTGCATGAATGTGATATAGGGCATAAGTCATTAAAGTTTAAGCAGTCATTGATATCCTGAGGAATTCCCAACAAAACTGGATGGAACGGTTAATTTTGAGCTGTGGAGTAGACCCAGTGAAGAGTTGTATCCCACCCCCCCACCCCCATGCTCATATTGTTCATTTAGTTAAATGAACTTGTTCATTTAGTGCCATGGGGATCAACAGCATAATCAAAACAAAAATTCACTTTAAAAGGAAATATTATCAACTTTTATGAATTGGAATGATATCAAGACATTAAGCAGACTCACTCGTGTAGAGAAAGATATCACAATCTTATCATTCTGGAAAAGATTTTAATTTTTTGGCCGCACATTACTGAGAGATATGACTGATTCAATCTCTAGGGCAAGGGAACATTTTTAATGCATTCGGAGGTTTTGCGATGCCTGCCATGTTTTCACGCAGGTGGAAGTAGATGCATTTTGTGGATCTCAACACACATCGAACAATGTTCACTGTTTGAATACCCGTGAGTGCAAATCTGAGACGGATGAGCTAAGTTAATTTGATTACAGAGATCTGATCTTCTTTGGGGTGCTGAAGCTGAGAGCAAAATGGTACCCGTCAATCAGAATTCTAGGAAAGAGCTGTTAGCTGGGATTTTTGTGTTTTGTTTTTTCTCCACAGACATGTTTGGGGTGGTCAGCTGGTGACAACTTTTAATGGAAAGAGGCTCTCACTTTTCGGCCCTTCAGAGGCTGTGGTGGGCGGTGATTGCTCAACAAAAAAGCCGCTGCTTCGCCCTCGGCCGTGCAGAGGAGAGTGCGGAATGTGGCCAGCTGTTGAAGAAAAGAGCAGAGTTGGCGTCAGCACAGGAAGTCACACCAAGGTTGGTGAACTGTCCTCCAGAGAAAGTTATGAAACATATAACCTTTCCTCTACCAGGAACTAAAACACTGCAGTAAAAGTGTTCTAAATTATGAGTCATGTATATAATAAAACACCACTTCTGCTAAGTGATCACCACTATCCAAATACCTGTGGGTTAAAAAAATTAAGTACATAAGCATTCTGCATCCGAGGATCAAACTAATATGAGGAAACAACATTTAGCGTGTGGTTCAAAGAGGACATATCTAGGAATCAGAGAATGGCACCTACAAAGGCCAAATAGGACCGTGGAAAGTCACCATACTGGCTTTCAGAGATAGGTCCCAGTCCTGGGTCTGGCATGACCAGCTGGGTGACCGTGGGTGCTGGTCTTCAGTTACCTCATCAATAGGGTGAAGCATTGGATGATATGATCTCAGTAGGTGATATTGGAATGTAACTCTTGGAATCACATCAAACACGTACCAGCACTCCAGTACGACGTAGCCTCAATTTTCATGGCAACCTTGTGTTCATCCTATTGAATATTGATTCTTTTAAGTACTGTTTTCCTTAGGCAATAATTTTGCTCTCACTATACTTGAGCCTTGAACAACTAACCATGGTAAACGCTTGGGTTGTTCGACCTCTGATAATGTTTAAATACAATTTCAGTGATACAGGCATATTTCTCATCAAAAGGGCTTAATTTTTATTATTACAAAAAAGTGCTGAGTTGTCTTCATACAACACACAAAGCATCAAGGAGAAAATAGAAATTACTAGTAATCACAAGATATAATCACAGTTAACATTATGGAGTATACCCTTCCAGATGTTTTTATATATATAAACACGTGAATGCACACACACACAATATGCTTTATTGTAAAAACGGGCTCAACTATCATGCTCTTTTGAAACCTTATTGTTTTACTTAATATATATCCTATATATCTTTGTATGTCAATAAACATAAATCTATGCCACTATTTTTAATTGCTGAAGTTTTCTACTCTAAGCACATTGTATAAGTTATTTAATAATTCCTTGGTGATTTAATACTATTTATCAAGATTTAGCACTGGTCTACAGTAGTAAAATTAAGACTGGGTAAACTAGCTGAATAATTCTACTTTCCTGAAAATGTTCACCAAAAATGTATTATCAATTAACTCAACTAAGTTTCTGGTGTTTCTTTTCCTATTTCATTTGAGGAAAGACAAATTATTAAATTATTGAGAATAAAAGTCCTGCATTGGGTTCCCAGCTCAGTGGGAGCCTGCCTCTCCCTCTGCCTGCTGCTCCCCCTGCTTCTGATCTCTCTCCAACCAAAAAAAAAAAAAATCTTAAAAAAAAAGCCTCCCATTCTCTAAACTGTGCTAGTCATTTAATTGCAGAATCAAGCAAGTTCACACTAAGACAGGGATACCTGGGTGGCTCAGTTGGTTAAGCATCTGCCTTCACCTCAGGTCATGATCCCAGGGTCTTGGCATCAAGTCCGGCATCAGGCTCCCCGCTCAGTGGGGAGTCTGCTTCTCCCTCTACCCCTCCCCTGCTCGTGCTCTCTCTCTCTCTCACGTAAATAAATAAAATCTTTTTTAAAAATTCACACTAGGACACATCTATTAAGTTTCCATCATCATCATTTAGTTGAAGCCTAAAATATTTCTTGGACAGTACTAGCTGGGATGGGAGGCAGAGGTGATGGAGATCCTCCATAACTAGCAGGCAACAGTCTGTCCCCACACTCCACGGAGACAGGTTCATGCATCATATACAAGCAGCCATGTCCTTCCACAGGTGATACTTTGAGGGGTCTTTTAAAAGGGTACAGCTGGGCAAGATAAGACAAATATTTACAACCTCCTATTACTCATATTTCATTAGACCAGATTATAGCTAAAGCCAGATGAGACTTGAATAATTCTCTGGGAGAGTCAAGCAGTAGAGGTAAATAAAATCTAACCTCTGGAGCCACAGGGAAAACACTCAGCCTTTCACAGGTCATGGGGATCAGGTCTGTCCGGAGTGGCCTCTCCCGATGGCTGTGCAGGAATCCCAAGGTCCGAATCAGGGCACTGGCTTGCTGGCCTCAGCAAGCACGGCTTGCCTCCCAGTGACGCTGCCCAGGCCTCTGAAGACCCTGGTTGTTGTTGTTTTTTTTAAGATTTTATTTATTTATTTGAGAAAGAGAGAGAGCGCGCAGGAGCAGGAGAACGGGCAGGGGACAAAGAGAGAGAGCAGGAGCAGGAGAAGGGGCAGGGGAAGGGGTAGGGATCCCCAGGATGCTGGGATCGTGACCTGAGCCAAAGGCAGACGCTTAACCAACTGAGCCACCCAGGTGCCCCTCCCACCCTCCTTTGACTCCTCTGCAAGTTGGTTAACCTCACGGGAATTTACTCTAGATCTTTCTCTGACCTGCCTGCATGTTTTGGTGAGACTCCCGGAACCTATCCCAATGTCTCACCAAACCGCTTCCCCTTCTGGCTCTGGAGCTCCCTCCCGATCACTCAGCCCAGCTAGGTAGACCCTGCCTCTGCCAGTCCCTGCTCAGATCTGCTTCTCTTGGCTCTGGTGTCCTCCACCAGCGCACTAACCTCCAACTGCACACTGCTGCCTGGCCCTTACCAGTCTCACCGTGCTCTGGGCCCCTGGGCTTCCTGCAGACAGAAAATCTGCCGCTCTGTCACGAAGGCTGCTACCATCCACACAAGTCCTGGCAGGAGTCTCCCCAGTCAGCCTGAAGGCTGAGGTGGGTGTGATCTGTTTTGCTGGTTTTCTTGGCTCTAATACTGAAATTTTAATGTTCTTATAGAGCAACCCCAGTAAGCGATAATACTCTTTTCTAATGTTTTGTACATCGCTTTGCTTATGTCACTCTAGAGCTCAAATGTCTCACAGCCCTCCACTCCCTCCCGAAGCTGGATAATAAAAGTAAAACCTCCCTTACAGAACGTGGTGGGCCAGGTATGGCGCTAAGTCCTCTACACACACACCTCATCAAATCAATGCTATCCTCTTACCCCCTTTTTAAAGATGAGGCGCTTGAAGGACAGCTAGGAAGTTTCTGTAAATAAGCCATCTGGCAAATAAGTCCTGCACTAAGCACAGCGCTTTACTGCATCTCTATTTTTTTGTTTTTCTATTTTCCCCTAATCTCTTTTCATTAACTTTTTATTATGGAAACTTTCAAACACACATAAAGCTGGAAAGAGCGGCGGCACAAACCACCACACATTCGGCACCCAGCTTCGTCCGTCATTAACACACAGCCGATTTCATTTCATCCACACTCTTACCCACTCTCTTTCCGCCTTCCATCTGGCCCACACTGGATTATTTTGAAACAAATGTTGAATATCATGTTATTTCAGGTGTAAACATTTCAAAATCGATCTCTAAAATAGGTAACATGTCTATAAGGCTCCCAAAACAAACTAGTTAGCCTGGCTTCTGGACCACCGGGTGCCGACTAGATTGTTTCCGATTACAACCACACATGGGGCCAGCTCGAAGCCAGTTTGGTGAAGGGTGGTCCCAGAGCATCTGAATGAAGAGACTTTGGGGTGATTCTTCAAACTTCAGGTTACTGATCCCTACCCCCAGACCTTCTGCATGAGAATTTCTGATAACACCCAAGGATTCACATTTTGATAAGCTTCCCCAGGTGATTGCTGTATACACTGAAGTCTGAGAACCTTAGGTACAAAGGTGCCCACATTTTCTGCACCTCCTTTTCTTGCCTTTATTTGTGGTATTCTTTCTTGAAACTGCTCCTTTTCCTTTACTACCTCCAATCAGTCACGGCCCTTTTCCTAGCCTAGATATCAGCTCTTTCAAGAAGTCTTTTCCTGATTTCTCCAATAAAATAATCTCTCCCGTTTTAAACTCCCTTTACACCTTATTTTTCTTTCATAACAAGCACAGCCACTGTATTACTGTTTTTTATGTATTTACTTTATCTTGTCTATTAGATTATAAACTACTTGAGGACAAGGGACATTGTTAACATTTTTTCGTATCTTTTGCATTATGCCTTGCAAGAGTTAGCAATT
Source organism: Potos flavus (assembly GCA_028534135.1). Lineage (NCBI taxonomy): Eukaryota > Metazoa > Chordata > Mammalia > Carnivora > Procyonidae > Potos > Potos flavus. Next base: position 40,834,713 of record CM052900.1, read on the forward strand.
ATTAAACAATTCTAGAATTGACTTGCACTGTCTCCTATAATTTAGAACTTTAATTTCAAAGCTAATTATACAAAGTTTTTTAATATAAGTCAAAATTAATGTTCAAGTGAATGAATTCTTTCTCCATTTCCCATTTAGTCTAAAGATGCAGAAGTTAAGAAGAGCATTCCTAGATCATTATCATTAACTACATAATATAGCATTTTACTACTTTAAAAGGACATTAGGTGTTGCTTCCAGATCTGTTGGACTAAGACCCTACAGACAACCTCCCTGTGGAAAACTCTAAAACCCAGACATAAATACAAAAAGCAACAAGTCACAGGTCCGGAGAGTGAACAGAAACAGGGACTCGGGTGGGTAGTTTGTCCTCACATGAAGGACAGATGGGAGCTCTACAGGTGAATTCCTATCTCTCCCAGCTTTTCACCTGAAACCAAGTAGAGTCTGCAAGGTGCACAAAGCTGCAGCAGAGCCAGGGAGAGGATCCTCAAACTCTATACCCAAGAACCACACACGGCTGTACTGAGACCAGAGCTGTTGCACAAGGAAGAAAATTTGCAGTTCAAGCCCTGCCAAAAAAAAATTACCTACTCACACAAGGGAAATAAGATTCATCAGAAAAAAATAACCAAATCCAGAATCTCTACCACTTCATGTTCATCACATCTAGAATACAATAAAAATTACTTAACATACAAAGAAACAAGAAAATGGAACACATTCTCAAAAAAAAAGAAACATCAACAGAGTCTGACCCAAGATAAAACAAATTAGGAACTTATGAGGTTTTTTTGTTTGTTTTGGGGTTTTTTATTAAAGATTTTATTTATTTATGTGAGAGAGAGAGCACGCACGTGTGAAAGCAAGAGAGCACAAGCAGCAGGGAGGGGCAGAGGGAGAGAGAGAAGCAGACTCCCCGCTGAGCAGGGAGCCTGATGCGGAACTTGATTCCAGGACCCTGAGATCATGACTTGAGCTGAAAGGCAGATGCTTAACTAACTGAGCCACCCAGGCAAACACAAGGGTTTTTTTTGTTTTTGTTTTTGTTTTACAAGGATTTTAAAGTGACTACTTTAACTACCTAAGGGTTGTATATTAAACTAAGCATATTTAATGCAGAGTAGTGGGAAGTCTCAGCAGAAAAATAGAGATAATAAAAAGGAACCAAATCTAAAATTTAGAACTATAATATAGAATTGCTAAAACAAAAAATTACCTAGATAGACTTAACAGTCATTGACATGACAGAGGAAAGAGCAAATGAACTTGAATATGGATCAATAGAAATTATCCATGGTGAAGAACAGAGATTTAGAAAAATTATCTAAAAAATAGTCTTGATGAAATGAGAGAGGGAAAAAAACCATGACTCTTAACTATAGGAAATAAATTGAGGGTTGCCAGAGGGGAGGATGGTGGGGGGATTGGGTCACTGGGTGATGGGCATTAAGGAGGGCATGTGATGTGATGAGCACTGCGTGTTATATGCAACTGATGAATCACTGAACTCTACTACTGAAACTAATATTATTATAATAATATAATATATACATATAATTAACTACATGTTAATTAAATTGAATTTAAATAAAAAATATTTTTAAAATAGCATCTTGGGGATCTGTTAGATGATATTAAAAGGTTAAATATATGTGTAATTGAAATATCAGAAGGAAAGGAAAGAGAAAATGGAGCACAGCATACATAAAAGTTAACTTATAAGTCATCATGAAATGTGAGAGCTACAATCATTACTTAAAGTATGAAAAAAAATTTGTTGTGGCATATAGTTAGGCAAAGATTTCTTAAACAGGACACCAAAAGCACAAACTATAAGGGATAAATTGATAAAAATGGACTACACCAAGGTTAAGAACTTTGGCTCTTCAAAAGACATAGTTTAAAAAAAATGCAACCAACAGAATGGGAGAAAAGTTCAGCAAAACATGTATCTTAAAAAGGGCTTTATCCTGATTGTATACAGAACCTTCACAATTCAATAATAAAAAGGCAAACACCCAATTTAAAAAGGAGCAAATGATTTCAACAGATATTTCACAAAAGAAGATATATGCACGGCCAACACGCACCTGAAAAAAAGCTCAACATTACTAGTCACCAGATAAATGCAAATTTTAAAAATCACATATACCCACTAGAATGGCTAAAGTTCAAAAGACTGACAACACCAAGTGCTGACAAGGAAGTGGAGGAACTAGAAATCTCATATATTGCTGGTGGGAATGGAAGGTGGAGCAGCCACATTAAAAGACAACATGGCCATACCTTATACAGTTAAACGTGTAGTGCTAGCTATTGCCACAAAACATGAAAATATGTGTCCACACAAAATTGTACATGCCAATTATTCCTAACTTCCAAATATGTACAGCTATTATTCAGAATAGCCCCAAATTGGAAGCAACCCAAATATCCATCAATTGGTAAATAGACTTTAAAATAAGGTGGTATATCCATATCATAGAATATCACTCAGTAACAAAAATTGTCAGTGACTCTCAAAAACATTATGCTAAGTAAAAGAAGTCAAACACAAAAATCTACATACTGTATGATTCCATTTAAATAAAATTCTAGAAAAGGCAGAATCCTCGTGACAGCGTCTCAGTGACTGCCCAGGACCATGGGTACAGAAGGGGGTAGAGTGGAAAGAAGCGTAAGGAAATTTTTTGATGGAGGGATCTATTTTATATCTTGATCTAGTGGTTCCTGCACAGTAATGTATGATAAGAGAAACCATCAACTGCACACTTAAACTCATGAATTTTACTACATGGAAATCTCATAACAAATGACAAAGAGAATTTTTTTTTTAAAGAGCATAGAACTAAAACAAAGTATTCTGCACATTGAATTCAGCAGATGAGTCCTTTTAGATAATTTAAGATAACCCAAAGAAACTTAGCAGAACAGTTAGCCTTCCAAAAAGAATGACAGATCTATTATCAAAACTATCTGATAACAGCATATCTGTTTATTGGTCTGGCAGTTAAATTAAGCATTTCGATAAGTGACTCTGGGGACAAAAATGGGCTTGAATCAAATAAAAGAAAATGAAAACCATCTGGTTTGCCCTTGTGGTCAAATAGTGACTGGGAAAGAAATAGCAGTAGAAAAACCTAGAAAAAAAATTGGCACTAACTTATTAAAAAAAAGAATTTAATCTTCATAGCTAGTGACATTATATGGTAGAATTGGGAAATCCATAGAACAATGTGTGCCAGGGACTTCAAAAATAAAGAGCAGCCAAAATTGAGATTAGAAATTATCTTTCGGAAAGTAATTCTTAAGTAAGTGGTATACTCAAAAGACATGTTCATTTCACTTTATATAAAAGAGATAAACACTGAATAATCACCTCAACCCTCTCATGTTTTGGATTTTCTTAATAACCTTATTATTTTAGAACAGCTCTAGATTTACAGAAGTATTGCAAAGATAGTACAAATAGATCTCATAAGCCCCACACTCAACGTGCCTTATTATGAATATCTTACATTATTAGCGTGGTACATTATTCACAATTGGTGAAACAATACTAATATATTCTCACTAACTGAAGTCCATTCTTTATTAAGATTTCCTTTGTTTTTATCTAATGTCTTTTTCTGTTCCAGGATCCCACCCCGAAACAATATTACACTTAGTAATCATATCTCCTTGAGCATTTCTTGATGACGACAATTTCTCAGATTTACCTTGCTTTTGATAACCTTGACAGTTTTAAGGAAAACTGATGGGCTATTTTGTAGAATCTCCCTCAGTTGGCTTTGTCTGATGTTTTTCTCATGGTTAGACTGGGATTGGACTTCTGAAATATCTTTTGCTTCATTTTTTAACTCTTAAAATCACCATAATATCATATTAAAATAATTTGGATTATTATTCATATAATCTTTTCCATCCGATTAAAAATGAAAACGTCCGGGGCGCCTGCCTGGGTGGCTCAGTCGGTTAAGCGTCTGCCTCCGGCTCAGGTCATGATTTTGGGGTCCTGAGATCAGCTGTGTCCAGCTCCCTGCTCAGTAGGGAGTCTGCTTCTCTCTTTCTCTCTGTCCCTCCCCCCCTGCTTGTGCTCTTTCACTCTTTCTCTCTCTGTGTCTCAAATAAATAGATAAAATATTTTTAAAAAATGAAAATGTCGGGGCGCCTGGGTGGCTCAGTCGTTAAGTATCTGCCTTCAACTCAGGTCATGACCCCAAGGTCCTGGGATTGAGCCCTGCATCGGGCTCCCTGCTCAGCCAGAAGCCTGCTTCTCCCTCTCCCACTCCCCTTGCTTGTGTTCCCTCTCTCGCTGTGTCTTTCTCTGTCAAATAAATAAATAAAACCTTAAAAAAAAAAAAAGAAAATATCTGAAAGTATTCATGCTAGAGTAGATGTAAGTGAATTTAAGTAGGTCTCAGTGAATTATCAATCATACTAAAGCTCTAAAAGATAGTTATTATTTTATATACTCTACCTTATAAAAACCACATTAATCATTAATTTTAATTAACTGAGCCTCAAATTAGATACAGTAGTGAAACCACAGCTAGGCAGGCATAATTCCTAAACTTACAGAGGGTCATTTTTGATTAAGAGCTTTATGTATTTTAAGGAACTAAATTATATATTTTGATATATTCTCTTTCAAATGGCAGGTGGATTTTAAAAAGTTATTTTCCAATGGGCTTTAAGAGATAAAAATATCCTTGAAATATGAGGAAAAACATGAACTCTAATTATTACCACCTTGATGTTATCATTTATTAATTGTTACCCTTATCTTGTTCAAATTTAACAAAGGAATGTAAAAGTGAACAGTTTAGCACATGGAGGAAAGAAAAATGTACTCTGTTAGTAAGGCCACTGGATCAGTGACAGGTCCTTTTTCTCATGAATCAAGGCACTTTATTTATGAGGGGGAAAGTCACGGAAATTTCCATGTCTGTCAAGCTCTGGACTTCAATCCAGACTTTTACAAAATGTTTTGAATAGTATGTCCCAGATTATTATTTGGCTTTAATCCTAGAGATAAGGCCAACAGAAGTTGGATGTGTTCAACATCCCAAGGGAAAATGTTATCTGACATGACCTTGGCAAAGGTGAACCAGCTCTAGTCTTTGGGGGTAAAACATAAACAGCTAGGCAGGTGGGCAAGCCCAGAACAGATTAGCTGCAAAAATTACTAGCCTGTGTTCTTGCTAAGATTGTGCAGCAAGTAATTCAAAAAGGAAAACAAAAAGCAAAGAAAACCCGCTCAGCACAACATCCACAGAAGACATCACATCCACCTGTCTGTAGGTCAGTCACACAGGTCACAGACCCGATTCGAGTTTCTGGGCATCAAAGACAGCCTGAACCTTGGCTTGGCTTGGCTTGTGGGGACTCAATACGTTTATCAGAAAAACAAGTGAGGAAATGTCTTCACTAAAACAGCAGAGGTAGGCACCCAACAGCATCTCAGGAAATGCTTACAGCCCCTCAAGCAGCCCCACAAAAGTTTTGTTAATAAAAGCCAAGAGACCCACTGCTGTTGTCATTGTCACTGCTCACTTTCTGATTGCGACATCATCTGTAGGAGGAGCAGGTCTAGGGACTAAGGTCAAAAAGAAGAAAGTCTTTCTTCTTTTAAGAACAGCCTTTCTCCTGATTTTCCCGTTTATCTACCAGCCTGTTTATATCTCAGCCCAAAAAAGAAAACAATTACAGCCTTTAAAGTCACTTTCCTCAGTGTCTGTATGCACAGTACATTTCGAAGAACAAGGAGAGAAATCATCTAATCGCAGAAGGTCAAAAAAGAAAGGGACATAAGTTTTACCCGGTCCAACTACCTATCTGATTAACGAAGGGAAAACACAGGCTTCATCATGTACCAGAAATTAAGGGCAGTATTTTTTTTTTTTAAAGTTTTGATCCAGTTTTCCTCTAGTAAATCAGGATCAACCTTGAAGAAGTGACATACCTGTTGAGAGCTGATATTGATAGGTTGTTTTAAAACAATCCATGTGACACTCTCAAGAAGAGGTGGGACTGTAAGGGAACCAGGATACGTCCAGTAGTCCCAGGATGGAGGAAGCAGAGATAATGGGTCAAAATTTGTGAATCGAGTTTGTTTACCCTGGTGGAGAAAAGAGAATTCCCACAAATTACAATGGGAGAGTTTTAACAGCCTCAAAAAAAAAAAAAAAATGTATCCAATAAAAGACCATTTTGCTAGAATTCTTTAATTCATGCAATTAATTAGTATCTGCTTTTTTATCTTAAAAAAAAAAGTTTCTGTCTTAACCTAAAAATTTTAGATGAAGTAGCACATTACCTGGATGTATTTAAGGAGCAAAAGATTTGTTTAAAATGTTTTGCAAGTTTTAAATGCTGATTGTGCAACACTCCAATACCAGAAACTAATCATACATAGATTTATTAGTAATTGATTCTGCTCTATTGGCCAAGTATATTCCAAACCTGCTTCAAAGCAGATAGTGTATGTTCCATCTAAAGTCTAAGTTATTAAAAGAAAGTAAGGAACTTCAGGAGAGAACAAGGAATACATTAGTCAATAGCAAATAATATTTCATTTTACCTTTTCTTTAATAGAATCCAAAATGTCAGTAATCTTTTGCAGTTGAGAATTATGTTCACCAATCTGAAAGCACGAAATTTCAGAAGAAATGGTTATTGTAGCAAAACAGGTCTGGTTCACTCCATTTCAGTCATTGGTTTTGAATTTTTTTTTTTTTTTTTTTTTAAAAACCTACGCCAGCCCAAAACAAACAGAGATTGTTCTATAATGAAGCTGTCTTTTACCTGCTGGCTTTATCATGCCAGAAGAATCTGAACAAGGTAATGTTACAGGCTCTTTAGCTGAATTTTAAGCTTGATTCCAAAACTAGTTGTAACAGCTACATAGTTTTTCAGCTTTATGAATGTTTAAGATACAGGTTAACTTAAGAGAAAACTGCCTTAGGAAACTCTCACATAATACTATTCAACCAGATGTGACTTTCAGACCCTAGATCCAAAATGACTCTTGTGACATCAAAGCGTTAAAAGAAAATATCTCCAGGGACACCTGGGTGCCTCAGTCGGTTAGGCATCTGCCTTCAGCTCAGGTCATGATCCCAGGGTCCTGAGATCGAGTCCCACATGGGGCTCTTTGCTCATCGAGGAGCCTGCTTCTCCCTCACCTTCTCCCTCTGCTCCTCCCCCTGCATGTGCTCTCTTTCTCTCTCTCTCTCTCTCTCAAATAAATAAAACAAAAAGAAAAGAAAAAATCTCCCACCTTCAACCTAAAATGACTTAAGTTCCTGAACCAAGATGATATATTATCAATGAGTAGAAATCATCATCAGAAAAATATATGCATCTCTTTTCATTATTAGGAATGTCCTGAATCTACCTAAGGTTTTAAATCCTTCAGGATTAAAGTATAATCTCTTGCCTCACTCGAATTCCACCGCCACCAGCGGTCTTGGCAGTCAAAGGGAAGGAGCTGCTGCTATTCATCCCACCCTCTGCTCTGCCCTGTACTTCCCCCAGTCCCAGCCCCAATGAGTTACAACATCGCAGAGTTGGAGGGAGCAAAAGCACCCGCCCTACAAGAATGTGGTCACAGTGGGAACCGAACGGCCCAACCCACCCGCCGGGATTATAACAAGGACACTTGCTTCACCACGTGTGAATATGAGACAAAGGAAAAGACAACAACAGTTTTTAAAAACTGGTCAGTGTGTTTGAGACAACAAACCATGGTGGTAAAACTAGTGCTTCAAGATTCAGCTGTGTCATCAGGAAGAGCCTAGAGTAAAGATTTTCTTCTCCGAATCTCAGTTGTTACTCCTGCTGCTATTCTTGTGGCTGCTGCTGCTGCTGCTGTCTCTAGTCACATAAAAATGATCAATGGACAATAAGAGGAGACATAAGACAATACTCCTCAGGTAGTTCTGGGCTGTTAGATAAATCATAAACTAAAACATAAATGTTTAATATTAATTTCAAAAAGAAAACATTAAACTTAGAAGCAGTTTACTATTAAAAATGGTACACTACACTTTCCATGACTGAAGCTCTTTATCCAACATGGCTGATGAATTATTTGAAATGAAATTGGTGGATTCTCACCTGTAAAAATACTCCCAAGACAGCTAGTCCATCTGGCTCATGTGCTGCCTCAACAAAGCTGGGGTATTTGTCTGAATTCCAGTGAACGACATGGAGCTGAAAGGGAAGTATGCAACATAACTCAAATGTTATTTTTTTAAAATCCTTAAAAACATAAATGAAAATGAAATATTTATGTAGATGATCTGGGGTTGTGCACACATGTGTATAATGTATTCTTTTTTTTTTTTTTTTGTATAATGTATTCTTCATAGAATTCTCCTATTTGCTTTTTTCCAAAAGCCAAAGACAAGTACCATGGCCACTTGTAGTCTGTGATATACTATAGAAAGGTCTACAGCACTAGTTAGAATGTTCTGGAGCATCCCGCCAAGACCTTGTGGCCCAAGCAATCTCCAACCATTGCTCCTGAGTGACTTAAGGCTCCTCCCTAACCTTCCACAGGTGGAATTGCAAGAGAGCAGCCTTAGGTCAGATCCCAGCTGGGAGCAGAGTCCACGAAACAAACTTAGGCTCACAGGAGGGGGGAGAAGTCAACTGAGGGTTTGCAGTGACAATCCTGCTGTTAAGGACAGTACTGATTATTCCTGAAACTGCCTAGTCAGATGTTCATCACCATACTTGAAGACTTTTTATGACTGGAAAGTACAAATTCTCCTTAACAGAACTATTTTAAGCAGTATTCACACGTGTTACCTTCTAGAATTAGATTCCAATCCTTTGCTGATAGCAAGTTTTAATGGGGACAAAGAAGCTTTGTCTAGGAACAAGAACTAGGAACCAGACACATCTGAGGATGACAATGAGAGGCAGTTGGTGCTACTGAAGTGGGGGAAAGGAAAGAAGGGGAGATAGAAGGAGTTGGAAGACCTGGAACTCTAGAAAAGAGAAAATACACCTACTTCACTGCCCTCTTACCTACACCTAGTAGGTGTACTAAAATACACCTACTTACTCTGCCCTCTTGCAAGTGGCGTCCTGCAAAATCCAAAGGGGTCCTAAAAGTTCTTCGACTGTAAACAGTACAGTGTCCCAAACACACAAACAACTGTGAAAGACTGTAGAATAACAATAAGGCAGAAAACCACCCCGGGGTGATCTTCATTCCTGATTAAGTGGAAGAACACACTACGATAGATGCCAAAGGGCAATGTGCCACACTCAAACAACTTGGCAATGTGCCACACTCAAACAACTTGGCCAAGATCATGAGGACGCCATGTTGTCCAAGAACATGAGGGACTGACTTCAGATACAATCTCCTTTCAGTGAATCCTTTCGGCACCTCAGGGAGGAAACACATACGAAAGGTTTCATGCACAAATCATCTTTCTAGATGATTTTTCTAGAATCTGTTCAATTCTAGAATTTGTTCTAGAAAACAAATTTTCTAGAATTGAACATACTCAATTCTCTCTTAAAACAGAGAATTGAGTATGTTCAAAGACATGGTTTTAATCCCATGCTTTAAATATAACTTCATGTTTTATAGGCAACTAATATGGGGGAATTTCTGGATAAATAAGAATTATCACAACTAGTGCGCTACAAAACTATAAAACACTCCACATCCATAAACAATCAAGGAAGGCTGTGGGATATACAGATCAAAAATACAAAGGTGGATCCCTGTGGTGCCATATTCTAAATTGGTGTGAGATAGTTGGAGGAGGAACGAAACCTTGAAAACACTGGATGATGAAACAAAATTCATTTGGCTCACATGAGATAAAGACATTCCAGTCTAAGGGAGGGGCTGAAAAGAACATTAAAATTGTTTTAAATGGCTCTGTGCCAATCCATCAGCTCATTTTGTAAGAGAGGATACCAAAGATATAAAAAGAAGTAAAATGATGTCTTTAGGTTCACAACAACAACTGATTAGAAAATGAATATGTAACTAAAGAGAGATGAATCTATATATCCCTTTCCTGGTTAAAAAACAGCAATTATTTACGGGTGCCTGGGTGGCTCAGTCAGTTAAACGTCTACCTTCAGCTCAGGTCATGATCTCGGGGTCCTGGAATCGAGACCAGTGTTGGGCTCCCTGCTCAGCAGGGAGACTGCTTCTCCCTCTGCCCCTCCCCCCCACTTGTGCTCCCAGTCACTCTTTCAAATACATAAAATACATAAAATTTTTATGTATCTTTCAAATACATAAAATTGTTAAATAAATAAATAAAAAACAGCAACTATTTAGAATATTATGGGAAACTAGAGCAAGAAAAATCTTTTTTTTTTTTAAACAAGTCTTTCTCTTTCCCATACACCTTGTCTAATTGGCACCAACAGCTTCAGAGGGACTGATACCACTTGTATTAGCGTTTGTATTTGTTTTTGCGGGCTTTGGGGGTTTCTTTTTAAGATCTTATTTATTTATTTATTTGACAGAGGGAGAAACAGACTCCCTGTTGAGCAGAGACACCCTCCCCTCCCTCCTCCCCCCGCCCCCCCCCCCCCGCCAACGTGGGGCTCAATTCCCAGGACCTTGGGATCATGACTTGAGCTGAAGGCAGCCACTTAACCAACTGAGCCACCCAGGTGCCCCAGCATTTGAATTAAAACTCAAACAAAAAACAAACTCACATTTCCGTACTAACAATGACAGCCTCAGTGATTTAAGCAAATGACAAGAACTCATAACCACGACAAAACTGGAAATGAGAAGATTCTTCCCTACTGGAAAATAATTTTTTTTTTTTTTTAAGATTTTATTTATTTATTTAAGAGAGAGAGAGAGAGCATGAGCACAGGGAGGGGCAGAGAGAGAGGGAGAGAGAATCTCAAGGAGACTCCATACTGAGGGCAGAGCCCAATGCAGGCCTCCATCCCAGGACCCTGAGATCATGACCAGAGCCAAAATCAAGAGTCTGACCCTTAACCACTGAGCCACTCAGGTACCCCAATAATTACTAAATTATAGTATTATTCAACTTTAGCATTTTTAACTGCATACTATTGATATGTAAATTATATTTAGCCTGCCAAAAATCACCATTAATGTTAAAATTATAATTTTACTATCAACTACGTATTTAATATGCTTATTATATAATCTGTACAAACTGTAATTAGATGAAGTTTTAAATATGGAGTGGATTATTAGCCTACTTTTTATAGGTGCATAACTCTAAGGGTAAGGTTTTCCATGATTTAGATCACTTTAATCTCTCTCTATAATGTCACAAATCATCAGATCAGACTCGAAGTTAAATTTTTATATGGTACACTTTAAATGTTTTTTTCCTTTCATTTCTTTTCTTCTTTTTTTTTTTTTTAAGATGGTACAACTCGATGACAGTCATGAAGTTAGGTACAAAAGTGGCTGGAAAAACTAATTAAGAATCATTTCTACAGCTGAGCGCAAAGGGATTCTTTTGAACCTGAAACAAAATGTGATTCCCAAATACCTCCATCTCCAGCCTGGACATCTTCCTTAAACTCTAGGTCTGTGCCTAATGGTCTTCTTGAATGTGAGCCTAGAATATCTAACAGACACTTCAACCTTCATGTGTGCACAACAAAAAGTCAACTTCTCTCTGCAACCTGCTCCTCCCTGTACTTGCTCATCTGAGTAAATGGCTGAACGATCCTCATGTTTGCACAAGCCAAAGTCTTAGGAATGTTTCTAGACTCCTCTTTCTTCTTCCTTCAATCTTGCCACCCTTTTCATTGGCAAGTCCCACTGATTTCCTTTCCCAAACATATCCTGGACTCACCTAGCTCTCTTCATCTCTACCAGCCCCATAGCCCACATCACCATTCTTGCTCATTTGAAATTTTTCTGTAACCTTCTAATTTGTCTCCCTGTTTTAACATTTGCCCGACCTCTTCTCCACACGGGAGCAAGTTAGATTTTATAAAATATAAAGTAGAACAGGACATTCCCCTGCTCAAAACCTTCCATTGTCTTTGTCTCAATACATTAAGGATAAATTCCAAACTTTTCACCATGCCCTACAAAGCCCAACAAGGCATAGTCCTTGCCTGCCTCTCTAGGATACAGCCTATAAACTCCCCTCATTAATTCCAATCCCAGAACCCAACGCCTTTCGCTTCTTAAACGTGCCAACTTCATTTCTGCCTGAAGTCATCTGTATTTGCTGCGCCCACTTGCTGAGAAGCTGTCTAGATTTTCTCACGGTGAGTTTTCCTAACTATTTAATCATACTACCAGATCCCGTGGTATTGTTCCTAACAAAGAACTTACCATATACCATTTATTTATGTGTTTATTGTCTACCTGTAACACCCCACCAATCCTGAGGTCTGACCCAGACTTCCTCATTCCTATACCCCACCAGAAACAATGACCCCTTCCTCTCCCTCTCTCTCAAACCAAATCAATCAACAAATCCCAGTGAAGCTGCACTGGCCACCAGCACTCCAATTAACTGCACTAACATCTATTACCCAGAACTTCCCCCAAAGCCGCCTCCTCACTGACTCCCCTTATCCACTCCTGCTTCAACCCAATTTACTCTCAAACTGTAGCATGAATATTTTTAAAATGCAAATATGATCACTTCATGACTCAAAGCCTGTTAATGGCTTCCCACCGCACTTAGAATTAAGTCCAGAAGCCTTACCATGATTGATCTTTGTAAAATCAGGCCCTCCAGCCTTTCAAACTCTACTTCTGGCATCTCTCCTCTTCGTTTTTCAAGTGCTAATTCCACTGGCCACTCTGTTCTTCCAATATGTGATGAGCTTACCCACCCAAGTCCTCACACAGGAGTCTATGCGAGTCTATGCAGGGCCCCCTGCTGTCTCTGCCCTTTGCCTGGCTCGCTCCTGCTCATCCTTCAGGTTTAGGGTTGAGGGACTCTTCCCAGGGAAACATTCCCTGGCTCATCCTTACTTCCTTCTAGCACGAGTAAGCTGGACAAAGATGGGCGACATGGTGCAGTCACAGTGAATTCTTAAAAAGTGAATGAACTCATGAACAAATAAACAAATAAAAAACAGTCTTAAACACATATTAAAGAATATACAAAACTCCAGTCAAAGCTTTATCTGTTTCAAGAAGGAAAGTCTACAAAGATGTCTCTTGCTCTGTAGGTCAGGACTCTGAGCCTCTGGAAAATTTCAGGATAGGAATGCCCTTTTCAAGAAACAACTTGCCAGCTCAGGTAAAACCTCTCTGAAAGTATACTTTCAAGTTTATGACACTAGGAAGTGTAACTATAAAGCAATGTGACTAATTTTTCTTAGTTGCTTAGGAAAATTACAAAGCAGTAATCCAAAGCCAGCTCAATCCCCACAGAACCTTTCAGATTTAGAATAATGTGTTCAATTCAGAACGCAAAACTTTAGAAAGCAACATGAAAACTCTTCAGCAGATGATATAAACTGAGGCACCACACAGATTCAAGAGTCCCACTTTCTACATTCTTGGCATCTTTTATCCAGTGCCATGGAACACTTTGGATATACAATTTATTCCCTTATCCTGAAAACAGCACAGGTCCCATACCCTAAGCACTTGGCCTCAAACAAAAGTGTTTTAAGTAGACAAATGGCTGTTTGGGTTGATAGGCTTAAAGAATAGAAGTACATGTTAATAGAAGAGCAAAACTGGAAAGCTCTCTTGGCTGGATTTCTCCGAACAACAGAACTAAAAAGGAGTGTCTCAACTCCACAGCTCAGTAACCATGAGAAAATGAAGAAAAACTTTACTTGCCTGGTAATGCTCTGTTTCACCTAGACAAGTCATAAGCCAAATTACTGTCACTTAAAAAGCTTTGGTTGCATCATACAATAATTCACTCTCATCTCATGGAAAAGTTGGGTGTTAGCAATATTTAACAGTATTAAAACTTAAAAGTATATTGTGCTTTGTCATTTAACAGAGGATTAGAAAAAGTAGAGTATTATTAATGACTATAATTACAAAGGAGTAACTTCCCAATTTAAAAAAAAGTCAATGAATGCTTTATTGTGTTATGACTTCAATAATTAACAGAGATTCCCTTTTATACCTGTAAATATAGAGGTAATTTAGAGTTTAGAAGAGTTTGTGTTTTTGTTTCTTTTCCCTATAAGGAACTTTGCCATTTAATATCACTTCTACAAAATATGATATTAGTATACACCTGTGTCTGGACCAAATATGTACACAGTTGAGCCTAAATCAAATGTCCCTTTCTCTGCCTTCTCCCTGGACTTTCAGGGAACACAACAGAGGTTCTAGAAAGAGTTTGTAAGTTGGTATCAGACAGACCTGAGTTTAAACCCATCTCAACTGCTTCCTAATTGGGTATATTACTTAATCTCTCCAAACTGGCAGTTTTTAGAAGGAGCACAATAACCCTAAGCTCTCAGAGTTGGTGTAAGACTCAGAAGGACCACGTTTATAGCTCTCATACTGATAAACTCTCCTATTGATGGAATAAAGCAATCTCAGACTCTGATTCCTAATTGGCTCAGGATCAATTTGGAGTCAAGACAGTTGTCCTCTGCATTCCTTATATCCCACCACTTAGGAAACCACTGAATCATGAATATATGTCTGATAGCTTACCTCTGCAGCATACCTCACTCCATCCACCACGTGTTCAGAGCCGTGATCATCAGCAGACCCCCAGTGAAGGTGAAACTGTCGCAACCGGTAGCTTCCAGTGAGAGGACCCCCACGCAAAACTAAACGCCAAGACATTTTAAATTGTTAGCAAGAAAAAAATATTTACACATGCTGCTATAATCCACATTATCTCCCTGAATTATTCAACAGGCCCATGTCCTCCAAGGAATTTTTTACAAATGTGTCGTTCAGTTTGCAGACAGGTATATAATTTTTATGTATATGAGGAATGAAAACAAATATTTTGAAAGGTTGGAGAGTCCATGATACAGATTTTTATGGGACATCTGGGAAATCACAACAGACATAGTGGTTTAGAAAGTAGAAGAAATTAGGAGTTCCTAAAGTAAAGAATGAGTCTGTTTATTGGAGGATGTCAGCCTCTCTGAATAAGGATATGATATGTAAAGAGAGCCATCTTGAACTTGGTGGAGTAGCCCAGCACAATGGTTAGAGAACAGGCTCCAGCACTGAGAAGACCGAGGCTCGTGCTCTTACTCTGTGATCTTGCATCAACTCTATTTCAAAGCTGTAGCTTCCATGTCTGTCACCTCAAGATACTAATGCTCCCTTCTGCTAATGCTGTTTTGAAAATAGAAGAAAAGTTGAATACAAAGAACTTATCACTGCCTGGCATACAATCAGCATGCTGGACATGTTAGCTATTATTACTATTCTATTGTTTTTAGGATAACTACAAAAAATTGGCCAAGTAAGCACATCTTCTGTACTTGAATTCTAACTTTCCAGGGAAACCTGGAATACAGGACAAAATTAACTCTTTTTTGGCAACAGAATCATATCTTAAGTATATAGAAAAGCTTCTTAAGAGAAAGCATAGCTCTAAACTGTCTCCTCCTAATTAATTTTTATTGGGCATGTTTAAAGGATATGGGGGGATAAGAAAGCATTGGGTGTTCAATACACCGTATGCATTACTAATCTCCCATCAACACCCAGTAGAAGTGTTAAATTGTGAGCTGCAGCCTTAATAATAGTTTGATTTAAATGACTCTCCTCTTCAGAGATTTCAGATAGGTAAACAGAGATACGAAGATAGAGATATCTCAAAATTGTCAGGAACAATCTGTCTTAGATAAGAAACAAAAGATGCTATGGGGCGCCTGTCTGGCTCAGTCAGTAGAGCATGTGACTCTTGATCTCAGGGTTGTGAGTTCAAGTCCCATGTTCGACAGCGAGCCTACAGAAGCGAAAGATGTTAAGGTGTATCACGTGCAGTTTTCTACAAACAGCAAGGGAAAAAAGGAAAAAAACATCTGTCTAAAGCACATCCCTCATTGAGCTATACTGTGGGAAAGAAATGATCCAGACTGCTGTCTGTATTAACCAGTATAACTGAACTCATTTCTTCCTTACTCAGTTTGACTCAGCTGAAGTTGAACATCAGTGATGAAGAGTTAGTGTGGTTAGGATCAGCAAATCTGGGACTAGTCCCAGCTCAGCTACTGAATTATGTGATCTTCCAGAGCTCACTTAAGCCTCTGTGGGCGTCAGCTTTCTTGTCTCTATTTGTGTTCATTTGTCTGTCTATTTTTAATTAGGAGATTGGACTGGATGCTCCTTAACTTCTACAATTATCAAAATTACCAAGGAAAAACACTGAACATGTGCAATAAAATTTTGGGGGAAGATTGAATGAGTGGAGGTTTCTTTAGATTATTTGGATCCAGATTTCTGTACAATAAATAAAGTTAGCTATTTCCAAAGCCCTCTGAAAAATAAAAGAGAAGAAGTATTTACATCAGACTTGAGGGCTTGCTCTTCTGTTAGTTACACTGTTATAAACAGAGTAGTTTTACTGCTTTGAGTCTCCCACTGAACAGTGTTCACGGGGGCAGGGACTCTGATTGGGTCCCTGCTGGACCCATCACCTAAGCACGGTAACTATCATAGAGCAGATGCATGATAAATATTTGATGAATGAATGAATAAAACATTTGATCTGTCTTTAAACAAGCAGTCAAAGATGATTCAAAGATAAATTAATTTAAAAGGCACATTTCCCTAAGTGACTCCATACAGCATGGATGCAATGGCATTCCAAATGAAAAGAAATCAATTCTTTTTTCTTTATTTAAATTCAAGTTAGTTAACATATAGTGTAGTTTTGGTTTCAGGAGCGGAATTTAGTGATGCACCACTTACATATAACAGCCAGGGCTCATTACTTCAAGTGCCCTCCTTAATGCCCATCACCCATTTAGCCCATCCTCTCACCCTCCTCCCCTCCAGCAACCCTCAGCTTGTTCTCTATAGTTAAGAGTCTTATGGCTTGCCTCCCTCTCTGTTTTTCATTTTATTTTCCCTTCCCTTCCCCTATGTTCATCTGTTTTGTTTCTTAAATGTCACATATGAGTGACAGCCTATGATAATTGCCAAAGAAATCAACAATTCTATTGTCCTTTTTTTCCCTTACTGTAGTATAATAAGATCTGAGCTGAAACAAAAAGTCATTCCCTCACAGATAAAAAGCAGATTAGAGAGCTTGAGTAATCAGTGTGGAATTAACTTTGGGAGAAGATGCAAACAAGCTGGCTCAAGAGAAAGAAAGTGATACCAAAACACACACACGGTTAGGGAAACATGCAAGAATCACGGCTGATCTCTGGAAAGCCTGCTCAGAATCCAGGGTTTAAAGCCAGATTAGCATAGCTCTGCTAGTTAAGCAACAAAGATTGCCTTACACTCTACATATCTATACTCCACATGTGAGTGTTTCAACTAAAATATCCAAACCGGGACCATGATCAGCAAATGTCTACTTGTGAAGAAAATATTCTCTTGAAGCAGAGCTCTTTTTAAGAAACACAGGGTGGGGAAAAGTGAGTCAAAATATTAAGGCTGATTTATCGCCGACTTTGAGATAGTCTATAAGAAAATAATGAAACTATAGTATGAAATGAATACGGGCAACAAAAATTATTTTTAAGGAGAATGACTCAGTGTTTTCAAGGGTCAAATCATTCATCTTCCTCTGCAACCTAGAAGAGTAAATAAATATTATTGTTTCCATCTTATATCTGAAAACAAATAATCATTTCTCCAAAATCACCCTTGGTATACGTGTCCACTTATCCTTTCATTCAGAATTTTTCTTAAATCTATTCCCAATAAAACACTCATGTAAGAGGTCTACAGAGATTAAGAAACCTGAGTTAAATGCCATAAAAGTTTGGGAAATTTTTAATATCTTAGAAAAAAGGTCCTCGTCATTTGTTATATGCTACAAAGACCAACAATGTTGTGAAACTAGAAATGTATATGTTACTCCCTTGAATTTGACTTTAATTGTTAGAAATTTGCTAACCCTACTTATTTAATGAAACTACACTGTTGTCAGTGGCCTTGAATGCTAAGCAGGGCTTGCAACGAAATCAGAAAAAAAATTTAAAAATTAACACACTTGTCTGTGCATGTATGCATGTATTTATGCATGTATTACATGCGTGTCTATGCATGTATGCATGTGGTCTGTCTATCCCACCAGCATACAAACTCTTTTAAGGCAGAATCTGTCTTGTTCTCTTGAATCTCTAGTGCCTAGACAGTGTCTGCATCCATAAATATCACTAACATAAAATAGGAAAAAGACTTCATCTGTAGAAGCAGTTCTCCATAATCTTTGGTTTATAAGGTGACTACTGAGTAAGTGACCTAGGAATTGCTAAAGAACATGTTCTTATGACCATGAATCTAATGGAAGTTCATAGACTAATCGCTGTGTGGTAAACAGTTCTGTGAAGTAAAGCTACGTGAATAGCACATCTGTATTTTGCTTGGAATCTAGAAAGAGAGGAACGAAATGGCACAAATCTGCCAGGATTACACTATGAGAGAGAGACCAAGGCCATAAATGTTTCCAGTCCCTGGGGCCTGAATTCTTTATGGAGTCAGGAAAGTCTTCATTAAGTCTGGCTTCTTTTGCTCTGCGCATATGCACACCATGTTACTCTCTCATTGCTCATTCATTCAATGATTCTGAAGAGCTTACTATGGGCCTGCAACTATGTTCAATGCTAAGTTGGGATGCTGAGTAAGGTCATCCCTATCCTCAATGAACTTACAGTCTAGTGAAGGAAACATCATTACACTAAAACTTTGTAATATCTACATTGTCACAAATCACCAATTCAGTTTCCTAAGATCTTGGCTTCTGGGAGGAATCATACAACTAAGGTGTCCTTCCTCCATATCTTTTTCCTTTTTTTTTTTTTCTTTTCTAACGTATTAACTTCAGATCTTGTGAATTTGGTTGATTTCTCGTAGTTACCTAGAACTAGAAAACTAGAACTTGATAACTAGATTGTAACTGAGAAATTAATAATTTCTAGAGATGAAAATTAAAGAATAAACACTGAATTCATCAACTCACTGGTGTTCCTAGGAGACCTTTCTTCACAAGAAAATCCGCTTCCTTTTGACATCTTTAAAAAAGTTCAGCACAACATATCTCTACATGGTAAGGATACAGGCCTGTTATGTATTATGCTTTATTATTATTAGTTATTAGTAGTTATTAAGTGCTTACTATATGCCAGGAACTCTTTTATTAAAATATAAAAATTAGTACAACAGCCATTAAAAATTAAATATTCAAACAATGGATAATCCACTAATACTTAGGTGTCAAATGGTAAATATTAATTGATTTCTGGTGGTTTGTAATTTTGTTGGGACTTCACCTATGTAGACTAATGTGTCCTGTACCATAATGCCATATCAATTTTCTAGGTCCTCCAGGAAACAACATACCAAAAAAAAAATGTTTTTAACTGAAACACACATTTACTGAGTACCTTTTGTGTGCAATGTACCATGCTAGGTAGAAGAGTAAGACATAGCTATTGCCCACAGGGAGTTTTCAGCTGAGAGAGAACCAAATGGCAGTTACAACCCAGAGTGGGAAGTTCTGTGATAGGGCAAGCCTGGGATGCCACAGGAAGAGTTGTGGGGCCAGTCAGGTGAGATTCCCAGAGCTGAGATCCTGTCTGAGTACAGAAAGACCAGGAGCTAGGGTGAGAATGCCCTTGTCTTTCCTTACCAGATTATTATCTCTCCCCTACCACGGCCAACAGGACTTCTTCCCCCAAAGTTTCATATCCTCCTGCCCCCTTTTTATTTTATTTATTTATTTTTTAAAAGGATTTTATTTATTTATTTCACACAGAGAGAGCACACAAGCAGGCAGGGCGACAGGCTGAGGGAGAGGGAGAAGCAGACTCCCTGCTGAGTAAGGAGCCCAAAGGGATCAGGAACTGAGCCAAAGGCAGATGCTTAACCAACTGAGCCACCCAGACGCCCCTGCCCCCTTTATAAAGGACGATTAAAATTCTAATGGGTGACGCACCAGAGGTTAACCACACGGAATGCAACTTCCCAGACAAAGAAGCCCTACAAGGACCATGAGGAAGGTTTCATGTCTGTGGTTTCTTGATCGGTGGGATTCAGAGTTAATTTTGGTCAAGAATGGCTTCTTTACTAAATGGAAACTGTTTTCTTCAAATCAAAGTGGTTTGCTACAGAAAGTATCTTGTGTTTTTTGTAGTTTACCAAGGAAAAAGAAAAGCCAACAATTTATTTTAACTATAGTGGTTTCTACTTTTTCACTGATTTAATACCCAGAATAACCATGAAACATTCTCTTTCAATTTATCTTGAAAGAATTCTCTTTCAATTTATCTAAAAAGAATGAGACTCATGACCCATATTTATGTAGTTTCTGTCTCAGAGGGTACAAAGTACTTTACAGACATTTCCAATTAACCCTGGTAATTTCACTGTGATCTAGATAAGAGAGAAACCTTCACATGGGGGAGAGGGCACACATTACCAATCACAGACACAGTGTCAAATCTGGAAACACAAACTGATTCCCCTGGGTTAACCCAAAGTAGAGGGAAAATAGGAGGAAGAGGGAAAGAGACAGGGAGAAAGAAGAAGAGAAAAGGAGAGAGAGGATGGAAAAGGGAGAGGGAGAGAGAAAACTTAGGTCATCATCAAGCAAATTAGAGTAGGAATTTTTTATGACTAAGGCAGCCCACATTTATAAATAAAAAAACTTTGGGGCACCTGGGTGGCTCAGTCGGTTAAGCATCTGACTCTTGGTTTCAGCTGAAGTCATAATCTCAGGGTTGCGAAATCAATCTCCAGGCTCAGTGGGGAGTCTCCTCGAGATTCTCTCTCTCCTTCTGCCCCTCCCCCCACTCATGAGTTCTGTTTCTCTCTCCCTCTCTCTAAAATACATAAACCTTTTTTAAAAAAAGCTTAAAGTTTTAGGTGAAGTACAGTTAATCACTTCTTACTCTAAAACTAGGAGTGGGTAGCCTCAAGTTTTTATGTTTGAGATATATACAGTACCAAACTATGATTATGAGTGATGTAAACTTTATACTCAGAATCCTTGGACTATTTAAAATGTGCCCATCAACCATATATATTAATACAGATTCATAAAACTAAGGGCTTGAAGAAAAGATAATTGGATATAGTATATAAAAAGCAAGTTCCCCTCTCCCCCCCAAAATTAAAAATACCACGTCTTAATCTTTCTTTGTGCATTTTTCTTCAATGCTCTGATGAAAATACATCTTTTATGAATTTGACATATATGAGAAATTTTGTGGGCTTATAACTTTTGCTAATGATATAGTATCACATAAATACAGAATATTATTACTAACCTAAATCTGAGCTTAATGAATAAATCTTCTTTCAATTTAGGATTCTTATAATTTAACTATATTTTTCATGAATAGAGCAATACACCATCATTCTAATATTAGACTAAAAATAAAAATAATTTGTCAGAAGCCTTAAGAAGTATTACAAAATTCAATTCTCTCTAATATTCTCTCTTATCTAAACTTTAAACTGGATATCACCCATTCCTTGGGAGTTGATAATGCTTGAAGAAGGATTAAATGTTCATTTTAAGGAAAGTCTCTTTTTCTACTTCATCTAGTTATCAAATTAACAAATAAACTAAAGTTTTATTTGGTTGGTCCATGACTTACAGTATGAAAGACATTATCCCATGAAATAGTCCAATAAAACTTTTATTACAAGTTCTAGCAAAGTATTGATAAGTAACACACAATGCATAGGTATTTCAAATATGAAAGATAAGAAATCACAGTCCAATCATCCAAGACCCTCATCCCCCACCAAAAAAAAGAACCAACCTGATTTGTCCTCTGTGTCATCAAAGTCAACGCTGAAGGAATGGCCACTATTACTGATGATTTTGGCTGAGTTTGCATCATACTTGATACTAAGAGGTCGCAGGGAAGAGTCATATTTCACTTCTTTGGTTTTAATCTCAATTGGAGATTGCTGATCCCCATCAGCAATAGGGAAAAATTTATTCCAATGAATAGGACCTTAAATATATAGGACCAAAAGAAAAGAACTAAATAAGTTATTTCCTTTACCAAACAAATGCACTGTGCGTCAGTTGAAGGAAAAACAAATAAGATCATCATCTTCAGGACCTTTACATCTAATTTTTTTTTTACAAGACTAGTTGCTTTTATTATGCATATGAAAACCTCCTGGTCTGCCTTAATTCATTTGTAGCATTCAATTAACCCTTATGGACAAAAAGCATGTAAGTTTTAAAAAGTACTTTCTAGGGACGCCTCTGTGGCTCAGTCGGTTAAGCATCCCATTCTTGGTTTGGGTTCAGGTCATGATCTCGTGGGTCATGAGATCAAGCCCTATGTGTGTTGGGCTCCCTGCTCAGTGGGGAGTCTGCTTGAGATTCTCTCCCTCTGCCTCTCCCCCACCCCCTGCATACACGTGTGCTCTCTCTCTCTAAAATAAGTAAATCTTTAGAGGGAAAAAAGTACTTTCCAAAGGTACCTTTCTACCAAACTACAAACGACAGCACAATTCATCACTGAAAACAATAAGATTTAGTCTCAGCTCCAAGAATGATCTGTGTAGCTCCAGCGGTCAACAAGTTCATGAGATGAAAGAATTAATGGAACTGAGAAAGCTGTGCAGCAAAAAAAGGGTTCAGTTCTTAAAAATGCTATTCCTATTTCTTTCCTCTATCGTTCACTGTTGTCCTCAGGTGCCACGTAAGCCTCACTCAGTTGCCTCTGATGTGCAACAGGCATACTAAGGAAATGCATAAATTTTTCATACAGCATAATCCAAATAAAATAGCTGTACCACATCAGGAAATGTAATATTGTTGATTATCTTCAGCGGAGTCAGGTAACAATTTCTTTCTTTCTTTCTACATTTCAGAAGGGCCTTCTGAGGTTATTTTGCCAGTGTTACATTTGAATTCCAACACAAGGGACAATTGTCATCCTGATCCTCTATTCAAAAAGTCAAAATTGCATCTAGTTCCCACATCGGACATATTTTGTAAATTGACATGAACCAATAAGCGGGCAATTCCCTTGTCTACACTCTTCATTTTTCTGGGAGACTTGATTCAAGTTCTGCCTCCCAAAATCAAGAGCAAGATTGCAGCTTCAAGTAACCTCTTACTCATTTCAGATATGAGTAGTCACTTTATAGGTTATAGGCTCTTATGTCTACTATGCCTGCAATTCACGCAACTACCACCAGGGCGGCAGAGCACAGGGCTACTGATTAAGCTTTTCCCTATTTCACTACTTGATTTCTCTAACATTCAAGTACTTATTAAAATGACACAGCATGACAATTAAACATTTGTTACAACAACAAATTTTTTTAAAGGTTTTATTATTTATTTGAGAGAGAGCGAGACTGGGGAAGAGAGAGAGAAGAAGAATGAGTGGGGAGGGGCAGAGGAACAGTGAGAAGCAGGCTTCTCCTGGAGCAGGGAGCTGGACATGGGTCTTGATCGCAGAACCCTGGGATCATGATCTGAGCCAAAGACAGTTGCCCAACCAACTGAGCCATCCAGGCGCCCCACGACAAATATTTTTTAAAGATAAGATTTAGAATGACATTTCAAGAAATGCAAATATATCACAATTATCACCAGCTTCAATCTCTAAATCTAATGCTCCGAAGGAGAAAGCTTAAGCTCTTTCCTTCGCATGTGCTTCAGGTATAAAAAATCAGAGCCTGAATATATAACTATACACACAACTTAAAAGCTCTTCTCTTGCGAATCTGACACTTTGGACTTCAAAGCAACTTGAACATCAAAAGTCCTTGCCTACAACTTATTACAGAAAAGGCATTACATTTCCTGATTTATTAAGTACTCTAGCTTACCTTTCTAGTACTTTCTCTGCACAATCTAGTCTTTGCTTTAAGTGAAAAAATTTTCCTATCTCACTGTCACCAAGTATGACTTAACCTGATGAGAATTAGATTTTGAATATGTGATGCATAGATCACAAAATGTTGTTGACTTTTTTCTTTCTCTTCCTAATTCCTTTACTTCCTATTTCCAGTCCTTTATAACAAGAATAATTTTTAAAAGCAGAGGCAACCCAAAATAAAATAAAAATAATCCCATTTTGCATAAATTATTCAATATCATTTATTAACCACCATAATGGGTTCATTTCCCTGCCTCTTAAAGAGGCCGCTTTTTGAAAATTTTTCCAAAACATCCAACTTTTAAACCCATTTAAACATAGTTCTTAAGTAGAGATATATAGTGATTCTTCCACCGAATCAAGAACTTTTGAATATCTATAGAGACATGTAGTTTTCAGTAAGTGTCACATTCCCTAAACTGAACCAATAAAACTATCACAGGTTAGTGCCAAGAACTTAAAAGTTTTTGGTGAAGGTGATCCCCCCTTCCAATGCCTCAACTGATGGTGTTCCATTTTATCATTGCTACTATACCCAGTTTAAGTTTCCTTTTATCTGCTCATTCACTGCTTCTGTCAGGGTAAACAGAAAACAAGCAACCAAACTTGCCCAGTCAGGATTCAACATCTTTCCAGTAGGATTTTGCCACAGTTGATCTACTTACAGGCACAGTCCTCAGAAAGCTATTGCATCTAAAAGCAGGAAATGGCCCTATAATTCTTAGCAGAAATACAAAATCACTCTTTGGTAGTGACTTTTCTGAGATGGATTTTTTAAATTTCTGAAGATGAGCTCCTTTGGAGCCACTATTTTCTAACATATAAAAGTATTAAAGACTGATCAGTACTCATTGATTGAAAATTCCCTTTTTTTCCTAACTATAGTGAGGGCACTGTCGATACCCAGTAACTATTAAATAACAAAAATTAAAATTATTCCAGCAGAGAGAGAAATTAAAAGAAATTTGTTTTGTGTTTTTCCCCCAAACATAAATTGGAAAGTAGCAAAAGTGTGAGATTATAATTATAGTTTCAGTCAAAAAGAAATTTACCTAAATTATACCTTTTATTATTAAAGTTCTAAATTTCACATGCTGCCATTTTTAAACTGGCAAGTTAATCATAACCTCAAAAAGGCTACAATTACAAATGAAGCTTTTCTGTTTCTTTGTGAATAAACTTTCTATAAAATTCGACTGTATGGTACTGTTCAATAATACACATGTTAATCCAAGGAATGTACTACAGATCTAATTTTGACAGTGATTCACTATCAGGCTTTCTTGGTATCACTTTGCGATTATTTCAAATAATGGTTATTTTGATGATTTAATATATAGAAGAAGAAAAGTATACATCTTATTATTACTGTCACTCCCATCAATAAATACATGTTCACCAACATGCTAAAATTTGAAGGATCCTCTGCCTCTGCAAGGAGAATGTGTGAGAGGGAGAAAGAGTGAAGAAGTAGCCTGAAATACAACTTCATTTTTTTAGAAAGAACCTAAGTCTTCCTAAAGCTAACAGTACCAAATTGCCATGGCAATATTTTATAGTAACAGTTATTAAGAAAATTGCAGTATTTTGGTTGCCATGAAGGCAACTTAAATCTTCAGAGTTGCAATTCAATTATTAAAATTTCCTACGTATAGCTTCAAATGTTTTGCACGATTTGTTTCCGAAGTGAATAATTAACTTAAAAAATTGAAAGCGAACTTGTCCTTAATTCATTAAAGTATGTCATCAGACTTCTAATCTCCGTGCCTTTAATTGATAAGTAGTCGTTACTAGAGAAAGTCCTTGGCTTTTCAAAGGAAAGTGAATGGACACGTAACGAAGATTTCGGGGTCTGGGGAATCTTCACAGGGCTAACTTACGCCAACTCTCACCCCCACCATCAACACCCGCTAAAAGACTGCTTTTCCTGTCTACACAAGACTCAGCCTTCTCTCCACTTCCTGCATTCAGCTCTGGGGAAAGCTGACCAATTTAAAGAAGAACCAAAAAGTTTCTCGCCAAGTGCGGAACCAGCAGTGTGTGTTCTGTCCCCCACAGCCGCCCCCTGAGCAAAGCCCTCCCTCTAATCTGCAGAAGGCGCTCACCGTTGTGCTCGCCGTATCCCCAGCTGAGCCGCGACATGGTCCCTCGGGTGGGAGGCAGAGGAAGATGTGGCAGGGCAGCGAGAGGAGGGAGCGAGCGGGGAAAGCACGCGAGCTGGCGAAGGCGGTGGCCAGCCTAGGGAGGGTCCGCCCGCCGCCGCCTGGCAGAAAGGGAGCGCTGAAACCCCGGGGCCAGGGCGCTAACGACCTCGTCCGCCAGGGGGCAGCGGCGTGCAGGAAGGTGGCCGCACGAGTGAGGGCTACCCAGGGCGGTGGCGCGGAGCTGGGTGCAGGGGCACGAGTTTGAACTCCAGAGAACCAGAGTGGGTTTGATAGAGAGGCAGAGGGGAAGGGTGGGAGGAGGCAAAGAAAGAGAGAAGGGTTTCTAGGGGGGATTTTCTGCCTCCTGAAAAGTAGTCACCCCGGGAAAGTGTTGCTTAGAGGGCTATCCTGGGAATAAATGAATCACCTGGGCCTGAAGCTGTCAGGCTGGGAGGTGGGGCTGCTAGTGGAGACAAGGTCGTTGACGGTAGTGGTGGTGGTGATTACAAGTACAAAACAATAATGACAATGGCAACAGCCACAAAAATAATTTAGTTGCTATTCATTAAAGGCTTACCATAGGCCAGTGTCGGAACCAAGACGTTTACCCGCATTTTGCCATTAGATCCTCGATATTCCTTTGAGGAACATAGTATAATTGCCCCAGAGGCTTAAAAGAAGCTAAGTAACCCACCCCGGGTCACGTAGCTAATAGGCGCCAAGAATTCCTATTAAAAAGGGTCAGATGTCCCTTCCCTTCCCCAACCTGGCTCCACTGCCTATTCTTCCTGTTCCCTTCCTGACTCTCACTCTGCAGGCTGTGGCTTGAGGAGTGAGGGAACCAACCCGATTATTGATTCCTGGTCCAGAAGTTCTGCTGCCCTTTTGTCCCCACTCAGAGGAGGGTGTTCAGTCTGTCTTGTCTTGGATGCATGGTAGGCTTGCTGTCCTAGGGCTGAAAGCTGAGCTGAACTGACTGCAGAGCCTTGAATTTCTGTCCTGGAGTAGTGGGTGTTCTGGGCTCAGAGTGAAAAACAAAGAGAAGTCTGCGACCTGCCAGGATTATAATTACTGTTCCAGCTGCAGAAGGGTTTGAGTTGGGTCAATTTGAAATTTCAAATTGAACTGTGCAATATTATTTATGGACAAATTAATGCAAAGAGTTTCTCCATGGTCATGAGCCTCCATAAGAGATATAAGGGTGGCTTTTCAACTATCATTTTCCACTTTCTCTCGCCATCCACAAAGCAGCTGCTTAATGTGGTAACTGCAGGTCCCAGGAGGGTACCTCTTTTGGTAACCAGCATATTGTTTAGGGACTACTAAATAAAAATCAATTTGAATGATTCTTCTTTAGACCTGACCTAAATACCCCATCGTGCAGCCTGCACCTCCTCCTGCTTCTGTAAATTTTAATGAGGTTAGAATGCAATGGAAAAAAATTTTTATACAGCCATAAGTACAATAAACTTTATGCTCCTCTTATACCTAAGGGAAAGCACAAACTTTCTCTTCCATATTCTCTGGCACAATTGGGTTCATTTATGCTGGCGTAATAGTGGCCAAACTTTCAATAAAAGTTTTATCTATATTCACTTTCATTACAAAAGACAAAATACATATATGTATATATTTATATGTGAACATATATTAAAGTACTGTGCTCCTAAATATACAAAAAAATTCTTGAAACTCAACAATAAGACAAAATGTTTCAAAGTCCTTAACAGACATCTTACCAAAGAAGATATAAAGATTGTAAATAAGCACATGAAAGATGCTCCACATCGTATGTCATCAGGAAAATACAAATTAGGACAATAATGAGATACTATTACATACCTATGAGAATAGTGAAAATCCAGAACACAGACAACACCAAACGTTGGCAAGGCTGTGGAACAACAGGAACTTTCATTCATTCGTGATGGGAATACAGAATGGTGCAGCCACTTCAGAAGACAGTTTGGCAATTTCTTACAAAACTAAACATACTCCTACCATATGATCCAGCTATCACAATACTTAGTATTTATCCAAATGAATTGAAAAGTTATAAAAATCTGTACATAAAATCCACATAATAATCTGCACATGGATGCTTATAGCAGCTTTATTTATAATTGCCAAAACTTGAAAGCAACCAAGATGTCCTTCAGTAGGTGAATGGATAATTAAACTACGGTACATCCAGGCAACTGAATATTATTTAGTACTAATAAGAAATGAGCTATCAAGATGGGATCAGGAAGGAGACAAACCATAAGAGACTCCTAAACTCACAAAACAAACTGAGGGTGGCTGGGGGGTAGGGGTGGGTAGGGATAGGGTGGCTGGGTTATGGACACTGGGGAGGGTATGTGCTATGGTAAGGGCTATGAAATGTGTAAGCCTGATGATTCGCAGACATGTACCCTGGGGCAAATAATACATTATGTGTTAATAAAAAAAAAAAAAAGAGTACACTTAAAAAAAAAAAAAATATGAGCTATCAAGCCATGAAAAGACATAGAAGAAACTTAAATGTCATATTGGTAAATGAAAGAAGCCAATCTGAAAGGACTACATAGTGTATGATCCCAACTATATGACATACTGAAAATGGCAAAACTATGGAGACAGTACGAAGATCAGTGGTTGTCAAGGAGGGGGTGGTGCTGAGTAGACAGAACACAGAGGATTTTTAGGTCAATAAATATACTCTGTTTGAGGGGCACCCGGGTGGCTCAGTGGGTTAAAGCCTCTGCCTTTGGCTCAGGTCATGATCTCAGGGTCCTGGGATCAAGCCCCGCATTGGGCTCTCTGCTCAGCAGGGAGCCTACTTCCCCCTCTCTGCCTGCTTCTCTGCCTACTTGTGATCTCTCTCTCTCTGTCAAATAAATAAATAAAAAATCTTAAAAAAAAAAATACTCTGTATGAGGGGCACCTGGGTGTCCCAACGCTTGATTTCAGCTCAGGTCATGATCTCAGGAATCGAGATGGAGCCCAGCATCAGGCTCTGTGCTGGGCATGGAACGTGCTTAAGATTCTCTCTCCTTCTCTCTCCCTCTCCCTCTGCTCCTCACCACGCCCCCTTCCCTTTCTAAAAAAAATACTCTGTATGATATTACAATGATGAATAAATGTCATTATACATTTGTCCAAACCCAGAGAATATCAAAGACCAAGAGTGAACCCTAAGGTAAACTACGAACTGTGGGTGATAAGGATTTAAGTTCATCATTTGTAATAAATATAGCCTCTGGAGGAACAAGTTGATAATGAAGGAGGTTAAGCATGTTGGAGATTATATGGGAACTCTCTGTACCTTCCTCTCAATTTTGTTTTGAACCCAAAATTACTCTAATAGTTTTTTTTAATTAGCAAAATAAACTCACAAAATACTAATGAAGTCATGTAAAACACACAAACACACACGCACACACACACAAACACACACACAGAGGAGGTAGCACGTAGGAGGTCCACTGCCAAATTTGGGACAATTTGGCAATCAAAAAGAATAATAATAGTAATAGACTGTGACTTCCATTCCCCAAAATATCCATGGGTCCATAGTGATACTGAAAGAGAGAGAAAATGCTTCTTTATGAGAGAATGCAAGCTACTAAATACAGATAAAGTGGTAGAATTATAAAACAATCACTTTTGCAAGGCCAGTGTAATATCTGGTTCAGGTAAGGATCAGTCACAAGTGCTAAAACTTCTAGGTGAAATGCTATTAGGCATGAGGATTTTCACTCAGCCTGGGATTAAGAGACAAAATACATGTCACAACAAAACGTAACGTGTGACCCTCAACCAGATCCTGGGTTGGAAAAAAAGACACAATCCCTGATTTGGAGACAGTTAAAGAAATGTAAACACAGACCACATATAGGTGATATTATTGAATTGATGTTAATTTTCATAGGTGTGGTGATGGTACGGGCAATAATTTAAGAGATGAACGCCAAAGCAATAGGGCCAAAGCACCTTCGTGTCTGCGACTGATTCTCAGATGCTTCAGTCAATAACTGGTGAATCTAGCTGAAGGATGTTTGGGTTCTCATGTTACGACTCTTACAATTTTTTATAGGTTTTAATTTTTTCCAAAAAAATCTGGGGTGACGGAAACCTCGTACTTCCTCCAATTAATGACCCATTACCTTGCTAAATAACCTTTTATAACTAGGTGTGGGTTTTCTCCTTAACAAAGAGCTTTTGTCTCCAGGTTCATAACCATGAAGTTTAAACAAGTAGAGGAAGATTAACACTGGCCAGAGAACCCAGGATTCCTGACCAAACATGTGGTCATAATCTCCCCTTCACTCTTGATTCAATTAGATCCAGTTCAAGCTTCCTTTGCAACAAAGCATGCTTAAGTCAGACCACTTCTTCAGTGATCAGACACTGTATGTTATGAACAGCACCTGTAAGTTATAACTCTAGCTATAAAAATATTTCATTAAGGATGGTAACATATTAAGAAAATACCAAAGTATGAATTAATATTATTCTATTAGGGCATACACACACACACACACACACACACACACACACACACACACAGACTCTTCCTCTGAAATGCACATTTTTTCAAAGATTCTTTTTAGAAACTCTGACTGTGAACCCAAGTGGCTATTATCATCTGGCTTTTCTGGGCAGTAAACTGAGATAAACAAGGTTCCTCAGTTACCTAGAGAGACAGGCCACACGTTTGGGGACATAGCCCCAATCTGCAGAGTCCCAAATCCAAGGTGTTCCAGTCTGTGCCCATTTCTTTCATTCAAGTCCTGTGATTTGCACAGCTGGGACTTATTAACCACAGGAATGTCTTATCATTTGATATCTTATGGAGAGTGTTGGTTTTATGGAGCTGATACTATGTGGTGGTTTCGATTAGCTGATACTATGTGGTGGTTTCGATTTCTTTAATTTCCCATTCCTAAGGTTATCCTAAGGTTATTCTAAGGTTAGGATTGTGTAAGGCAATCTCCTAAAGGGGCTAAAGGGACTTGCCCAAGTGACCCAGGTTTCATGCCAAGATGGGAATACTCTGACCAGACTTCAATGAATCACCTCTTAAGTCACTTTCCAGATGATAACTTTCAGAAACTGGAGCCAAATATTGTGTCCTGTATTGTCAGACAAGAGCGTACATTGCCAAAACCCTACCTTCTACATTTTTTGTTCTTTTGTTTAATCCCATACAGTCTTCTAACAAGAATTTATCACACCCTATTTTATAGTGTTTCATATCTTACTTGAGCATATTATAAAAGTAGATAAAGCAGGAAAGAGAAAAGGAGAGAGCTAAGATTGTTTAAAAGGAAACAAATTTGTATAGACATCAGATCAGTGTTGAAAAGCCTAGGTAATTCAGGGCAAAATAATTCAACTGTCAAAGAATTTAATTAATCGTTATTAGCTTGGAATGGCTAATTTGGAAAGAAGTCAGTTCCACTCTATTGCTGTCAACTCTTTGAAATATAACAACAGACAGAATGAGAAGTGCTAACAGGCATTCTGTTATCAGCACTTGTAAGGTTTACCTACCCCCTCTTCTGTCCTCTAGGGAAGGGCAGTGTGTTCTCTCAAGAGCAATACCCAAATCCCCAACTCACCATCAAGCAAGGTTTGATAGATCCCTCACTCCAAGAAGTTCTCTGCTAGATACCACCATTTTACCACAAAGATTTGCTGCACTAGCCCTACCTAGCAAAACCTCCCACTCCCACCAAACATATACCATTATATCCTTTATAACCTATGTGACCAACTCCTCTTCCTCTTGATCATTGCCATCAGCATACTAATATGTTCTAGAATTTCCTCTTTTTAGAGGGAAAATCTCTCCCTGAACATACACATAGCTCCCATTTGCTGCCCACCCATACTGTCTGGTGTTCCTTGGGTTCTTCTATACCCAACTGTATTAGTAACGTTTCTCCAGAAAAACAGAACTACACTTTTGTGTGCGTGTGTGTGTGTGTGTGTAAAAGAGATTTTGTATAAGGGATTGGCTCACACAGTTATGGAGACTGACAAGTCCTGCGATTTACAGGATGAGCTGGCAAGCTGAAAACTCAGGAGAGCCAATGCTGTAGCACCAGTTTGAAGGCTGGCGGGCTCAAGAACCTGGAAGAGCCAATGTTTCAGATCATGTCTGAGGGCAGGAAAAAACCAATATCCCTCCCTGTTCAAAAGCAGTCAGGCAGGGGGAATTCTGCTTAACTCAGGAGAGGGTTAGCCTTTTTATTCTATTCAGATCTTCAACTGATTGAGTAAGGCCCACCCACATTAAGGAGAGCAATCTGCTCCACTCAGTCTACTGGTTTACATGCTAATTTCTTTCAAAAAACACCCTCACAGAAATACCCAGGAAAATGGTTGACCAAATATCTGAGCATCCTGTGGCCCAGTCAAGTTGAGACATAACATTAACCATCACACCAACCTTTAAATTTTAGGGGTTTGGGACTTTCTATTAGGATCTCTTCTCTCTCTCTACTCTCATCCTAGGTACTTCCACTGTCCATAGACATCATCTACCTAGTTTAGAAATCTATTCCACCACTGTGCAAGAGAAATATGATGTGAGTCACAAACGCAAGCCATGTATATAACTTTAAATTTTCAACCAGTTACATTAAAAATAGGTTTAAAAAGTGAAGTATGTTTTAATAATTTATCTTATTTAACCCCATATATCCAAAATATTATTGTTTTAACATGAATCAATATAAAAAATATTAATGAGATTATATTAATATTAAAAATATTAATCGATGCATTCTCTCTCAGCTCTAAATTCACCATACGTTACCTGTTCTGTGATAACAGAGCTTTGAGAATGTATTCTTTGCAGCAAGCACAATGCTGATCTTTTTCCAGTAGGGGGACATCACAGGAGAGAGACTAGTTTCCTGGGTCTGGTATGCTGCATTTTGTTTTCTTCTTGCTCCCACTGGCTTCTGGCAGAGAGGGGTGTGGATGGACATGCAGGGGCACAGTGGCCCAGCCTCATACCAAGAGTGTGCAGTCTCTCAGCAAGTTCACAGCCCCAGCCGCAACCCAGTAACCCTCTCCTCAGAACACCCGAAGCAAACACCACACATCTCAGCTCTCCTGCCATCCTGTTGGCAAGCAGATGCCTCAATTCCTCTGCACACCTGCCCACCAGTCTCAGGCAACCTGCACCATGGTGCTTCTGACACAGACGCTGCCCTCTAGACTGTGTATCACCCTGCAGAGACATGGTTCCCAATGCTTAGTCCCTTTGCACCCCTGCATGCCAGACTTGGCCCACTGAACCCCAGAGGAGTGTCTCCTGCTTGCCTGGCAGCTATGGGCCAGCTCTAGCCTGGGCCAACCCATGAATTTCTCTGCCATTTGTCCAGTAGGCTACTACTACACCTCTCCAGTGATCTGAATCCCAACCTTGGAGGGGAGGGCAACTTCCAAGTTTGTCCTTCCTTGGAAACTCCCCCTTAGCCTAAGAATATTCTTTACAGTTCTCTTACATTTTATTCCTTGGTATAGTTAATTCTTTATGTCAACTTTCCCTGTTAAAAATTATTGTATGTGGGGCACCTGGATGGCTCAGTTGGTTAAGCAACTGCCTTTGGCTCAGGTCATAATCCTGGAGTCCCAGGATTGAGTCCGCAATGGGCTCCCTGCTCAGCGGGGGGTCTGCTTCTCCCTCTGACCCTCCCCCATCTCATTTTCTCTCTTGAATTCTCTCTCTCTCAAATAAATGAATAAATCTTTTAAAAAATTATTGTATGATTTTTTGTCTCCTGGTTGGACCTTAACTAACACAATTACATCTTTTACATTTTTTGTCTTACTAAGTCTTCTAAATCTGATGTGTATTTCACTCTTATAGAATATCTCAGTTCGGGCTAGCCCATTACAAGTGACTGATGGCCACATGTGGCGAGAGGCTACTATATTGGGCAGCATAGCTCTAGATCCACTGAACTGTATCCAACTGCTGCAACTTAAGGTGTCTGAAATGGAATCAGTTCTTTCCTCCCCATCCCAGTTTCCTTCCCAGTTTCTCTGTCTTATTAAATGGCACCAGCATCCACCCAATTGTGCAAGTCAGAAACTTAATAATCATACCGATTCTTGCTTTTCTAGTTCTCTCTTCCCCTCCAAATTTTGTCTATTTTAACCCCTAAACAACCAGTTGATATGACAAAGGAAAAAACAGAAAATTAAACTATAAATGTGAAACAAGATTCAAAAGATGAGTAATTTTTAAAAGGCCTTCATGCTATTTGTTCCTAATCAAAATCTCAGCTTCTTAAAAAGTATCAAGACTCCATCTCAATAAGAATGTGGTGAATTTGGCATGCTCATACACTGTTGGTAGAATTGTAAAATATATGGTCTTTCTGAAAACAATTTGGTAATTTAAATCAAGTATTTTAAGTGTTTATAACCTTAGGTTTTATTCCTAGGCAGGCTCCCCAAGAAAATAGTAGGAGATTCTCTCAAAGGTTTACGTACAAAGATGTTTATCACAATGTACTTATAATAGAATGTCAATGATAAGAGAGTTGAAGTAACTTATTATACATCAAAAAGACATAATTTTAGAAAGACATAAATATATTTTCAATGGACTTATTAATAAGTATATATGTTTATATTTACAGATCATAAATTTTTACCTGGAAAGAAATTCCAATTTTTAATAAATAACATAGCATAATTGCTTAGGAAAAAAGCTGCAAAGAAATATATTTTTGAAAGTCTGAGTGATAGAACTTATTCATTGTTCAAAACATTTATTAGATTACCTTTAGATGCTAGGCAGTTTTGGGGTGCCTGGGTGGTGCAGTTGGTTAAGCATCCGACTCTTGGTTTCAGTTCAGGTCCTGATCGCAGGGTCCTGATCTCAGGGTCATGAGATTGAGCCTCAAGAGTGCAGGCTCTGCACTTAGCATGGAGTCTGCTTAAGATTCTCTTTGCCTCTGCCCCTCCCTGCCTAAAATAAATGAAGGAATGAATGAATGAATAAATAAATAAAGAAATAAATCTTTTTTAAAAAAAGTAAAAAAATGCTAGGCAGTTTTAGGCACAAGGAATATAGCCACTGCACTCGTCAGCCTCCAAGATAGTCTTCAGTGATCCTCACCTCCTGGCATTTAACTCTTTGTGTAGTTTCCTTCTTTATGAATAGGATAGGGATATATGAAAATTAAACAGAGTGGAAGTGATAGTGTAGGACTTCTGAGTGTAGGTCGTAAAAGACATTGCAGTTTCCCCCTTGCTCTCTTGGATCACTCAGCCTGGTGGTAGCCAGCTTCCACATTGTGAGGACACTCAAACAGCCCTATGGAGAGGTCCTCCTGGAGAAGATTTCAGGCATCCTGGCACTAGTCAGCACCAACCTATAGCCACATGAGTGAGTTGCCTTGCAAGTAGATCCCTCAACTCCAGTCAAGCCTTCACATGACTGCCGCACCAGCCAACACCCAAATGAACCTCAGGAAAGACCCTGAGCCAGAACCATCAAGCCAAATCCCTCCCAAATTCCATACCCACTAAAATTATGAGATAGTAAATGAGGATTGTTGTGACTAAATTTTGGGGTGACTTGTTATACATTAAAAAACTAATATAGCAGCAAACAAAACCAGATAGAAGGCTCTGCCTGTATGGAGCTTACATTCTAGCAGGAGGAGACAGATAAAAAACAAAATGAATAAATATATGGTATCATATGGGATAATAATGGGGTAGCACAGAAGGAATGTAGGAAGACTTGGAACTTTATAAAAGTAGTCACAGAAGTCCTCACTGAGAAGACATCAAGAGAAGATCTGAAGAATGTGAGAAAGGAGCCTTGTAGATATTTAGGAGGACAGTGCTCCAGGCAGAGTGGTCCAGAAGGAGGAACACACCTGGCATGGATTACAGAACAGGAAGAAAGCAGTGGCAGCAAGGGGAGGTCACATATGGCTTCAAAGGCTATAGTAAGAACTTTGGTCTTGATTCTGAATGACGTGGGGAACTTTGGGGATTCTGAGCTGAGGAATGACATGATTTGATTAACATTTTAGCAGGATTCCTCTAGCCACTGGGTTTGCATAGCGATTAAAGCAGGGGAACCAATTAGAAAGCTATTACAATAACCCAAATGAAAGGAAGGTGATGGAGAGTAAAATCAGAATGTAATCATGGCTGGTTTTTTGTTTTCTTCTTTATACTTTTCTGAATTTTCCATTTCTACAATGACCCTTCATGACTTTTCTAATCCAAAAGAAAATCAAGTCTTTAAGGAGCCAAATGTTTGTGAGAACTTTAAGTCCTCAGTATTTTTTGTTTGTTAAAATATAAATGTCCATGTAATTCTTAGTAGGATTTCAGCACAACAGGGTTGCTATAAAACAACACAAAGAAGAAAGTCAAAAACTATCAACTTTAGTCTTCACGGACTCTGAACATAACAATTTCAACTGAAAAACAAAATTATTTTTGAGCTTTAGACAGCTTGAGTATTTGCATTATCAACTAAACTTGGTAATTACAAAGCACAGCATCCTTTCACTTTTTACTTTTAAATACTGTTGAAATTTGGAGTGTCAAATTGTAATTAAACAGCACACTGCCTTCTTTACCTTTGCCAATTTTCTGAGTTTTAAACATGCACCTGCTAAATATTCCACAATTCCTGCAATCTTTAACCATTACTTGGATTTTAACCAAGCATCATAAAAAATGTAAAAGGACTTTGTGTACTCTCTGAATATTTTTATTGCCTTTGGACTATGTATTTTAACATTCTTAACCTTCAAATATTTCATATACAAGCCCTCCTTTGTGACTATAATTAGTTTAGTTTCAGGGTTTCTAGGCACTTGGCCAGGAAATTACTCTGGATAAAAATCTGTTCAATTAAATTAAAACACATTTGTTGAGCACCTAGCATTCCTGAGGAACAGTGCTACAAGAAGATAAAAAGAAGTGTTCTTCTGGGTATTTTTAGTCATGGTAAAGGTGATAAAGCTTTAAAGTCATTTCTAATATATTGGCTAAAATACCTTGCTTGCTTTTTTACACTTCAGGGAATTTTATTTCATTTAGCAAATGTTTATGCCATACCTCCCATGCATTGGAAATACAAAATCCAACATGAGATTGGTGATTGAGTAATAAACTGGCCCTTGAGGGGCGCCTGGGTGGCTCAGTCATTAGGCATCTGCCTTTGGCTTGGGTCATGATCTCAGGGTCCTGGGATCGAGCCCCATGTCGGGCTCCCTGCTCAGCGGGAAACCTGCTTCTCCCTCTTCCACTACCCCTGCTTGTGTTCCCTCTCTCGCTGTCTCTCTCTCTGCCAAATAAATAAATAAAATCTTAAAACAATAAATAAAAACTAGCCCTTAAGGAGTACATGGAAAATCAAGAGGCAAGCATGCATACAAGTAATATGCTGTTTGAATTATAGAAAATACATAGTAAAACACCAAAGCCTGTGAGTTACTTCTTACAGCTTTATAATAACCTGCAGAAGTGAGTCATTTTTTTCTTCCCCAAAAAGGGTTAATGATCTCTTTTCATTTCTTGGTTCTAACCCTCCAGATATTTCCAGGAATTTGACCTAGTTAGAAAGGTGGAGGGTCCTATCTGTTCTGTTCCACTTTCTTATATAGACTGTGTTACAGATATGTTTATTCTTAGTCTAAAATTAAATGCTTCTGTCACTGAGGGGTTAGAGGGAAAAAGAATCCCTATTTCCATAATCAACCATGAAAATTTTCATGATCTAATTGGCCCCTCACAAGAAATGCAGATTCATTGGAAGGTAGCTTTACTATTTACTTGGCCCACAAAGAAACTACACAGCAAGGCAAAATGCATATTATTTTTATTGACTGTTCTTCATGTACTGATACTCAGGGGAGTCATAGCAGGTGCACTGCCATCCCAGGCTCTCTGTTATTTATTTCCTGAACCCCTGCCCCCTTACTTGTCACCATTCCTTCTTCCAATCTACTTTCATGCTGCCAGCTAAATTGTTCTCTATAAAAAGCCATACGGTGGTGTGTGTGTGTGTGTGTGCGTGCGTGTGTAGGTGTGAAGGGAAGGGGAGTCCTTCATTGCCTGGAGAATAAAAGTCCAAACTTTGCTATCTGCTTTTTTTTTTCCCTCTTCTTTCCCTCTTTCACTTTTCCTTCCTTCCTTCCTTCTTTCCTTCCTCTTGTTTTTCTCTCCTTCCCTTATAATTAAGTCTAAAAGACATTAGGTCTTAATAAGGGAGGGGAGATGGCAGCATCTTAGGGAAAGTCAGAGCCTGAGCGGGGTAAGGAAACCATGTCTGCAGGTGGCAGCAGCCAGAGTGGATGATTCAATGGATGGTGTGAGCCCAATGAGGCTGAGGGGACACCTGCATGAAGTTGGGGTGGGAGAGGAGGCAACAGTGAAAGAAGACTGGTTACCAACAGGAAGATAAATCAAATGAGTAATTAGTACACATATTTAGAATAATATATGTAGAATACTATATGTAGGGAGCCAGGTTTCTCACTGATGGAGAAATTTCATATTTCATATTTCACAAATATGAAAAGGTAGGAAACTAAAATAAATCCTATGGTATTCAGTTCAAATTGGAGATAATGACATAAATTCATGGTTTTACATATAGAAATAAATACAGTTGGTGAGGTGTGTGAACGTGTATAGATAGTTAGATAAACAGGCAAATAGTATGTACATCCATGCATATATTGCCTAGATCTGCCCACTGAGGCCTAGAAGCAGCGCTATTGCAGAGCTTGCCTTCTGAATATTATTCTGCACTAAAAGGAACCAGGGCTCCATGGAGAAATGACTAATTCTGGGACTTGGGATGTATACGTCCAAAATGAACCTGGAGTGCTTTGCTGTGCCAAAAAGTAAGAAAGTGGTCAAAGAAGGATGGGGACGAGTCAAAGGGATATATGTGAAGGAGCACTCAGGGGCCAAATCTCGGGCAATGTGAACATCATAATAAATTATGATAATAAAAGGCTGTAATCCATTGAATAAAATAGCAACCCATGAGCCTGCACTCATATAATTAAATAAATGAATAAATAAATGGACAGACAACAAAGGTTTTACTTACAATGGAATGTCAACTGATGACTATACAAGGAAGACAGAGATATAAAAATTACAATTTGGAAATCAACACAGTAATAATTAATTTATCCAAGATACATCAAGTACCAAAACTAGCATGAAAGTTTGATGAGGAATGGGATACTGGCATACTTTCAAGTTGCTCCTCACAAAATACTCATTGATTTAAAGGGGGAAAGGAGTAAGTCTATAGTGGAGAAACTTGGCAAAAAAATCTTAAGTAACCAAAGTTAACATCCCCATAATGGGACAAATCTAAATCACAAAACCACCTGATAGGATGCAATGAGACCACAGCATCACTTTTGTGGTATTTCTGTCCACCTCCTTTCCCAAAAGTATATCCTGAATCAAATTATGAGGAAACAGAAAAACTCCCAATTATGAAACATTCTACAAAATAGTCAGACTATTATTTTTAAAAGTGTCAAACTATTGTGATTGAATGAAACTGAACAGTGGAGAGAATAAAGTTGAATCAATGAAACAAGTTTATCATAAAGTATCATCTACACAAGCCTGGCTTTATTCCAATAAAGGGCTATGAGATTTATTATGAATGATTTGCAATTATTTATGTGTGCTCTCATTTTCCTCTTCTCCCTAACTATCTGTTTACTTGTTGAATTGCTTTCAAGACAGTTGTTTGAGGACCAGATCTGTATACAGAACTCTGCGTTGCTGAATTTCAATAGGAAAACTAAGGTTTCTGGAAAATGTTTTCTCCACTTATGATTTAATTGATCTTTTAGGTTGTTAAAAAACTGGAAATATATTTGCATGTATTTTTAAAAATTAGAAAACTTTAAGTTATTTTTTCTTTATATATGATTTATTTGGTTCATAAGTAAATGACTTTTAGAAAATTAACGCAATCCTTTTTTTTTGTCCTAGTAATATCTTATGCTCTCATGCTTTGTATCTTATTAACTCTACACAATACTCCTGTGAAGTAGGTTGGACAAGAGTAAAGACTCTTTTAGGTACAAATGATTAAAAAAAAATAACCCAAGACAATTTAAGCCAATAAAACAATGTTTTTGCTTAGGTAACTGAGAAGTCTAGGGATAGATCTTTCTTCCATCTGTGGCTGAATGTAAAGACTCAAATGACATCATCAGGGTCCTGCATTCTATTGTTCAGGTCTGTTTTCTTTTATGTGTTGTCCTCATTCTCTCCCACTGCAGACAGGTCTCCTGCAAGTTGCTGGAGAAGATGGCTAATAGTAGCCTTAATTTCATATCATCCCAATACAAAGACACTAAATGAAGGAGATAGCATTCTTCACCAGCTCTAGTTGAAAAATCTTTAGAGGAGGACTGTAATTATCAGCTCAACTAGGACCACTTAGTGGGAGAATTGTTCCCTGGAAAGGATGCTGAGCAGATAATGGATGTTCCCTGGAGTGGGCATATCCTCTAAATGGTCATCTACATATGGGAAAGGGAAGCACAGAGAAATAAAGTAACTTTTTCATAATCACACTACTGGTTGGTGAGAAAGGTAAACCAGAAATCCATGACTCCTCACTCACACCTCAGATAATGCCTCTGCTCTGGCCTATATAACCATGCTTTTTCTTTGGTGTATGTATATTTAACCATTTCAAAATTAAAAAAAAAAAACAGGTCCATAAATATTCATAAATACTATAATGTCATTCCATCTATTTCTTTGTCTTCCATATATACATCAATAACTTCACATTCAAGGAACCATACTTCTACCTGCCTTATTTGATTCAATATTTGTGGATAACTCAGACCTGGTAAAAGGATCTGATGATTTTCTATAGCTTTGGTTTTGTTTTGGTTTTGCCCTCAAACATTATGGGCATTGCCAGGTAATTATTCCTCTTTCCTCAAAATATACTCTACTTTTTATAATGAACATAAACACAATAACACGATTTACTGTAAAAGTGCCTCATCTTCCTATAAGCAGGCCAGTGGCTGATTTGGAGGAAAGAAGATTTGACCCAGGGCCAACCCACACAGACCCTAGTCGGTTTTGTCCACTACTAGTTTTTTTTTTTTTTTTTAAAGATTTTATTTATTTATTTATTTGACAGAGAGGAGAGAGATCACAAGTAGGCAGAGAGGCAGGCAGAGAGGGAGGGGGAAGCAGGCTCCCTGCTGAACAGAGAGCCCGATGAGGGGCTCGATCCCAGGACCCTGCGATCATGACCTGAGCCGAAAGCAGAGGCTTTAACCCACTGAGCCACCCAGGCGCCCCAGTCCACTACTAGTTTTATGGACGCCAGCCAGCGGCTTAAAACATGAGCCTTAGTAGTATCTTCCTTGTAAAAGGGGAGTGATATTATGGCCTTATTTTGATACTTACAGTGTAGGCTAAATTCTTATAAGTAATAAACTGATATATGTTAGTACTACATTTGTTTAAAATCTGGCTTTTCCTATGAACTCATCAAAATAAGTAAGAGAAACACGTGAAAACTTTTACTTTAATGTAGAACTCCTCTTGGTAGAATTGAGTCAATTTTCTAGAAAACTCAACTCAAAATGTCTTAATCGACAAATACAAACTTACAACCGGAAGGCAAAAAAATGTTTCTTCTAAGTTTCTCTACATTCCCTATACTTGTTTTCTTTTTATATTTTCTTGCGCCTGTGCTGTGCTGTTAGCAATTCTCTTTTTGAAAGAAAAAGGAAAAGCATTCCATCTCTCGTTCATTACAAACGTTCCCTTCGGACATTATAGCTCCCCATCTCTCCCAGGCACAAGGTCCTCTGCACCGCCCTGGATTGCCCCGATTCCATCCAGAGGCGCGCAGCGCCACCTCCTGGGAGCGTGGGTAGATCCAGCCAGGAGTCTGCGGCTGAGGGCCTACTGGGTGACTGGACTTCTCGGCTCCGAACCTCAGAAACGCCCCAGTGCTTTCTGTACACATACCTACCGGCCCGGCAAGCCCAGACTTCGCTGCACCTCCAACGCCTTAGCTTTCCGGAGCCGAGTACTGGTCCTCAGTCCCGCTGATGGTAAGGGTGCTCTTGGGGCGGGATTTCCCATGGTGGGTGGAACTTCGCCCGGGGTGGGGGGCAGGGGAGGGCTTCCC
Source organism: Potos flavus (assembly GCA_028534135.1). Lineage (NCBI taxonomy): Eukaryota > Metazoa > Chordata > Mammalia > Carnivora > Procyonidae > Potos > Potos flavus. The sequence continues at coordinate 40,877,055 of CM052900.1, forward strand.
TACGTTTAGAAGACTCGATTGAGAGTTAGCTCTGTGGGCGGGGCTACGTCACGAGGGTGGGAACCCGCTCGTGAGCGGAATTACGTTTGGTGGGCGGGGCTCCGTCTAGTCCGGCCCGTGCTCTGTGGGTGGGACTCCGCTCAGTGGGTGGGGCTTCACCCGGTGGGCGGAACTACGGCCTGTGGGAGGAATTTTGACTGGCTAATTTCCCCCCCGGAACTTCCAGAAGATCCTGTGCGTGTAGGTGGCGTCACCCGGAGCGTGAGTTGCTGCACAAGGATATTGAAGGTATGGTGAGAGGTTAATAAACTGGCAGACTGGCGTGTAGTTTTCGGGGCTCGGTACAGGACTGGGGGGTCTTGTGTCAGTGAGGCCTAACGGCTGGGCTCGGTCGCGAGCTGCCTCAGGCAACCCTAGTGGGCAGCTGGCCCAGGCTAGAAACCCCGGTGCCTTTTGGGCCTTAAGCCCTTGTCGGGGTACCAGTTTTTCGTCGTGTCTCTTGTCATCCCAGATTTCACGTTGCCGTCAGAGAATTTCAATATCGCCGCATGCCCCCAAGGTATTCCCTTCTCGACGAATCTTTCTCAAGTCCCCAACTCTAGTGGACTTCTCCCTCTTGTGTCCCATTTGTATGCTGCCTCTAGAAAGACATATCATGTGTCTGTGTTTGTATCACATACCTGTATATATATCACTTTTTGTATGTCTATCACTTTTATACCACACCTGGCACATTCTAAAGTATTATTAATGAATACTACATAAGTGATGGGATTTTGGCTACTATTGGAAGGATTTTAGATTATTTAATCGGGGGGATATGTTGTGTATTTTCTACTTCCTCTGTAGTAATCATGAATTTCCTACTGTGCTCATGTTTGTTTGTTTTAGGTAGGAGTACCATTGGTGTTTATAAGCATTGCTGTCCCTGAGTAGTTTACTGAAGCTAGACATTGAAGGAGGATATAATTTTCAGTCGAGAGATACAAGTTAAGCAAAGGAAAGAAAGGAGGAATATGCAAAGTATCTTCGGAGAGTAGTTAGTAGACTGGGATGGGTGTGTACAGAGAGGTGGCAGGAGATAATGTTTGACATATTTATCTTAGGTTTGGGGTTCCAGCAATATACCAGGACAAAGCACACTGCCCCTAATGCATTGGAAGAGTCAAAGTTTTTAATATTGGGAAGGTTCATCACATTGCACAAGGCATAGACTTGAATGCACTTGACTTAAGCCAGGAGTTGGCAATCTTTCTGAATGGGCCAGATGTTTGTTAAATAAATACTAGGCTTTGTGGGCCACAGTTGTAGCAGGGAGGTAGCCACAGACAATACATAATCAAATGGACATAGCTGTGTTCTACTACAACTTTACTTAGAGACAGGTGCCTGACCTAATTTGGTCCATTGGTATAGTTTGCCAGTCTATGGACTAACCAAATACACTTAGGGACTATAGCAGTAATCCAGTCCTGAACTAGTCAGTACTGCATTATGTTTATTTATACATGAGGAGCCATATCACATAATTTTAGCGCTAGGTCTAGTCTTCCCAGCTTTGAATCCTGGTATTTCTTGATTACTGACAGTGTGACATTAGGCAAATTAACCTCTTTGCATCAGTTTTATTTATAAAATGGGGATAATAGTACATCCCACAAAGTTGTTGTGCATAGTAAATTAGTTAAAGCACATAAAATGTTCACATAGTGGTTATACTTATATATAACCACTTATATATAACCACTTATAAATACTATAAGCTCAATAAATCTTAACAATATTTTTAAAATTTTTCTCATATGCATTGTTAAAGCAGATTTAAGACATGTTTTTAAGGTAGGATTTATAGGCTTAGTGCGTGTTTAGCTACAGAGCAAATTATGTAAAGTTTCAAGACAAGAGCCATTCACGTGGAGGTGATATGGAAGTTGTGAAAGTAATTTAAGGTAAGAGGTCAGGATTAAGGACTCATTTTGAAGAAGTGTACATAGGAGAGAAAGTGAGGCCAGTTAAAAGGAGTGAAAAAGGAGAAAGGAGACAGGAGTTCATCCTAAAGTAGAATGATAGGAACCAGACTGGTAGAGTAGTATGTAAACTAGCAGGATTCCTGGATGGTGATGGTTAACATTGTCATATGCTGCAGAGAACTGAGAAAGCGATTGTGTTGATAGTATTAACATATTCAACCAGCAGAAATTAACGTGGTACTTCCTATGGACCAAGTATTAAAGATAAAAGAATTAGATACATACTCTGTACTCAAACAGCAGAAAACCTAGTAGTGACGAAAGACATGGAAATAATTTAATACATTTGGGAACTTTAAAAATAATCAGGAATAAAATGGAATTTCTTAGACTAAATTGGTATTTTTACTATAAAGACTTAAATTGATTTATAGTTCATAAATGTGAGCAGCTTAATTGAGCTCCTTTTCTTTTTTTCCTTAGACAATGGCTAAGAACAAACTAAGAGGGCAGAAGCCCAGGAATGTATTTCATATAGCCAGCCAAAAAAACTTTAAGTCTAAAAACAAAGCAAAACCAGTTACCACTAACCTTAAGAAGGTGAGTATTAGTTAAGCATTCTGACTTTATTGTTTACAAGCAAAGCATAGTTGTAAAGCCACTGGAAAACTGAATGCTATTATTTAAAACAGGTTCTTAGCCTTTCTCACAAAGGAAAGATGATTTTAAACATTTATTTTTAAAAAATGAAAAAAAAATTACCTCCCTTTCTTGATGTAGATATATGAAAAAAAAAAGGCACTTTAATTGTAAATGCACGAGGCTCCACAGAACAGTTTTCGTTTGTTGTTTTTTTAAAGAGTTATCAAAATAAGTTTTAAAAGCTTTATCAGAGTATAGAAATTATCAAAAACCATGGTATGGGAAACAGTGCTTACCTCTGAACTCAAATATATTCAAGAACCTCTTAACAGAGGACAGAAAATGCTGGTCAGCACCCATTCTTTTTCTCCTCAGTAATTCTTATCTCCCTAAAGATATCTACAAGTCAAACAAAAACCTATAAAATAAGATAGATACTTTCTTTCTTAAAATGCAAAATTTGAAAAGAAAGTAGTTTCTCTTTTTTGTGTTTTTTTTTTTTCCAAAATATTTGGGAAATGGGAAATTTCTTCGAGATTAAGAAAATTCTTCAAGGAAATGTTTTCAAGTTTAAGTAGTAGGTGGAGTCAGGTCTCCAGGGCTTAGTAGTTGTCATAATAGTCATAGAAATGTAACATTTTATCTTCCAGTTTTCATGAACTATCTAAATTAAGCCTTTGATCAAGCATTTTTATGACTTAGTAGAGGCTATAAAGAAAATAAAGCTAGGTGACATTGATGATCATTGATGATCTAGATGATAAGGAGCAAGTAATCTAAAGTTCTGTTAAGTGTTGGGAGTAGCATATTCCAGGCTGAGAAAAGCAAATACAAAGACCCCAAGCTAGGGGAAAACTTGGTGTGTTTGACAGGAGATCATTTTGTTTGAATAGAAGTACTAGAAGCTTTATATATGCTAATAGAGAGACTTAAGAGAGGGAAATCTGGATAGGCAGGCTCGGAGAAATTATCAAATACTTTTCTCAGAAAGTGGCCTAACTTTCTAAGTGGAGGTAGTTAAGATTGCCAGGTATTATATAAATGGTAAATTAAAGTTTGTGGTCATGAACCTAAAGTGAAGCCAGCCAGTCAGTCATGATTTCCTCCAGATTCAGTTTTAGGCTCAGAAAAAGCTGTCAGTTGAATTTTACTAGGTTGCCAAGCAGGTTTGATTAAGGGAGAGAAGAGAAGGAAAGTTAAGAGAGTGTAAAGAAGGGATTGATTAAATAATGGTCATGGATCTCTCTGATTTGAAGAATTCGAGAGGCAGGGTAGGGGGTCGTGGGGGGAGAGGGAGGGAAATGAAACAAGGTGGGATCAGGAAGGAGACAAACCATAAGAGACTCCTAAACTCACGAAACAAACTGAGGATGGCTGGAGGGTAGGGGCGGGTAGGGATAGGGTGGCTGGGTTATGGACATTGGGGAGGGTATGTGCTATGGTAAGTGCTGTGAAATGTGTAAGCCTGATGATTCACAGACATGTACCCTGGGGCAAATAATACATTCTGTGTTAATAAAAAAAAAATAATGGTCATGGAATCTCTGCTGGCTAAAGGAAAAAGGATATGAAAATGTGAAAAATAGTGACATTGGTGGGAGATAGTTTTAGTAAGACTTAAGAATTGTTATAAGCAAACTAAGTGAACTAGAGGAACAGGATGTGGTGCAGTTACAAGTAATGATGCAGCCAAAGGTAATCCATGTGAGTGGATGGCTGAGGTAGGTAGTGAAAAAGAACCCTGAAGTTGAGGAGCTGAGTTTTAAAGGAGAAATGGTTTGGGAATAGCAGTGAAGAACAAGAATATCACCCCACCTCTTAGATTTAAGAGAGGAGTACTGCAAGGGAAATTGTCCTCAGGAGACTGGAAAGGACTTCCAATAAGGCAAGAAGGTTAAGGAAAGATTCAAAGGTGGACTGTTAGAAGGAGAGTAAGTCATTTGATCCAGGTTCCTCGTTTTACAGTGAGAGATGATAGTACCATAGCCTAGAAGGACTGTGGTCATGTATTTTAGTGTGCCTATACCAACTCTACATATGAGGTATGACAACATAATTCTTATTTTTAAACACACAGAACCTTTTGTCTAAAATTTCCCAATAAGACCATAGAATTTTTGTGTGAATTTTTCCCACAAATGCGTAGGATTGATGAATTTTTAGGTTTAACAAGGTTAAATTAAAGTTGGATATATTTTATCATTAGTGGTTATAAGATTGTAGATTAATGCTTTTTTTCTTTTTTAAAAGATAAACATTGTGAATAATGAAAAAGTTAACAGAGTGAATAAAGCTTTTGTAGATATACAAAAGGAACTTGCACATTTCTCAAAAGGCCTTTCCCTTGAACCTCTGCAGAAACAACTGGTGAGTAAAAATCAGTTCCTTTTGTTATGGCTAATAAGTTAAACTCCCAACTTTTTAAAGCCAGTAAGTTGAATGCAATTTTTAGTATTTGGCTGTCTACTATTCTTGGCCTTATAGTATATACAGCATATTGAGTCATATTCAGACTAAAACATTGAGTCTGAATATGAGAATTTATTGTTTTACTTCCAAGGATATAACTAGGAGAAATTAAGTCAGATAATAATTATATACAAGTCATTTTTGTTCACTACTGTTATCTGCATTTTAAAATACAATATTTTTTTCCCTTCAGATTCCTCAGCAGTGTCATGAAAACGAACCAGTTAATGTTGATGAAGCGACAAGATTAATGGCTCAGTTGTAATACACTGGAGATATATCAAATACCCCAAAAAGACCAATAAATTAAATGTTTTATACAGTTTTATTTTTAAAAATCTTGTTAATGTACAGGCATTGGCACATTTTTAAAACAAACTACATAAACAGATCTTTCCTATAATCTAGGAAAGTGGAATGTCAGAAGTCAACAAAATGTGATAAACTTAAAGTGCTAAAACAGAAGGCACTTCACAAAATCTGTTCACTGAAACAGTTAATATAATCCTACTTTACATCCTTCACTTTATAAGTGGCAGTGAATGTGTGTTTGGATTGGAGGACACACAGAAATACGGACAGTTTTGTGGCAGTAAAAAAATACAAGACAAACAAGTGATGAGCCGTTGGCCAACTTTTTTTGTTTTCGATGGCCTTAAGTCTACTTTAACTTTCCTCTTATAAGAGGAAAAAACAGAAGGATTCAGAATTAGAAGAAAAGCTGAAATCCCAGAATGTAATTACATGAGGGTGGAAGGGATTTGTGGGTATTAAATCACCTTTTCCCCTGAAAAAAGCCTTTGTTTTTGTGGTTGAAAGAGCCCTTTGTTTTTATGGTTGAAGTTTTGTGAAGTAAAAAAGAAAGTATTAGAGAACACTTCAGAATCAGTGAACTAAAAAGATGTTACATTCATTATTTTAAATACTTAGGTTATTAAGAAGTCTAAAATGTTACAGTTAGAGGTAGATAACAGTCCCAAGTTTCCATGGAATCTAATAATTTAGTATCTGGACATCAAACAAATCACAGACTCCTTCATTATCATCTAAATTAAAGTTGTAGTCATCTGCTGGGGTAGGAGAAAGCCGTAAGAGAGGAAACACTGCAAGCAAAACAAATTCAGTGTTAAGCATGGTTTTTACATACGGTTAATTATGTTTAACAAAATACTCTCAAATATATCTATCCAAATTAAATTACATATAAGAATATTTTACAGTATATAATAGAAAAAGTAATAATCAAATGAATGACTTGTATCTAGTGTATATTTTGAAAGATTCTCAAAGATAATTTATGGATAGTATAGCATGAGGAAGAGGTTAAAATTTGTATTGGTTGAACTTGTTACACTAAAATATGTGCTTTAAAAACATTAGTCAGGGTGCCTAGGTGGCTCAGTCAGTTAAGCATCTGCCTTCGGCTCAGGTCATGATCCTAGGGCCCTGGGATCCAGCCCTGCATTGGGCTCCCTGTTCACTGGGGAGTCTGCTTCTCCCTCTCTTTGCCTCTCCCCCCATTCATGCTCATTCTCTCTCTCTCAAATAAATAAAATCTTTAAAAAAAAAAATTGGTTAAGCACTGTCCTCTGATCTGCTAAATAAGTTACTACTTTGAAAACAGAAGTAGGAACTTGACTTAATAAATTTGCTGATGTTCTGTTCCTAAAGAAATGTTTAATCTCAAATGGTTACTGTACCATTTGTTATTTAGCAGTTGCAACTTCCTAGGTTTGGCTACATTTGTTAGGAACCAGGAATGAATCCAAGAACTTACAGAAAGGTGAAGCCAAAAGAGTTATTAAAGTAATTACAAAAAAATTTTTTCGTATTTTTAAGATTTTTTAAAAATTATTTCAGATTAGACAACGATTTGGCTAATGTTTTTAATAATTCAGGTACTTCACATTGGTAGCTTGAAGTTGGCCTTGGGGGTATTTACAAAACTGGGTCTTGAGATTACGTATATATTATTTTACTCTTCTTGGCCAAATTCTTCAGATGTGTAAAGGGCTAGTGTGCTAACTATAGAAATTTATTCCGTGATGGTAATAAGTATCCCCATATGGACCCTTTTTTCTCAAAATGCAGAAAAATAAAAATTCTGAAGGACGCCTATGATTTACTATTAAGTGGGAGATTTTTCATAAATTGTCATAGTGTGTTAAGCAGTTAAAAAATAGAGGTTCTGTATTTCTTTTAAATCTTAGGCCACTTATAAATTCTGGAAAAGCATTATTGATATATAAAGTAGTTAGTAAAATTTTAAACTATTTACCGTCAGAAGACATTAACTCATCAATGATATCTCCACTAATAGATCCTGCTGGAAACAAAAATGTGATAAAGTTTTGTTACATTTCTGTTTATATATTTTAATAGTAAAAGGCAGTTATATTTAAATGCAGCATATATATAACAGTATATATTTAAACAGTTAATTAAATAGCAGCTTAACAACACAGTGTTAAAATAATAGAACTTTATGGAATGATGCCATTTTCATGAGCACCAACTCTGCTTGGCATTACTTTTATATGTCCAAACTCAAGATGTAGATCAAAAGACTCACCATCATTCTCCCAAAACTGACTCCTTGGTTTTACAAAGTCAGTGGTATCATAATTCTCCCAGTCACCCAACCTTAAAACTTCAACATCAACTTTCCATTCCTCCTGTTAAACTTATCTTCAGATCTCACATATCAAAGTTATTTTATACTTTGCCTAAACAATATTTCTCAAATCTTTCTCTTTCCAGTCCTGTTACCACACATTTTGGTTTTAATGTTCTCTCCTCGCTGCATAACTGCAGACATCAGATCTTCAGTCTCCATTGCCTCTAAACCTTCTGCTTCCCAAAAGCACCTTCCCTAATTGTGTTACTCCTGTGCTCACCAGTGTACAGTTCTAAGTATGCTACTTCCCTGCTCACAAATCCTCATTGGCTTCTGGGCTAAAGTCCCAACTCATTCTGATATTCAAGGTTCTCTCTAATCTGACCCCAAATTATTCTCTACTATTTCCAAATACGAAACTACATACAGAAATTTTTTAATGCTTTGTGGAGGCTGATGTACTAATTGTGTCTAAGTTAAACCATATAAAACTTGCCTGTCTTTATACATTTCCTCATTAGATTATAATTAGATCATAAGCTTCTTAAGAGATACACTTGCACTGTGCATCCCCATTCTATATCTGAAAGTATAGAAATAGTTACAGAGGAAGGAAAGGAGGACAAGAAGCTGAAAAATATTCTGTGTCCAATTAGATCTTTATAGCCTCATTCTTAACTACTGTGAACTCCCAGAGTAGTAAGACTCACACCACCCATGAGACAAATGCCAAAGGTAAAAATAAACGTGGGATTGTACACAATGTAGTTCTTAATGATCTGCATTATTACATCTAGACTGGCATGACTAAGTCTAAGTCAGTCATTCGGCAACCATTGAGAGAATACCTGCCATGGGCCTTTTATTTGGAATCGGTAAGGAGTTGCTAAATACCTAGTCATATAACCATGGAAAAAATTGAGTGCCCAAAGAAATTTTTATAATTTAGATGTGTACCCTATTCCTGATGCCCAGTTTTTAGAGTTTTAGTTATTTTCATTTCAGATTAAACAACCTAGGAAGGCAAGATTTCCAAAATTAAAGTTGAGACCTTTTTTCAACTCTATAAAACTAAGCTTTCCAAACAAAAAGTATAACAATAAGGGATATGAAGAAAGGAGGCAAGCATCACTATATTGTACACCAGTCTGATTTTTCTTAAAGGTAATTAGAACACATTTCAGTCATTTATCCTAGAGTGACTGAGAAAAGAGCCTTACAAAGTAAACCTCTGAGGATTTTATGAAGCTCTAAAAAAACAAAAACCAAAAAAACCTACTCTGAAGAAAGTTAAACTTAATTAGCTTCTATTTTAAAGTAAATGTATGCCACACAACAGTTCCAGGAGCTTGATGGAGGTGTTGTGAAATGAAATAAAGAAATGGTTGGAAAAAAATAAAAACAAAGTAAACCTCTGATAAAACAAACAAACAAACCTTGACATATGTAAATAGTGAAAATGGGGGAAAATGAACAAATTTCAATTCCAAACGTGGAATCCTAAGGAAAACTGCATACTTGAGCCCATTAACTATCTTTTCCTTGGTCACTGTTTATAATTGTACACAGTCTTAGGCACAGTATACTGTATTCAATTGTATGTGTCTGAATACACAATCAGATTGTATGTCTACGTTATCTAAGAAATCTGTAGTAGTATAATTAAAGGCAGGATCTGTTTTTAAATTTTCCTCATAATACCTATCCCATTGCTGGGCACGCAGGAGACACTAAGTACTTATTAAACTTACCATTTTGCCTCCTGGGTTTGGTAACTGAGTGAGTAACCAGAGCAAATTCAAAAAAATTCAAAAAAAATCTCACCAACTTGCTTAATATGGTATTCATAGTCTCCCTTCTGACTTTTTAAAACAAAGGTTCTAGACCCACCTGATGATAAGTCTGTAGCTGGTGTTTGTTGAAGATTTTGACTTCTTTCAGAGACATGTTGCTCAGGCAGATTCTGAGTTGCTATGTTGGATTTCTGTGGAGTCACTGGAGTGGAGGGCTGAGAGGAGGGTTGTGTGAGGTCATCAGGTGGGGGAACAGGAAAAACCACAGGCTTAGACGAATTGGACTCTTTATTTATAAGCAGCACGTGGATAGGTCCTGAATGACTCTTTAGATTGATCTGGTATTTCTTTTGTCCATTCTGACCCTTTAAAGTTATTGGGTATAAACAGATGAATAAATATTAACATTTCTAACTACCTTGGAACATTAAAAATTAAGATAGGCAAAGCTATTAGGGACTAATTATTATATAGCATAGAATTATATATAGCAGAGTCAATGAATGTCTGACTCAACTAGAAAATGTTTTGGGAAAGACCCAATTTAAAGCAATCTATTACTGTTGATATTTAAGTTGAACTTTTTCCTCAGGTTTGTTAAATCAGTTATAGATGTAGTAATTTTAACTGATTTTTTTAAAGAATATTGATTATATATCATTGCTTATTCCTTGATATTTTCTAGCTTAAAATCAAATTTGATAAAACTTATAATCAAATCATTAAATAATTCAGTCACTTCCATAATTTTACTAAAGTCATCCAAATTCAGATACCAATACTTTCAGGTAGGAAACTTGAATGCAGTAATTTGAAAGTGTTTACACACAATTAGCTTCTTGTTCAGCTAATGAGAAAACATTTGTCCCTCTTAAGACAGTAGATCCACTTTAAGGAAAGTTATCCTACATACCATTTCTGGAATAGGTACCTCCAGCTGTGTACCAGAAGGTGCTTGAATGGCCAAAAGTGTATCACCTGGTGAAAAGAATAGTTTTAAATTTTAGAAAATACTATTGATCTTGGAATACAGTGGCAAGAGTATGGGCTCTGGAGTCAGAATGCTTGGGTTTGAATCCCAGGTTAGGTGACCTTGGGCTTTGGTTCCTAATTCTACAACATGGGGGAAATACAACTTACTGCATAGATTTGTTTTGAGGATCAGATGGGGTAATGTAATAGTAGATCTTAGAAGAGGGTAAATACTCAGCATTAGCTCTATTCTCATTAACAAATTCAGCTCAAGTTAATTTTGCTTTCATTCAGTCTTGTATAAGGTCTGAAATTCTTGAAACCTTTGGCCTCAAATTACATTGTCTACTTGAGATTTTTAAATTACTTAAGTGGCTAGGGATACTAGAGATTAGGTATGATACTGCGAAATCTTGAGCTTAAGTGAACTTAATTTTAAAGCTAAATTCTACAGCAGACTATGTTGAGTTGAAGATTAAAAATACTTTCCCCAAGCTTTCTTAGAAAGCTTAGGACAGGGGTGCCTGGGTGGGTCAGTCAGCTAAGCATCTGCCTTCGGCTCAGGTCATGATCCCAGAGTGCTGGGATCAATCCCTGCATGGGGCTCCCTGCCCGGTGGGGAGCCTGCTTCTCCCTCTTGTTCTGCCCCTCCCCAACTCGTGCTCTGGCATACTCCCTCTCTCTCAAATAAATAAAATCTTAAAAAAAAAAAAAAAAGAAGCAAGCTCCGGACATATGGTGGCAGAGTAAAGCAGTCAGTCCACACATATTTTCAACATAGTCTTGGAAAGTCAGATATCACTTGGCAAGGTGCTTGGTAGATCTTTTTTTATGTGCATAATATACAAGACTGTTTAATAAGCCATGCATAACTAAATATAAATATGTATACAAAATTTCATTTTACTTGGGTTATGATTATGGGAATACAGCCCACCTCCTGCTATAGTTATTAATACACTGTATTGTCCTTTCAAGGGGAAAACAGGGAGCAGGGAATAGAACAGGGTTAGGAATAATAGTCCTGGTTATAAAATGGATTCACCTAACTCTGCCTTCATGCTTTCTTTGAGTTCATTTGTGACCAGAAGACTTGCTGCATACAGTTTTGTAAATAGTGACGATGAGAACCATGTTTTGTTCAAATTTGGTCACTGACACTACAAATCTGTGACTTTGAGGCTGTTGTTTAGTGTCTCTCTGACTTAGCTGCCCCTCTGCCACAGTTTATACCTACACCAAGGCAGTCAATGAAGTGAGAACTGAAAAGCAGTTATTGTCATGAGAACAGAAACAAAAGCAGCCTGTAACTACAGAGCACTGTAGAGTGACACAAAATGTCCACAGTTCCTGAAAATAATGACTTTGGCTGAGTGCCTGGGGAATGGTGAATCACTCTACACTAAATACATCAGTCAGAGGAAGAATGTTAGAACAAACTGACTAACGGTACTTACCATTAAAGCAATTACAGATGTCTTCATGAGTTACATAGGAAAATGTACTGTCATAAGAGTTAAGGAACAACATGTATATCATGGTCTAGGCATTTAAATTAAGATAACAGGGGCGCCTGGGTGGCTCCATTGGTTAAGCAGCTGCCTTCGGCTCAGGTCATGATTCCAGGGTCCTGAGATAGAGCCCCACATGGGGCCCTCTGCTCAGCAGGGAGCCTGCTTCTCTCTCTCCCTCTGCCTGCTTCTCTGCTTGCTTGTGCTCTCTCTCTCTGTCAAATAAATAAAATCTTAAAAAAAATTAATTAAGATAATAAATCTGCAGGCCAAAATAAAATGACCAAATGCATGAACGTGCTGCCATGCATGGTAAGATTAAAAAAAAAAGTCTTCAGTCTGGAAAGGCAAAGACAAAGGTCTATAAGAGGAGTGCCCATCCTTTGCTCCGAGAAGTCACTTTTGATTTTCTGTGACATCTGAGGACTTTAAGAGAAAGATAAAAAACAGTGCATATTGCTTATGGAGACAAATGGTTTCTGGAGGGAAAGGTATCGGTGGGGAAAAGGATGCCATTAGCAGTGGAGAGTGACCAAACTGAGAATCTCCCTGGGTCATGGTTTAGGGAACGGGAACGGCCAGAATCTTGGAATGCAGTGCAACAAAGGCCAAGATCAACTAGTTCAATGGTTTTTATATCTTGGGGCTCCATCAGGCACAGCTTGAAAACCCCATTGTTATCAAACTATTAAGGAGCTTTGATCCATAGAAAGGAAATAGCAAATGAGATCATGGACTTTTCAACAAATTACAAAACAACATAAAAAATTAGTTGTATACATTAGTCAAAAATTCCTGAGAGATGGTAGAAGATAAATGCCATTAAAAGATTCCGTAAGAGTGCAGGCAAGTTTACAAATCAAGAGAATCATTGGTATTTGAGAGAACAGTGATTTTTAAGAAACACATTAAGTATATCACTAATTTTTCCCCCACATAATATGATAAATACATAAGCCGTGGTCCCCAACCTCAAGCAGGTACTATCTTTGAGTTAATATTTGCAGAAAGTATCCTGGATTGATTGCAGGCCCATGATATTTTATTTTCAAGCCAAAATTAATTTTTCAAAACTTTGAGAGTTACTGAATTTTTGCCACTTCAGAACACTGAGCATTATTATTTAAATATACCTATGCATTTAACAATGACTTCTAATATTCAGAGACCCCCTAAGCACCTTAGCTAGTACATTGCATCCTATCAATGGTAGATTGAAAGTAGATGAACTTTTTTTCTCAATGCAACACAGGAATAATGTTAATAGATGTATTATGTACTTCAAGAGGTAAAAACTTTTCAAATGTTAGTATAAATTACTAGAATGATATTGTAAAATTAAAATATTATATTCACTTACAAAACTTTTTAAAACACTACAATAAAGTAACTGATCTTCAGACTGGATAATATATAAACACAAACTCTACAACTGTAGGGGTAACTTATTTAAAAGGATATCTGTTATTAATGGAGTCGTCCATCACATTTTTGATGCTTTGCTGTAGCCACAATTTCTGCTGATCGAGTTCTCTTTCCTTCAGTTCTAGATCTTCAATTTCGGCTTTAAGATATCTTAATCTGTCTATGACTTCTTTAGTATTACAGCCGGCACCTACACCTCTTAAAAACATACGAGAATTAATATTGCCAGTATCAGGCCCAGGTTAACATCACTTAATTTTTATAGTAATAAACACTGACTTAATTAGTAATTTATTCAAGACAAAAAAATCTTTATAATCTTCTAAAAAACCAACCATTAAAATCCTTAGAAAATCGAAACATTGTACCTCTGAATATATTTGCTTAGAAAATTTGTTGCCAAGAACAATCAAATTATAAAAATTCTCAATGCTTTTGCCATACAGAAAAATGAAAATTTTTGTAAAGTCCAAAAAAAGTTCTCAGTATGTTCTAGAATGGTGTTTGTCATCTGAAAGGCCAGGCTAGTGACTGGCACCAAAAGGATGTCAAAGCTAAACAGTCACGCCAGGACATGTCATGACGTAGACTAAGATGCTGGTAAAATAAATTACAACCTTTTAATATTTTGGTGAGATTCTGGCTTTAAAACAAAACCAAAAACTAAGGCCAAAGGGGGCAAATTTGCAGAACAGAAAGTATTTTTTACATTCAAACATACAACCATACAACAGTTAACAAATGACAATATACATTTCAATCAACTACCATATATAAGGTACATATTCTATACATAGGACATAGTACATGTTCTTAAGGAGTTTATATTAGTTGGGCAGCTAAACACTTAGGCAGAGAGGGATTAATAATACAACTCAGTATGCGTGCCAAACGAGTAACCTGAGGGAGAAAGTAAGATTTGAATTTTCGGAGTGTAAATCAAATAGTGGACAGAGTAAGGGAAAATGCCAACACAGGAGTGACATCTGCAGAGGCCCAGAGTGGGGTTCAGGGTAAGACAAGGGGCCTGGAGAGACTAGAGGGCCAAGAGAGAGGATTTAGGAGAGCTAAACAGTAGAAAGGTCAGATTTTACAGAGCATTAGGAAGAAAAATAAAGGTTTTAGAATAGGGTACTGGTTTGTACCTAGTACAAACTTACTTCCATTGTATGCTATTTTTTGACTTTTTTTCAATCAGGTCAATTCCCTCCAAGACATTGGTGATATCGTAAATTCTTCTTTTTTGTCTCACAGCCAAAGTATCTGCAGCCTGTTTTTAAAAAGGGGAGCGGGGGGAGAGGGGGAGACAAAGGACAATGAAGTAAAGGACGATTCATATTTTAAAGCCAAAAAGGATTGATTAATAAGTTCACAGCATGAGAGCCCAATCCCGAATTTGACCTGGTCGGTTCCTTGGGAACAATAGGTGGGTATGTTCAAAGCATCTCTCAAACATTGCAAATACCAAAGAAATTATCCCATTTAAAAGCTAGCAGATGTTAGAGTGGGGGAAAAATATATGAAGGGTCATGACACAAAGCCCGCAGAAATAAAAGGACACAATTAAGAATACTTCATGTCACCTTATGGACTAATCCTGAGGACAAGTACTAATTGTCTACCCATGTCACTTCCTATTTCATTTCTCTGTTCATAAACAGTCTTGTCTAAAAACAGCCTTAATTGTTTTTTGAAACTTTGAAAAATTATATCTCAGCAACCTGTTAATAATTAAGTCTAGAGATTTGGCGGGGGATTCTAAATTATACATATACTTGTAGTACCAAAATATACTATCTACATTTTTTAAACTCACAATGAAAATGGAGGAGTGAATCATGCCATCCCAACACAGAGAATAAAATCAACAAGAAATCAAAATCTATAGCACAAAGTTGTGGTGTCAGCAAATATAATACAAAAGCTTGGTAGTTTGACTCAACAAAAGTAAGGTCAACAAAAATATTTCATGGTACCATGTTATGAATAAATGCAGGAATGCTATACTGTTTCTCTAATTGGTTCCACTCATATTTATGAGCTTTTCCCCAATGGAATAGACAGAACCTTAAAAAAGAAGTTATCCTACAGCTCTTTTTCAGGGTGAATTGACAATAAACTATCTTGAATGTGGAGTCATGTAATAAGAGTCATGGTAGTAAAGAAAAAACACATTTATGTCCTTACAAAATTCAGCACGTTATCCAAATTAATGAACAGAATTTAGTTTCATATAATTGGTTACCAGCTCTCCCTAGGCATCACTACTTTCTTGATTCTTTAAAAACAGAGGCTACACATGTGTGTGTGCGCACACACACACACACACACACAATCTGGGACAGCATATTATTTGCAATGTGGACCTTCTTTCTACAAGAGCAAGTATGACCAACTTCGCAGGCATTTAATGTTGATTCTATCAATCCATTTATTGTGCTACCAAAATATCAAATTATCACTGTCCAATTAATAATTCAGGCCCTCAGGAAGGGGACTCATGCCTCAATCAGTGGACCAGTAAAATAAATAAGATGTGGCAGAAAGAATGAAGAACCAGAAACCGAGGCTCCGAGTTCCCATTTCTGACGAGTTCGGTTCCATCTGTTCTAGAGAACCAGAAAATTAAAAGTGGACTAGGCATGGTTTCATCGATCTCTTCTTCCCTTGTCCTTAGCAATTTCCTTCCTGTTTTATTGACCTTTATAAAGTTGCTTGAGTTTGAGGCTGTTTTTCTAAAGAGCAATAATCTCCTGCCAAGTTAACTGTAAAAATCTGAGGTGGAGGGTTCATCTCTCACTTCCCTCCGAAGAGGCCTTGAGAAGTAACCCAGAGCACTTCGAGCCAGCTCTACGTTATCCGTATCTGTGTACTCACACACAAAAGCCTTCACAGCCATAGCAACAGCTCACCAGTTAGGGTATTAGGACATGTTTGTATGAACCAGACTGCAAGAGCTCGCCAAGGTCACCAGGCAAAGAGCCATTAGGGCTCACGTTTAGATCAAAATGTTTTAAAGTTTATCATCTAGTTTATAATTCATTACTGTTTAACATTACAAATTTTAGCCCTTTATTTCCAAAACTAAACATTTCTTAAACACTTTTCTATTTTACGTATATAAACACATAAATGACCAGCATGTGCAGAACGTTTTCTTTTTTTTTTTTTTAAAGATTTTATTTATTTGAGAGACAGTGAGTGAAAGAGAGAGTACAAGCTGGAGGAGGAGCATAGGGAGAAGGGAAAGCAGGCTCCCCACTGAGCAGAGAGCCCGATGCGGGGCTCGATCCCAGCAGCCTGGGTCATGACCTGAGCCGAAGGCAGATGCTTAACCGACTGAGCCACCCAGGCGTCCCAGAATGTTTTCACTTAAAAAGCCTCTCCAGGTTTTTTATTTCAGCAGCCCCATCATTCTTTGGATGTTAGATTCTGGAGTTCGGCACACAGGGATCCAATCCCAGCACAGCCACTTTCTATCTTCAGCTGGTCTCAGGCTCATGAAGCCTCATTTCCTTTTTTGTAAAATGCAATAATAACATATATCTGAATTGTGGGGATTAAACTAGATAATCTTAGCACAACTGTCTGCTACGTAACGAACACTTCAATGCTGGAAAGTAATAGCCTCATCATCAAATACAGGTTGAGCAGCGGATCGCCGATGAGATTTAGAGTTTGTGTATATACAGACCTATCACGTTTTATGTAGTGTTTCAAAAAGTCGTGTCAATTCTTAAAGTATCATGAAGTAATTCAAGACCTCATACTCAACAGAATCATACAATGCCTCACCATCATCATCCTTCATTTGTTTAGCCCCTGTGATGTGTCAGGCTTGTCTGTGTCTTATGGATAGAGTAGTAACAGAACAAAGTCCCTGTCCTCAAAGAGGGGGAAGGAGTTAATAATATGCAAATAATTATGTTAGGAGGAATGCATGTAAGTGCTATACTAAACAGAATTTTAAAGCGCCCTGAATAAGGTGGCATTTGAATTGAATGGAGAAACTGACCCTGGAGAACATCTGACGGGAAGCAGTGAGCACAAAGTCTCTGAAGTGAGAATGTGCTTACCAGGATGGCCAGAACAGTAAGTGAGAGGGAGAACAGTGAGAAAAAGGGGGGGAGGGTAGGAAAGGAGGGAGACGAGGCAAGAGGGAAGGGGGAGAAATGAGAGACAGAGATGAAGATGGTGACACTGGGTAGCAAGGGGCCAGATCACTGGGGTCTTGCAGGCTATTGTAAAGACTTATTCCCTGCGAAATGGAAAGCCACTGGAAGGCTTTAAGCACATGCTGATTTGATGCCCTGCTTTAAAATGTTCTCTCTGGCTATTCTGGGTAGAAAAAAGAGGCTAGGGAGAAAGCAATGGCAATAATCCATTCAAGAGACGGTAGTGGCTTGAATGAAGGGGTAGCTTTGGAGGTTGTGAGAAATGGTGTGATTCAGGATAGATTTTGAAGGTAGAGTGAGCAGTAGATCTACAGAGCAGAGTCAAGGGTAACTCCACCGTTGTTGACATGAGCAACTAGAGATGAGGAAGACTGCAGAACAGATCTGAGGCACGAGAAATCAGGAACTTGGCTTTGGATAATTTGACCTCCAAGGGGAGAAGTTCAAAAGACCACTGGACACAAGAGTGTGTGGGTTAGCAGAGAAGTCCAAGCTAGAGATACAATTTCAGTAGTCACCAGTAAATAGACATTTTAGGTCACAGGATAGAACCCACTGGATTCACCTAAGGAGGTAAGAATAGAAAGAGAAGATGTCTAAGGGCTGACCCCAGGGTACTCCAGTGTTAAGATCTGGGACGTAAGGAGCAACTTGCCATTGAAGTAAGAAAAATAGAAAGAGTGGAGTCTTAGAAACCAAAGGAAGAGTGTAAGAGTGACCAGGTCAAGTACCGCTGTCAGGGTGAGTCAGATGAGCAGTGAGATCTGATCATGGATTTGACTTTGGCAAGTCACTGGTGACTTTGGTCAGACTGTCTTGGCAGAGTAATGAAGTCAAAGCCTTAATAGAGAGATTCTAACAAAGAGTGGAAGGAAAGCTACAGCAGACAAATCTTTTGAAGAGTTCTACTGCAAAGAGGAACAGAAGAATGGAGTAGTAGCTGTAGGGGGTTATGGGATCCCTCCAGGAAAGTTTTTTTTCCCCTTCCTTTCTCTTTTCTTTTAAAGATGGGAGCTAATTCAACACACAAGTTATGCTGATAAGAACTGTCCAGTAACCGTCCAATAACAGAAGAAGAGGGATAATTAACTATGTGGGAAAGAGAAGGGACCACTATAGATAGGCAAGAGAGAATGTGAATCAGATGAGCTGATGATTAGCCTTAGATAATAATAACAAGGCATTTTAATAACTGCATTCCAGCCGACTGCCTGGTGCAGATGTAGATATGATAATAGACAAAGGAGGGGGAGAGTTTAGACATTTCCTTCTGGTTGCTTTCTATCTTCTCAAAAGTAGAGGTTGGTGGGGGGGCTAGTGAAGAGGGGAGGGGATGGTTAATGGTTTAGAAGAAAAAAGAAAGATGAAATATTCATCTAGGAGAGTAAGAGTAAATACTGTAGAAGGAATGCTAGACCCAATATTAGTCCTCTCTCTTTTTTTTTTTTTTAAGATTTTACTTATTTGACAGAGAGAGAGACCACAAGAGAGGGAACACAAGCAGGGGGAGTGGGAGAGGGAGAAGCAGGCTTCCCACTGAGCAGGGAGCCTGATGCAGGCCTCGATCCCAGGACCCTGGGATCATGACCCGAGCCGAAGGCAGACGCTTAACAACTGAGCCACCCAGGTGCCCCAATAATAGTCCTCTTGAAGTTAGTCATTGTGAATTTAAACTGACCCATGAACATCAGTGTGCACTTTTCTCCAGCCCTGGAGAACAGCCTGGGTACTGACGAGGGGCAGGCAGAGAGTGAAGTGGGTACATCCTCACCCCATGTTGCCACATGGCTACTGAATAAACACACCTGTGCATGCATCAAATTTACTTTAAAAGGTTACATTTGGTATTATAGATTTGACCTATAAAACACAAAGGAAGCATCTATCTGTAGGAAACGAACTCAATTGGGGAGAAAATAGCCCTCTGAAAGAAATACATCTCCCCTCCAAATAGTAAATCCTTTTCCAAAAATATGTCACCAATTGCAAACGAAATTAAAGCTTGTGATGCTTTTTTGAGGTGGGCAAGATAAATCAGGAGAACTGAGAGAGATCGCATGTAAGTGCTAAAAAGGACTTTAAGAATTTCGTGGACCCACCCCTTCACTTTAACAAATGAATCCTCTAAGACCCAATGTCAACTGTGGGGGAGGGAGAGAGATCATGTGGTAGGTTTGTTTAAGATTAGTTGCAGCTCATTTGTTCAACAATGTTCTTCTGAGGGAGCACGATGTTGCATTCAAATGTGCTCACATACGGACAATAACTATGGGAAATATCCCGTCTTTCAGGTTCTCCATCTGCAAAGCAGCTACTTTCCTCTCTTCCAGGACCCTAACTGTTAATACGTGTGTACTCAATGTTTCAGTTACTGTGCTTCAGAAACTAACACTACAGTCAGTGGGGCCAGAATCCAAAAGTAAAAAAGGTGCCAGGGAAACACTATATAAAGCCAGTTAGTCATATACACACGTGCACACACATACAGATGACAGGATGCTGACAATAAGGTGAAAACCCAAGTGACACCCCCAGAGTGCCCATAAAATATCTTAAAAACATTTTAAAACCGAGTGAACTCACTTTCGACTGTGCCATGTGGTATTTTCTGTTGATCTACCTTATGATAAAGTTTGGACTGATTATTAGCTAATTTCGAATACTGTTAAAGGTAATTAACTTACAGAAAGTCTGATTTCAAGCCACAGCTAAGAAAAACTATTTATAAGCCAGTAACAGGATGACTATGTAATAGGATCTTCCAAAGAATATTATCTAATTTAATGCTCACACCATTTTGTAAAGTAGGTACCATTCTCTTCATTTTATAGGATACAGACTCATAAAGCTAATGGATAAAAAAATGGAATTTAATATTAATTATTATTAATGAAACAAGTTTGTGGCAAAACATTTTCAAATGGGCTCTATAATTTCAAGATTTTAAATAAGTGTGGTGTGCCGTCAAAATTCCTAACTAAAAAAATTGCACTGAATAAGCAATTTAAGCACCACTAGTACTTATAACTAGTACTTGTATACATATCTAAGGCTGTGGGTAACACCTTGTGTTAGAGAATGGGGTATAAAAATGGAAACGGACTCATGCTATAGAGATAAACTATTGAAAAAAGATTGAAAAAAGGAGAGATTACTTAAAAGAGAGATCACTTAGGAGGCAAAAAAGAAAGTTCCTGAAAGAGGCTGCCATGTGCTTTCAATAGGTTTGCAGGGGACATTAAATCAATAAGGAAATTAAATACCAAAAATAAAGAAGTAACTTTATGGATACAAAGGCCTCTCTCAAGAAGCAGCACTAAGCAAGCACACAGTATTTTAATCCCTACTCAGTATCCTGTCCCAAAGAAATTCCTCCTAAAAAATCTCCAGTGCTTTTGCTACCCGAAACTGCCATTTGTAAATATGATATTGATATATATGTACTAACATTTTTGAAATGCAAAAGCTTTAAATTTGTTCTAATTTTTAATTTGTTTTTATTGCAGTATAGTTGACATACAATAACTTATTAGTTTCAAGTGTACAACTTAGTGATTCAACATTTATATACATTGTGATCACCATGTTAAACCTAGCTACTGTCACCACACGAAGTTGTTACATATTAACTATATTCCCCAGTTATATTTTGTATTCCCATGTCTTATTTATTTTATAACTAGAAGCTTGAGCCTTTTAATAAGCCCTGAATAAGGTTTTATTTATTTTTTTAAAGATTTTTATTTATTTATTTAAGAGTGAGAGAAAGAGCATGAGCAGGAGTGAGGGGCAGAGGGAGTGGGAGAAGCAGACTCCCAGGTGAGCAGCGAGCCCGATACGGGACTCAGTCCCAGGACCCTGGGATCATGACCGGAGCCGAAGGCAGACACTTAACCCACTGAGCCACCCAGGCGCCCCCCTGCATAAGCTTTTACTAAAAAAACTTGTTTTATTGTTTTACTCAAGTCACCAACGATTACTCAAAAGAAAAAAAGAAGATATTTGATGAAGTATCTGTTTAAGTAGGAAAAGCCCACTGAAACTCTGAAATCTATAAATTGCAAACCCTAGATTGCTTGTTCAAGTCTTTAACTGCTTTAGAAATTCTCTTCTTATAAGTACTAACTTTTAAAACAAGAGCAAAATCGTGTGCACCTGCTTTTCTACCACTTGGGTTTGCCTCTGCACATTTTATACCATCCGGCAGGTGACAGGCACAGAAGTGAGAGGCATGGGCTCTGGGATGGGCCTGACTTACTAACTTTGTGACCCGGGGCAAGTTACTTAGCCTCTCTGTGCCTCAATTTCCTGATCTGTATGACTGTTACGATGCTGTTATCGTGAGGATTAAATGAATATATCTGAAACACTTAGAAGAGTGCCTGGCATTACAGTTGTGTTAGCTATTATCACCATTATTGATCCAATTTCTCCCCTAAAGTAATAAGAAAATTTTGTTCTTGGAAGGTGTATCATGGAACAAAAGAAAACACCCCTACCTATCTCACTAACTCGCTAACTTTAACACTTTGGAAGGCAGTCACAATCAATGAAGTAGAAAAAAAGGCTTCTGAAGAGCAAAAATAGATTTAAAAAGGTGTATTTCACTACTCAAAACATTCACCCCATTTGGGTCCTATCTACTCCTTTTATATGATTCCTAACAGTTGGGCTATTTAATTTCAATGTCCACGGAGAACTGAAGTACCATCTGGGATAGTAGGGAGGCACCTTGGAGCAATCAAGGGACAAGAGAGAAACTACAGAAAGGACAAAAACTCACAAATCAGGTAAAGCTGAGGCCACTGGACAAGACAACAGTCCAACAGAGAAAAGCCTTGAGGCGGGGCGCCCTCGTGGCTCAGTCGGTTAAGGATCTGCCTTTGACTCAGGTCTTGATTCCTGGGTCCTGGGATGGAGCCCCGTGTAGTAGGGCTCCCTGCTCAGCAGGGAGCCTGCTTCTCCCACTCCCTCTGCTCCCACCCACCCCCACTCGTGCACGTGCACTCTCTCAAATAAATAAATAAAATATTTTTTAAAAAGATAGCTTGAGGCTTTCACCTCCAAAAAATACAAAAAATAATATTCATTGTAACTATCTTAGTGACCAAAAAAGTAAAGTCATCACAGTGTTTTCAGTATAAGAAGACATAGACCTGTGCAGTGCATTCTGGAAATTTTTCAAATCAAAATCATTAAATTTTTTTAATAAGACATAATGCTATTGGGGTGGCTGACTGGCTCAGTCAGTGGAGCATGCGACTCCTGATCTCGGGCTGAGTTCAAGCCCCAGGTTGGGTGTAGAGATTACTTAAAAATTTAAAATCTTAGGGGCACCTGGGTGGCTCAGGCTTGATCCCATCATTCTGGGATCAAGCCCTGCACTGGGTTCCATGCTCAGCAGGGAGTCTACTTCCTCTCCCTCTGTGTGCTTGTGCACTCTCTCTTTCTCTCTCTGTCTCAAATAAATAAATAAATCTAAAAAAAAAAAATTTAAATCTTAAAAAATATCTTAGTGACTTATAACAACACATATTTTTTTTAAAAAGAATGTTATTAATTGATATAAATTCTTAGCTAATCAGAAAACTCAGCTATGGACAAAATCTCATTACATAAGGGATAAACAATGATTTTCAGGACACTAGAATTTGTCATATTCGAGAATATTTGAGTCAGATGTGGACTTTTAAGTAAATCTAAAAAAATCTCAAGGGATTATAGTGAATGTCAACTCTGAGTTACATACAACTTTCATTTAGCTTCCTTCATAACTGTGACCAACAGCCTATTCTGAAAACTGATTAAAATCCTTCAAACTTAAATCCTTCAACACATCTCTTTCTCAAACACACACACAACACACACACACACTCATGCACATGTATATACAACAAAATGTCATAAATTTCCTTCGCAGGGTACTTCTAAATGTTGACTCTATAGGATAAATATAAATGAAAGATGATTTGACTATCCCAACAATTAAAACTGATATAAGCATAAGAATACAAATTAAAACACGGACAAAAAATGAAATTACACCAAAAAATTGTTAACATTCTTAAAAAAGTTTTCAAACTTTTAATGAGTTATGGAAGGAATAATCAAATGAATGCAAACTAAAACAATGAAAACATATATCTACACAAAGACTTGTACCTAGTCATGGCAGCCCAAAATTGGAAGTAGCAGGCGAATGGATAAGCAAAGTTTAGTATATCCATAGAATGAGATACCACATGGGGATAGAAAGGAATGACCTACTGTTATATGCAACCATACAAGTGAATCTCAAAAATATCATGCTGAGTGAGAGAAGCTAAGCAGAGTACATACTATGAGTTCACGGACATGAAAAGACCTATAAAGACCATTTTAATTCAATAGAGCAGAATAATGGTCAGTGGGGCTGAGGGTGAGGCTAGGGACTGTCTGGGAGGAGGCACAGAGAACTAAAACTGGGGCGATGATTTTCATCTGGCTGTGGTGGTTACAGGTAGAAGCATTTGTCAAAACCATTGAACTGTGCCCTTAGAACGTGAGCATTTTAGTGTGTATATATATCTGTATATAGTCAACAAAAAATAGTTACTCATCACCATTCAAATTCGCAAAATATGAAAACATCTAAATATGCAGTATTCTTCCTTCCTTATCTATCTAATCTATTATTTATCTAATAAGCACCTATCTCTATTATTTGTCTAACAAACATCGGTATAGCACTTACTATGTACCAAGCACTGTTTAAATGCTTTATTTAAATAAATAAATAAATAAATAAATAAATAAATAAATAAATAAATAAATAAATAAATAAATGCTTTATTATTATTATTTTTTAAGATTTTATTTCTTTACTTGAGAGAGAGAGCGAGAGCACCAGTAGGGGTTAGAGGCAGAGGGAAGGGGAGAAGCAGACTCTCCCGCTGAGCAGGGAGCCCGAAGCAGGGCTCTATCCCAGGACCCTGGGACCATGACCCGAACCAAGGGCAGACGCTTAAACAGCTGAGCCACCCAGGCGCCCAGTTTAAATGCTTTAAACTCACTTTAGCAACTCCTATAGTAATTGTATGAGGTCGATATTATTGTTTGCACTTTTGCAAGAGGAAAGTGAGCCTTGGTAAGTTGCTCAAGTCCACTGAACACGGTAAAGTCAGGATATAACCCCAGGCTGCATGTTTTTACCCACTACGCTATGCTACTTTTGATGTGGTAAGGTGGCTGGTCATGATTACGTGTGCTGCTAGTGGAGTATAAATTAATATCTTTTTGTAAAGCAATCTGGCAATGTTCATCAAAGGCCTTAAAAATGTTTATTATCCTTTGATCTAGCAATTCGTTAGCGCAGATTATCAGAAGTAGAAATAATTCAAAATGTCTAAAGGCCAAAAATGTTTTCTGGACCTCTGTTGCTAAATCCAACAGATAGCACAAAGTCTGGAACCTTCTGCAATTTGAGACACTAATTGGTGGGGCAGGGGTGATTATTCCACCTACTATAGCATCTAAGATGAGAAAATAAACTGAGACCAGAGTTTAGAGAAATGGCCAAATGACTGTGTATTTGTGTAGATATGTGCTCCAGGCAGAGGGAAAAGCCTGTGTGACAGTCTGAAGGCAGAGAAGAGAGGGCATGTGAGCATGCTAGGAGAGCGGGCCTGGGCCTTGTCAGAGGAGGGAGAGCCAGAGGACGTAAGGTCTTGTAGGTGTTTGGATGTTGTTCTAAGTAGAGGAGCAACATGACCTTAAAATCTACAATTCTTCCATATATCAATGTCATCTGACTTGCTGAGTCCGTTAGTGCCCAGCTCAGCTCCCACCTGTTCCCTGCTTCAATGGCTCTCACATCGCCAATCCCCACAGATCAGTAGGTGCTTCCAAACCCAACTTATGGTGTAAGAAGTGTGCCACTGCCCACTTCCCTGACTTTCCTCTGCAACTGTAAGCTGCAATCTACTAAAGGAAGGGGCTGAGGCACACCCTGGTTAACTCATATTTGTGGAACGAGATGGGAAAAACCTAGAAACAACTTATATACCTGTCTATAAGAAAGGTTACTTCTGACTAACGGGATGGATGTAACTTGTGAGGCCATCACAAGTTACAAACATAATTTGTAAACAAATTATGTTTATAATTTGGAAAGATAAAAGTTTGATCTCAGCTATAAAAAGGTGGAACAAATTGAAGACATATTGAAAATGGAAGATAGTGGTTCTCTTTGGGTGATGGCATACTGGGTATTCTATTCTAGACTATATTAAGCTATTTCCAAGCTTTCTACTATTTGTATGCTACCTCAATAATTATACTTTAAGTTTAAAAAAGTGAATCAGAAAAAAATCCTCCCTTCCACAAACATATTAAGTTTAATGTATAAAGAGAATAATTGAGAAAATTCAGTTTTAACTGGCAAAATATTTAAAAAAACAATGTATTTATAAAAAATATTTACTATTGGGGTGCTTGGGTGGCTCAGTTGTTAAGCGTCTGCCTTCAGCCCAGGTCATGATCCTAGGATCCTGGGATCTAATCCTGCATCAGGCTCCTTGCTCAGTGGGGAGCCTGCTTCTCCCAATGCCTATTCTGCCTGCTGCTCTCCCCACTTGTGCTCTCTCTCTCTGACAAATAAATAAAATCTTTAAAAAAATATATTTACTATTTAAAAACAGCATAATACAATTCACACACCCAAATATATGTGTGATCTCTATCAATAGGCAACCCTATTCAAACATTTTATTCCTCTAGTCAGCTTGACTTTTATAATTCATCCTTAGATATTATTCTCCAAAACACCACTTTATACCATTTACTACTCTTGATATTAAAGTAGACTTTATCTGAGAATTATTACTTTCATTCCTAATTTCTTTTCTCTTTCTTTTTGCCTGATAGACCATAATAAATTTTTTGAGATTTTTTTCTTTTTTTTTTTTAAAGATTTTATTTATTTATTTGACAGAGAGATCACAAGTAGACAGAGAGGCAGGAGGCAGGGGGAAGCAGACTCCCTGCTGAGCAGAGAGCCCGATGCGGGGCTCGATCCTAGGACCCTGAGATCATCCCTGAGATCATGACCTGAGGCGAAGGCAGAGGCTTTAAACCACTGAGCCACCCAGGCGCCCCACTTTTTGAGACTTTTATTGGCAAGTTCCTTGTAAACAACGGACGCCTGAATTCTTTTTCATCTAAACAACTTTATTAAAGGGGCACCTGGGTGGCTCAGTCGGCTAAGTATCCGACCCTGATTTCTGCTCAGGTCATGGTCTCGGGGTCTTAAGATCAAGCCCCATGTCAGGCTCCATGCTCAGCATGGAGCCTACTTGGTATTATCTCACTCCCTCTCCCTCTGCCCTTCCCCTCCACCCACTGACACTCTTTCAAAAAAAAAAAAAGTAATAATAAAAAATAAACATCTTTATTAAAAAGAAAAAGGAATTGAATACATTCACATGTAATACAGAAACGGTTTTCAATTATCACTCATTTGATGTATTTTGTGTGTTATGCTTTCATGATGTTACCTTTTATTCTTTTTCATGGACTTAAGCTGTGCTATTCCCCCCACCCCTTAAAATGAGATAGCAGTTCAAAGTGTGTTTCTGGTCTGTTAATAGTTACCTTTAAACTTTTAATAACAGTTATATGCTTGGCATGGTGGTTCAAGGCATCACTGCTGGTATCAGGCTACCTGGGCTTGTAGGTCACTCCCTGTGGATATTTTTTTTTAAATAAGCTCTACACCAGATGTGGGGCTGGAACTCACAACCTTGAGATCAAGAGTCACGTGCTCCACTGACAGAGCTAACCAGGTGACCCAAAGATTTTTTTTTTTTTAAAGTAAGCTCTATGCCCAACATGGGGCTTGAACTACTGTGGATATTGACTTCCACCTCACCTCCTTTCACCTCACTTTCCTATCAGCAAAATGGAGATATAATCTCCCTTTTCTGTTTTTGTTCTAAGAATTAACTGAGTTCATACAAGCATTGGGCATAATGCCAGTCATTTGGTACTAGCTATTAATAATAATTTTTATTAGTGTTGTAGAGCTTTTAGTCTCCTGAGAATTTTTTTCCACTTAGCCAAGCATCTTGTATTGATGTTTAATAGATGCCAGAATAGATGTGTCCAGATCAGCTATGTGCATATTTAATAATTTTATTTTTTAGAGAAGTTTTAGGTTCACGGCAAAACTGAGCAGGAAGTCCAGAGTTCCCACACACTCCTGCCCCCACACGTGCAGAGCTGCCCCCTCTATCAGATTCCCTTACTGGAGTGGGACATTGGTTTAAATTGATGAGCCTACTGTGGCATGTCATTATCACTGTTAGTCCATAGTTTATATTAGGGTGCATTCTTGGTGTTATACATTCTATGGGTGTTGACCAATGTGTAATGACATGTGTCCACCATTACAGTGTCATATACAACACTTCCACTAAAAATTCTCTATGCTCTGCCCTCTCACTTCTGGCAACCACTGAGCTTTTAGTGTCTCCACAGTCTTGCCTTTTCCAGGATGCTATATACTCAGAATGATACAGTAGGTAGCCTTTTCCTATCAGCTTCTTGCACTTAGTAATATACATTTAAAGTTCTTCCATGTCTTTTCAGGGCTTGTTAGCATTTTTTTTTTTTTTTTAAGCACTGAATAGCATTCCATTGTCTGAATGTGCCAGTTTATTTATCCATTCACCTACCAAAGGACGTCTTGGTTGCTTCCAAGTTTTGGCAATTACAAATAAAGCTGCTATACACATTCATGTGCAGGTAGACATAAGTTTCCAGCTCATTTGGATAAATACCAGGTAGTGTGACTGCTGAATCATACAGTAAGAATACGTTCAGTTTTCTAAAAACTGGCAGTCTTCCAAGGTGACTGTACCATAGTAAATTCCCACCAGGAAAGAATGAGAATTCCTGTTGTTCCACATTCTCGCCAGCATTCAGTATCGCTAGCGCTTTGTGTTATTTTGCCATTCTACAAGGGATGTCGTAGTATCTCGTGTTGTTGTTTTATGTTTCTTTAATTTTGGTAAAATACACATGACATAAAATTTATCATCTTAACCATCTTTAAGTGTACAATTCAGGAGTTTTAAGTACATTCACACTGATGTGCAACCCATCTCCACAACTCTCCTCTGGCAAATTCTATATCCATTCTATTAGTTTTCTGGGACTGGGGTAACAAAAGACCACAGACTGGGTGGCTTAAACAACAGAAATTTATTTTCTTACAGTTTTGGAGGCTAGAAGTCCAAGATCAAGGTGTTGGCAAGTGTGGTTTCTTGAGAAGCCTCTCCCCTTGGCTGGCAGATGGTCACCCTTTTGTTGTGTCATCACATGGGCTTTTCCCTGGGGGGATGCATCCTGGCATTTGTGTGTCCAAATTTCCCTTCTTTTAGGGACACCAGTCTGATTGGATTAGTGCCTATCCCAATGACTTCATTTTAACTACAGCATCTCTTCAAAGGCCCTACCTCCAAATACAGTCACATTCTGAGGTACGGAGGTTTAGGGCTTCGACATAATGGATTTTGAGAGGACACAGTGCAGCCCTAACATGTTGAACCATAAAACAACGTCTCATTCTCTCCTTCCCCCTAGCCCCTGGCAATCACTCTTTTATCTTGTCTCTATGAATGTGACTACTCTAGTTACTTCATATAAGTGGAATCATATAGTATTTATCTTTTCGTAACTAGAATGTCTTCAAGGTTCATCCAAGTTGTAGCATGGGTGAGAATTTCCTTCCTTTTTTAAGGCTGAATAATCTTCCACTGTATCACATTTTGTTTATTCATCTGTTGACAGACACTTGTATCGCTTCTATTTTTTGGCTATTGTGAATAATGCTATGAATATGGGGTATATAATTATCTGTTTAAGACCCTATTTCTAAATCTTTGGGGTATACACTCAAAAGTGAAATTTCCTGAGAATTTTTAAGCATGCCCTAAAGTTCCAGCTGTCCTATTCGTGTATCTTTCCTTAAATTAATCTTATCTTTATCCTGTGACACTAAATCTTTGGTTTATGTCACAAAGTAAGGCCTTAGATTATTTATTTATTTCTTCCAAGGCATGTATTAATTAGCTAATCATAACTGGGTATGAGTCAGGGCATGTATTAATTAGCTAATCATAAATGGGTATGAGTCAGGGATCTGTGAGATAAGGAACATCATAAATACTTTATCATTTTAACGTAGGTATCATGCAGGCAATTTGTAACATAAATAATTATAATACAATCTTAATCATGCTTTGAAATTCAAGGCGGCACCAAAATGACAAATAAAATATAGAAACTCAGTCAGAAATTATATTTAATAGGAATTTCCAAAACAATATATAGATAGTCATGACTATCTTAACACTTCTTTGAATTCTTACTTCTGGAAAAGTAGAACCCTAGTTTAATTTGTGAAATAATGTGCAATTTGCCATCAATACTCTCATTTTTAAAGGAGGAGCTCAGGGAGCCTGGGTGGCTCAGTAGGTTGGGCTTCTGATTCTTGATTTCAGCTCAGGTCATGATCTCAGGGTCATGAGATTTAGCTCCAAGTCAGGCTCCATGCTCAGCATGGAGTCTGCTTGGGGTTCTCTCTCTCTCTCTCCCTCTGCCTCTTCCTCTGCTGCATGCATGCGTGTGCTCTTTCTCTCTCTCTCTCTCAAAAATAAATAAATAAATAAAATCTTTAAAAAGAATAAAGTAGGGGCGTCTGGGTGGCTCAGTCGTTAGGCATCTGCCTTCAGCTCAGGTCATGATCCCGGGGTCCTGGGATCGAGCCCCACGTGTCAGGCTCCGTGCTCTGTGAGCCTGCTTCTCCCCCGCCCTCTCCTTGCTCCTCCCCCTGATGTGCTCTCTCTCTCTGTCAAATGAATAAATAAAATCTTTAAAAAAAATTAAAATAAAAAAATAAAGTAGGAGCGCAATACCTCTCTCTTCTGTCATGGGTAGAGGAATAAAAATAATCATGCATTTTTCTTTAGAAGAAACATTCCATGTTCTTATACAGATGAAAAACTTAAATGAGACAAGTTTTTGGTTTTTCTAAGAAATATTAAAAAGCAGTATAGCAAAAACAATACAAAAATGGTCTACTTTCAAATCTTACTCTGTCACTTTCTATTGTTACTTTACATATCAATTTTACATATCAATTACTTTACATATCAATTTTCTCATCTGTAAAATAGGGAGGTTAGGCCCAAATTTCCAAGTTGTTAAGATGATAAAATTAGTTAATATATGTAAAAAGTCTGGAACAAACTCTCAATAAATGCTAGTTATTAGCAGCATAAACTGGCAAGCCAGATAGCTTGAGAGGAGTGCGGGATAATGTGTCATCTCACTGGAATAAAGAGATGTAACTACTGCACCCCATTTTTGTAAATAAGACCATATAATGTGGGTGTGGGAGCGAGAGGGAGAGATTATATATAAGTTTCAAAAACCACTTCCAAGGTGTTTCTAATCCCTCCTAATTGTTAAAGTATACTTGAACAGCTTTATTAGAATTTATTTGCTTTATTAAGCTACATCCTCACATATTTTATGACGAAGAAATGCATCATCAAGATATAGCATTATGTTCTTATTTTTCAGTAGTAGATGTCATGGTTCACAGTAAGAAACACCATTGGAAAGATTTCACTGTAAGATTCTTATATAAATAAGATTTTAACACATATATGTAAATAAATGAAAAATATATGTAAATAAATACGTATTTTTTCATGTATATGTGAAAAAGAATGATACTCAAAGTGCTCTTTAGGAATAAAAAATCATTAATATAAAAAGACATAATGTTACTGCAGAAACCTTTGAAACTTTTAGGAAAGTTCCAGGATGAATGAAACAATGCTGTTATGATAAATTAAACTCCACTTCCTACTCACTTTCTCTGTGACTTCTGGAGAACACTTAAATATGGCTTTAGATGAAACAGGAGGAAGCCAAAGAATTTAAAGGCAAATAAGGCAAAGTTCCATCATATTCCTGGTGAGTTGAGAAAGAAGCCCTCAAAGTTAAACCCTGAGATCAGCTGTATCTGGAAAACCCCAAACTTCCCTAATTCCCTTTACTGAAACCACAGTACACTTACCCAGTAAATTCAGGATACAACTCAATGTCTAGATTTTGAATAGCAGTTTGCAAGCCATGTTTTGTAACATCTTTGGCTTTCTCTGATGACTTCATGACTTCCTTTGAAATTCTTTAAACTGAATCTATTTTAATTCTTGACAATCTAAATACTTTATATATGCTATAAAGCACTTTCGGGAGGAAGAAAGGAAGGAAGCGAGGGAGGAAAAGGCTGTAGAAAGAAAAAGGAATTTCTAGAGTTGGGGAAAACTGCAGGAATAAAAAAGAAGACAGTGGAAACTACTTGCCAACATGCAAAATGCACACATCATGCTTTGAATGCTTTGAATTTGAATTCAGATAATTCAATTCAACAATCACTTAATGAACACCTACTGCTTGGGATAAGGAAAGGGCATTCAAAGACAAACATCACCCCCTGGGCTACACTCAGAGGGCCTCTAGTAGAAACCTTCAAGTGCCCCAGAGTCTTCTTCTCTACCTTCAGGGAGTACTACAGAAGGCTCTCCTGCTCAGATGCTGTTTCCCTTACTCTAGGCACAACCTTAATGATCTTGGTCACACTTTCAAAGCTGAGTAAGGTGGTCGGTCCCACTGGCACTCCCCTGGGTGCCGGGACCAATCAACAGTGTAAAATCGGATTTTGGGGAAATGCCTAGGAGGGATCTGAGGTGATTAATGACTCCTTAGTAATTTTTATTTGGGGGCACCAGGGTGGCTCAGTCCCTTAAGTATCTGTCTTCAGCTCAGGTCTTGATCTCAGGGTCCTGGTATCCAACCCCGGATCAAGCTCCCCGCTCAGCGGGAAGCCTGCTTCTCCCTCTCTCACTCCCCCTGCTTGTGTTCCCTCTCTTGCTGTGTCTCTCTCTGTGTGTCAAATAAATAGATAAAATCTTTAAAAAAAAATTTTTTTTTTTTTTAAAGGTTTGGTTCTTACTTAAACTTGGTGCACTGGTTGAATTTTAATTCAAATAATCACATTCTCCTGTTCCTCAGAATTGTGAAATCCTTCCAAATCCTGCCTGGAACAGTTAAGTCATTTTGTTTAACTGAACAGCTTTTGATGCATGTTGTTGTTTGAAAAACTGTAGTAAAAGACGAAGCACACGTTCTCCTGAAACAGGAGTTTACTAAGCGCTTCCAACTCCTTGAGTCAAAGTTCTAAAACATCCTCTTTCTGTGTAATGGCAAATCTCCCTTTTAAAAATCTGTGTCAGACACCACATTAAATCAAAAATCAAATATCCCCCTCCCAACCGTCAGGATGATGAAAAGAATTGTGCAGGCAAGCGGGTTTTCATTACTATTATTATTTTACTGGGGAATGAGTGTGGAAAGTTCACTTTTTTTCCCTTTCATCCGGAAGCTGTGGCAACATCGGGTTTTTTGTTTTGTTTGGAACAACGGGAACATGCTCTCAACTAGGATAGCCTATTAAAACCATCAAGTCCCAACAGCAAAATCAATCCCCGGGTGTCTCCAGGGAAGGTGCCCGGGGCTCCCTGCGCCACTGCCCCAGGTGGACGCGATGTAGCCAGGACCCTCGGTCGCCCTCGGGTTCCTGCGCCTGAAGCCACGCGGGCGCGCTCCAAGTCCTAGGCTCTTTGTCGAGAGCCCAGCGCGGCGCCGGGCCCTATTGGTTGTGCGGCCGGTCGGGGCCATCCTGGTCCCTCGTCCCTCCCCCATCCCGGAATCCTAGGCCTGGGCACCGGCCACATGGCCCTAGCTCTGGGGTCGCCCGGTCCCCGCGGGGCGCGTCCACACCACGCCGCCCGACCCACGCTTCAAGGGGGTGGGCTTCTTCGGGGGCCTCAGGCAATGAAGTCCGCCCCCATCCCCGCCTCCCGCGCTCACCGCTTTGAGATCCAGGACGCCGTCCTTGGCCTCCTGCAGCAGCGACACGAACTTGGTGGTGAGCAGCCCCAGGCTCTTCTCGTGCCTGCTGCTACCGCCCCCGCCGCCCCCGAGCTGAGGCGGCGGTGGCTGCTGCGGAGGCTGCGCCTGGGAAGGCTGCGGCTGCGGCCGCTGGCCCTGGCCCTGCCCCTGCGGCGCCTGCTGGCCCGAGCTCGCGGGCTCCGCCGCCGCCATCGCGTCCCCACGCCGCGGCGGTGCGGCCCCCGCGCCCAGCCGCTCGTCCGCCCCTGCCCGCCGCCACCTGCCGGTCCGCCTCTGCCGCGGCCGCTCCAGCAGCAGCCGCCGGCCGAGGGCAGAGCCAAGCGGCGCGGGCTTCTGCAACAACAGGTGCGCGCGCGGCGCCCACAGGACTCAGGGCGGCTGGGCGCGTCGGCCTCCGCCCCCTCCCCAAGCCCTGGGAAGCGTGAATGAAGCCCACAACCGAGGGGAGGGGGAGTGGAAGCGGAGAGAAGGGGCAGCGAGGGGTGGGGATCCGAGTTTAAATGGCAGGAAGTGACGCCGCGGCCCGCCGTTGCCTGGAAACGCGTTTTTCCGTGGGAAGGAGGAGCGAGCAGGGAGGAGGGAAAGCGTTGGTGAGTATGTTTCACACTCGCCTCCCTGCTGTTCGTGAGTTGCCTCGAGGAGTGACGACCTCCTGCAGCTGCAGCGGGAGACAGCAAGGACTGCTCTGGGGCAGAAAATCACTATGCCCAGTGGCCATCAGTTTCCGAGCTCCGTTTGTAGAGCCGCAGGAGATCAGATTTGGGTCGCTCACCATCATTGGGTATTATCTGCTGAGCGCTCTTTTCAAGCTTTAGAATCTTTTGCAAACTTTCAGTGACTGGGACCAAGTGCAGGGTTTTATTCCACAGATCATCTTTTCAGGTTTGGAATGGTTTTATCCTGCTCAGCAATCATTCCCAAGGCCTTAACTTTGTAGGTAGAGAAACCGAAGTGTAATGGGAGAGGTCGTGAATTGCTAGACTCAACTAGACCTCAGATCTCCTGCATTTAGAGGTGTTCTTAATGCCTTATTAAAATCAGATTATTCTGTATTATTTAGAATATTAGGCACTCATAGGTTTTTGTGCTTCAGTGATACCCTAAGCTATTTTTGATAAATGAGATGGCACACAGATCTCAGTAAAAAAAGAAAAGTCTTTTCTCTCGATTACAAACTTCTAAGAATAAGGTCTAAATTTTAAATGAGTTGTTTTCACAACACTTGGAATATAGTAGATGCTCAATAAGTATTAGGTGGATGGGGACGCCTGGGTGGCTCAGTTGGTTGGGTGGCTGCCTTCGGCTCAGGTCATGATCCCAGGGTCCTAGGATCCAGTCCTGCATCGGGCTCCTTGCTCGGCGGGGAGCCTGCTTCTCCCTCTGCCTCTGCCTGCCACTCTGCCTGCTTGTGCTCTCTCTCTCTCTCTGACAAATAGATAAATAAATAATATTAAAAAAAAATTATTAGGTGAATGGAAATTCCATATGACAAAAGATTTTACTTTAAGTAACAACAACCTAGCAAAAATAGGTGACTAAAATGAAATGTTCAGACAGCAGCATTCACAAGTAAAACTAGACAAACCGTTTATAAGTTAATTTGTTTCCTATTCATAGGCACAGAACTTTCTAATAACCAAATAATCTTCATTTTAATTGAAGAACTCTATAAGCAAAACTTGAAATTAAAAATCTGATTAAACATGAAAAACTCAGCTAAAAAAAGTCAAACAATTTAAGTTACTGAAAGTGGTTTTTCCTGTGTGATTTGCCGTTAGCAAAATTAGTAACAAGTTTTATAAATTAATTTTATTAATCAAATTTTACTGATTAATAAAATTAATAAACACTATTTTTAATTTGAAGAGAGGACACTCTATACATGTTGAGACAGGAATTGATCAAATTATTACTATTTAAAAAACCTTACATTTATGTTGTGCCTTAGTCTGCTAAGGCTGTCATAACAAAAATACCATAGTCTTTCTCACAGTTCTAGAGGCCCAAAGTCCACGTTCAGGGTGCCAGCATGGTCAGGTCCTAGTGAGAGCTCTCTTCTTGGCTTACAGACTTTCTCTTCTTGTCCTCACAAGGCAGAGACAGAAAGAGCAGGTAAGCTCCCCAGCGTCTCTTATAAGGACACTAATCCCATCATGAGGGCCCTACTCTCAAGACTTCTAAACCTAATACCTTCCAAAGGCTTCCTCCTCAAATACCATCACACAGGGGATTAGAGCTTTAACATATGAATTTGGGGGAGACACAGCCACAGTCCATAGCATGTAGTATTACTTTATAAAAGCTATTTTGGTAATTTTGAAAATAGATTTTTTTAATTTCAGTTTTTAAAGGTTTTCTTTTCTTTAAATTTTTTAAAGGTTTTCTTTTTTTTTTTTTTAAGATTTTATTTATTTATTTGATAGAGAGACACAGCGAGTGAGGGAACACAAGCCAGGTGAGTGGGAGAGGGAGAAGCAGGCTTCCTGCCGAGCAAGGAGCCCAATGCAGGGCTCAATCCCAGGACGCTGGGATCATGACCTGAGCCGAAGGCAGAAGTTTAACGACTGAGCCACCCAGGTGCCCCTAAAGGTTTTCTTAAAAGCAATTATTATACTGTTAATGATGCTAATAGGTCACTTGAAATTTATTTTGCAGTGTTTTTGTATTTTTCACAATAGATTTTCACAATAGATTTTTCATTTGTTTAAATTACTGGGGTTCCAACTAGAAAGTATTCACAAATTAGCCATCGTTTCAGTTACTCTTTAAAATCTTATGTCTGTTGGAGAAGCTAAAAATCACTTACATCACTAGTTCCCAAACTTTACTGAGAAAAATCATCTATGGTATTTGTTAAAAATGCAGATTCTTAGATCCAAACCTCAGAGATGAAATCAGCATTTGATATGAGAATTTGACTTGGAGATCTGCAATTTTCAGTTTCAGGTAATTCTCATGCCTATGGTCATTCTTTGAGAAATACTGAATAACAACATGAAAAATAATGAAATTATCTTTCCCCCTAAAAACAACTAAAGATCAGGGGCTGATAATACAAAAGTCTTTTTAATATTGTTGAATCTTGGGGCGCCCGGGTGGCTCAGTCAATTAAGCATCTGCCTTCAGCTCAGGTCATGATTTCAGGGTCCTGAGATGGAGCCCCACAGCAGCAGGGAGCCTGCTTCTCTCTCTCCTTCTGTCTGCAGCTCCCCCTGCTTGTGCTCTCTCTGTCAAATAAATAAATAAATAAAATCTTTAAAAAATATATTGTTGAATCTTTTTGGAAATTTCTGCTAATGAAATTGTTTAAGAAACATGAAGTTAAAAAATCAAAATACAAATAATCATTAAGAAGGGTGCCTGGCTGGCTCAGTCAGTAGAGCATACAACTTTTGATCTTGGGTTGTGAGTTCAAGCCCCACATTGAGTGTAGAGATTATTTAAAAATAAAAAATCTTAAAAATAAATTTAAGAAACTTTGGTTGGATTTTCTTAAATATTTAAATACCATGTTATGATACAAACTGTGCATTTTTTTAAAGTTGTTTTTTTTTTTTTTAAAGATTCTATTTTTAAGTTATCTCTACCCCTAATGTGGGGCTTGAACTCACAACCCCCAGATCAAGAGTCACATGCTCTACCAACCAAGCCAGCCACGCACCCCAACCAAATTTTATTTTGGTCGCTGATGATGGTGTACTGATTTTTAAATGCATGAACCTATTTAGTGGTCATGATTGGTTGGAGCTTAAAACTTTCAGGTCTCCTTTAAGCTAACAAACTTCCATCAAAAGCTACTTCATTAGCTTTATTACTCCCTTGCATAATCTAAGTTAGTAAGAAAACAATTTAGCTTTTTGTTTTTCCTTTCCAAACCTTGCAACACACAAACATCTATCTTCTGCACTTTCTAGGTAAAATAAACAAACAAGCAAAACAATACTACCAAAAAACAACAAACTTAGTTAAGAAATACATTTCAAGGATTATTAATCTTCTCATTATGATAAATAACATTATTCTTTGCCCACCAAAACCTGCATGGTACAACAACATAATAAATAAAGAGGTTGTTTTTACAAGTTTGTGCATTATAAGTAGAAAGGGGAAATGCAAATTATACTTAAACTTATATAAAAATATAATTTAACATACATTAGAATTTAAATTTTATATGGTGACTTGTATTCTACTGTACTGCACTATCAAGTTTACAGAAAGAGCACATATATTAAAAATCTGAGATGACACTAAAAGAAGCAGAGAAATAGTGGCCTCTTCCTTGAAGAGTGATATTAAGAATTCTAATGCCTGGGGTGCCTGGGTGGCGCAGTCAGTTGAGCATCTGACTCTTGGTTTCAGCTCAGGTCATGATCTCAGGGTAGTGAGATGGGGCGCCACGTTGGGCTTCTTGTGGAGGCTGGAGTCTGCTTGGGATTCTCTCTCCCTCTGCTCCTTTACCACCCCCGCCCCCATTTACCCTGTCTCTCTCTCCTCTCAAATGAATAAATAAATCTTAAAAAAAGAAACACCTCTAATTCTCATTGTCATTAAGTTAATGCTTATGATCTGATATGTGGGGTCTGAATTTCAACAATACATGTTCAAATACAAGAACAAGAGATCCATATTTGTTATAGCAAAATACAATTCAACTAGGATACACCGCAGTCTTCTATTTCCTTATGCATGGACAGTCCTCTGCTCTTACAGATAAAAAAGGGAAGGCAAATAGGGTCAAACATTTACTGAAACTGAATGTCATTTAGACCTTCATGAAAAATCAAGTTGCTTAGCAACTCTCTTCATTGGAAACATGATTGATAACACATTTCTTTGAAATTTTAGTAAGATAAAAATGCTTATCACTAAACTACCAAAGCTTAAGATGATGGCTTGTCTAAATAATGAGCCATCACATGAAGGGTTCCTGTTCATAATACATTGCCCCAATTAAGACACAAACTTATACATAGTACCCTCTGATACAAACCCTTTGGCAACTCAAACCCTGTGTCAAATGAGTGTTGACATTTTTTGGATTTATCACCAAGAGGGAGTGATTCCAAGTCAAAAGTGTTGTCAAAAGATAATTTTTCACCACTAATGATGCCCACATCATTCAATTCCTTGTGCAGTACTAGGAAACTTATTCCCTAGAGTGAAAAATAAAGCACTCTAAGTAAACAAGTAAATCTTTCAAGATAATGACAAAAGGCATCCAAGAATTATCTAACCTTAAAATATGTACTATACTGTCTTGTTCTACTGTAATTAAACTGTTTTATTTATAAAACACATACTTATATAATTATATGTGTGCTTTTATAAAAAATATTTTATTCAGCAAAAATGAAATTCAGACTCATTAGTGAATATCTTCCAACGAAGTCATGTTGGCCATAAACATTACCAAATCAAATAATATGTGCTTTTAGAATCTCTCAGAAAAAATGCTTCATAAAATGGAAAAGCCAAAATATTACCTTTGGGATCTTTCATCAGTCAGTAGACCAACACTTGGTCTGTCTTTTCTAATGCGTGGTGCACATACTACTGGTATTACACAGAATGATTTAAGCTGATTTCATGGTCAAGCACCTTTTACTTGTAATACTTGCATGACTAATTTAATGTGAATTGGGAAAATTTTAAAACAAACATAACCAGAACATCAAACTAGTGATTTAACTTATGTTATTTAAATTGTGGCTAAAAGATATATTTAATTTTTAAAAGTCAGTTTTAGGAGACTTAGTAAGAAACTAATAATTTGGGTAGTATGAAAATATGACAGATATCATGAAGATGAAACTCATGATGTTATACCAGTTTTTAAGTGTATCAATTTATTTAGTAATCACAACCAGTTTAAGTTTAGTAAACATTTATCTTTTAGCTGACAGGAAGAAAAACATTTTACTCTTCTAGTCTTTTTTTTTTTTTTGACAGAAAGCAGGATTCACTGATGGGCAGTGCCCAGGTTCTCGTGACTACAGAGCCCACCATTCGTCCAAGGGGCCATGATTAGGGATATATTTGACTCCACGGCCATCTGATGAGCTGCTTTTTTTTCAGCCATCATATCTTCAATTTCATCCACATTAAACTTAGTCAAACCTCACTTCTTAGAAATGTGAATCTTCTGGCAGCAGGGAGCTTGCACTTGGTCCTGCGTAGGGCCTCAATTACATGCTCCTTGTTCTGCAGCTTGGTACAGATGGACGTGATGACTTTCCAACATGGACCCTGGCCACTGTGCTTTCCAAAGCACTCCTCGTACCTGTCTGCAGCCTACATTAGAAATAGCATGAGGTCAGACATCAACGCCCACTGGAAAGGGCTGTCTCCAAGGTCCCTTAGTGGAACCCATACAATCAACAGGCTGCATACACTACCAAGGAGCCATAGCACACTGGGTACTCTTCTAATCTTTAGCCCATTATGCATCACAAAGAATTTGCTCTCAAAGTTCAGGATCTTTACGTGGGTTGTATCAGTAAAGAGAGCAAGTACAAAGATTTCATAAATTCAATAGTGTTCACAAAATAGTAGGTGAGGTATGCCAGCATTGTAAACACTGAGAGCAGAAAGGGCATTCCAGGCTTGTAAAAGTGCAAATCAATGCTGTTTTCACTACTGTTCGGAAGAAAATATCTGCCAATCAGGAAGCCCCTCCACTTCGAAGGTTTAAAAATAGTGGAAAGAAGTGGCATAAACAGATCCTCGGTCTCCCACGATGAGCCATATACTAAGGAAACAGAATCTAACAGCAAGACAATCAGTCGGGTAGGTGTTTTGTTTTGTTTTTAAGATCTTATTTACTTCAAAGAGAGAGAAATCGAGAGAGAGCATGAACAGGGGAGCAGGTCAAAGGGAGAAGCAGACTTCTTGAGCAGGGAGCTTGACTCGGGGCTTGATTCCAAGACCCTGGGAGTATGACCTGAGCCAAAGGCAGATGCTTAACCCATTGAGCCACCCAGGTGCCCCTGGTGTGTGACTCTTGACCTCAGCTCAGGTCTTGATCTCAGGGTGGTGAGATTGAGTCCCACTGGACATAGAGCCTACTTAAAAAAATAAAGATAAAAGCAAGACAGTTACATTACCAAACAAATACAGCAGTATGGAGATAAAGGTGAAAAATGGCTAACAAAAATAATCCATCTAAAGCTGTGGTAACTACAAAGGCAGCCAAAGGCAAGGTGGGACTGGGGAACAGGAGGATTCATACACCTGTGAAATGTCAAATAGTTATCTACTGTGGAAAATATTGCCTGACAGTAATCAAAATCCTGGAAAGATTTCAAAGATTCTTATGGTATTGAGGCCCTAAATTCTCAAGGTTGTAAAAATAATCATCTCTTTAGGTTTAAATTAAAGGGTATACCAAGACTTTGATAGAACAACAACAACAACAAAAATCCAACTTCATTTGTAAAGCACTGCTTAATTAGATCTATGTGTGTGTGAGAAGACTATAATTTGTACACTTCTTGAAGAAAGATAAGGCAAAATTCAGTCTATTTACGGATGTTATAACAACTGATGTAACTACTTTTAAATATACCCTTTCCAAAGCCTGGTAGGAGTCATGCTGGAAAACTGCACAGCAGCCTCTTGGAAAAGAATGTTCAGTAAAGAACATTTTGATTTGATGAGTCTCAGAGGAGACCTCATGGATTGATCCTCCTAAAATTCACTTCCAGTAAAACCAAAAAAGCACACCCAGTATAAAAAGGATAAATATACATATATATGATTCTTACCATTTCCTGAAAGCCTGAGCATATCTTTCAACAAGACCCCGAGGTAAGGATAAGGATCAGGGAGATTTGTTTCGGTTCTAGGTTTTGTTTCCTAAATTCTAGTAAATAGGTGCCTGTTTCGCTTTGTAGGTGGCTGTGTGCCTGATTCAACACATCTTTCAGGGAGTGATAGTGGAGAAATTGGGCAGGGGGTTCTAGGCAGGACAAGGCATGAGCTATCTGATGGGAAGCAATTAGGTCAGACTGTGGCTTATATCCCAGGATGTGGCAATAAATGTTGGAAACACTACCACAACAGAGTCATAATGAAAGAATACAGACTCCAGGGATTCTGAAATAACTAAGCTATGTTTTCTAGAGCAGGCACTTAGAGAAAAATGGTGGTTATATCCATTTAATGTATAAATGAGTCAATTACACCAATATGTTCAGCTGCTTGTGTCCCTCTTGTTATTGTGATTTAAGGCATAAATTAGTCATGGGCAGCAGTCTCATATTGCCAAAGGAAGTAAAGAAGTAGAGATAACTGAGCTCCACCATTAGTGGTGGTATCACTAGCCCGTAAATCACAAATCAGATGGGATATCAAGACTTCTCAATGAAAATCTTCCAAATGAATTAAGTAGTTACAACTTTGGCAGGGTTACTCTCCTACTCCATAAAATATGGACTCATCTATTAATTGTTGGATTCATTTACCGGAACTTGCAGTATCAACCTAAGGACATTACTACTTCATCCACTGCATATTAGTAGGGTTTAATGAAGAAAGATAGCAACTGGGGTTTATTTTCGAGTAACTCAACAGAAAAGAGAGGATAAACTACCCCCCAAACACTCAGGGTTTGGCCATGTGAATGAACATTTTGGGATTTCAGTGGATGAGAGCAAGTAGAATATCTTTTCTAATTATTCCCCAGAATACTAAACTGGAACTTCTATACTATACCTAACATCCCAACCTTGCAGGAGCTCAGTATTGAAGACAGCATATCTTGGCTTTAGGAATTTGGTGGCTGGTATGTACTAACAGACTTAAAACTCTAGGTATTTTTTTTTTTTTTTTAAGATTTTATTCATTCATTTGACACAGAGAGAGAGAGATCATAAGTAGGCAGAGAGGCAGGCAGAGAGAGAGGGAGAAGCAGGCTCCTTGCTGAGCAGAGAGCCTGAGATGGGGCTTGTTCCCAGGACTCTGAGATCATGACCTGAGCCTAAGGCAGAGGCTTTAACTCACTGAGCCACCCAGGCACCCCAAGTCTAGGTACTTCTAAATCAAGATTTTGGATCCAGGAGTTGGGGGGAACTGAACGAAGGTGGTCAAAAGCTATAAACTCACAGTTATATTTAAGTTCTGGGGATGTAGTATACATGACTATAGTAACTATACATGACTATAGTAAACAGTTGTGTATTGTATATTTGAAAGTTG
Organism: Potos flavus; assembly: GCA_028534135.1. Taxonomy (NCBI): domain Eukaryota; kingdom Metazoa; phylum Chordata; class Mammalia; order Carnivora; family Procyonidae; genus Potos; species Potos flavus. Next base: position 40,919,853 of record CM052900.1, read on the forward strand.
CTCAGAGTAGATATTAAAAGTTCTCTTAAGAAAAAAATGTACTATGTAGTGATGAATATTATTAAGCTTTTTGTGGCAGTCATTTCACAATATATACTTGCATCATATCATTATGTTGTATACCTTAAACTTATACAATGTTACATGTCAATTATATCTTCATACCACTGGGGAAAAAAAGATTCTTGGATCCAGATAAAGGTTACAGTGTAGGCAGCCTTTCTTGGGCCCCACAACTCAGAAAACCAAATGACTTTTTAAACCTCTGGAGTCTTTGAATCTTATCTATGCAACACCCCTTTCCCCTGCCCCAGACGCAGCATGGGTCAATATAGGGCCCATTCCTCTATCCCACCTTTTCTCTGACATATCTTATTTGACTCGTAGGTTATTTAGAAGTCGTAGTTTAATTTGCAAGCATTTGAGGATTTCTCACATTTCTTTCAATTTCAGTATTTTTTACTATGTCGGTATGGCTCTCTAGGAATTTTTGCTACTTGAAGTTAGCTTCTTGGGAGTGTAAATTCATGATTTTCATCAAATTTGGCAAGCTTAGAGCCACTAGTTCTTTTAATATATAGATTATATAGTTGTATATTTATTTAGAATTCATATTTATCACTCCTTTACTCTTTTGTACTTCACTGTATGTTGGTACAGTTAATGTGATCCACATTTCTGAGGTTCCGTTAATTTTTCTTCAGTACTTTTTCTCTCTTCTTCAGATTGCGTAATCTCCAAGTTCACAGATTCTTCTGCTGGTTCAAATGCACTGTAGAGACCCTAAAGTAAAATTTAATTAAAAAATATTTCTCTTTATTCTCTATTTGGTAAGCACTATTAGCACAGCTTCCTTTACTTTTAAAGCATGCTTTCAGTCTTTTGAACATATGGTGGTTGATTTGAAGTTTTTTTATCTAATATCTGGGCCCTCTTACAAGTATTTTCCCTTGCCTTTTTTACCCTCTGCATGGGTCCCCCTTTTCTATTTCTTTACAGGTCTCTTAGGTGAAAATTGGGCATTTTAAGGAATCTATTGTAGGCTTTTGCTGTTCTTACAGAGATTTAAAAAATTTTCTTGAAGAAATGTTTTTTCATTTGCTGTATGCTCTTAGGACAATTATCAGACTTTAAACGGATGTTTTAAAATACTTTTTACAGGGCGCCTGGGTGGCTGAGTTGGTTAAGTGTCTGCCTTCGGCTCAGATAATGATCCTGGGATCTTGGGAGAGAGCTCCATGTTGGGCTCCCCCCTCAGCAGTGAGTCTATTTCTTCCTCTGCTCTTGCGAATAAGTAAAATCTTAATAGATACATAAATAAAAAATATTTTACCAGTTGTGGTTATTTTGCTAGAAAACATGTCCACAGAGTTCCTTGAGCTGCCATTCTAGACGTGAACTCACTCTGTTGATTTTTCAAGTATAATTGTGTTATTTTCTTAGTGGCTGTTGTAGGAATTACAATATGCATTTTAATTTATCAGACATCTTTAGATTAGTATTAATCTAGCAAAATAAACAATATAGCCATTCCTTCCCCCGACTTTATGCTGTTTTTGTCACACATATCCTACCTAGATATGCTGTAAATTCAATGTAGTGTTACAATTATTGCTGTATGTAATGTATTCTAATTAACAGAACAAAATATATCTATACAGTTTTAGGAGAACTTACCTACATGTTCACTGTTCCCAATATTCTTCATTTCTTCCACTGAATTGAGTTACTGTCTGGAATCATTTTCTTTTAGCCTTAAGAACTTTAACATCTTAGGTAGGTTGGCTAGCAATAAATTTTGTCCATTGCCTGGGCATGCCATTATTTTGCATTTATCTTGACAGTTTTGCTGGATATATTCTTTCTTTTTTGGATGTAGAATTCTTGGTTGATAATTTATTTTTCCTCCATACCTCAAGTATGTTACTGCCTTCTGGCCTCTACTTTTTTTTTTTTTTTAAAGATTTTATTTATTTATTTGAGAGACAGTGAGAGAGAACATGAGAAAAGGTCAGAGGGAAAAGCAGACTCCCCGTGGAGCTAGGAGCCCAATGCAGGACTCGGTCCGGGGACTCCAGGATCATGACCTGAGCTGAAGGCAGCTGCCCAACTAACTGAGCCACCCAGATGCTCTCTTTTTTTTTTTTTGGACTTTACTATTTCTGATGAGAAGTCAACAGTTAACTACATTGTTCCTTTACATGAATCATATTTTCTTGCTGCTTTCAAGAATTTCCCATGAGTTTGACTATAAAGTGTCTAGGTGTGGTTCTCTTTGTGTTTATCCTGGGTTTTACTGAAGGTCTTGGATCTGTGGGTTAATCTTTTCATCACATTTAGGGCATTTTCAGCTATTATTTTTCTAATTACCTTTTATGCTCTGCTCTCCCACCCTCATTGTGCATGTTGGTATGCTTGATGTTGTCCCATAGATTTCAATAAGAAGCTTGCCTCTCATGAAATGAAGCCCTCTCTTAGAAGCATTCACCTTTTTTCTGATTGCATTTAATTTTTAAAACTTAGTTCAGGGGTGCCTGGGTGGCTCAATTGGTTAAGTGTCCGACTGTTGATCTCAGCTCAGGTCTTGATCTCAGGGTTGTGAGTTCAAGCCCCATGAGAAAAAGCAAACAAACAAAACCCCAAACAATTTAGTTCAGTGTCTATTAGTTAAAAATGTGATATTATATTCTTTCTTTTAGAAATAGTAATAGTACTTAGGTTTTTGTTCTTCATATATACCAACACAGGAGATGACAAAAATGAAAATAAGAATTCTTTCAAATACAGTGATTAGAAGGGAAAATGAAGGTGGAACAGTAGTGTTCCTCTTGAGGAACAGATAATGTTTATAAAACCTTATATGTAATCTTTAATGAAGTCATATGCATTATAAAAAAGGGGTCATTATGAGTGATATGGAAATGGCTACATATGCTTTGTTAAGAATGCCATATCTTTTATCATACAGACTTCAAATACTTTTCAGCTACACTTATGAGCATTTAAAAAAAAAATGGAGCTACGTCAACTACAGGATGACCAATAAATATAATTAGTTCTTCATCAACACAATAAGGTAACAACAATGATGAAAATACTTGACCTCATATAGTCCAAATACTAACGTTAATTTCCATTTACATATTTGAAGGCAAATGTGTAAATACCAAACAATGTATAGCACAGAAACAAGAAAGTGTTGTAAGTCTAGTTATTTTGATAGGTTTTTCTAATACACATAATTATCAACAATTTATTATAAAAACCTACATATACAATTAAAAAATACTTGATCAAAAGTCTTTTAAAATATAATCAGAATGAAATGTGTAGAAAGAGACATTTCAAAGTCATAGCAGTTACTACTATTACAATATTTAATCATTTTTACAATAGGTCTGCTGTTCCATTTCAATTAAATTCATTTCTCAGAACCATCACATTTCTTGCTGAATTTCAGTTAGAGCAAAAGCAAGTTGCCTAATTTTTTCTTCCATTGCTTTTTTGTTCTTGCATGTTTCTTGAAGAAGTTCACGCATTTCTTCTTCAACCCGATGAACCTAAATCAACATGTAAATTTTGCATTTAAATTTTTTAAAGAAAATATATTTTAAAAATGCATTCTGAAAGAAAAAGTCAAACTTTACTTTTATGAATTTTGTAACTTGTGGTATTCATTTAAAGCAAAGAGGTATATACAATGTAACTTGTTCAAATACTAATACTGTATACAAAGTACTTACATTTATATTGTCTAGATCTCACAGGTTCTTGTGATGAGTACATGGTAATTTATCTTAACTGTATTTTAGAGCTTAGAAAATTTGTTCAAGGCTGTGCAGTTTCTAAATAGCACATAAGAACAGAAACTCAGTACTCTGACTTAATCTTTCCACTGTCCTACGCTACGCATGAATGAGGAGTCATGAGTTCAACTAAAACATCAGTGTCTTACAGACTTTTAAAACTGAAATAACCTCCCTTCCCATTTAATCTGGTCTACTCCATTTCTAAAATTGCTGTTGGTTATCATCTCTTCCTAACCTATATTCTCCTAGGATTCTCTGTATTGTATACTATTAATTTCTGCTTGAAACGCTCTCTCCTATGACACAACATTCCTGATAGTGCTATCAATATGACCATGCCTTTCTGTTTACTTCCCTCTTCTGAATCTCTAATACAGATTTCCTAATCTTTTTCCCTTAGAAAACTAATATTTCTCCTAATTTAAATTATAATCTTTATTTAATAATTTGTAATTTTTTTTCACAATTATTGCATTTAAGCCCTGGTGCCATTTCTGTAACTCTCTAACATCCCTTTGATATTACACCATATTGGCACCAGAGATCCAAAATCAAACTCAGTATTTTCCTTTCAGCTAAGGGCCTAATCTTATGCTTTATTTGGTATTACCTGATGCACCCTTGTTAACACTTGGTAGATTTTAAAGAAAACTTCTGAAACATCTGTTGACCTGAAATAAAATAAAGAACTACATTTTGAACAAGTTATACTTCCTTATTTATTGTCATTATTTCCAAAGACCTTGTTGCTTTTTTTTTTTTTCACATAGACTCCTGAGGGTAATATCACCTAATCACACAAATGTTACTATAATTATAAGGAGTTACTCTTTCTGTTTATGAACTCTTTCCCAATTAGCTGATTTTCAATCTCTGTCTCACAGATATCTCAGTTTCTTACTGCTTCTTCAAAATCAAGGGAAAATGGAAATTTACAACTGTTCACTCACCTAGTGGATCTCAACAGAGGTATCACATCAAGCCAAACAGGGGTTACCTGTTGCGTTTTAAAAATACCTGGGTCTAACCCGAGACTTAGGAAATGAAAGTCTCTGAGGGGGAAGTTCATGCATGTGTATTATTAAAAAGCTCTACAAGTGATTGTGATGTCTACCTCTGATTTAACATCACCCTAAGTACCTGTGTCAATGATATTACATGGTATCTTGATATTAAATGATCTCATTCAAGACTATCAGAGATAGTCTTAAACCCTAATTAATAAAATATTCTTGGGAAACTTTTTCCAAAATAGTGATGGATTATACTTTTTATTTATATAGTACCTTTAAATTTGCGGAATCAATATATTTCTGCTTTTCACTTGCCAGTTGTATTATTTCAGCGTGATGAGCTTCAACAATTGCATCAACTTGTTTTTTAAAGGCATCATCCATACTATGAAGCTTTTCCACTGCATCCCTTAAAAATAAAACAAAAACCATATATATTTGTGCATAAAAATTAGTATTTTTTTTCCTTTTTAATGGCAACTCTTATATTCGTATTTTAATGGAAGTATAACTCCATTAAGTAGCAAAGGGCTATCTTGGGTAACTAGAGATAAGTGGTTCATCAGCCAGCGGAATCTGTCAGTAACACAACAGGGTAGGGTAACATCAAGGAAAATTTGTTACACTTCCACCCTCTAAAAGTTAGAGTACTCTGGTTTTCATTTATTTTGAGTCTAAGGATATGATTTTTAAGCACATTCACAGATGACTATTATCAATCTTTTTTTCCCCCATGTGTTTGTTGTATAATTTGAGAGATATACACTACAGGAAGGTTTAAATTTATGAATATGTATTGTATGTCTGACTTCTCTATGCTAATGCTCAACAGATAATACTCTATGTTAATAAACACATTAAATAGTATTCACAAAATTTTAGTGCCAAGAGTTTCTTGGAGGCAAAAACCAATTTCTTTATATTAAATATGAATATAAAAAAGTTAAGTCCATAATGAATACATTTTCTGCTTTTGGTATAGCCAATAGTAATAATGGATTGAAATTAGGTCCATGAATCAAGTCTTTTTTATTCCCAGTTGCAACACTTATTAGCCATAAGACTTAAAGGCAAGTCACGAACTCTGCATTTAAGTTTTTCAAGTAACTATAAAACAGGATAATCCTACCTGTTCTGCCAACCTCACAGAATTACTGCTGGGTTCAAATTAAGATATAAGAGAAAGAGTCAATTTATATATTATAAAAGGCTATATAAATAAAATGTTTTTGTTAAAATTTTATTAAGTCAAAAATCATATATACATACTAATCCTAGTCATGAAAACATTAATGTATAAAATCAGGTCTTTACTGTTTTGTGATTAACATAATAATAATATAAGAGATTCTGAAAACTATCAGGCTTTATAATTTATATTAAAGTTTAGAAACTGCTATTTATAGGAAATGATTATTTCTTTTAGGATTGAAAAGACTCCAAATTGTGACAGGCAAGAGAGAAAATTACAAGAGGTTCCAAGCCAAGGTCCCTGTATTAGTGCTGGTTGAAAGCAAAGAGGAACAGATACAAGTAACTGTACTATCAATTAAAACTTTCTATAGAATATAATATTTTTCCACAGCAATTACTGTGTGTCAGGCACTAAGTACTAATTGACTCACATAAGGCATATATATATATACACATAAATATACATATACACAAAATTTAAACCTGACATCAAACATTTGAGGTAGGAACTATTATCTACATTTTATAGATAGAATGGAAGTAAAGTATTTGGCAAATAACTAAGTCCAACATATGTTTAGCCCTTTTTTCTGTCCTTCTTTTTACATTATCTCACCCATCCCAATTCAGTGTTTATGTTTAAAGATCTCCCACATACTCTAGGACTTAGTGCTTACTTTTGTAGTTCAATACTTTTGTCTCTTTCTGCTTTAAGTTTCCTTTCCTTGTTTTCAAATTTTTCTTTCACTTCTTTTACTTGCATTTCAAGATGACTTAGAAGCTCTCCTTTATCATGCCATTTCTGATTAAGTGTACTAATACAAAAAGAAACAATTAAAAAAATAAAACTGGTTATGTGAAATTATTTAGCCACATTTTATTTCTCAATAGGAAATACTACATACCTGTAAGCTTTTCTAATTTCTTCAAGTTCTAATTCCTTTACTTTCAACTGTTGTTTTAGTTTTTCTTTTCTTTCATTGTGTCTTTCCAGTTTTTCAATTATGTCATCCAGTTGTGAAGATTTCTCATCAAGTTGTTCTTGAGTACATTTTTGTATTTCAGTGATCTTTTCTTGTAATATTTTGATTTGTTCTTCTCTTTCTTGTACACACTTCAAGAAAAAAAAATCAGCACTTTACTTTTATTAACCCTAAATATCTCATTTCCTAATTAATTAGATATGGTTTAAAATTATTCTCAAAACTACAAATTAAAAAAATAAATTGAGGGGCATTTGGGTGGCTCAATTGGTTAAGCATCTGCCTTCAGCTCAGGTCACAATCTCCGGGGTCCTGGGATTCTGGGATCAAGCCCTGTGTCAGGCTCCCTGCTCAGCGGGGAGCCTGCTTTTTTCCCTCTGCCTCAGCCTCTCCCCCCTGCTTGTGCTCTTTCTTTCTCTAATAAGTAAATAAAATCTTTAAAAAAAATAAATTGAATGTTTATTGAGTGTTTTCAAAGAGATTTACAGGACATATGCTTAAGGCAGATGCTTAACCATGGAGCCACCCAGGTGCCCCTACAGGACATTTTAAATCATAGTGTTTTTAAGAAAAATAAAATTTTTATTCCTTTCACATTTTTTATTTCAGTAAGTTAGGCAATTATCAATCATAGAGGGAGAGGGAAGGAAAAGAAAGCAGCACAATAAAAATTCAATTATCACAATTTTGCATTTGAAAAGATGATTTCATGACAGAAACAGAAAGAAAACTCTTGAGTGGATGACTGATACAGCAAAGACTGATATTCACAGTATATGTCATGGCACAAATTAAACTGCTATTTCTACTATGCTAAACGGAAGTGATTTCTCCATCAGATTGAGCAAATACTTCACTTCAAAATAAAGTACAATTTTATCACTATTAAAATGTCACATAAAAAGAGGTTTTATACCTCCCAAAACATTTTTTATTCTACTTCTACACCACGAGCCAGACTTTATTCTGTATTTACATACTAAAAATCAGAGGATAATGAAAGATCAAAACCACCATAGGCACCGTTAGAAGTTTGCAGGTACTAGGCCTCATATAAGTTCTTTATTCCAGTGAACATTTGTTTGCTTTATGTGGGCATGCCTGGATGTCTGGGATAGCTCTGCTATATACCGCCTACTGATACTAGTCTCTGCAAGTGAGAAAAAGATAAAATTGGTAGTTCTGATTTTTATCCTGTTTCCTCCGCCCCACCTTGCCCTTTTTCCTTCTGGGAAGATGGAGGCAAACTAATAAATACTGGAAAAGGCTAACTTAAGTATGTATTAGTAAGTATTAGAAGGAGGTGATTCAATTCCTCAGTTACATATCTAAAAATTTTAAGTGAAGACGTCGGGTAGTCTTGTAGTCATGACCAACATCTGCATAAAAGTCTGATTGTTTATTTTCTCCCCATGACTCTAAAGCACTTAAGAATGAGAAGTCTTGACACATATTATGGGAGTCCACAAAAGCTATAAAAGTGTCTTATGAAATAATCCTATTAATAAAAAAATAACAAACATTGCATCATCAGAGAGTATTATGACCCATATGCTCATAATATATATACTGAAATATATTTTATATATATATATGAAATATGAAATATATTTTATATATATTTTATATATATATATATATTTTATATATATAAATAATATATATACTGAAAAACAGCAAAATAATATATGGGGAGGAAACAGAATTAAAAAAATTTCTGCTTCTGATTTCCATAGTCAGAAGCTAACTACAGAATCTATTTAATTGAAATTATCAAACTCCAAACTGAAAACAAACATCTTTATCATGTTCATTTGCTTTTTGCAGACTTGTTCTTTCTACATAAACTTTCAATCTGAATCCTTGGTTTCCTATGATTTGGGGCTAGAAATTATGCCAAACTATCTTTCTATGCTGTATGATTACTGGGAAAGCACCAATACTCGTATCTTTGAGGCTGATGAAATGTTCTTTAGAATAAATGTAGTAAATTGTGGGGAAAAAAAATGATGGGGCTGTGAACTTTTTTTTTAAAACCAAAAAACCTAAAACTAAAACTCTTCTGTGTTTCAGATGAACTGTTATCATTCATTACTAATCATTTCCTTCCTGCTCAGAGAGTAACAAGAAGGCAGCAGTCTTCTGTGGAAGTAGCTTTGTCAAAAACAATGTATTATACCCAGAGTATCATCTGCTTTACCTTGTGAAATTTAAAAGCAAATCACAAGTCTTTGTGTTTCATATTTAGCTTAACTCAAAGGAAAATATGCTTGGCTAGATTTTTAAAACAAGAAAAAGGCTTACTGCTAAAAAAAATTTCAATAATTTTTCCCCGCTGCTGGGCATATATGACATATATATATATTTGAATTTTTGGATATACTGAAACCAAATTTCAATTGAGGGAATACCGATGTAATTGTTTAGGCTGGTATAGTTCAGGCATCCATAGCCTTAATCTAGCTATGTATATTGCAACGTGGTGATAAATGTTGATTTTCTATACTTGATAAAGTTTCCAAGGAATTTTTTAAAAAATGACTAAGAAAAAGAAAAATAAATCTTAGGCAGTTATAGCCACTCTGAAGAATGAGTTCTTTAATGGGTGATAATCTTATTTAGAAGTTTCTTAACTCTTTTTTCCATTTTTATACTTTAAGAGACAATCTCTGGAAGAAAATTTAGGAGATCAAAATTTGATTCAGTGGGGCGCCTGGGTTGCTCAGTGGGTTAAAGCCTCTGCCTTCGGCTCACGTCATGATCTCAGGGTCCTGGGATTGAGCCCCACATCAGGCTCTCTGCTCAGCAGGGAGCCTGCTTCCTCCTCTCTCTCTGCCTGCTTCTCTGCCTACTTGTGATCTCTCTCTCCCTGTCAAATAAATCAATAAATAAAATCTTAAAAAAAAAATTTGATTCAGTGCTCAAGACAAGAAATCCTGTTAGTATCTCTCTTAAGACAGGCAACATTGAAGAGGGTAAAAAAAATGGTTTCCCCTGGGAACAAGCATTTTTTACAAACAATTTATACTTTTAAATATAGAATAGTTGGTCTTGTTATAGTTCTGAGATGTGATTTAGCAATATTGGAATATCCTAAACAATGCTCTAAAAGGATATTTTAAACATATAAAACATGAATTTTCTTAAGATTCCCAACTCTTTGACACTATTTCTAGTTATTTCACAGGTCATAATAACATCATCCCATAAAATTTTGAGGTAAAAGTAATTTAAAATTAACAAATAAAAGCCATACAGTCATTCATTTTAGGCAAAGGGCATATATCATACAAGGAAATGCATGACAATCAAACATGACAAACACATGTCCCAAATTCCACAACAGTTTGGATTCACTGAGATATTTGGTAATTTGATCCACTGATTTATAAACTTGCCCACATGTTCTTTTCCCAAAATAAAGTATCAAACTTACAGTTTTTAACTTTGCAATGGTTTCAGTTTGGTCTTCTATGATTTTGCGCTTAATTCTTAATTCATCATTCTCACATTCATTTGCCTTTCTCAGAGACTCATTCTCTCTGTATAAACTTTCAATTTGAGCCTCTAATTTCCCACGATCTAAGGCTAGAGATGATCCTGAGAAATAAACATCAACGGTAACAAACTTTAAGAGACCTTGCAAGATTTGTATTTTATGAACATCTAATTTAACAATGTGCAATACAGTAAATAAAAACTGAATAAAAAACTAAAATATATAAAGTGTAATAGAAAAGGGGAAGACAACCAAAAGGTCTTTTAAACAGCTGTGGCTATTTGGAAAACCTAAAACTACAAATTAAGAACAAGTAACTCAGACATGTAATATTTAATCGGTCAAGTTATGGCATTCAAACAAAAAAATCGTATTCAAGATTCTTATGTGGATGGACAAATGAGCAACTCTCCATTAAAACCAACATCTAGCTATTCATAATTTGTAAAGTTATCCATCTACAAATGCCAGAAAACAGTGTCTAACTCTTGCTTTATAGTGACGGGAAAAGAAAGGAGACTAAGAGTAAATTTACCTAAACCTAAAGTGGTTTTCATTCATACACTATCTCACATTTCTCCATGCATAACAATGTAAGTGTTACCAACACTTTTAGAAAAAAAATGAATACTGTATACTATACAAATAATTTAAAAGCACTAAGAATTATTTCAATGACTTAGTCAGTTGTAGCACTGTAAAGGTATATCTATCCAGGAAAGTAACCAAACAACAACAACAAAATCAGAGCTGTAACTTCCTAACTAGTGTAATAAATTGACATCTTAGGAGGCATTTCATTTGGTTGTTTGGCTGGCAAATGCCTACTCATACTTCCATGTAAAGTGTCATTTTCTTTTTTGGTGTGTCTTAAGCAGAGTTAATAAGCCCTTCCTTTTCTCAATTCTCAGATCTGTTGGTTTAGAAAAATGGGGTATTTTCACTTTGAAAATTTGAAAATTTTACCCTGTTGTGCCAGCTCATGCCCCCATACTTTTCTTTCTGTCCTTAAACCATAAATTAGTGATTCCTTGGCAGCTAGCTCAGAAATTAGCTGGACTTTTTCATGCTTGAGAAGTTCTATTTGAATACTCTTCTGCTTGTCATCTTCAATCAAGATTTCGAGGGTGTTGATTTGATTCTGCACATCCCCAGAAACATTGGGGGGGGGAAAAAAGCAAAGTAATTATTACATTTAAATGCTTCTTTATTTTTTACTTTTTGCATTTTATGAGAAAAAATGTTATTTAAGCAAATACATGGTAAATGCTCCTGACTTTTACATCAGAAAAAGTTTTAATTTTATTAAAAAAGACAGTTATGGGTCATAAAATAAAAAGTCAACATTCAAGAGACTATCCCTTTAAAACCTCTGAATTTTATTCTAGTATCAGTTAAAAGAGTAACCACACATGGAATACTCAAAATTTCTCACCAGCATTTATATCAATAATCTAAAGGACACTTTCAGGAATTAAGTTCTCTTGGGCAAAATTATCACTAATGTTTGAAATTGCGACAACAGCACTAAAAAATTTAAAAATTATTACAGCTAGGTATATCTAAAAACAACCACCGTCACCACAAAATTATCAGCAATTTGTATGGTGTTTCCCAAACTCAGGTTACCATCTGAATATCACCATCACAAATTTTGCTCTATCGCTGTACAACTGGCACCTATTTAGTACACTTCTTAAATTCACTTATTTTACTTAAGTACTACTTTAGCGTAAGCAATACAATCTGTGAAATCATGGTTTAATCTCCTAGTTCTATTACTTTTCTCATACACCTCAAATATATATAATTAGCATTATTTAAAAGTTTATAATAGTGTTACTTTCTAAAATCGTTATGATATATTTGAGACTATGACATAAAAAATTAAAGGGGAAATATAATGTTACAATGTTTTACCTGTAAATTTGCTGCTGTTTCCTGTTTCAATTTCGAAACTTCTGCAAGTTTTGTTTTTTGCTCCTTCACCATACAGGTCAGATCTTTAATTAAAGAGGAAGATTCATTTTCTTTTCGTTGGGCCCAAACAAGAGCATGCTTGCTCTTTGCTAACTCAGTTGCAACATTTTCAAAACCATCTTTAACCTATATTTCAAAATTGCATTATAAATAGCAGTTCTCCAAATAAATAGAAACTGTTTCTGTGGCTGTGTTCTAATAAAACTTTATTTACAAAAATAGGCCTGGGGCTTTAGTTTGCCAATCCCTGCTCTACAGTAATAGAAGAATTCAGGCTGCCCAATTCCTATTCTAGTGCTCTCTTTACTTGACCATTTATAATCTCACTTAGTTTTTGCAATAGCACTGAAGAGTAGCTATTACTTATGTGAAGAAACTAAGGCACTAAGAATTTTAAGTAATTTGCTTAAAATCATATAGCCAATGTGTAAATAGAGCTAGAATTCTAAAATATTGTCCTCTCATCCAATCATATCTTGCTGATTCTGTTTTCAATAAAAAGCTAGATGCCAATTCTTACATCTTTAAATCTTCTGGCTTCAACAGTTAGAGCAATACGGAATTCATTTTCTAAATCCATATACTGTTGGTTTAATATATCAATTTTTTCTTGGTATTCTTTTATATCCTGCTCATGTTTTCTTTCTTCTTTAGCTACTTCTTTAGCTAAGGCTTCCTGGAACTCAGCATCACTGAAAAACTCCCTTGTTTCAAGTTCTTTCCTGGAATGCAAAACGAATAAAAATCACAGGATATTATTCAACTGGAAACAAAGAAAAACTTTCAAGGTTTTTAAATAGTTGTTAAAATAGTCTACATTCTCTATTGTTAATTTAAAATCAGCTCCTCACTTTGGAGCAAAGAAACTGGCACAGGATGGAAGAGGATGTGAGTTTTATTTGATTGTATATTCAGCGGTGATGGGGATAAATGCCATATCTAAACTGAGATAGTCCAGAATCATTGTACGGCTTCCCAAATTCTTTAGGTGCATTTGGAGAAGTCAAGTCCTACTTCACTATATCCTCTACTTTGGCTGAATCTTTGACATACAACTAATACAGTCTGACCATTACTGGTGGTTGGTTAGCAGAAAAAAAAATCAGTTGAAGTGTGAAATTATTCACCAATCTTTTGATTTACAGGGCCAGTTTTTTTTTTTTATTTAAATGTGAGTTCATTCTTTAGAGTTCTCCACTATTTTTCCTGAGTAAGTCAAACCTATCATACAAAATCCATTATTTCTAGTTTTGGTTTCTTTAAACAAGAACAAGAGGTTAAAAGATATTTGTAAAGGAAACTAAGTGCAAAATTTTAATTTTTATAATTATCTCCCCCCAATCTTTTATAGTCATTCTGCCCCTGCATATGATGACAATTTTCCCCAGCACATCAAAATTTAATTCATACATTAAAAATCTCATTTATATAAGGTCAAAAACAAAACAGGTTTAGGAACAAACAAAATTAACCCATGGCAAATACACAATTCAACTAGTCGGACAGTAAGTAGATAACTAGCTGCAAGTGTTCAAATTATTGTGGATTCCACAGAACAGGGTCGGCACACTACAACTGATGGACCAAATCTGGCCCGAGACATTTTTAGGGAAATAAACTTTTATTGGAACATAGCCATGATCATTCATTTACATATTCCCTATGGCTACTTGTTTTACTACACAAATATAATTTGGTATGGCCTGAAAAGCCTGAAATATTTTCTATCTGGCCCTTCACAGAAAAAGTTTGTTGACTCCTGCACTTTAGAGGAAAAAAGACTATTGATTAATTTAATAGGCTGTTACTTGAAGGTCAATTAGAACACTTTTCTCTGTATTACAGGGACTAAATTTTGGTTGGGTTTGGAAAAATACAAAATAAGCTTCATTGTTATAAGCTCTTACCTCAATAAAGCCACCTACTTGTTTTTAAGCTACTAGTTCTTAATGTAAGACTGATGCATACCTAAACATGTTATTTTTCACAAACCAGTTCTTAGATTTCACCACTGATCAATTAGTCTAGTTTTAGGCAAAGCAGTAGGGTAGGGAGGGACTAAGAAACTTTTCTATTTTTAAATGTCATTACTTGGGGCACCTGGGTGGCTCAGTCATTTAAGTGTCTGCCTTTGGCTCAGGTCATGATCCCAGGGTCCTGGGACTGAGCCCGGCCTCTGGCTCCCTGCTTAGTGGGGAGTCTGCTTCTCTCTCTGCCCCATCCCCTACTAGTGTGCATATGCATGCACATGCACGCTCTCTCTCAAATAAATAAATAAAAATAAAATCTTAAAAAAAAAAGTCATTATTTTCCTGATATATTTTTCATTTACCTGTGTTCTTGTTCTTTCAATGCAAGAAGTTCATGCAGTTGCTGTACTTGTTCCTTTTCTTGATGAAGAGAAGTTCTAAGTAAGTTTATTTCGGTATCAGCAGCGGCAGCTTTGAGCTCCACCTCTTGGAGAAGTCGCATCTAAGTAAGTACACAGAATTACAGTATTTAGATAATACTCTCCCTGCTTCTATTTTAATGCAAGTTCTCGAAAGAAAAGTGCCTTCTCAATAATAGGAACTGGTGACTAAGCTGATTTTCAAAATGTATTAATGATGTTATGGTCACATAAAGTATAGCCTTAGAAGCATCAAACACACTAGGATTATCTATAGCTTAATTACACCATAGATCTCAATAATTCCCATTTAGAAAGTATGAAAATGCAACCTTCAGGCTCCCCAAAGACTTTTAAAACCTGGCACTTAGAATACAAGCCTAACAACCTACACTATTTCCACCAACTATTCTTATAATTGCTTTGTGAGGGCTAGTCAGAAATAATTCCAAGAGGGGGGATTGGGGAAGGCCCGGAGGCGGCACAGTGTGTGTGTGTCCGTCGGTTCTGGCTGGCACTGTTGGTAGACCATGAGACTCTTGATCCTGGGGTTGTAAATTTGAGCCCCATGTTGGATGTAGGGACTACTCAAAAATAAAATCTTTGAAAAGGTAAAAAAAAAAAAAAAAAGAAAAGAAAAGAAAAGAAAGAATTCCACAGGAATTGTTACATTTAAATACATTTTTGCATATACCCTAATATCTTTTAAGCTTACTCTGTAACAATATAACTTGTTTCAAGATACAACTATGAATCTGTGTTAATTCATATGACTGATAGATTAAAAGAGAGAAGTACCTGTGCTGCTTGCTGCTGCCCTTTTTGCCTCTCCATTTTTTCTAATGCTTTTTCCAGGGTTCTTAAGTGTTTAATGTGATCCTCTTGTTGATCTCTTGCTTTAATTAATTCAATAGTTAGTTTTTTTATTTCATTTTGAAGTTTGTGAACCATAACTTCGAGTTGTACTTTGGAATTTCTCTCTTTAAAAATAATTTCCCTTAGCCTAAAGCAGAAACCAAATGTGGCTTTAAGTATATATTATGCATATAAAAGGATAAAAATTTAATTAACATTAAAGGTTACAATAAAAAGGAAGATTTGAAGAATGTTTCAAACACTTATTAGGTAAAAATGTTTGAAAAACAGAATAATATGCTTCTCTCCCAACCCTGAAACTAATACTGTGCCAAAAGGGAAAACATCCTATGTAAATTAATGAAACTTGGGGCGCCTGGGTGGCTCAGTGGGTTAAGCCTTCGGCTTAACCCACTGCCTTCGACTTAACCCACTGCCTTCGGCTCAGGTCATGATCTCAGGGTCCTGGGATCGAGCCCCGCATCGGGCTCTCTGCTCAGCAGGGAGCCTGCTTCTCTCTCTTTCTCTGCCTGCCTCTCTGCCTACTTGTGAGCTCTCGGTCAAATAAATAAATAAATAAAATCTTTAAAAAAAAAAAATTAATGAAACTCCATCTTAATATGAATTTTACTATTCAACAGCAAAAATTTACTGAACACTTAATTTGTTTCAGACACTGTGCTAGGTATGGGCTTAAAAGAAAAGAGGATGGATTAAGATAAAGCCTGTGCCTTCAAGGAGTTCAACATGTAGGAGAGGGAACAGACATAGATACAGTTATAAAGCTGTAAGAGAGAAATGATATATAAATAGATAACTGGAAGTCAACTTTGACTTCCCTATATCTTTCTAGACACAAAATATTGATCCTAGCTTTCTATCAGTTAAACTCTTTTATTACAACCAAAAACTCTTAACTACTTAAATTAAAAGTGAGAATTTATTGATCTACATAACCAATTCAGAGGATGAGGTGCATGATTCTGAGCGACCACTGAAACCCTGAGGGACCACTGAAACCATGAAGACAATAAAGGTTCTCCACTTGTGATTCTTTACAAGCTGGTTTCCATTTCTCCTACTGTAGGGTTCCTTGTAACGCATGAAGGAGAGAAGGAAAAAGGTACAAACATTCCTGGGCTCACATTCTAATGGCTCTGAGGACCAAAAAGAAAAGACTATCTTCCTCTAGTTCAACTGAGAAGAGTTCTAGGAAAGGCTCAGATTAGTCCAATTTTGTTCATATGTCCACTGTATGCATCAATCACTGTGGCCATGCACTAAGGCATTATGTTTACCCAGCCTGGGTCAGGTGTTCATCTTTTTTTTTTTTTTTAAAGATTTTATTTATTTATTTGACAGAGAGGGAGAGAGAGAGAGACAGGGAGAGAGGAAACACAAGCAGGGGGAACGGGAGAGGGAGAAGCAGGCTTCCCGCTGGGCAGGGAGCCTGATGCAGGGTTCAATTCCAGCACCCGGGGATCATGACCTGAGCCGAAGGCAGATGCTTAATGACTAAGCCACCCAGGTGCCCCTAGGTGTTCATCTCTGGACCAATATTATAGACAGGGAGGCGAATGATAATAGAATGCAAGTCTAGCATTTGGAAATGGGACAACAAGTAGCAAAGACAGCCTCATGAAGAAATTACTAAGCTAGGTATATATATATATATATGTATCTACTGTAATTCCAAAGCCATAATTAAAAAGTGTCCATATATCCATCAGCTTCTATACTAGTCATTTCTCTAATTCTTATCCTATCTCTCCTCGTGCCTTTGAGAATAGTCTCTGAACTGCTCTTCCTTTGTTCACTCTCTCAACTCCAGTTTGATATACTATACAAAAGAGTATTGGACTTTATTCTGTGGACTATATGGTGGATGGGGACAGAGTGGCTACATATCACTAGAATTAGAGCAATCATCTAAGCAAGAGATAAGGGCCTAAACTAAGGTGACAGTAAAAGACAGTTCAACCTCTTTTAACAAGTAGAATAAAAAAGATAGCAATACCAACTGGTTGTGGGATAGGATAACAAGAAAGGAAGAAAAAAAAAGATTCCTGAATTGCTAGCTTTGGTAGCTGACTGGATGGGACAATATTTATTTAGACAGAGAATATAAAATAAGGAGCAAGATAAGTATAGTTATGCACATACTGATTTAAGACACTTATGAGCAATGTACACAAGGCATTTCTAGTAGGTAATTAGCTGATAAGATTTGTTCATCAAGGGGATGCCTGGGTGGCTCAGTTGGTTAAGCGTCTGCCTTCGGCTCAGGTCATGATCCCAGGGTCCTGGGATCGAGTCTCACATTAGGGTCCTTGCTCAGCAGGGAGCCTGCTTCTCCCTCTGCCTACCGCTCCCCCAGCTTGTACTCTCTCTCTGACAAGTAAATAAATAAAATCTAAAAAAAGAAAAAAAAAAAAAAAGATTTGTTCATCAAGGAGTTTTGGATGATAAAGATTTGGGAGCTTATAGATTAGGTATTAAAAAGCACAAAAGAGAAGATTCAGTTTTTGAAATAATGGCATGCCACCTAGATGACAGGCTCTGTATTAGGGATGAAGAATACAGAATCCCTACCAAGTCATATAAGGGAATATGAAAATGTGTGAGAATCTAATGCCAAACAAACATCTGAGGTATGAATAAAAGTAGAATCGGAAAAGATTAATGCTGGGTTTTCAAGAAAATAATGTATAATGTATATCTACAATACAGAATAAAGCAAAAATTCATACACATATAGCTAAAACAAGAGAAAACGTGTCAAAGTCTGGAAGAAATTTCAATTACAAGGCAAACAAAACTAAATTAAAAGAAAAACAACTCCTAGAACACTCGGGCTTAGCCTCATAAAACTGTATCTTTCTGGGGGGAAAAAAAGGAAGATAAATTCTCTCTCTTCCATGATTCAGTGTCACAGGGGCTCTATAAAGCTACTATCACACTCCATTAGCTACTTAGGTACGTAATGCCAATGAGAGTGCTGTTTTTCTGAGGTAGTCAGAGATTGTTAATTTATCCATCTTGTTCCTTTACTCCTGTCTAGCATCTTCTTGTATCAAGGATAGTAATTCCCAAAACAAATAAGGCAGGAAGTCGGTGGGTGGTGGTAGAAGGACCAGGAATAGTATAATGCATCATAGCTTGCATAATTGAGAGGTTCTCATAGAACAAATGATGGGTATTAGAATTTTCCTTATAATCCATAGGTACAAAGTATAAGAAAAATAGGTAGTGGGGGATAGAAAATATCACATGAGTACCATAAAATTTTACTAGTTAAATGCCTAAAGAACCTGAGAACTGGGTTAGGAGCTGTGTACATCAACTTACTAATCTATTAAGATCGTAGAAGGGAATTTATCCGCTGTATAAACAGACAGGACATGGAACAGAGAGCAACTTCCCAAACCATACTTGTTGGCAAGTACTAAATCTAGAAACACAGTGCTCATTCAAGAATAAGAGATAAAAATCAACAAGAACTTTATGGAAAAGTCTTGTAACCCTTTGAGGAAAAATATAACTTTAGAAATAATTATCTGTAGGAAACAGAAGATAAAAGTTGCTGTAATTTCAGAAAACTGGTATTCTCAGAGAATGGAGTAAGACGAAACTGTATTGGAGAATATATACAAAAAAAAACCCAAAATAGGCAATGGAATGGATAAGATAGAAAATCAGAAATACCAGAATTAAGAAACTTGGGTTATCTGGTACCAGAGCCCACTGTAGAAGACAATATGCAACAGAGACCAAATATGACTCACAAAGCTGAAAGGAAGTTTGCCAATCCCTATTCTTCATAGAAACCAACACTTTACAGAAAAAAAAAAAAAAGCCAATCCCTGTTCTAGTCTTTTGCTCTTCTTCACTTATACTTACTTATCAATCTAACACTTCCCAGCTTGAAGTCACAAGTAAGTGTACCCTGAATCCTTCATTTACATAAAAATTTATAAAGCATTAAATCTTTAAATAAACTTAGTTCAAAAAAACTAAAACCACATACATTGTTTTTGATCTTACTACACCTACTGTAAACTAAGGTACTCCAGTTCCAAGTTTAGTATTCTTTGCACTAGGAGAGATCTTTCCGTTTACAGACTTTTCCCTTACCTATCTGTGGTGAGGAGAGCCAGGCTATGAATATCTTTTTTTTCGTTTGCATGTTTGTGTAGTTCAGCAATATAATCCATAAGTTTCTTTTCAGCTTGTTCAGCTTTCCATCTCTTCTCTCTCTCTTGCTCTAGTTGTTCAATAAGTGTCTGGAAGAAAACAATAGTGTTATATATGAACCTGCAAAAGTTACCTAACCTCTCATTGCCTCAATTTTCTCATTTATAATATAGGAATAATAGTTATCTAATTCAAAGGGCTGTGGTAAGAATTAAACAAATTAGTAGAAGTATATAGAACAGTGCAGAACAGTGTGGTACATAGTAGCCACTCAATAAATGTTAGCTGCTATTACTATTAACCTAATGATAATTATTATTTTTCAAGCATTAAAGCCACTTGAGAACAGGGGGAGGAAAGCAATGACATGAAAGGTTTGAAATTGTTAAAAAAAGCAATTGTACTACTGAAAGAACAGTGCATATTACAATTGAAAGTGTAACTAGCACTTCATAAATAAAACAAGAGCAAGTTAATATTAGAAAAATAAAAATCAATGTGTACTAAAAATTCTTAACAACATGAGAATTACTAAGATACTGAATACTGAATAATATTTAAATTTCTGAAGGCCTGTTTTTTTTTTTCCTTGGTTTTTTTCTTTTTAAAGTAAGCTCTCCGCCAAATGTGGGGCCTGAACTCACAACCCCGAGATCAAGAGTGTCATGTTCTACCGACTGAGCCAGCCAGGTGCCCTTCTCTAGGGCCTCTTAATCTGGGATCCATGCATTCAAAACTGGGTTTCAGTAGAGTCCATGAAAACCTTGATATTAAACACATTTTCTGCATATGTATAAAGTTTCTCTGAGAAGACCCATAAATTTCATTAGCTATGGATCTGAGGGTCTGAGACAGAAAAGTTTGGAACCACTGTTTTTAAGAAATAAGAACTTGAAATTTTTTTTTAAAAAGATTTTATTTATTTATTTATTTATTTGTCAGAGAGAGAGAGAGAGAGCACAAACAGGCAGAGTGGCAGGCAGAGGCAGAGGGAGAAGCAGGCTCCCTGCTGAGCAAGGAGCCCGATGCAGGACTTGATCCCAGGACCCTAGGATCATGACCTGAGCTGAAGGCAGCCACTTAAACAACTGAGCCACCCAGGCGTCCCAAGAACTTGAAAATTTTGATCTGTTTTTTTCTCCACAAACATATAACAAACGATTTCACTAAAATCTGACCTTAGATAAATGTCTAATTTCTATTCCTTTATAAATTACAAAAATATACGAAATCTGGAAGTCAGGAAGGGAAAAATAACCCAATCCGTCACCCCAGTAAAACTATATTCAATATTTTTTGCTCATAAAAACATGCATTATTTCACTAGGAACTAATTTCTACTTAAAACTAAGATTATTCACATATATTTTTTTTCTTAATCTCTCTCTCTCTTTTTTTAAGTAGGCTCCACTCCTAGTGTGGAGCCCAATGTGGGGCTTGAACTCACCACCCTCAAATCAAGACCTGAGCTGAGATCAAGAGTCAGACACTTAACTGACTGAGCCACCCAGATGCCCCCTTAATCTCTCATATCATACCCGGTAAGTGGTATCTTCTGAGCTACTGTTGTCCACTTTAATGATTTCAGTCTTCTGTTCTTCTGATTCTTCTAACATATTACAATTTGCTAAAGATGATCTTATATATAAATCTTTAAAGAAAGGTGGTTTCATTTTACGATTATAGCTGCAAAGAATAAAACATAGGTAATAACCCAAAGAAATGTACAGTATTTATACTAGTTTGCACAACTTAGGTAATGACAGTCTATCAGTGAAAGGGATCCTTTTGTATAAACTTATATAAATATACTGAACAAATCAAATCTCTGACATTAGAAAAGTAAGAAATATCACTCTGAGAAAGCTTAAAGGAATAAGCCAACAGTATTAACTTCTGTTGGTGTGCCTTATTTGAATTTCTAAGACTAAAACAATTACCTCATAAAAGGGTTGTTGTTTTTATTGTGGTGCTTAATAGTCTGAATAGTTTTGGAATAATATGGGATTTTTGATCTTCGAGGAATTCTTCTATTACATTCTTTTCTGTTGCCATAGTCACTTTCAGAAGTCATATCCGTATCTCTTTTTGGTCTGAGATCTTTCTCAGGAACATTATCTATTAAAGAATCAGAAGTCTAGAATAAAAAAACCAACACAGTTTGTTAAAAGTTCAGTTCAGCATAAAAGATTTAAGTGTGAAATTTTCTAAAACATTATGACTTTTTACAAGATTAAAGGTTCGTAAACTAGGTATGTTCAGAATTAAAGACAGGGAATTGAGCTTCCGGTATAGACACGTAAGCTTCTATGAGGTTGACTCTCAAGGTAGCAATGATAAACTCTAGGAAAAATATAAACAAACAACTAGGAACAAAAACTATTTGGAGGTCCTGGACAGCGAATAAAAGCAGGCTTACTCTAGAGAGGAGCTGACACTTGGAAAAAATGACCAGAACAGGATGTTTTTGGTTTTATGGTTTTTCACTTGAGAGCTTACCACAATCAGCAGTACATAGGGAGTCTTTAAACTCAGGTTGAAAAACCAGACTTTTGGGCCTGAAGAATCATTGGACGGTATAGACTGTAAGAAGCCCAGTACGGGATAAAAAAAATGAACTGCTGCCTAAGAGACAAATTTATAGTTTAAGTGAAAGCAAGTTAAATGCTTGCTATGAGAAAAGCATCAACATTCTTCAGAGGGCTAGCTATAATAGCATCTGAAGTCTTCACAATGAAATATTCACAACATCCAGAATAAAATCCATAATTACTCAATATAAGAAGAACCAACAAAATATGACCTATTCTCAAAGGAAAACACAATCAATGGAGATCTAACCTGAGAGGACCCAAACATTCAAATAAGCAGAAAAGAACAATGGTATATTACTTAGCTATAAAAAAGAATTACATTGCCATCTGTGACAACGTGGATAGGTTAGGGTATTCTGCTAAGTGAAATAAGCCAGAGAAAGACAAAAACTGTATTGATTTCATGTATAAGTGGAATCTAAAAACAAAACATGAAAAAACATACAAAAACACCAAAAACAGACCCATGAATACAGAGAACAAACTGGTGGTTGCCAGAGAGGAGGGGATGATGGGTGGGCGAAATGAGTGAAAGAGATTGGACGGTAGAGGTTTCCAGTTACGGAATGAATAAGTGAGAATAGGGAATACAGTCAATGGTATTGTAATAGCACTTTATAGTGACAGATGGTAGCTACAATTGCGGTGAGCATTAATATACAGTTTGTCAAATCACTATGTTGTACACCTGAAACTATGTAACATTGCTTATCAGTTATACTTCAATAAAAAAGAACTTTAAAATAGTGATCATAACCATATTCGATGATATAAAATATGCTTATCTTGAATGAAAAGAAAAATTCAGCAGAGAAAAAGAAATTATAAAAAATGGAAACTGTACAACTGAAAAATACAACACCTGAAGTAAAAATTGGCTGGTCTTAAGAAGAGAATGGGGTGGGCGCCTGGGTGGCTCAATGAGTTAAGCCTCTGCCTTCGGCTCGGGTCATGATCTTGGGGTCCTGGGATCGAGCCCCACATCCGGCTCTCTGCTCAGCAGGGAGCTTGCATCCCCCTCTCCCTCTGCCTGCCTCTCTGCCTACTTGTGATCTCTCTCTGTCAAATAAATAAATAAAATCTTTAAAAAAAAAAGAAGAGAATGGGGTGATGAAAGAATACATGTACTTGAAGATCAGTTTATTAAAATTATTTAATTATTAAACTAAATATTAAAATTATTTAAAATGAATACAGAGGAAAAAAAGTTGACAAGATGTACAGAGTCTCAGGGAACCATGGAAGAGTATCAAAAGGTCTAAGCGGAATCTGAGAAAAGGGAATATGGGACAGAAAAATATTTGAAATGATGTCAAAAATTTCCTAAATTTGGAAAAGACCAATTTACAGATTTAAAACACTCAGAGAAACCTTAAGTAGGATAAATATGAAGAAAAGTATCCTTAAGCACAATGTCGCCAAACTGCTGCAAATCAAAAGTAAAGGTAAATTCTTGAAAGCGGCTAAAGAAAAATGACACATTATATACAGGAAATCAAAGATTCTAATTAATGCTGACTTTGCATTCACAACTATGGAGGCCAGGAGACAGTTAAAAGAAAAAAAAAGCTGTCAATATAGAATTCTATATTTAGCAAAAAATGTCCTTCAAGGGGTTCCTGGGTGGCTCAGTGGATTAAAGCCTCTGCCTTTGGCTCAGGTCATGATCCCAGGGTCCTGGGATCGAGCCCCGCATCAGGCTCTCTGCTTAGCGGGGAGTCTGCTTCCCCCTCTCTCTCTGCCTGCCTCTCTGTCTACTTGTGATCTCTCTGTCTACTTGTGATCTCTCTCTCTTTGAAAATCTAAAAAAAAAATGGCCTTCAAAAAGGCAAAATGAAGAGAATTCGTTGTTCTCAGATGGCCACTATAAGATTTGCTACAGGAAGTTCAGGCTGAAAGTCCTGGCTGAGGGAAAATAATACGACAAGGAAATTAAATCTCCAGAAAGAAAGTATCATATGTGATTTATTTTTATTTTTTTAAAATATTTTACTTATTTGAGAGAGAGCACAAGCAGGGGGAGCAGCAGGAAAAGTGAGAGGCAGAAGCAGGTTCCCTCCTCTGCAGGGAGCTGGACGCGGGACTCAGTCCCAGGATCCCGGGATCATGACCTGAGCCGAAGGCAGATGCTTAACCGACTGAGCCACCCAGGCACCGCCTCATATATGATTTACATACGATAAATACAAATAATTTTTAAATATTTTTTACTCTTAATTCCTTTAAATTAAAACACTGTCTCTAGAGTTTATAATGCATCCAAATGAGATACATACGACAACTGTAACAAAGTGTAATTGATACAAGAATTCTACATTTTATATCAATATAGTATTGAAAAGTCCATTTTTAGAGCTATCACACACAGAAATAAAAAGGATGACTAAATCACCAAATACAAATTAAGACTGGATTATAAAAAATACACAAGATAGAAAAAGTAGAAAAATGAATAAGGTGAAATGAATAAAAAGCAAACAATGAAATGGTATAGCTAAGTCCAACTTCATCAACAATTACAGTAAATGTCAATGGACTATGGATTCTTCAAAAGGAGTGATGGCCAGGCTGAATTAAAAACAAGACCCACCTATATATAAAACTTACTTCAATATATAGATATAGCAAGTTAAAAGTAAATGGATGCCACAATGAGCTACCACTTCATACCCGCAGGATGGCTATAATCAAAACCACAGATAATAACAAGTTGGTGAGGATGTAGACAAACTGGAACCCTCATACAATGATGATAGGAATGTAAAATGGTGCAGTTGCTTTGGAAATAGTCTGGTCATTCCTCAAAAGGTTAAACACACAGTTACTACTTGACCTAGCAATTCCACTACCACATATATAGCAAAGAGAAATGAAAACCTATGTTCACACAAAAGCATATACATGAATATTCACAGCAGTGTTATTCATAATAGTGAAAAGTAGAAATTATCCAAATTAACCAATCAAATGAAGAATGGATAAAATGTGGTATATCCATATAATAGATTAACTTATATTTTAAAAAAATGAAGTACTGATACATGCTATAAAGTGGAAAAGTGGACAAAACTTGAAAACATTATGTTAAATGAAAGAATATAATCACAAAGGGCCACATATCAATGATTCCATTTACATGAAATTTCCAGAATAGGCAAATCCATATAAAAATAAAATCCACTAGTGGCTGCCTAGGGCTGGAAGAAAATGGTAGTGACTGGTAATGGGTACGAACCATTGAATTGCATGGTAAGTGAATTATAGCTTAATAAAGCTGTTACTAAAAAAAAAAAACAAAAAACAAACCTGACTGATGGAAAAAGATTTATCATATAAATTATAAGCATAAGAAAGCTGAAATGGTTATATTAATATCAGATAAAACAGACTTCAAGACAAAGAATACTCCCAAGACAAAGAGGAACACTTCATTAGGAAGACAGAATAGCCATATACATGTATGTGCTTAAAAACAGCTTCAAAATATAATAAGCAAATGTTAAGAGAATTAAAGGGAGAAACACTCTTAGATGGAGATTTTAACATCTTTCATACAAGTGATAGAATCAGACAAGTAAATTTTTTAAAAATCAGTATCAGCAACTGATAGAACTAGATAAAAATATCAGTAATGACATGAGCCATCTGAAAATACTATCAGCCATCCTGACTTAACGGGTGTACAATAAACATTCTGTTCAAGTGCACAAAGAACATTCACCAAGATAGACCATATGCTGGGCTAGAAAATAAGTCTCAGTAAATTTAAAAATGTTCTCTGACAAAATGAAAGTAAATTAGAAGTTACTTACAGAACATATCTAGAAACCAAAATACGTGAGAATTAAACAAGACAGTTCTAAATAATCCTTGGATGAAGGAAGAAATCACAAGAGAAATTAAAAAATATTTCTAGGTAAACAATAATGAAAACAGATGTATAAAAACTTGTGAAATGTAGCTAAAGCAGTGCTTAAAAATATTTACTGCTTTAGATGGTTAATTAATTTAAATTAGAAGACAGGTCTAAAATCAATAATCTAAGCACAGTAAGAAGCTAAAAAATGAAGGGTAAATTCAAAGTAAGAAGAAGAAATAATAAAATGTAGAAATCAATGATACAGAGAATAGAAAGCAGATAAAATTTACAAAACTAATCTTTGTAAAGAGAAACAAAACCCTTGGCTAAATTTTTAAAAAAGATTTTATTTCTTTGAGAGAGAGAGCAAGAGAGAGAGAGCAAGGAAGCACAAGCAGGAGGTGGGGGTGAATGGGGAAGGGGGAAGGGCAGAGGGAGAGGGAGACCAGCAGGAGACATGGGACTCGATCCCGGGACCCTGGGAGCATGACCTGAGCCAAAGGTAGACACTTAACCAACTGAGCCACCCAGGTACCCCACCCTTGGCTAAACTGACCAAGACAAAAAAAAAAAAAAAAATATATATATATATATATATATATACACATATATATATGTGTATATATATATATACACATACATATATATATAATAGAAGAGAGAGAGAGAGAGAGAGGACACACACAAATCATTATCAGTGATAAAGGAAAGGCTATTACAGGTTCTATAGCTGTTAAAAAGATAGCAAGATAATATTAGTAACAATTTATGTTGACAAATCAGATGAAATGGACAAATTACAAAACACGACTTATCTAAAGGAACACGCGATGAGATAAAAAATGAGTTGTCTTATAATTTTTAAAGAGAGTGAATTCATTATTACTCCATTATCATTCCAGGCCCAGATAATTTTACTGGTGAACTTTATCAAACATTTAAGAAAGAATAATTCCAATTTTATAAAAATTTTTTAGAAAATAGAGGAGGGGGCAGTTTTCAACTCATTTAGGGAGGCAACATTAACCTAACATCAATACCAAAGATGTTACATAAAAGTAAAAACAAATATCCCTCATGAGCAAATCATAAAACCTTTATAAAATATTAGCAAACTAAATCCAAGAATATATGAGATAACTTATGATTAAATGAGGTTTATCCCCCAAATGCAGTGTTTGTTTAACGTTTGGAAACTAATCAATGTAATTCATACTACTATATGTGAGTAAAAAATAAAAAAAAATATGATCATCTCAATAGATGCAGAAAAAGCATTTAACAAAAAAATTTCAACATCAGAAAACTCAGCCAATTGGGAAGAGAAGTAAACTTCTTAACTTGATAAAGGATGTTTATGAAAAACATAAGACTAACATCATACTTAATTGAGAAATATAAAAGGCTCTCCGAGGATCAGGAATAAGATCCTTGTGCCCGCTCTCACCATTTATCTTCAGTATTGCACTGCAAACCCTAGCTATTGCAACAAAGCATAAAGGACCACCATAAAGGTCAGAGAAGAAGGAAAACTGTTTCCATATGACTGTTTATGGAGGAAATCACCAGGAAAATACAAAACAAGTACTAGAACTATTAAATAAATTTAGCAAGGTCACAAGATCCATATATATATATATATTTATATAAGTATATAAATACATATATAAATAAACAGTATTTCACAAGCAGCAATCATGAACATGAAACCACAAAAACTGTTCAATTTAAAATGTTATAAAACAAAGTACTTAGGAATAAATTTAATAAAAGATATGTAAAACTTGTATACTAAAACTACTGCTGAGAGTGATGAAAAAGATCTAAAGAATAGATATACAACATGGAATGATTTCCAAGTTATACTGAGTTAAAGAGGCCTTACACAAAAGAGTATTGTACAGCTGCATCTACATTAGGTTCTGGAAGAAGCATTCAATAATCTATGGTAAAAAAGGGAGAAAAGTGATTGCCTTGAGGGAGAAGACTGACTGCAAATGGGTAATGTTGATGATGGTTATATTTGTCTTCATAGAAGTTGGTAACAGGTATATGTATTGTCAAGTCAGGAAAAACATATATCTGATTTTTTTAAGATTTTATTTATTTATTTGACAGAGAGAACGAGAAAGGGAGAGCACAGCAGGGGGAGCAGCAGGCAGAGGGAGACGGAGAAGCAGGCTCACCAGGCAGGGAGCCCAATGCAGGGCTCGATCCCAAGACCCTGGGATTAGGACTGAGCAGAAGGCAGACACTTAACGACAGAGCCACCCAGGCGCTGCCACATACCTGTATTTTACATTAAAAGAGATGGTTAAAAAAATACTGAACTCTATACTTAATGATATACTTAAGTATTTTGAGGGAAATATACCAACGCATGTCATTTACTTTGAAATGTGTCATAAGATAGTTTGATCAATGAATAAATGGATAGATATACAATGAAGTAAGCAAAGTAAAATGTTGATGGTGGAACCTAGTTGCTGGGTATATTGTTATTCACTAAAAAATTCTTTCAAATTTGTTCTAACTTTGAAAATTTTACATAATAAAATGGTACGGAAAAACTAAAAGACAGAAGTCTTCACAGAGAACTCTCAAAATCAGTGAAATAATTTTAAGTCCCATCGTTAAGAAAAATATCATTGTAGTATAGCACATTTTCAGTAATTTCATGACCTCACTTATAAATTACTACTTTTGAAATGACACTGAGTGTATACATCAACAGAAATTAAAACTGCTTGTTTACCCTTCACACAAGTTAGCATTCACCTAATTTTTTTATTTTATTTTATTTTTTTAATTTTTATTTATTTTTTTTCACCTAATTTTTTTAATATGCAGAGCAATGAATCATGTTTTTCCCCCCAGATAGCTACACTCCTATTTTTGGTTACAAAGTAGGAAGAATTATCACCATAACTGAGTAAGAAGCATATTGATGGAAGAATACCAGACTGGATATCAGAGGTTTGGGTCTGAAGCTCAACTCTTACTATTAAAGCACACTTAGATAAACTCCTGAGTGTCTTTTCTATAAAATAAGAACAATATAGTGATCCCTAACTACTTGACTGAGGTGTTGTAAGAATGAAATAGGATGGCATTAAAGAAGTCGCAAAAGCTCACTTCGAATTTGGGTTACTAAAATTAAATCTAAGTTTAGATTAGTAGAATAGTCAGCCTATAGAAAAAAGGAACAATGAAATCTGAGGAAATGGAGAAGTCTATTAAGAGTTCAGTGACACGTTATCGAGGATGTCAAAGAATGTATAGGCTGGCATTCTTATCCCAGTTCTAATCCTACCTACCTCTGTGGCCCAAGTGAAGTGTCTAGGGTTTTCTGGTACACACAAAATCCTTATAGCCTTATTCATTTACTGCCCTAAGGTAGACCTTTTGTTTATCTAGCATTGTTATGTTAGTGTTATAACTATGATAACAGTTCACAGTTATTAAAAACCCTTTGAACCATAATTCTACCATTAGCATTTTCTACTCCACAACCCCCCTCACTTGGAGAAAAAAATTCTGAATATTAAAATTTAATTACAAATATCTAGGTTAAACTGACATTTGATTAATAGCTTCTTTGGCCTGTACCACAGTATCTCTATCCTTTATCCAGGTAGGGGCTAAATAATAATCCACTGCATTCTGAGAAGTGTGGTGCTTAAGAAAACAACTCTTATTGTAGATCATAGTTAAGAATGCTACAGCACAGGTTGGAGACCCAAACAGCAATAAAATCTAGGCATTGTGGTCCATCCTCATAATTCAAAGATTCTAAAAGCCAGTGTACCAGTAGCGGGGGTAAAGAATATCTCAGGAAAGTAGAGATTAATTTGGTGAGGGTCTGCTGTGAACAGAAATTGAAGCAGGAACTATGTAAGTTAACCTGTCATTCAGCTCTAAGGTCTAGAAGCGGTTTTGATCATTATACAATTAAAGACAGGAGAGGCCCAAAGTAACTCACATATCCTCTGTGTTTAAACATTGAGTCAGAAGAGTTCTGAGTTTGCTCATGATCAAAAGGTGAGTGGGCAGAAAAAATGTGACGTACAGCAGAATAAAGGATTTAATAATAAACATTTGAAGGACAATAAGGAAAAAGAGTGAAAAAGGTATGTCCTCTTTTTCTACAACTACTATAAAACAGAATCCTATTTCTGTAAAGGAAAAAAAATATATACATACACAACAGAATGTTAACCATAAACTGTTTTGGGTTGGTTAGCTTACACGGTATTTTTATTTTACATCTTTCTTACTTTTTTTTTTCTCAACAAACACTGCTTAGAAATATAGGAAAAATAGTTACTTCAGTAAGAAGCTGTAAAAGTTGATCATCTAATTTCTGAAGTTTCATGTCGTTATGAAAATTGTTTTCATGGTTAACTTTCTCTGGCTCAGAAGATGGACATATAGATATAAATGATGTCAAACCATTATCTGTTGGTGATGCAAACTGATCCAAGGGAGCTATCTCATCGATGGGTGGTGTTACCACTGGCATACTATCAATTATCTATGATACAGAAACAAACCAAAATCTTTTAAATTTACAGGAATTAAAATTTGAAGGCATCTTTTATATTAGAAAAAAACAATACCATACCTCATCTTCACTTATATTTAGGGGAGAATCAGATGAAACTAAGTTATCCAAAAGACCTTCTAAGCACTGTAGGCGTGATGAATTTATTTCTGACAAATTCACTGGCTCACCAAATATGTTCTTGCAGTCTAGGATTCTAAGCTGTGGCAATGTCTGGAGCATAATTGTTCTGTACCCTTGGAAACAAATCATTCAAATGAAAAGTCAGGCATTAAAAAGTTAATTATTTCTCAAATACACTAAATTTATCACCTACCAGCTGTATCACCTGAATGATAAAATTAGTCCTGAAATGCAACTAATAAACTTGTAAGAAAAGCTACTTAGTCCTTCTCTAGTATGTAATCGTTTAAATATAAAACAAACAAAACACTCTGCACCACCCTTCCCACATAATCCTCCTGGTGAAGATCAGAAAGTTAAGAATCATTATTGCTGGATTTATCTTTCATAAAATTGCTTTAAAATTATAAATGCATGATACTGGTAAGTTTATTCTAAATGGAAAGGTAAACATGTATTTTATTTGTAATATGATTAGTATAAATATAAATCAGGATAATGTGGGTAACCACAAGAAATTCAGAATTTTGCTAATGAGGCCTTAAGTATTATTTTATTTTAAGTATTATTTTATTTTGCAATTAAACGTCCCCATCTTTCTCCCTTAAATTAGATATAACTAAGATTAAGATAGGCAATCTATAAATTACTCAAGAATATGTTTATTTTCCCTATGTATAATTAAATATGAGAAATCTGACAAATTACCATTTGGTGTTTAAGCTAAAGGAAACAGTTTAACTTTGCTTAAATATAATGTTAAAACCAAGTATTTCTAACAAAGGCCGATGAAGTGGTTGGAAGAACTCAAAAGAAAGAAAGAATCTGGCAAACCAATATTAGAAATTTTGAGGGGAGAAAAGTTATTTTAGTAGTAAGTATCCCTTCAATTCTAGGGGGAGGGCAACCATGTTGAAATACCTCATCAAATAAAGTGAAAAGCAAAGGTTCAAACTCTAGGAACCAGAGATTCTTAAGACAATTTGTTAGGGAAAAAAATCCAACTTGGGTGAGTACAGAGAAGAAAAATAAAGTTGTTTTAGAAATAAGGCTTCCACCTCCCCCCAAAAAATAGGGTTTCCCCAGAAAACTGAAGTCTGTCCTGATACTTAGGTAGATTCTCTATTATATGGCCTTAGGAAAATAGTTCATCTCACATCTATTACATTCTTCTGTGAAATAAAATTATCAAAACAGGTTTCCATTCTGGGAAAAGCCTTCATACAGTTGCATATTAATGACAGAATGGAGCCAACTCTGTAGCCAACTTCTGCTCAAGCTGATCTTTAGAATATATATTCATATTTTACATTTGTATCTTATTGCTTGGTTAAACCATTTCAAATAAGTGATAATAATAAGAAATAGTAGTCTGGTCTGCTTTGTATTTACCAACTTCAGTGATTCTGAATTAGATCAACTGGCTTTTCAGCAGCATCTTCTATATATCATATTAAGTTTTCTTCCTTACAAAAATCCTTTATTTATTAATTTAACACATTCACAAACAAGATTAAAAAGGTACACAGGAAAAAATTTTCCTAATATTTCCTGATTCCCAGCTACCTTTTCCACCCTTTCTGCATTTCCTGATCCCTACCTACTTAATACTGGAGTTAGCCATTGTTATCAATTTTTGGTATAGCCTTCTAGATATTTTATATATATAATCAGCAACTACATACACATATGTTACCTTTTGCACACAAATGATATGCAATGTTTTCAAACTTGCTTGCTTTTTTTCTATTAACAGTGTATCTTGGGAGATAACTGCATATCAGTAGCTAAAGATTCTATATTCCTTTTTTATGGCTGCACAGTATTATACTGTTTAAGAATAGATCATAACATAATTTAATTTATCAAATATAAACTGTCTAAATAGAATTACTTATCTGTTCATCTTATGTTCTCTTAACTGCAATTTGTCTTAATAAAATTTATTTGCAATTATGTTTTTCCAAATATATAATAAAAAGTTGCAAAGCTTAAGACAAATACAAGGGTCACAAACACCAGTTACAGGAAACAAAGGAGCTCTGAATATTAACTGTTACAAAAAGTATTAATTGCTCATACCTGGTACATGACAGACAGGGTTATCTTCTCCATTTTTTTCCAAAATAAGATTAGTCAAGAAGTTCAATCCTACCACACACTGAAGTAAGTGATGGATACTATCTATACAATTACTATGTAGGTCAATATATCTAAGTTTATGTTTAATTCCATGAAGGGGAATCAAACCTGCAGTAAGGAAAAAAAAGTCTTTTGATGCCACCAGTCATTTTTCCAAAAGCTAATTAAAAATAATTTCTATATAGATTAGATTTTGAGCAAAGAAGCATTAATAAGATGTCTCTACAAATAGCTACATCTAATAAACAGAGTATGAGTACAGACATTTGTTGTTTTGAAGAAACACAGGTTTAGCATCTCTTGAGACCCTAGCCCAGAGGTTTCTGGTTTCTGGTTCTCTTCAAACAGAATGTATGGACCTCCCAAGGTCAGTGCGTGTACTTCCACGAGAAGCATAAAGCAATGGCTTCGGGCTTCCAATCAACACATTATTTTTGATTAGCAGACATAAGCAAACCCTGCAGTACACTTCAACTTCATTGGTTTGAGCACAAAATACAAATAGCACCCATCTGATTTAGTTCCCTGGTAATAATTCTTACATGAGTTTATCTACAGCATGGTAATGCTAACAACCAGGTTTGCAGCAGAGGTTACTGGTACCTGGTACCGCATCTCTCTGACCAGCCTCACTGGAGCCCCACTGGAGCACTTCATGTTTCTCTTTTCTTCCCTCAGAACGTGCTTCAAAATGGAGCTTCTGAGAAAAGGTACAGCCTGGAAATGGCCCTTGATGTGCCAAATCTATTAATTCCAACCACGAAACCTATCCCAAACTGCGCTTTACACATATACATACACACGTCTAATGGTTCTCAAATTTAAGATAGAATCCTTACTTTTCATCCCCTCATCTCTAAACCTGTTCCTCCTCCAATCTTTCCCATATCAGGAACCAGTCCTATTATCTACCTGTTGCTACAGAAAAAACTCACAGTTAATTATCTTTGATTCCTTTTTTCTTCATTTCCTTATCTCAATCCATCAGCACGTCCTATGAACTCTACCTGCAAAATATATCCATTTGTTCCTCTACACTATTTCCACCCTAGTCCAAGTCTTCATCATCTCTCACCTAGACCACTGAAATAGCTTCCTAACTAGTCACCTGACTTCTACTTCTATTCTCCTAAAATCCATTCTTCACTCACTCAGCAACCAAAGTGATCCTTTAAAAACAATATGTCATTTGTTTAAAGCTCTCCTATGGCTTCTTATTGCACCTAGAATAATATGCAAACTTTTTTTACCCAGGGTATGAAGCTGTGATCTGGCCTTTGCACTTTCTCATCTCTTTTGTTAGCACACTAACCCCTCATTTGCTGTGCTCTAGCCATATTACCCTTCTTTCTCTTCCTTTATCATGACAAGGTTAAAGGTGCTTTAGTGTCTTTGCATGCACTTTTCATATATACTGCCTTTACTTATTGAACACATAAAATATTATCATTCTAAGAATTATCTATTAAAACTTACATGGTTGCCTATTATATTTTCTTCATATTTATTACAATCTGATATGAAGTCACTAAAATGAACCCTTTCAGCTCAATGTACATAAACAAACATATACAGTTGTGTAACCACTACTATAACTGAGATACAGAACATTCCATCACTCCAATCACTATGTCCCATCTTCAACCCCTGGCAACTAGTGATCTGATTTCTGCCACTATAACTTGTCTTGGTCAGAATGTCATATAAATGAAACCACATAGTGCATCCTTCTGTGTCTCACTCCCTGCACTTAGCCTAATTCTTTTTAGATTTATCCATGTTGCTGCATATATCAATTGTTCATTCCTTTTTATTGCCAAGTAGTATTCCATCACGTGGATGAATCATAATTTATTTACTAGGTGAGAGACATATGGATGGTTTACAGTTTTGGAAAATTACAAAGAACCATATAAATATGATTATATAAAAAGCTATATAATCATATAAACTTTCATGTACAGGTTTTTGAACAGACATGTTTTCATTTCTCTTAGGTAAATACCTAGGACAGAGACTGCATAATTATATGGCAAGTGTATGTTTAACACTGTAAGAAACCTTCAAACTGTTTTCCAAAGTAGTTGTTCCATTTTCAATTCTCCTCACAATGTGTGCAAGTTCTCGTTGCTCTATAATCTCACCAGTATTTTGTATTATAAATTTTAAAACTATCTATTCTAGTAGGTACGAAATAGTAATTTGTTTTGCCTTAATCGCTAAAGATGCTGAACATTTTTTTTTTCATGTGCTAATTTGCCATTTAGATTTCCTCCTGGGAAAGGGTCAGCTCAAATTTTTTGCTTAGTTTTGAAGGACTGACATGATCTTATTTTTTGCTTTTCTTCGCCGCTACAGTGTAAGCCCTATGAAAAGAACCTTATCTATTTGTTGTTTTTCCATCACTACAGAACAGTATTTGATACAGTTATCTTCAATAAATATTTGTTGAATAAATGAATGAGCAATCTTATCCAAGACTCACATTTTTGAGATAAGGCAACTGCATCCAAACAGTAATATTCTTTGCTCAACATCACACAGCAGTGACAGAGCTAAGGCTAATACTCAACTCCAATACTTTCACATCTTTGGGGGCAAAAGTTTTAAAAAATTAAAATACTCTTGCTATTTCTGCTTAACAGTAGTAAGTAGATTGCTTTAATTTTTTGTATATGAAATACCTGGAATAGGCTGGTATTTTTCTAGTATGGGAGAAAAATAAACACATGAATAAGACTGTTTCAAATACTGACAGGATTATGATAATTAGAAGAATTCTGTCAGTTCGAACAGATAATTCTTAGAATAATCATAAAACTTTGTTCATTTTATCAGTGTATTACTTTAATCAATTAAAAAATAGGTAAAAATGTTTACCTTCTTAGATCTGCTAAAGGTCAAAAAGAAAAGAAAATTATCTGATCTTTAATTTACAATATAGCCTTTGGAATGTGGCATGGTTCAATACGCTATATGATCCAAAATGGTAGCACTAGTCACATGTGGTTTTGTAAATTTAAACTAAAATTACAAATTCAGTTCCTCACTGCACAAGCCACATTTCAAGTGCTCAAAGGACACATTTGGCTATTCGTTGCCATGTCAGCAGAATATTTAATATTTTCATCATTGTAAAAAGTTCTATTGGAATTATTCTTTATATAATACCATACTGATCAATTATTTAAGATTAAAACATTATTATCCTGAAGTAAGTCCCTTCTATCCAAGTTTTTTCTATTACTGATCACCTAGTTTGTATTCCTATTTTTTATTTAGCCATAGTTTTGGCACCAACAAAAAAAGACTTATGACTGAAGCACACTCTCTAGATGGCATTTTTGGTCAAAAACAGGATTATTCAGTTTTCAGCATGCAGAGCTTAGTCTAACTCATCACATGTGGCAAACATTCAGCATTACAGAAAACTTTAGATTATCTACTTACCACTAAGATCACTTATGTGGTTATAAGATAAATTCAGTCTAGTCAGATTAGTTAGTGCTTCAAGTCCTAAAATAAAATAAGACAAAATAAAGTTATATAGTATTACAATACTATTTTAGTTTTGAAGCAAATCTATAGTCTGATAACAGTGAAATCAATTTTATTGGTATTTTGCAAAATACTTAAAAAAACTCTCAACTTTTCTAGAAGAAAACTTTTATGTAGTAAATTTTAAGGTCAGTTTTCAAAAGTTTATGATAATATTTATTCCATTATTTTGGGAAGAAGAAAAGTGGATTTAAATCATCTTCCTTATGCAAAGTATGAATGAAAATCACTTACAAACCTTCTATTCTTGTGATCGAATTGCAGGACAAGTTTAAAGTGCACAGTTTTGTCAGCGTGTTTAGCCCTTCAATTCGATTTATTTGATTAGATGACAGATCTAAGTGTTGTAAATTCCAAACATGATCAATGGCTTCGATTTTTGAGATGTTATTGCAATGAAGATTGATGGCATGAAGGGATGAATCTAAAGATAACTCTGATATGCTACAAGAGAAAATATATATTATCAAAAGCAAGTAAGAAACGGATTTAAAAATTATGACCAAATATAATTAAAATCAACCAGACAGCATGTAGATGATAAGCATGTGCTCTACTCATTTTATAATGAAATCCTTCCTACTTGTGGTAGCCTTTTAACATCTTATAAGGTACAGTGCTCTTACCACTAATCGGTATTTTGGACCATATAGATAAATAAGAAACCCACTCAAGAGAGGCAAGTGACCCTGGGCATTTCTACCTTCTATAAGCAACCAAGTCATCAGCATATAATGAAAGCTGTAATTGTAATGGCCCTGGAATCATAATACCTCAGTTCAAATCTGCATTCTACTTTTTTTTCTAAATTACTTGAATAAATGAGTTAACCTCTCTAAGCCTGTTTCATCATTTCATTTAATTCTCACAACAATTCTAAGCAATACGTATCATAAGGATACTCAAGTTTGCAGAAATTAAATAACTTGTCCAAGTTCTCATAGTTACTACCTGAGGCAGAATAAGTCCAGATCTGGCACTGTACTTTGTAATCTTTCTTTATTGTCTACAACAGCTATTTAACCCAGAATGTAGTTGATTTAAAAGAAACCACTAGTTATTACTATTTCTAGTGAAAAAATCCATCCTTCCTTCTATACATTTGGAATGCACCTCCCCTAAACAGAACTCGTCTCTTCATTCTCTCAAGTACTGCCATTTATAACCAGAACCTCTCCTAAAGATGGTAGTCCCAGGAATAAAAACTATAGTGCATATAGTTCAGAGGTGCTGGGCCGAGGGACAGTAGGGAATAGGGCCACACAATGTCATGGGCATCTGTTCAATGTTCTTTAGCAGCTACCGCAGAGGAAACAACTCTGGCAGCAGAGAAGTGAGAAGTTTAGTAGTCAGGCAGTAAAATGAAAATAAGAAATTCTGGTGTGCTTTCAAATTAGCATCAAGAATCTCAAATTCAAAATTAAAAATCAAAAACACTTTAAATATGCAATAAAGTCATTCAGCTCCTCCCTTAGACTTCAGAATGAAGCA
This sequence comes from Potos flavus, assembly GCA_028534135.1. Classification (NCBI taxonomy): domain Eukaryota; kingdom Metazoa; phylum Chordata; class Mammalia; order Carnivora; family Procyonidae; genus Potos; species Potos flavus. The sequence goes on from CM052900.1 coordinate 40,958,100, forward strand.
CATAATAACATGTGGCAGGAAAAGATAAAGCATTTGTAAATTTGAAACTACCAATCTCTAAATGTGACTGCTGAAATATTTTCCAGTTACTTAGCTCCTGTCATTTACTGAGCTATCCTTGTGCTATTAACACATGCTTTTAATGACAGTCATTTATTTTCGGACACATTTCAGTTTCTGGAAATTAGTACAGTGCAGATAATCTGATACAGTAGAAAAAGCAGAAAGTGAAATTAGACAGAAATAGGTTTGAATTTGTGTTTTTTGCTTGTTTGTTTTAAAGATTTAATTTATTTATTTGACAGGGAGAGAGAGACATCTAGAGAGGGAACACAAGCAGGGGGAGTGGGAGAGGGAGAAGCAGGCTTCTCGCTGAGCAGGGAGCCCGATGAGGGGCTCGATCGCAGCGTCCTGGGATCATGACCTGAGCCCAAGGCAGACGCTTAAGGACTGAGCCATCCAGGCGCCCCTTGAATTTGAACTTAGTTGCTTACCAGCTGGAAGAAGTTAGGAACACTATTTAGATCCTCTGAGTTTCAGATCTGTCACTTGTAAAATTACTACCTCGCGGAATTATTGTGAGGGATAGTGATAACACATATAATACGTACACATAGATGGCCTTCAGTAAATGTCACCTAATATTAAATATAAATGTAAATATTCCTTTAAAAACCATCTCCCTTGGGTCTTCTGGCAAATTTGAGATCACGATCCAGAAAAAGGTGTTTTAATTGTCAGCAACAAGGTTCCGCATAGAGCAGGGGATGCCACAAAGGAAAAGCAAGTGCAAAGGCACAGAGAAGCCCACTATGGAACTGCCTGTAGACCAGTATGGCTAATCATAGAGGGTAAATAGAGAAATGGTAAGAGGTTAATTCCGAAAAGGTAGGCAGGGACCAGTCAGTAAAGCAGAATCAAGAACCCAGTACGTCATGCATAAATTTGGGCTGCATGAAAGAGGATAATGGTTAGCTAAATATGTTTAGTACTCTCAAGAAGTTTATGGATATAGGTATCATAGTGCTCTGCAAAGGAGAAATTAGAAGGGAGGCAAAGAGAATTGAGGAAAACCTAATGAGCAGTAAACCTTTGCTCCACGGTTGCCGGACTTAACCACAGCGCCACTTTTTGTCAAGGTTAAGAGAAAGAGCAGAAGAGAAGAGACAGAACCCGAGACTACCAACAACTGCAGAGCAAGCAAAGGAAGAATAATCAGTAAAGAAAGGAGAACCAGTAAAGAGGGAGGATGGCCAAAGACTGGTAAGCGAATGAGGTCGTAGGGCAGTGTCCAGTCTACTCAGAAGTCCGAGGAAAGGAATGGACTCGTTGGACCTGACACTTGAGCAGAGCAGTTCTGGCGCAGTAAGGCGGCGGGAAGTCAGACACAGTCTGTGTGCTGTCTGGGTAAAGCTGTGCCGCCTCCGCTCTGGGGCAGCTTGCTAGCCACGGCGCCCGCCAGCGGAATGCGCGGGCCGCTCCTGGCTGCCGAGCACCCTTTACCTCCGCAGGCCTTTGTCCATGAAGCACAAATCCCCGCAGATGCTGTCGCCGTCTTCATTTTCACCTTCCGCCTCCACCGGCGCCTCCATGGCACCGGCGACGGGGACCGTGGTCTTAACCGGCGCCCAGAGCTGGGTGGGAGAGCCCGGAACACGCCTTCTGGGTGAGCGGAAGTCCAGTCCGAGGGGGCGGGGGCGAAGGCCCCCCGCCCCCCTCCAACCGACAGCCGGGCACTTTGCCGCCTTGACAAGTGCCGTAAAGCGGGAAGCCTGATTTTCTTCCCCAAGGGCTTCCCTCCCTTTTACGGTATCCACAGCGCGATTCTTGGGACTTGCCGTAAAGGGAAACAACATCCCGTGTGTGTGGTTATTGGGTAAAGAATGGGTTTGTCCTGTGACGCCCTCCTGTATGAGTTTTGCGTTGTAGGCGACTGACTTCGGAAGGCGATTTAGCAGCAGTTTGTCTTTACAAAACTATAGTCATACATACCTATAAGTTATTCCCCCACCGGCCATTGCACCTACTGTTGATTTAGTAAACATTTATGGGATGCCTTACATATGCCAGGCACTTCCCTGTGACATGAGGAATAAGTTGAAGCCCATAGTCGTTCTCTGGAAGCATTCACAGTTCAAAGGAGGAAACAAAGAATTGCCGTGCAACAGGGTGAGTGCTAGAAATAGCACAGGAGCATTTAAACCAACTGTATAGTGATGTGGGTAGTGGGAAAGTTTTCTAAAAGTTTATTGGTGACTGAGCAGAGCCTTGCTAGGTCAAGGGGAATTCTGGAAGTGAATGGCATTCCAGGTAGGAAAACAATACCGGTAGAAGGTGGAAAAAAACCTGGTTAGATTGCTCTTTAACTAATGGGAATATTTTAAAAAGGGGAGGGGCGCCTAACTGGTTCAGCGGGTAGAGCATCTGTCCCTTAATCTCAGGGTTGTGAGTTCAAGCCCCATCTTGGGCAAGGAGCCTACTTTAGAAAAGATAAAAAATGGAAAAAAAAACTATGTCAACTCTGAACCTGTCACTATCTTGAACTCAAATCCTTGGTGGTCTCTGTTAGCAGTCAAGTAAATGCCTAACTTTCTACTCTAATATTGAAGCTATTTCCAGACTTTAAATGTCATTAGTCTCCTGTTGTTTAGCTATACCTTTCACATTCTAAAATTTGTAGCCAGAATTCACTGTGTTCTATAACCATGTGTTTTGCCATATGTCTGCAGCTCCTTCCAATAGGAAGTGGAGATAGAATCTCCTCAGTGGGTTCTTGATTCTGGGCTTGCTTGTGTCTTTTTTTTTTTTTTTTGCCAATAGAATTCATTTAATTCTAGTGGTGGGCCTCAAGACACTTTGCATGCTTCTGCTCCCTCTCTCGGAAAACTGGCTGACCTGCCATCTGAACAAGTTCAAGTTAGCCAACTGGAGGAGGAGCAACTACATGGAGCAAAAACAAGTCCCTCCAGCAAAGGAGGCACAGATATATACATGAGCCCAGTAGTGCTTAGCTGAACCCACCCCAAAGTGCAAAATAACAGAAATATGAGCTAAAAAAAGTGTTTTGTGTTAAGCCAGTAAATTCTGGAGAAAATGTGTTATGTAGGATAAAATGATTGATAATAGTGTGACTAATAATCTATGACTGAATATCCATTAAAATAGAGATTTTCAATGGGCTTAAGTATTATAATCTTACCTAAAACAAATAACTGATATAAGAAACAAATTATCTTGTAATGTTATTAAATGTATTGGATCTTTCCTCCAAATCCAAAGTCATGGGCATTATAATTAATTGATTAATTAAAATATTGATTATCATTAGTGGAGTTCAAAAATTGTAGATTGTATCTGAATTGCCTTAGCACTTAAGAATTGACTTTTGGGGCGCCTGGTGGCTCAGTCGTTAAGAGTCGGCCTTTGGCTCTAGTAGTGATCCTGGGGTCCTGGGATCCCACCCACATGGGGTTTTCTGCTCAGCGGGAGGCCTGCTTCTCCCTCTCCCACTCCCCCTGCTTGTGTTCCCTCTCTTTCTGTGTCTCTCTCTGTCAAATAAGTAAATAAAATCTTTAAAAAAAATTAAAAAGAATTGACTTTTTATTATTTTTAAAGATTTTATTTATTTATTTGAGAGAGAGCTAGCATAAGCAAAGGGAGTGGGAGAGGAAGAGGCTGACTCCCTGCTCAGCAGGGGCTTGATCCAGGGACCCTGGGATCATGACCTGAGCAGATGGTAGATGTTTAACCAACTGAGCCACCCAGGTGCTCCAAGAATTGACTTTTTAAAATGATAGCTGGATGAACTAATATTACTATCATTCGGCTATTTTTGTTTTTGTTTCTTTTTCTTTTTTTTTTTTTTTTAGCACAAATGCTTACAAACTGTGGTTTTGTTTCAAAATTCTTTATTTGCAAAATAAAATTTGTTAAATAAGTTTCTATAGGACGCTTTAGTTCTCAAATTCAAAGAGCCTATCAATATTGTAAATAGGTAAACAACACTTTTCAATTACTACACTCTGTAGTTTTATATTTTTATACAGAACTTCAATTTGTCTTGGACTTGCTTTTCATGCTATCTGTAAAGTATTTATGGGTGCAAAATGGTTAATGTATTTGAAATCAGCCTTACTAGTGTGAGATCAGGGATGAGATAGGCAGTCAGAAGGGGCAGCAAGGTAGCGTTGTAGGGGAGGCAGAGAGAATAGTGTCTATTCTGGAAATGATAAGTTGCTTAGATAGATTGATGTGTGGTGAGGGTGTATGTGCACATGAGAAAGCAAGAGGTGAGGCTAGAAAGTTAGGCTTGGCTCAGATCTTGGAGAACCTGCAATGGCCAGTTTAGAAGTTGGTATTTTTTGAAGGAAGGTTGTGATGGGGTGACTGTGGTGGTTATAAACAGTTGTGAGGTTGGGAGGGGATACAAGAACCCAAGACAGGGTATTTAAGTAGGGAAGTGACAGGATTAGAATTGTGTTTATGACATTATCTCTAGAGACTGAGTGGAGGCTGAATTGGAGGGAGGTTAGAGGTGACTATATAAATTAAAGAGGTTGTTGCATTAAACCACGTGAGGAAAATGGAGTACTGGACAAAATCCCTAGGGGTCTGAATGATTAGAGGAGAATACCTGAGAAGAAGTTAATAAGTTAGATTTTATAAGCTTTGTTTACTGATTTAGACATAGAGTATAAGGTAACCATAGTTGTTTATCCTTCCCTTTCTTCATCTTAATAGTTTTGTAGTATCCTTTAGTGTTTTACTGCATTCCTGTAGGATCAAAATGTAATGGTGGTATTATATTCTATAATTTGTTTTTTTTTAAAGACTTATTTTATTTATTTATTTTAGAGAGAGCAAGAGAGCAGGTGGGAGGGCAGAGGAAGACGAAGAGAGACTCCTAAGCCGACTCTGCACTCAGCCCCACACGGGCTCTGTCTCATGACCCCAAGATCACAACCCCAGCTGAAACTGAGAGTTGGACGCTTAACTGACTGCACCACGCAGGTGTCCCTATATTCTGTAATTTGTGTTTGGTTTTTTTCTATTAGAATCTAAGTAGCACTTTTATGCTAATTCCTCGGACAAGATGCACAAGGGTATCATTTGGCCTTTTAATCATCTAAAATATATTTAAGCTTAAAAAAAAATAAAACCCAAAGCTTTTAAAATTTTATAGTGACTTTATACATACAGATCTCAGTGCAGAACATCAGGTCAGTAGTGTGCGCCTGTAAAATCAATCACTTTGTGACCTCTGGCCTTGAAAAAATTGCATTACTCATGAATTCCAGTCACTTTGTTGTATATACCAACCCTTCCAAACACATGCTGTGCTTGTACATCTCTCTATGACAATCATTATATAGAATATTTTTGTAATTTGTGTTTTGTTGGTGTATTACTTTATCCGGAATATTTGGAGAGTTATTTCTTTCAAAAAATTGAACTTTCTGAATATCTGGACTTCTTTCAGATGGAACTAGTCCTTAAAATTTTAAATTTGGTGGAATATTTTCTAATATACTCCGTATGCTATCCAGCATTCTTAAATTATATAAAGTATAATTTAATATATCTTAAAATCTTATCATCATAAAAATTTACTGTACTATATAAAAACATTATTTTTGGTATTGGAAAATATTTTTCTTATGAAAATAATATTGGCTAACTATAGAAAATGTTGAAAAGTATAAAAAATAAATAAAAATCAGTTGTTATCTTAGAGAAAGACACTACTATTACTCTTGTTATATCTCTAGTCATGTCTATGCATATACATATATGTGAACATGAGTAATAATACAATTCATTGTAGTAAAATTAAACATTCACTGGATTACAAATAAGTTGCAACAAATTTCTAAAATATATGGGGCCAAAGGGGTTCAGAGCAAATCTCTTCAAAATGTGCCACTTTGGGGGTATAGCTCAGTGGCAGAGCATTTGACTGCAAAATGTGCCACTTTGGCATGCAGACTATTTTGAGCTGAAGGCATTCAAGACCCTAAGGGCTCAAGATAACATTTTGCCCTTCCCTTAACTACCTAGAAGAATCTAAATTGGAGGAGTCTTTCTCTGAATAAGAGTTGAATAGAGAGAAGTGTTATCTGAATGACCCATTTGTATGGCAGGGCAAATATCTAATTACCATCATCTGCTTTTCTTATTGCCCTGTGCATTAACTACCTCTGCCCCTTTTCCATTCCTTAGTTCAGGATGGCATATGCCTCAGTTCGTTTGTTTGTTTATTTATTTATTTATTTATTTATTTAATTCATTTGAAAGAGAGACAGAGACAGACCACAAGCAGAGGTAGAGGCAGAGAGAGAGAGAAAAGCAGCCTCCCCGCTGAGCTGGAAGCCGGACATGGGGCTCTATCCCACAACCTGCAGACCATGACCAGAGCCAAAGGCAGACGCTTAACCATCTGAGCCACCCAGGCCACCCCATATATGCCTCATTTTACCTTTCAGTCTTTGAACCTCTTATGTTTGTGGGATTCCCATATGTACAAAATTAAATCTGATTTTCTTCTGTTAATCTGTCTCATGTCACTTTAATTCTTAGACCAGCTGGAAAAACCTTTGAAGGATAGAGGAAAATTTTTCTTCACCAGCACTAAGCATTGCTCATTCTGAAGCTGTTGCAGTAGAAAGATCCTGGGACTTCTGATAGAGCTGCAAAAGGTAAGAATTCTTACCACATCAGACTCCTGGATCTCTACCTACAGAGTCCAGCGGAAGCAGAGTGGTGAGTCCTTTCTTTCCTTTTCTAAATTAGCAGAAGAAAATATTTGTGGAACTAGCTCTTTGGTTTCAGTTGATAAGGAAAAACTGTACTTTAAGCTGATGGACCAAACCGGCAAGGGAACTCCAGTCCCTGTCTCAAAGCCCTTCCAGTTCTTCTTTCCTACCCTATTCCCCGCGCGTGCCAAAATACCAAGTATGCGCAAGTAAGAGGGTATAAGTTACCCTCCCTGCTTGTGCTTGGGGCTCAGATCTTTGGAGAAGGGTCTCCTGTGAGTCTCACCGGCGTTTTAATAAATCTCCAATCCTCCTTAGTGTCCTAGTACTGCTTGGTTTTTCTGCCAGGATCCAGTCCAGGTTCTGCTACACAGTGACTGGTTATTTGATATGAGTACTTTTGTTTTTTTGTATCCTTTTCCTCTCAGAGATTGTCTGTCTGCTGTGTCATTCTGTATCCTGAGAGCTTGGCTTTTTGGCCAGTGAGAATACTCTCTTTGGTCTCTGGCAACTGGAGGATGCATGTACTGCTGTGAATCTGGTGGGCAGCCATATGGGATATGGATCCAATAGTCTTCATCCCTGACTGTGTCAGCTCTCAGAGGAATCTGTCATAAGAGACCCTAGTCCACAGGGGCTTTCATCATCTCAACCTTTGTTACTGTGCTAGTGCTGGAAAAATCCCATTCCAGTAGTACCTGCCCCGTGTCACAGATTAGAGAGTCTATGACTGGAGGCATCTCATGTTTTCTCAGGAGACTAGAGACACCTTACCACCTGCATCAAAGGCCTTTGCTGTCTTAGACTAATTTTGAGAGTGAAATTTTTGAATCATGGGGGCTACGTCATCTATACCTACTCCAGGAATGTCTCTTGAATCTGTGGTAATTTATTCTAAGCCTGGAAAGCTACTTCCAGGTCTTTCCATTAAAAGGCTTATTGGTTTAAGTCACTATTGAGAATTCCTCCTCTTCAATGGCCAGATGATGGATCCTTTGATTTGGCTGTATTTGAAAGAAAACGATTTTTAGGGAGCTCTCATCCTAAATAATTGATTCATTGGCATCTGTGGGAGACCAAATTAAAAGGGGGACACAAAGAAATGCAATGACTACCCTTAGGGAATCCCATAAGACATAAGAACAGAAATCAGACTCAGAATAAAAATTAAATCAAATGTAAATTCTCCTTCTCAAAATCTGGCCCCATCTTCCTGTTTTAGCTAACTTTTTTTGCTACAGGATTTACAGAGAGCACTGTAGCCCAATATCTAGGTTTAGAGTATGTGGATTACTCAAGCAAATGCTGAAAGTCAGGAAGTGAATTTAGCAGAAGCACCTGGGACAGACAGTAGGACTCACTGTGCTGTACTCTGTAATCAGGCTTTGCCAGCTTCTGGCTTTCCTATGTAATGTCCTTTGTAGATAAATCTTAGATCCCCACCAGAAGAATTCATGTCCTATGGAGAGCAGCAGATCTTTTCAGAAGAGTCTACCAAATTTAGAGGAGAATTAGAAAGATGATTGGTCATTCTTTCTCATAGTGGAAAGAGATAACCAGAATTTCTCATATGCCCTTCTGCAAATGATCAGCTGAAAACTGATTTTCATGGGCTGATAGAAGAGGAAAATAAAATTTCACAGTCACCCTTCCTTTCCAAATCCAAACCCATTGGCTACTGTTCTGCTTGTCTCATTTTGTCTGCCTATCTGAGGTATGCAGGTTGTTGATTCTTTTGGTTATTTTTGGGAGTGACTGGATCTTGGGAAGGTAGTATCCTTTGCATCCTCCTTAGGGACTCCTCTTAAACCCAAGGAAGGATTATTCAGTACTGCCAGAAAAATTTGCTATTTGTCCTGGCTGAAAACTGATAAGATAGTTAAAAGAATTTTTAAAAATAAAAAGTTGGCCAGATTGGAAGCTGATATTCAGAGCTGATAGGAGTTTTTTTAGGCTTTTTCTCTAAGTTAAAAGAAAACTATGTACCAGTGTAGTGGAAAAGTGAAGCGACTGAGGAAACTCAAGTGGCACACGGAGCACAGGGAGAATACAGCTTTATTACGCTGGCGGGCCCAGTGGGTAATTCCCAAAGGACTGAGCAACCGACAGGGTTAGGGGTGAGTTTTTATGGACACAGGTGGTGGAGGTTGGTATCAGGAAATTTTCGCGGTCTTTTCAACACCTTTTGGCTCCCCTTTACGTGGGAGTATAATCTATAGGGGAACTCTCAGGAGAGTGCTGAATCTCAGGAGAGTGCTAAATCATTCCAGGGGGCTTGTTTCTTTTCGTAACCAAAAGGGAAGGCCGGCCGTTTGATCTTTCTTCCACTATAGCAAAAGGAGCCCAGTGGACAGGAAGGGGCTGGGGCCCAGGGAGGAGGCCTCTATCCGCCTCATGTTCCCCCTCTTGATGATCGGCAGGGGTACCCTAGAGATCATCGTTATCTAGATTTAAATTTAAGGGACTATATCTGCGGAGGGCAAGGATACGGGCAGTCCTGTGTTGAGAGACGGTATCACTAATGAATCGGACGAGGCTGTTGAGGAGACAAGGACCGAGGGTGACTGGGAAGAGTAGACAATAAGGGGCCTGCAAAGGGTAATAGCCAAGATGTCCATGACTGGGTTGAAACCCCAAGATGTGAATTCTTCTCTACGATGTTGGATGCATTCCTGGAGTTCGCGAACCTTGGAAGTGACGATCCCGGACTGGTTGATATAGTAGCAGCATTCTTCCTATAGGAAGAGACAGGTTCCTCCCTTTTCAGCAGTGAGGAGGTCCAGGGCTCGGCGATTCTGGAGAGCTACTACTGCCAGACTGGAGAGTTGCATCTGGAGGGATGTTAATGAATCTGCAATACGTTCCATGTCATTGTTGAGTTCCTGTGAAAGCTTGAAGTAAAAGTTAAGGGAAGTTCTGAGGCCCGATGCTCCTGTAGCTGCCGGCGAAGATTCCGGCCCCTACAAGGAACGGTAAGACTACTGCCCATTGACTTCGGTGGTGGAGAGAGACCCGGAACTGGAACTGGAAGTCTGAATATAGTGAGGCAAAGGGGGACAAAAACACAAGTATGCAACTGGAAAGAGCGTCACTTTAATTACAGCATCTAAAGAGAAGATTGTTTACAGGAGAGGAAAATGGCCGGGGGGGGGGGGGCGGAATGTTGCGGCAGCCCTGGTCTGGGGCCTCGGTGCAGCCGGGAGGAAGAAAGCAGGTTAGATTGTTATCTGGAAGCAGGGGGACTGAGTTTTGTATGGGACCCAAACTCACAGGGCTTGTATTATTGGGCAGAGGCCAGTTAGGAGGGACAGGAATACTGAAGAAAGCCAATCGAGTCAAAGGGAGACAGACCCAGCAGGCAGAATCAGTAGGGGAATGGGTCGAGTTGAGCCATAAGCGGTAGGAGGTGTTTAAGAGTTGATGAGTATAGTTTTGAATGGTTGGTCCTGGAGGAGTGGGAAGTATAGAAGAGAACCTAGACCTTGGAGGAGGCCTGTCCCAGCGGAGAGTGAAGGTTGTTTCAGGGTCCTTCCCAGGAACATATAACCACAGCTCCCAGCTTCGCGGTTGGTTCCATTAGGAGTCCTTGCAGTTTTGCGGGGTGATAGTGTTTGGTTGGCCTGAAACAGGTAAACCGGGGTGACCTGAAGGTTGTTATTTGATGTCACCCATGAGGTTATGGTTTCACAACCCTATTTGCTACAGAAGGTTTCGGGTGCCTCCCCTCATTCTTCTAATCCCTGGTCTGGACAGAGATATATCTGATGTCCTCCTTCTTTACATCCCTGGCTAGGGGTCAGGAGTTGACATAGGGATATTTGGAAGGTGGGACAGCTGCGGGTGGTCTGGTTATGGAGGACTTTGTCCTGGCCTTCCAAAGTCTGAGTTAATTTCTAGTCATATGTTGTTGGGCTAGTGGGGGTCCCTGTCGGGAAGAGGCAGAGAAAGCTTATGAGCCATAAAATATGTGGCCTGTGGGGCTGGGGAAAAAGGAAAAACATCCTGGAGATTTAAGTGCCCTTTTTGAGGGTAATCTTCAGGGGGTTCAACGGCATTAGATGCGGGGTCCAGGTAGTTTGGTCCGGGTTTGCCTTTTTTACTTGGAAATGGTGAATCCACGGTGTAATGTCAGAGACCTGAGGGCAGTGGGAGTTGTGAGAATCACTGTATGCGGGCCAGTCCAAGTTGGGCAAAGGGGTTCATGTTTCCAATCTTTTACCCAGACTTCATCTCCAGGGCAGAAGGAATGGACAGGAGTCCCCGACAGTGAATGACGGCTAAGGTCTGGGGCGCCTCTACTGCTTCTAACAACTGGAGGATTTCATTTTTGTTTTTGATGGTTTTTCTGTCGGATGTGAGGAGTCGTCTTTCCTTGTAGATGGCCCCTTGTATATGTAGAGTGGTGAAAGCATATCTTGAGTCAGTATATATGTTGACCTTTTTGTCCTTAGACAGTAAGAGCGCCCGGATAAGGGCCCAGAGCTCAGCTCTCTGAGCTGACCATCCTGTAGGGAGTGCTTTGACTTCTAGGACTTCTGTAGCCATGGTAACAGCATAACCTGCTTTTCTTAGGCCATTGCTTAGGAAGCTGCTGCCATCGGTGTGTAGGGTAAGGTCAGCATTCAGCAGAGGCGAATCCTGGAGGTCTGGTTGGGTGGCGTAGACTTCAGTTATGATTTCTAGACAGTTGTGTTTTGGCTCCCCTTCGGCCGTAGGGAGGTATGTAGCTGGGTTAAGGGCCTGCACAGTCTGTAAGTTTATGCGAGGGTTTTCTAGAAGTGACCCTTGATACTGAGCGAGTCTGGCATTTGAAATCCATTTTTGACCTTGACAGTTCATGAGCGTGATCACCGAATGGGGAACTTTTACTGTAAGTTGTTGCCCAAGGGTGAGTTTGTCTGCTTCCCTGATAAGGAGTATGGTAGCAGCTAGAGCCCATAGGCAGAGGCCATCCGGAGGTGACTGGGTCTAATTTTTTAGATAGGTATGCAATGGGCTTTGCCCAAGGACCCAACAATTGGGTTAGAAGCCCTAAAGCCACTTTATTCTTTTCATGGACGTATAGACAGAAGGGCTTCTCTGTATCAGGTAGGCCCAGGGCTGAAGCTTTTCCAAGTAAGTCTTTGAGTTCCATGAAGGCCTCTTCCTGTGCATCTCCCCACTGTAGAGGCTGACTGTCCAGTCCTGTGAGTAAGTCATATAAGGGTCGGGCTATGGCAGAGAATCCAGATCGGAGGTATCCAGATCCAACAGAACCCTGCTACAGAACCCCAGGAATTTGTGTAAGGCTCGCTTGGTGGTGGGCCGTGGGGGATTGGTTATTACAGCCTTTCATTTGGTGCTGAGGGCCCGCTTTCCTTGAGTTATTATAAAGCCTAGGTATTTGACTTCTTTCGGCATAGTTGAGCCTTCTTCCAAGATACTCGGTATCCCCTCTCTGATAGATGCTGCAGGAGATCAAGCGTCGCCTGGTGGCAGGTTTTCTTGGTTGGGCAGGCTATGAGGAGGTCATCTACATACTGAAGCAGTGTGCAGCTGGTCTGTTCTCTGGGGAAGTTAGCGAGATCAGAGGCTAAGTCCTCGCTGAATAACGTCAGTGAATTCTTGAATCCTTGTGGAAGTCTGGTCCAGGTAAGTTGC
>CM052900.1:40970991-40990567 GCA_028534135.1 Potos flavus
AAGGAGCCGTTGACAATCTTCAATCTTCCCACGTTGGTCGGTGGGTTTGGAAGATGAATTCCATGAGGTCAATCGTTGCCTGTGGTTTCTCTGAATATGCGGGAGTATGATGTTTCCAGTTTAGGAGGTCGGTAGTGGTGAAAGGCTGATAATAGATGATGGGCTGACCCGGTTGGTGGTTGCCATCTGCACCAGTCGTATCGGGACCTCAAGTCTCATGGAGGGGCATTTGGTAAACCAGGATTTCCCATGTTTGGAGACGGCGCATGGTGTTTCGAGGTTCGGGTTCTGGGGAGGAGTCCCCACCACGAGCAGTTGGGGGTGGTACGGAGGCTGGCAGTGAGACCATTGATAGTTGGGGAACTGGAGGCTGTGGGGATACTGCGGCCGCTGGCGGAATTGGAGAAACTGCGGCTGTGGCTGGAACGGGGGGGGAGGCAGGGATAGAACTGGAGGCGGTGGGGGAGACAGGGCCGTTGGCGGAATTGGAGAAACTGCGGCTGTAGCTGGAACGGGGGCAGGCAGGGATAGAACTGGAGGCGGTGGGGGAGACAGGGCTGTTGGCGGAATTGGAGAAACTGCGGCTGTCGCTGGAACGGGGGCAGGCAGGGATGGAACTGGAGGTGGTGGGGAGACTGAGGGTGGTAGGGTGCCAGGTCCCACTTCAGGGGCAGTTGGGGGGAGCGGAAGAACATACGGTGGTGGGAGCTCTTCCTCTGGGGCCTCCCGATGTATGGCTTTATTCTGGGTGCTTCTGGTCAGTTGAGCGAGGAGGATCCTCCACTGTCCCTTTCTATTGATGCAGAACTGTACCCATGGGGGAAGAGTTTTAACTATCTCTAACCAGGAATTGATGTAAGGAAACTGATCCGGATGTCCTGGGTTGCCGGTGATCACGCAATAAACGTGCCAGACGGTGGGCAAATCCAGGGTTCCTTCCGAGGGCCAGCCGATGTCATAACTGGCCCACTCTAGTTCACACAAGGTCCTGTACTTTCCTGGGGTCATGTGGACTCCGTAGTCCCCGCTAAAACCCTTTTTAAAGTTCTTAAGCATACAGTCTAGCATGGTAGGTTTGCTGGGCTTCCCTCCCATAGTGAATGGTGTCGCAAACAGGGGTAAGGGGTTTTTTCCGGTGCTGTCCTACTCGAGTCCCTCCAGGGAGCTTAGGAGTGTCTTAGCTAAGGTCTATCCGTATAAGCCCGGACCAGGCTACTCCGTGGAGTAGATGACCGTTATGCCGTATGACGCTCCGTGAGACTCAGGGTGCAGCCCATTCAGACTCTGTGGCCAAAGCTGTGGAGCCGTACAGACCGATTCACACAGTCAGGCACTCTTTCACATTCAAACAGGTTGGACACCCTCCCCTCTGGGTGTCCCTGACTAACGGGAGGTGATCAAACTCCCCCTTCTGTCTCTAATGGACGGGTCTGACTCGGGCAGTGGCCCTGGGGCTTACCTGGTCCGGAAGGTAGGATCCGGCTGGCCGTCCCTGGTCTCCTAACGCAGGTCCAGCGAGGTAGAGGTGAGCTGCGGCTGTCCGGGAGGACCCAACTCTGGGTCCACTGAAATCAGCGGGGCGTGCCTAAACCCTTGGGTAGGTTCTCTGTTTTCCTCCGTGGCTCGTCTCTTGTCCCGCACCGGTGGCACAATGGGCCAGCGCGGTTGGGTTTCCCAGTCAGGGAACCAGATGTAGCAGAAAAGTGAAGCGACCGAGGAAACTCAAGCGGCATACGGAGCACAGGGAGAACACAGCTTTATTACGCCGGTGGGCCCAGTGTGATAATTCCCAAAGACTGAACAACTGACAGGGTTAGGGGTGAGTTTTTATGGACACAGGTGGTGGAGGATGGTATCAGGAAATTTTTGCGGTCTTTTCAGCACCTTTTGGCTCCCCTTTACATGGGAGTATAATCTATAGGGGAACTCTCAGGAGAGTGCTGAATCTCAGGAGAGTGCTAAATCATCCCAGGGGGCTTGTTTCTTTTCATAACCAGAAGGGATGGCTGACCATTTGATCTTTTCTTCTGCTACGGCAAAAGGAGTGCAGCGGACAGGAAGGGCTGGGGCCCAGGGAGGGGGCCGCTATCCGCCTCACCAGAAGGAAAAGAGCAATTGAGGATAATACAGTTGGATAGATATAGTAATTTATTATTTAAGTTACAACTGGATAATTTGAGGAATTGAGAACAACTGTCCTTACATTACAAATCTTTGCAAAACTAGAAATATGGACCCAGAAAGAATTCAAGGTCAATCTGTCTCTCTCTCTCTCTCCTTTTTTTTTTTTTTATCAATCCCAAGACTGATGAATGGATAAAGATGTGGTGTGTATATATGTATATATGTGTGTACACACACACACACACACACACACACACACACACACACACAATGGAATATTACTCAGCCATCAAAAATAATGAAATCTTGCCATTTGCACCAACGTGGATGGGAACTAGGGTGTATAATGCTAAGAGAGATAAGTCAGTTAGAGAAAGACAAATACCACATATTTCACCCATGTGAAATTGAAGAAACAAAACTGATGAACATAGGGGAAGGGAAGGAAAAATAAAATAGGATAAAAACAGAGGAGACAAACCTTAAGAGACTATATACTATAAGAATAAACTGAAGGTTGATGGTTGGTAGGTGGGTAGGGAGATGGGAAAAATGAGTGATGGGTGCAAAGGAGGGCACTTGATATAATGAGCGCTGGGTGTTATATGCAACTGATGAATCACTAAATTTTACCCCGAAATTAATAATACACCATATGTTAACTAACTTGAATTTAAATTAAAAAAAAAAAAAAAAAGAAACCAAAGTTCTTCCAAGGTAACCAAAGAAATTTGGATACTTTCTATGTGCCTTTGTGATGTAGATTTTCTTTTCACAGCTCAACCGGAGAGCAATTCTTTGAAATGCAAACTTTAGGGAGAGTTTTCTCAACTGAAGGAGAAGAAAAAAAGAAATTTTGGAGGAAAGAGGAAGTATTTGGAAATTGGACAAATGAAAAATCTTCTCTATAAATATTAGTAACTACAGGTCTCTGCATCTGTTCATTATATATATGTCAGTTAGAGAAAGTTACATATATATATAAGTGACAGAAAGCTGATATATAAATAAGTCAGTTAGAGAAAGACAAATACCACATTATTTCATTCATGTGGAATTTAAGAAACAAAACCGATGAACATAGGGGAAAGTTCTTATATGTATAATATATATATACTATATATAAAAATTCTTATATATAATATATACACTATATATATGTTCTTACATATGTATGAAAGTTCTTATAGAACTATATATAAGAAAATTCATATATATATGTATATGGTATGTTGTAGATGTGTGGTATTTTTCTACAGACGGTGTATTGCCAGAATTTGTAGAAGAGCTCTATATAATTGGTTTGAAGACAAGAACTTGTAAGGATTGGCTGTTCTAAAACCCTCAGAAATATAAAAACTAACCCAAATGCTTTTTAGTTCACGTGATCTAGGATCAATCTTTAATGAATAAAAGCTAAATGAAGTGTGTTGGTTTAATTAAAATAGATGTGCCTTTAGAGTTATCAGTATTAAATATAATACTTTTATTGTACTTGGGTTTACTAACCAAATAAGTTTATAACTGTTAAAAAATTTTAAACAGCAACAACAACAACAACAAAAAACCAGTTTGGGAGAATGGCTGGCTTTGTCTGATGTCTCATGTGAGTAATCTGAACATAATTGTTAAGAGCAATTAAATTGAATAGATGCAAATAAGATAAAAAGTTTTTTTTTTTAAAGATTTTATTTATTTGTTTGTTTGTTTGTTTATTTATTTATTTATTTATTTGTCAGAGAGAGACTCAGCAAGAGAGGGAACACAAGCAGGGGAGTAGGAGAGGGAGAAGCAGGCTTCTTCCCGCTGAGCAGGGAGCCCAATGTGGGCCTCAATCCCAGGACCCTGGGATCATGACTTGAGTTGAAGGTAGACGCTTAACAACTGAGCCACCCAGGCGCCCCAAGATAAAAAGTTTTTAAGAGAACTTTTAAAATAGTTTTACCAAACCTTTTTAGTAACTCAAAACTTTAAAGTTGCTAAGTTAAGTGATGAGTTAAGTTAAATTCATTGAATATCTAGATCATTTCCAAATAAGATGAAATAGTGAAACATTACTGAATAGAGGTTTATTTGCTTTTGAATTCCTTATTACTGAGAAACTAAGGAAAAATTTGGGTCTGTCGGTAAACATGTTTTGTGCTTTATTGAAAGATTGTACTATGGAGAAGCATACATATGGTTATAGAAATTGTGAAAAGTATTCAAAAATTTGCCAACTTAAAGAAAGCTGGTATAACAGTTCACAGTTGCTTGCTTCTTAGTTTTCATTAGAAATTAAGGTTTCTAAGAGTTAAGGATTCTAATAAATGTAATTAAGACTATTAGAAATAATAAGGGAAGCATTTCTGTCTGCAAAGAGAGTAAGATGTGTGTTTTGGTAAGAAAACATATAAAGAGTAGAAGTGCTTTTTTTTGGTTAAAGAAAAAGAAAATAATTTTGTCCTAGAGTGAGGTTGACTATTTATAAAGGGAAAGCATAGGACAAAATCTGAATATAAAAAATAAAGTTGTAGAAGGTTTCTGGAAAAGAGATTTTGGAAAGGAATTTTATGCATGGTCAGTGATGTGAGAAACAAAGGCAGAAGAAAAATTATTAAATTTCCTTATTATCTGCGGCATATTGACAAGTCCTTGAAACAGGCAGAGTGACCTTTTTCTAGGAACTCAGCTATCTGGATGTCAATACTTAGCTAAGGCAAAAGGCAGTCTTATCTCAACCCCCAGGATCCTGTAAGTTTAACATATAAAAATTCCTTTGGAAATTTCCTTTATCTCTACCCCCCAAGATACATGTTGACAATCATCCTCCAAGCCCACCAATATACATCTGAAGGGTCTCATGACTCAGGTTTTATTAGACAGTAATAAATGACCCTTTCCCTACAATACTAGCCCCCTCAAGGTCCTGGAAACCTTGCTTCCAAAATTCCTTAGAGACTTACCCTATCCCTAACCCCCTCCCAACTTCAAAGTATATAATGGACCTCTCCTAAGGACCCTGGTGCAGCTCTTTCTGCCCACTGGTCCTGTCACCGTGATTTAATAAAACCGCCTTTTTGTACCAAAGACGTCTCAAGAATTCTTTCTTGCCATTGGCTCTGGACCTTACCTACATTCAAAACTACATCAGTCAGAACTGGCTAAGATACAAAAGAATTTAGTTAAATAAATGAGCTTTAATATCAAAAATACACTGCTACTAGTTTAGGATTTGATTTTTCTCTCTGTTAAAATGACAAAGTTTTCTCAGATTATTGGTCTACTAATAAAAAATTGTAAACAAAGGTTTTTCTTTATCTTTAGTGTAATCTGCCTTGAAAAAACAAAGTTTCTATGTTTTGTCTTTATCAAGTGTTTGGTTACTTACGAAAACAGAATCTTCTCATATTAAAAGAACTAAGTTTTGCTAACAACTATGTAAACTTCTGTATTTGCCTTTAAGATCTTTTATCGCCACTTTGGTTAAATAGATAATCAAGTATTAAGTTTTGTAATGATCTCTAATCTTACTTAGGCAAGAACTTTAAAACCTTTTTAAAAAATTTTTTTACAAACCTCTAAAAATCAAGTCCTAATTAAAGTCTTTTTCACTTAGAACTAACTATTGTGGTATGAGATATTCCAGAGGGTCCCTGAAACATCTCAAAAGATTTGTTGTTTCACCTTATAAAGAGAGATTTTAAATTAGCTAAGCTTATTTGATAAGTTAAATTATATGGGAAACATTGCCAAATAAATAATGATAAAGTCTCATAGGTTATATTATGTGCGTGAATACTACTACTATAACTATTCTAGAACATGTATGAAATTCTTAAAATTTTGATATGTCCTGGTATAATGACTGTTATCACTTGTACTTCTAATTATTGAAGTGTTGTATGTCACAGAAATAACCACATTTCCTTGTCATGTCCATTATATTGAACTCTCATCAGTTCTCTAATGAACATTTTTTAAAAAAGTCTTTTATCATATACAGACAGTTATTGTTTTACTCTAATGCTTTTCCGAAAGATTCCTTGCAAGAATGCTTCATACTCAAGGAGATTTATTGAAAGGAGTTTGACAAATATAGGTTTCTGTTAACCTTAAGGTCATATGACTGAACTGGGTAAGGATTTCCAGAACTGGTGGGAAAACTGGATTCAAACAGAACAAGAATTAAATAACATGGGACTGAATGAACTGAAGATAAGGATTATAATTTTGATGACTTCTTATTTGAAACATTGCTGGTTCTCTAATGTTTGCTTTTTCAGATTTAAGGAAACTTTTTCTCTTAAGCTATCAATGACTTATAGCAGTTTGGTAAAATATACTTTTGTAAACAAATAAGAAACATTTATCTTTTTCTTTCTACTTGATCCCTCCAGAATTTGGATACTCTCAGTGAGTTTTCTTATTTTCATGGCAATATACTTATTCACATAAGTTCATTAAGAATGTGTTCTTTTTGTAATAGGATATAATTGGAAAGGTTGGAAAGATTATATTGCTAATTGTCATTTTTTAAAGATTTTTATTTATTTATTTGACAGAGATAGAGCAAGAGCACACAAGCAGTGGGAGCAAGAGAGGGAGAGGGAGAAGCAGGCTCTCTGCTGAGCAGGGAGCCCAATGCGGGACTCAATCCCAGGACTCTGGGATCATGACCAGAGCTGAAGGCAGACGCTTACCTGACTGAGCCATGCAGGTGCCCCTACATTGTCATTTTTGACAGAGATATGTAGACTTAAATATGACCAGACAGCTTTAATGAACTAAAGTTGACTTTACAGAGTCAGTGAAGCCCCATGGAAAAAATCATCCTGGTACCTTGCTTCTTGGGTTCCAAGCAGTCTCACCAGGTGAGAAAGGAAGGTCTCTTCCTGGCAGACGCAGGAACCTCAGGGTATTTTGGGGACCTGGATAAGAAGGAATTTACCCAAATATGTAGATATCGTTGGCAAATCTGATGGCAACTATTTGGCTTGACTTCTTAGCCTCAGAGGGTGTTAAAAGTTCACTCTGATGATTGCTCATAAAATGTTCTAGCAAAGTAGTTTTAAAAAGAGCCTATATGGTCGCTCACTCTTCTTGCCGATTATTTACTTATGTAAATAATCATGCCAAGTTTTTTTGAAACCAGACTTACTTTGCAAACAAATTAGTCTTAACTTCGCTATCTTTGGTGGAAATGAGGGTGATTTTATTTTATTTTATTTTATTTTATTTATTTATTTATTTTTTTTTGAGGGTGATTTTAGAGAGAGAAATTATGTTTCAGTAACACACCTTTGTGGATATTATAGTCAAGTTCTATTGTCTTTGAGGTTTTGTATTTGCCTATAAACTGGACTGGATCCTGAATTCTGGTTTCCGCAAATATCTGGCTAAGACTCTCCAACCTAAAATTTGCAATTTTCTCCCTTTCTTTTGACTTGGAATCGTTGAGAACTAAAGTTGCCCTTTTTCCTGAAATCCTGCAAATTAAAGCTAGGTGACATGATATTAATGTCAGAGAAATCATTCCAACACCTATGTTTAGATGATCTTTGTGCCTGTTGCTGTATGGGCCACTCAGAAAGATCACCAGAGACATTCAAACTTCAAGCCAGGAAAATCTGTCAGATTGCCACTGTCTGCCATTATTTTGTCAGAAGATGCTTCAAGTCTGACATCTGGAAATCTTCTCACTTGCAGCACTCAGGACTCAGACACTAGGTTCATAGTTTGCTAACCATTAACCTTTGTTTTTCTTTTATTTCTATAGAGATGCCTCTTATTAATTACCTGATCGCTTGCCCAATATAGGCCTAACATTGGGAGCCCACTTTCAAGACTGCCTCCTGAAATGAGATATAACTGTTTAATTCAACTGATCTATTCTCAAGACTGAGTCTGGTTCATTGAGATATGGACTAATCTATCAGTTTAGTTTCTGGACTGTAAATTTTCTTTAAAGTTTCAAAGGTGGGACTGAAGGGATTTAGAACAAGTGTTCCCAAAATGTACCACTTTGGCATGTGTACTGTTTTGAGCTGAAGGCAACTGAGACCCTGCAGGCTCAAGAGAAACTGTTGCCCCTTCCATAACTACCTAGAAGCCATACAGCTCAACACCAAAAGAGATCACCTTGGCCTCTTTCAGAAGAAAGAGTAGAGCATGCCACCAAGGTCTTGGCCTATCTGGGAGCCGTCAGAGGGGCTGGTTCCTGTCTCACCTCATGTGGAGCACCAATGGAACGACAATAGTTCGTGAGGGCAGCTGAGAACAAAGGAAATGGGAAGAATGGCTAGCTGCATGCCCAGCACAGCTCTGCTAAATAGGGAGAGGTTGTGCAACTTGGGGCTTCGCCATAGGAAGAACAGTGGAGCATCCTATGGCCTGGCCCTTAGTAAGGAAGTCAGGCACCAGAGGGAGCAAGAGATTATGGGCTCCTGAAGAAAAAAACATGAAGACTAGAAAAGCAGTAGAAAAACAAAAACAAACAAACAAACAAACAAACGCCCAACAAAACAGAGTTGGTTATTTGAAAAGATAAACAAAACTGATAAACTGTTATGTAGATTAACAGAAAAAAGAGAAAATTCGTTAAGCTAGAAAAGATCAAAACATACCCTAAATTCATTGATTAAAGAAGAAATTGTAATTATCATAAAAGAAGCAGAAGATAGGTTCAATATTCTGTCATAATTAAACAAAATCTTAGCAAGTTGAGAAAAGATGATGATGCTTTAATTAAATAATGGGCGTTTTCCAACCACCTACAACAAACATCATCCTTACTATAAAACATCAGTATTCTCATGAGAATCATGAGCAAGATAAGGATTCCTGTTCTTTTAAAATGAACTTGAACCAATGCTGTAAGAAAGAAGAATAATTTTTCTTTAATTTTAAGAATTTAAAAAGAAGTGGGGCACCTGGGTGGCTCAGTTGTTGAACGTCTGCCTTTGGCTCAGGTCATGATCCCAGGGTCCTGCTGAGCAGGGAGTCAGCTTCTCCCTCTCCCACTCCCCCTGCTTGTATTCCCTCTCTCACTGTCTCTCTCTCTCTCTTTCAAATGAATAAAAATCTTCAAAAAAAAAAAAAAAAGAATTTAAGAAGAAGAAATAAATAGCTTTTATTTGCAGATGATATGATTTTCTTCCTATGTTTCTCTTAGATTTTCTAAATTGACATAGCAACAAAAATTATAAATGATTATGGAGTAAGTGTAACAGGAAATGTGCAGAATTTTATGGAGAAAACTAAAGGTTATAGAAGGACCCTTTCCCCCTAAAAAAGTTTAAAGAAAGCTATAATCATTATTCTAAAGATGTCAGTTCTCCCGAAATATACTTCCAAATAAAATTCCATCACAATAATAATCCCAACTTAATCTTTTATGGAACTTAACAAAATTATTCTAAAATATATATGATTTCAAAAATTAATTTTGAAGGTGAAAAGAGATTTCATATTTGAAATGACAATACATTTTAATTTAATGATTTTAATGGTGATGTCTTCAAGTTCTTGATGGTTACCGTCAATAAGAAACTTTGCTTACATAAGTAAACAATAAATTTACAAAATTATTTTTTTCATAGTCCTCTGTTTTGTACCTCTACCAGCTAATATTCTAATCTCTCTACTGCCCCAGCTGTGCTCCACGAACATGTAGAACCTTGCATAGAAAAAGCTATGATACATACAGCCAGATAGTAATAAGGTTTGAGCAGCTATTCTTAAAGGATAAACAAAAAATTTGATCCAAAGACTGAGGAAAGAAACAGAGTATCCAAGAGATCTTTTGAAAAAATAATTCGGTGCTCTGCTTTTAGGGAAGGTTGGCCCCAGCCCTATATGTCTAAGAATGGCGATGATCATCCGTGTGGCACAAACCATCCAAATACTCAGGGAGATAGCTAAGTTCAGTGAAATATATTTTAACACCCCTGATAAGAGACACAAAGATTCCTGTCCCTAATGTGGCACTAAATATTAAAATATTTCCATGGAGGAGTTCTGCTGCTCCTGGGAGTTGCATGTTTTTGTCTTTTTCCATTTTCTAAATTACGAAAAGTAGTTTTGAAATTTAACATGGATTGCTATTTTTTTTTTACACTTTCCTTCCATGTTTCTGGAAGATTCTTCAAACATTGATGTTTCCTTAATTTAGCCATCTCATCCTTCCACAAGCATTTTATTATTGAATCTAATTTGGTTCTGTAAATGGTGGATTAACTTGTGAATTGTCCTATGATTTTGTGACTTCTTTTAAGGCCGAAGTTAAAGTGTATCTCATGTTAATTATTTTTAAAAAAAATCACATGCCAGTGAACAAGCTGGTCACAGCTAATTAAGAAAGGAAGATTTCACAAGTTCTGGGAAGAGAAATCTCCTCTGGGGGTGTAACATTGGTATAATTTAACTCTGAAAGAATACTTTGTAGGTGAGTACCAAGAGAAGAAATTGTAGTTTAATGGAAAAAATGTAAACTTTGCATTCAAGTGAGCAAAGGTTTGAATCCCACTCTTACTTACTGGTGGCATGGTTTTTAGCAAGTTGTGTTATTTTTTTGGAATCCACATTTCTTTATTTACAAAATGAGGATAATAATTTCATATTGTAGGATCAGCAACATAGTATTGAATGAGATCATATATGTGAAACATCTATTGGATTATTTCACATATTAGGATGAATTTATATATCTATACTGGCCATGGAGGTATATACAAACCTGTCTAGTATTAAATGTATGTAGGCTACTACTCTTCTCCTAAATTATCTTAATCTACAGGCATTAGTTCACCGAATATGTATTCATTGATTCAAACACTAATTCATTCATTAATTTTGTAGCAGAATCAGCTATGGAAAAATTAACTTGTGTTTTATTTGTTTTGATGATTTGTTCATTTCATGCATAACATGTAATGAGCCAAAGATGTATATTGGACCCTAGGTTGGACCCTAGGTTGTTCACTTCTTCACAGCAGACTGAGACCCGTTAGCTCAAACTTTTACACCTCCAATCATTTTAAACATAGTCCAAATAAACATATTTTTAGCCATTTAGAGCTTGCTTGCTTTGCATACCCGACAAAACTGCACTTAACATGTAAACTTTGCTTAATAGGTAAGGTAAGCCCAAGGCAATAAAGATCCCAAGCCACTGCTGCCCTTGGGGGCTCTCTGACTCAGAGTCTGCCTACTTGCTGCTGAGTGATATCACCTAGATATGCAAGCCTTCCATCTGGAGTCTTCTTTCCCCCAGGAATTCCCTTGTTGCCCTCCACTTTTGGTTGATGGCTTGCCAAGGCCTCTGGGAAGTCTTATGCTGTGAGTGATTTCCTCCCCATGCAAACCAGCTAAAGTGTTGCCCAAATAAAGCTTGTGTCTTCTACCACCATCTCCTGATCTTATCTTTTTCCTTGCTCAGCCTAAAAATCTCTGGAACCCCCTAAAATGCAACAAATATTTATCTAGCACCTACTATATGAAGGATCGAAACAGATAAAGACCTTTTTGTATTCTAATCAGGACACAGTATTTTGTAGCTTAGTCAGAGGAGAGATAGGTAAACAAATAAATACACGGATAATATGTCAGGTGGTGATAAATGATTGATGTTGCTTGTGGTAGAGTAGTAGAGGTGGTGGTGATGTTTGTGTGGAAGGAAAGGGTTAATAATTGGCAGATAAAGATTTCCCAACCACAGGGACACAAGAAGAGAATTTCACCTTCAGCTGATCTTTTCACAATATCAACTACAGGATTTTGTCCTTTGGGGACAAATAAATGAGTATCTTATTGAGTCTGATAGTTTCTGCTTGTTTTTGATATTTCTGCAAGAGAATGAGAGCTTGGAGCTACCTATTCTGCCATTTTGCTGCCATCACATAATCTGTTTTGGTTTTAATCATGAATTTGCTAGACTGTGGCTTGCATTTTTACTATGTTTATAATATGTGTTTTTGAAAATCTTAAAATTTATTTTTTTGAAAATTTAAAATTTAAATGTTGTATAATCCAGATCCTTTTTTTGACTTGTGCTTTTCATATTTAATTAGCTGATCCCTATTTTGATGCATTAAACTACTCTTTTAAGTATTTAAGTATTTCTAAATTTAAAATGTATACTTTTCGCATTTAGGCCTAGCACCTCATTTTTTTTGTTTGGTTGTTTTTTTTTTGTTTGTTTGTTTTTTAATGATACATGATGTGAGTTAGGAATCCAATTTTATTTCATCCATGTGAATAACCACTTGTCCTAATGTCATGTATTCTGGTTTGCAAATAAAAATAATCTGGAAATATATTTTTGCACATATTCTATGTAGAAAAATTATAGGGTTTCAATTCAAAAAAACTGGTTTTTAATTTAGGCTTTATCACTTACTGCCTCTGTGAGTTCATTCAACTGATTGAACTTTCTCTGATCCTTTTAAAATGGCGGTTAGTAATGCCTGTCTTTCAAAGTCGTTTTGACAATTAAAGACAATATATATATAAAGTAACTGGAGGTACTAGATTTAAAAATTAAATATTTCATAGTACTGCTTGTGTTATTATGTTCTATGTAACTCTCCTCCTGATTTATATTTTATATTCTATTCAATTTAATTTATTGTATTCTGCCTTTTTTCTATTCCTGTTCTTGATGCTTTCCATATTTCTGCTGCTAGACTTTACCCTTTAGGAGATCCTCAAAATTAAAGATTGCTTAGAACTTTTAAATGTTTATTTTTATTTTTTAAATATTTTATTTATTTATTTGACAGAGAGAGAGAGAGAGATCACAAGTAGGCAGAGAGGCAGGCAGAGAGAGAGGGGGAAGCAGGCTCCCTGCCGAGCAGAGAGCCCAATGCAGGGATCGATCCCAGGACCCTGGGATCATGACCTGAGCCGAAGGCAGAGGCTTTAACCCACTGAGCCACCCAGGTGCCCCTAAATGTTTATTTTTAAATAAACAGATAACCCAGATATGAACCAATGCAGCATATTTTTCTTAAGGTATGCAAAGAGGCATACTATGTATTAGAGACCCATTTCTTTAGGAGAAGGAACAGTGTCTTCCCTCTGGTTCTATGTAGCCATAACTGAGGACATGATTTCCTTTGGAGTCAGGACTGCTAGGTGGGAAATGTTAACCAATAAGTAAGTCAGTAAAGTTAATTAGCCACAAGGGTAAGTGCAGTAATCTTACATTTGGGGATATTTTCACTATTTTAGCTCTCTAGTAAAAAAAATAAAGGCCATTGATAAAAAATAACTTCATATATAACCTTTGAAAGTGGCTTCACTGCAACATCATAAAAAAGAAAGTGACCTTGCAAACAAACATGAGCTTTTTTGAACTTTTTTTTTTTTTTTTTTTTTTGAATGCTTATCATGTCGGGGAAGGGAGGAATTAATTATTCAAGAAGCAATGGAATTATATTTTGTTTTGGTGTCTCAGTGCTATGTCCCTGATCCTAATATGAGCCTCTTTGATGAGAATACAGTAGCTTAGAAATACTGAATGCTGGGCCATGTGAGATGAGCTAGAGCTGGAGCTGAACTCTGATCTGTGGCTAACATGTTAGAATTGTAACTAATTGAAAGGAGAGTGTTGTCATGAAAATGGTGGAACAGGAGTTTTCTACCATCTTTCCCTTAAAGAACACTGATGTTGCAGTCATCTACAGATGATAGAACCTTTGTGGAAGTCCAGGAGTCCAGTGGTGAAGTTCTAGCACACTGTTGGAACAAAAAATTTTGAGATTGGACACATTTAAGAAAGTAAGATGGATAGCTTGACTTTACCCACATCATCCCTTCCCCAGTACAGCACAGCTCAGGCCTTCTTGACCTGTGATTACTTCCACAGGAGAAAGTGAAAGTATGAATGAATTTCTAGCTTCAAGATACTGCCAAAGAGGCCCACTTGTCTCTTGCCACATCCAGATACTGAGTTGTGGGGAAAGATGGTAAAATAATGTAAAATAATGAAAGCGTGTAAAATAATATGTGTAAAATAATGTGTAAAATAATGAAAGTGGACCCTTGTCTCACATCATATAAAAAAATCAATTCAAAGTAGATTAAAGACTTACATGTAAGACCTGTGAATATAAAATTCCTAGAAAAAGTGTAGGGGAAAATCTTCGTGACATTGGTTTTGGCAATGATTTCATGAATGTGAACCAAAAGCATAGACAACAAAAGCAAAAGTACGTGGGCCTACATCAAACTAAGAGTTTCTGCAGAGCAAAGGAAGTAAAAAATAGGGTGAAAAGGCAACCTATCGTATGGGGGAAATATTTGCAAACCATCTATCTGATAAAAGATTAATATCTAAACTATATTAAGGAAATCATATAACTCAATAGTGAAATAACAACCCGATAAAAAATAGGCAAAGGGCCTTCTCCTCCTCTGTGCAAGGACAGCCCAGACCAGGTCACCCCGGGCCAAGCCTCCACCTCCCCCTTCCCATCCCCACCCCACCACCACCTCGGTCCTGGGCCCCAAACACTCGGGCTGCACCCCACGGAAAAAAAAAAATAGGGAAAGGACCCAAAGCAACATTTTTTCAAAGAAGACATGCAAGTAGAAAATAGGTATTTGAAAAGATGCTCAATGTCACTGATTGTCAGTGAGATGCATATCAAAACCACATGAGAGATCACATCACACCTGTTATGTTAGCTATATATAAAAAAAGAACAGACAACAAATGTTGAAGATGTGGAGAAATTGGAACCATTATGTCCTGTTGGTGGGAATATAAAATGGTGCAGGACTTCCTTCTTTTTTTTAAAGACTGAATAATGTTCCGTTCTCTGCACATATCACTTTTTTTATCCATGCATATATCAGTGGGTATTTAGGTTGTTTCCACATTTTCCAGTGTTCCCATGAACATAAGAGTGCTAATATCTCTTCCCAATCCTGATTTTGATTCTTTCTGATAAATGATTAGAAGTGGGA
This sequence comes from Potos flavus, assembly GCA_028534135.1. Taxonomy (NCBI): domain Eukaryota; kingdom Metazoa; phylum Chordata; class Mammalia; order Carnivora; family Procyonidae; genus Potos; species Potos flavus. The sequence continues at coordinate 40,986,067 of CM052900.1, forward strand.
ATGCTGGGTCATATGGCAGTTCTGTTTTTAATTTTTGAAGGTCATGATTTAGTCTATTACACTTTTCAAAGATGAACCCAAGGATTTGGAAGCAAAACATATTTTTTAATTGGTATCACTGTGAAGAGTTTAGACCAGTGAGTAGGAAGCAATATGTAGTTTTATTAATATAAATTTCAGACTTTGAATATTGCCTTTTTTTTTTTTTTTTGCGGGTGCATCTTAATATCTGCTAGGCACTGTTCACCCATGAACTTGTCTTCCTGACAATGACTCTTTTATTTTGTTTGTTTGTTTATTTGATATATAATTGACATATAACATTATATTAATTTCAGGTGACACATAACATTGTATTAATTTTCAGGTGTATATTAATTTCTACATACAGAAGTAGGCATATTATACCTTTTAATCTGTTGTGTGTATGTGTGTGTTTTCATTTAAAATTTTTGACCTGAAGGAAAGTGGTGAAAAATATGTAGTGTACTAGGAACTTGGGCTTCAGTTACAAGCAAAAGAATTTGAATTGTAAAGAATTTGAATATGTAGCTGGGAGGTGGGTTCGATATATGTGGTTGGGGATTGGGCAGGAGGAGGGGGGCTTTGTGTATATGAGTGTATACACTTTAAAGCAAAGATTATCTTTAAAAATGTACTCATTCATTAACCATTTAGGGTTTCTTATTTACAAAAAGATTTCTTCGAGATGTTTTTCTCCTGTTGAAATACCATCATCCTGGTCTTCAGGTGGTGAAACATTAAATAGTAATTGTAAATAACAAGTGATTTTGTCAAAACAAACATAATGTTGATTAAGGTGGACATGAAGCCAGTAACATAGAAGTCCGCTAAAAATAAAGATAAACCCATAGATATACTCTACTGTAGGAGACTGAATCATTGGTGTCAAAATTAGAAACAAAGATATAGCTATGGATCCCAATACAAATGGCAAATGCACCTGAAAGTTAAAAAAAAAAAAAAGATTACGATTAGTGATGACTTTTTCCTCAAAAGTTTCTGTAAACAATATAAGAACATTCCCTTTCTATTTGGAACAAATGCTTCCTAACACCAGGAAGAAAATTGCAAATTTATTTTCACATATATTTAAGGAGACAGTCTCAGTATTGTATTATAGAAAGTAAATCAGTGGCAGACTAAATGATTGTAAAAAGTTGAAACTGTGTTTATTTATAATTATTCCATAGTTTTTATGAATGCCTACTCTATTGATCAGGTATTGTCAATTATTTACTAAAATCAGTACTTTATTTTTTGGCATACGAAAAAAGATACATTATAAGAAATCTTTGTCAAAAATAAAAAATTAACTGTCATACTAGTATTAGTCATTGAAGCTTGCTTAGTTTTGGTAATTTGGAAACCAGCCATGCATGGCATAACTGTAATATTTGGTTATAATGCTTCTTTAATAGGGAATGTGCCAGTTTTTCATGGAGTAGCACTATTAACTAATAAAAACAACAGAAATATTGGAGTCAGAAAAGTCTGCTTGGAAATGTAAGCTTTGCTATCTTTTTTTAAAAATATGTTATTTATTTATTTGAGAGAGAGGGAGAGAGAGTGCAAGTCGGGAGAGGGTCAGAAGGAGGAGAGCGAGAAGCAGACTCCCCCCTGAGAGTGGAGCCTGATCTCAGGATCCTGAGATCTTGACCTGAGTTGAAAAGTCAGATGCTTAACCAACTGAACCACCCAGACACCCCCAGACTCTGCTATCTTAATTGTTCATTCCTTCAAGAAATAGTCACTGAATTCCTATGTGCCATTTGCTCTACTAGGGATACAGAGGTATTAGAATAAATAAAGAAGGTTCCTCTTCAGGGAGCTTAGTGCCACTGTCCAGTTGTATCACTTCGGGCTATTTAATTAATCTGGTCCTCAGAACCATTTCCAGAAAGGAGCCAGAAGAAGGCCCTGAGCTGCCAGTCCTGTGGGGCTTTCACCACTAGTGCCCATGGTTGCTTTCACTGCACAGTGAGACCCTTGGGGTCCTGCACCTTGTCTCAACTGAAGGAAGCTACATGGTGGGCTGGTGGGTGCTACAAGAGAAATGTGTTCAGGGGTTTTTAATAAAATATTTATGATATACCTGTGTTGTTGCCATTTAAATATTAAGCTGATGTTGGGGAAAAAAATGGGTCCTCTCAGACCCATTTGCAAAATGAAGTTTTATCTGATGCTGATCTTTTGACGTCTTCTTGAGAATTGCATAAAGGGTACTTCATTAGAATGTGCTCAACAAAATGGCATTTCTTAATTAACTTTGTGACAGTGATTTGTGCACATTTCTTACACTTCTATGAGGCTAATAAGATTCTTGATTGAAAAACTCATTTTTGTTTCTCTGAACTGCCCAGTAGAGTGCCTGAAACACAGCGGATCGTTATTGCATTTTTGTTGAATAAATGGATGACTCAAATCCAAGATATTATCATTCACTTTTTCAACAGGAGTCATGGCCAAAGAAAGCCATTTTGAGGAGAAGAAAGTCAGGAAAATCTAGACTAATGTTCCTTAAATATGGTCAGTGGACCTCTCTGGATAATAACCCCCAAGATAATTGATAAACATATAGATTCCGAGGGCCCAACTGATACCTACTGAATCAGAATCCCCAAGGGTGAGTCTGGGAATTCGGATTTTAAAAAGCACACTCAAGTGGTTATTATGGACACTGATATGAAATATGGGACTCTTGTTTTACTTTCCACACAGTCCCTACAGCCAGAAAGTATCTTAAATGGGCTATTTTGATTATATTTATGATATGACTAAAGAATAAAACAGACTATTTGAAACCTCTTAGGATTTACATCATAGCAACATATGGCTTACATTATACCAAGGCAAAATAGATGAAAATAAGAAAGAGAGAGGGAAATAAACATTGATAATGAATTTGGTTCACAAAATGCATGCCACAAAGTCTCATGTAGATTCTGAGAGCAGGTCATCATAAAGTATAAGCAAAATCTGTTATTTAGGAGAGGCCCAAGTATTCCTGATGCTAAGATCAGAAAAAAATTTCCTTAGTAGGTCCTTACAGGATATAATCTTCACCAGTCTTCTTTTAGTAAATATAACAGAAATACGGGCTCTGAAAACAGAACGTCTGGTTTAAATTCCAGCCCTGTGTCTTTTAGCTAGCATAATTACTTAATCTCTGAATTTTGGAATTCTCTTGAGATAAACAGGGTGACTAAGTGAACCTCTGCAGGCTCTTTGTCCTGAATCTACTCATGCTTTTTTCTAATACACTCTCTACATTATGGTCAGAATGGTCTTTTCGAATGAGTCTGCTTTTATCTCTTATGCATATGATTGCTTAGGTAGTCACTACGTACACAAGTGGTCCCATGTGAGGGGACAGAAGGGGGCTGATATCTGGCTTGTGCTCTGCTCACTAGGCTCTGTGCCTGGGCGTGGAGCTATGTCCACCTAGAGGAAGGGGTGCTTTTTTATGTCTTGCACCAAGATACTCTAGGAGCCTACAGTGGCCCTACTGATATTACCTAGAAGATAGTGGTTTTATTTTAAGTTCAGGTTCACAATTTTATAGTCACCCAAACTGAGGCTTAGATTAACATCTTAGAGAAAATAAGGATGCTATCAAGGACATAATTAAGAATGGGGTGCCACATCACCTATGTTGGGTTGTGCACTGAAGGGTGATTTCGAGTTGGGCCAATATCCCCTCCCTCCGCCCCAAAAGCATTATTATGTAGTTCCTGGAAGATAACAAAAATGATAACATCTATCTTCCTTGTAGAGAATCGATTTTGACCTTTTACTCCTTAAAAATCAAGCCAAAAAGTAGCTCATACAGCCAATTATACATCAGTAAACTGGGACATGCAGGTCCACATCAGATGTTTTATAAATTCAACTCACAATTGGTTAGAAGCATCCCCTCTAGATTAAAAAAAATTATATTCCTAGTAAGAGAGTAGCAATTTAATAGTAACATTTTTATCTTTATTTACCTTGTAAGGTCTAGGTAGATTGGGGTCCTGGTACCTTAGTTTAAGTAAACCTATCATATATAGCCCTCTTAAAACCCAGGTTGCTAATCCTGAATATTTTATTAAGTTGATTAAATCTGAGGATACAATAAGAAAAGAAGCTAAAATGATTATCTGGGTGATAGCAACAGTTGGACTGAAGTAGTTATTAAGCATAGAGAAGATCAAAGGCAGTTGTCCTTCTTGGCTTGCTGTGTAGAACAGTCTTGAGGCTGAAAGTATAGTACAACACATGTTGCTAACTATTGAAGTTGAAATCCCAAAAGAAATGACCCATTGCATGGAAGGGATTACTTTGTCCATCCAGGTGACAGCAACAGCATCTAAAAAAATTTTTCAAAAAAGTCAGTCGCTTTTGCTTGATTGCAAATATGGCAATAATTCTTTACTTCTTGCGTCTGTACTCTTTGTAAAATGACTTTGCCCCTCTTTCCAAGAGGGAGCATTTCTTT
>CM052900.1:40991067-41026874 GCA_028534135.1 Potos flavus
GGTGAGGCTAGAAAGTTAGGCTTAACTCAGATCTTGGAGAACCTGTGGTGGTCAGCTTAGAAGTTGCTATTTGGTGAAGGAAGGTGGTGATGGGATGATTGCAGCACTTGTGAGAGTGAGGTTGGGAGGAGTTGCAAGAACGTAAAACAGGAGAGTATTCAAGCAGGGAAGTGACAGGATTAGATATGGGTTTTATGACATTATCTCTAGAGACTGAGTGGTGACTGGATTGGAGGGAGATTAGAGGTGACTGTATAAATTAGGAGGTTGTTGCCCTAACTCAGAAGAGAAAAATGAGGGTCTAGGCACAGAGGGTGGGCTTGCAGACAGGGAAATACCTGATGAGCTGTTAATGGGGTAGATTTTTATAGGATTTGCTGACTGGTTTAGAGGTGAGTGTAAGGCAAATTACCATTCTGTCCCTCATTTTAATAGTTTAAAAAATAATCTCCTTTAGTGTGGTGCTATATTCCTGTGAGACCAAATTGTGGGAAAGTGTAATGGTAACCTGTTCATGTTTACTTATTAAAATTTATATTTTCGTTTTAGAAGCAACGTAACATTTTTGTACTAGTGTCAGAGAAGATGCATAAGGCCACCTTTTGACTTTTTGAACCTTGTATAGTTTTTTCCAAAATGAATTTCAAAGCTTCTTATTTTTGTAAAGGCTTTGCACATCCGACTAATCCTCTTTGTGACCTTTGCCTTGAAAACTCCTCCACTGCAGGTGAATTCTAGTTACCAAAGTGCCCCAGTATCTTGGTTGTAGTCACAGCTCCTCACAAATCACACACTGTTTGTACTTGGTCGTATACTTCTGTGCCTCTCTGTTTATACAACATTTTTGTAGTTTATGTTTTTTTGTTGCTGGGTGACTTCACTTCATCTAGAATATTTAAAGACTGAGTTGTTCTCAGTAAACTTTCTAGATAACTTCTTTGAGGAGTAACTATTTTTTTTTAAATTAAGATTTGGTGGAATTTTCTGAATCTAATTCAAATACTACTCTGCCTTTTTAAAGTGAACAGAATATAATTTAGCATATTCTTTCTTTTTTTAAAAAGATTTTATTTATTTATTTGAGAGAGAGAGAGAGAGAGAGAGACGGAGCATGAGTGGGGAGGAGAGGAAGAAGCAGGCTCCCTGCTGAGCACGGAGCCCTGTTTGGGACTCGATCCCAGAACCTTGGGATCATGACCCAAGCCAAAGGCAGATGCTTAACTGACTGAGCTACCCAGGTGCCCCAATTTAGCATTTTCTTAAAGACCTGGTGTTTTCATAAAAATTTATCACTTGATCTTGTGGAAATATTATTATTTGGCATTGGAAAAATGATATTTTTCTGAACCTAAGTACGACTTGCTAATCATGGAAAATATGAACAATATAAAAAAGGAAATAAAAACTGACACCATTTACTATCAACCTTTTGTTGTATCTCTGTTTAGTCACATCTATGTGTGTCTCTTATATGATTATTTTTTTAATGTAACTTATTATCCCATATATATTAATATGTATTCATACTATTACTTGCATTGTTAATTAATAATGTTAAGTCTCTCCATCTCAAGCCTCAGTAAATTTCATTCTCATGCCCAACTATTACATACTATTACTTGTATCACCTAGCCACCCAGGAGCCCCCAAAGGATGTTCTTAAGCATTGAGTTCTTAATGTCTGTCTAGTCAGGATAGACAGTACTTGCATTGCTAGTACTGTACTAGCCCTGCTAGTGGTGGTGCTGCTTTGATTTGGTTTGTTTGTATTGAGGCATTTTAGAGTGGTGGTTGAAAACATGGGTTTTGGATTTGGACCACCTGGGTTTGAGTCTGTCAATTACTAGGTATGTACCTTTGAGCACCATACTTAGTGGAACGGAGAAGAGTATTTTGTTTGAAGATCAGGTCTTGCAATTTGCTGTCTACATTTACAACCCATTACCTTCAGTAACCTGGACAAGATGCAATCTCTTATCATGAGAAGTGCATGGGGATGGAGACACAGTTTTGAATCTTAACTCTGTCCATCACTTAACTTCCCTGGGCTGCAGTTTCCCTATCTACAAAATGAAGAATGTATTGCCTATTCCAAACAGTTATTTTGAGGATAGGTATTGGGGTATACCCCAAGGGTGGAAATTCTTCTAACAAAGTATCTCTTCTTTGCTTTCTTGCTGTGCTTCCTCCTGTTTCTCCTTATCTCTTTCCCCTTTCTCTTCCATGGCCCTCTCCTACTCTTCTTTCTCTTTCTAATTGCTGTTTTAACGTTCTACAACCCTTAGACCTCAGTCCTTAGCATGTAGCCCCTTCTTTATAGATTGTTTAGATGATTATTTTTCCTCTCCTTATAAAAACCAAAGCATGAACACATCATGTTTGTATTCTTATGGGTGTATCAAACATATCTACAGTACACAGGAGTCCATGTTTATTGAGGGTAGGTAGTAGTAGCGACTAGTTCTTCTTTGTCTAGACACATGCATACCTGCAGAGATGATTTCCTGAGGGGTCAAAACTGCCAGGTAGGAGATATTCACCAATACGTAAATCACAGCCACCATGGGAAGAACAGTAATCAGAGATTTGGGAATATTCTCACCAGGATTTTTTATCTCTCCTAAAAACAGAAATAAGCTCATCAGAAAAGGAAACACTGTGGGCCTTTTGAAGAGTTCTTTGTAGTGAAAAGGAGGAGAAAGTATTATTCTTGTATCTGTTGTTTGCTCATCTGCTTGGTCTGATTCTGCATTGGTCCTGCACATATGTGGACTGAAAGCTTAGATTTCTTACTATTTTGCATCATTTTGTTAAAAATTATGATTCTGAACTTATACTATAAGTAAAATCTCTCTATGTATATGTGTGTGTATATGTATATATGTAAAATCTGTGATAGTTTTATTTTTTACAGATAGATTGTATTAATATATTTCTTACATAATTAATACTTAAAATGTTTTGAAAAAATGCTAGAATAAAATGCAGTAAAGTCTGAGACTGGTTTTAATTTTCTTTTGAAAACTTTATAAAATTCCCAGGTTTTGAATAAGGGACATGACCTGAAGAATACCAAATTCCACATTTTCTATATAAATGATTATACACTCAGCCTTAATGATGACTAAACTGTGATACATCCAATTAGTGCAGAGAAGATTAAATTTGATTCCAAAAAACAAGTGAATCAGCTCTATTCCTCTACAGAGGTGTAGACAAAACTTTATGCCTGCTACAAAAGTATTTCAGAGATGAATTTACCTGCTATGTTGATCAGGATTGATGTTCCAGAATATGCAAATAATCCTTGAAGAAAGGCTTCTGCAATCTGTGAGGCACCAGGAAATTCAGCATCGAAAGCTTTCTCAAACCTGGCCACATTCTCCTTTTTCCCAATCCCTAACAGAACAATCCCAGTAAGGGAAATGAAGCAAAGGACAGCCATTTTCACCAAAATACTGATAGTTTGAAACCAAGCCACTGTTAGCACCCCTCGAGTATTAAAAAGTCCCAATGACCACAAGGTAGCCAAAGCTAGACATTTCTTAAGTAGCTCTGGGGCTGGACACCTGGTATAGAAAGGCTGAATTAGATAGGTAGATGTTATCAAGCTTTGAGTAGCTATTCCTAAGGGATAAATAAAAAGTTTGATCCAAAGACTGAGGAAAGCAACAGAGGATCCAAGAGATCTTTTGAGGAAATAGTAAGGTGCTCCACTTCTAGGGAAGGTTGTCCCCATCTCTGCAAGACTGAGAGTGGTGATCATAGTTAGAACAGCACAAGCAGCCCAAATACTCAGGGAGACAGCTATGTTCAGTGAGGAATATTTTAATACCCCTTTGGGAGACACAAAGATTCCTGCCCCTGTTGTGACACAAAATAATAAAATATTTCCATGGAAAAATCCTATTGCCCTCAGGAGTTGCATGCTTTTTCCTTGTTCTTTTTTTAATCCTGAAAAATAATGTAAACATTTCATGTAGATTGCTTACTTTTATACACTTACCCCATGATTCTTCTGCAGCATGCTTTGTTGATTTAGCCATCATCCTTACATAAGCATTTTATTGAACTTAACTCTGTTTTAGAAATGATTAACTTGTGAATTGTTCTGAGATTTTGTGAGCTCTTTTAGAGAGTTCCAGAGTTAAAATGCTTCACATGGTAATTATTTAAAAATTCAAATATGCCTGGTGATGGTTGCACAACATTGTGAATATAATTAATGCTACTGAATTGTGCACTTAAAAATGGTCAAAATGACAAATTTTATGTAATACATATTTTACCACAAGTTTAAAAAGTTATTAATGTAATATACCAAAAAACTCCATCTAACTGTACAATTTAAAGGGATGAATTGTTCGGTACATGAATTACATCTCAAATCCGTCTTAAAAATCACATTTGCCACTAAACAAGTTTGTGATAGCTAATTAAGAAAGAAAGATTTAAGTTTTGGGCAGAGATTTTTCCTTTTCCAAAGAGAGGAACTGTAGTTTAATGTAAAAAATGTAGACTTTAAGTAGGCCAAGTTTTGAATCCCACATCTGACACTTAGCAGCTGCATGATTTTTAGTAAGTTGTTTTATTTCTTTGAATACATATTTCCTCATCTGTAAAATGAGGGTAATAATTTCCCTCTATCATGGAGTCGACTCCATGGAACCTATGTGAAACACCCACTGGAGTACTGACCTTCCTAGCTGAATAATTGCACCCGTGTGTCCTGCTGCCTAACACGTTGCCCAAAAAGTTAGTGACCTGAAAAACATTCTCTCACAGTTTCTGTGGGTCAGGAATTTGTATGCTGGTAGCTGGAACCTTTGGCTGTAAGTCTCTCATGAGGCGTCAATCATCTCCTGGCTGGAACTGCAATCATCTCCAGGCTCCTCTGGGGAAGGATCCACTTCCAAGTTCACTCATATGGTTGTGATTCAGTTTATTGCAGACTTTTGGACCAAGGGCCTTAGTCTCAAGCTATTGACTGGAGGCCTTACTTTGTTCTTCCTATGTGGGCTTCCTCATAGGGCAGATCACAGTGTGGCATCTTGCTTGTTCCATCAGAGAAGAGAGTGATGAGAAGACAGAAGTCTTGGAAGTGACATCCCTTCACTTTTGCTGTATTCTATGCATTGGAAATAAGAATTCCCTAGTCCAGCCTGCACTCAAGGGAAGAGGATTAATTTAGCACATTAACATCAGGAGGCAGAGGTCATTTTGGCTGTCTTAGCAGTATAGGTTAGGTTGTATATAATGAAATTATTTTGTGGAAGCACTCATTCTTTTATTATAATTAGATGTCAATATTGTCCCTGTAGATATAAACCAGTCTATTAATAAATATATTTAGGAGCTTCCAGGTCCAGGGTAAGATCTCAAGTTTAATAATGTAATATCCAAAATGTCCAGGATACCATAGAAAATCATTCATTATACCAAGAACCTGGGAACTCTCAACTCGAATGAGGAAAGACAACAGATACCAATACTGAGATGACACAGATTTTGGAATTATCTGGCAAGGATTTTAAAGTAATCATCATAAAAATTCTTCAATAAGCTTGTACAAACATGTTTGAAAAAAATAAAAAAATAGAAGGAGCCAGGAAAAAAATAGAATATATAAAGAGAAACCAAATGGAAATTTTAGAACTGAAAATATAATAAGTTAAAAACTCGATGGGTTCAACAGCAGAATGGAGAACATAAGGAAGGAATCAGTGTACTTGAAAATAGAGTAGTGAAAATACTCCCTTTGACAATAGAAAGAAAATGAACTTAAAAAAATAGTATCTGAGTGATTTTTGTGGGAATATAACACAAGATCTAACACTTGTGTCATTGGAGTTCCAGAGAATAGGAGAAAGAGGGTAGGCCTGAAAAATATTTAAAGAAATAACAGCTGAAAGTTTCCCAACTTTGTCAAAAGATAAAGCTGCGTATGTAAGACCCCAAATAAGTCCTAAACATGATAAATCCAAAGAAATCCATCCCAAGAAAATCATGAACTTTTAAGCACCAAAGATAAAGAAAAAAATTTGAAAGCTATAAGACAAATGACTTCTCACTTTTAAGGGAAATACAATTTGAATAAATTTATTTATTTAGGCCATTACAGTCTCCAAATCACATGTATAGCTTGTGTCATTATTTAAGTGTTAATACATCCAATATTTTTTAATATATTCAGTATTTTTTTATTAACTCATACAGTCTTTCACCCATTATTTGTTTGTAGCAGGATAAAGTACAGAAAAATTAATTTGTGATTTATTTTTGTTTTGGTCTATTGTTTATTTCAGTCAACAAAAATTTATTGAGCACTTAACTATGTGCAAAGCTCATAGCAGGCAAAGACTTTTTGTATTCTAGTCAGGAGAGACAGAAATACTTCTTTATCTTAGTAGGAGAAAGAGAAGTAAACACACAAACACATATGTATAATATGTTAGATGGTGATGACTGATGAATGATGATAGTGGTGGTGGTAATTGTGGTGGTTGTGTGGAATGAAAAGGTTAACAGTTAATAGATAATATTTTCCTAAGCACAGGGACACTTGAGAAAAGTTTTACCCTTAATTAAACTTACTGCAATTGGAGATAAATGAATATCTTGCTAATGTTTTATTTACAAATTCCTGATTGAAGGATGTTCTTTTTTTTTTTATTTGACAGAGAGACATAGTGAGAGAGGGAGAGGGAACTGGAGAGGGAGAAGCAGGCTGGAGAGGGAGAAGTAGGTTCCCTGTTGAGCAGAAAGCCAGATATGGGGCTTGATTCCAGGATGCTGGGATCATGACCCCAGCCCAAGGCAGACGCTCAACGACTGAGCCACCCAGGCGCCCCCAAAGGATGTTCTTAAGCATGCCATAGCTGGCTGTCTGGATTATTTCTTGTATAACTTATGATTTTTGAATTAGAGCTTCACTCATGAAAGAGAGCCAGACATGGGCCAGTCCAAGTATATAGGACTAACAAGTATTTAAGCTTAGGGGCAAGAATATTGGCAATGGAGGTTTGAAGTGATTGAATATTCATATATTTTGAAAGTAGACACCGCAAAACTGCTGCTGGATTGGATGTGGGGTTGTGAGAGATGGACAGGAATAAGACTGGCCAAGGTGTGTGGGCCTGGTACTGGAAGATTGGAGTTGCCTTTATAGTTTTCTATTGCACAAATATATCTTTTTGCTTTTGGAGAGCATTTTTTCACCATTAAATTCAATGCAGCAGTGAACATCCTTTACAGTTTATTCTTAGATACCTGTTTGAGTTTCTCTAGGACATGCATAGGGAGTGGAATTGTTAGATGGCATGGTACTGCTGTTTTATTAGATGGCTTCAAATTTCACTTCTTTGCCAACACAGTATTGTCAGACTTAAAGTTTTTGCTGATCTGGTGGATGTGAAATTATACTTCAAAAGTATATTAGTCTTTGCCCATATTATACATGTTTATTCTATTTTATGTATTTTCCCTCTTTTATTTCTCTTTCATGTTTCTGTCTAGGTGTTTTATTTTGATGTACTTCTAGTTCACCGATTACATGTTGTCAAATGCTTCTAGGGGAAAGGTGATGCTAAATGTGAAGTTTACCTCTCTAGGTTTCCCTTTTCTCTAGGACTGTGACTCCCTAAGCCCTTGCTGCTTTGATTTATTTGTAGTTCTTTCAAATAGACATTTTTATATTGAGTACAGCTTTTTTACTGTTTTTGGTGGGAGGATTATTTTGATACAAGTTGGAAATGTTAAATCTCTCCATCTCAAGCCTCAGTAAATTTCATTCTCATGCCCAATTGATTAAACTGTCCAAATATCTTTGATACTTTCCTTTACTCTCTACATCCAATCTCTTACCAAGTCTTCTTGATTCTATTTCCAAATTGTATCTATTTCTGATCATATGTCTGATTCTGCTACAGGTATCTTGGTCTGAGCCACTGTCATTTTTCTTTTAGGTAATGGCAAAAGCTCTTATCTTCCTGCTTTAAGCCCCTGTCTTTTCCTGATCCACTCTCCAGGAAAAGATAGCATATTCTAAGAGTAAAGCTTTAATATCTTTTTGTTGTTATTAAATTTAGGCTTAGGTACATCACGTTTATTTTTGTTTTTAAATTCTAAGCATTCATTTGTAAATTCTAAAAATTCACTTGTAAATTTAAGCATTTTCTTACTATTTGATGTTGGTGTATAATTCATAAGTAATCGTAAACTCTGCTTTATTGCTTAATAATTATTTGCTTAATGTCACTAAAATATTGATAATGATTTACTTCATAGATAATGACAGTTTTGGTGTCATTTTTGGTGTTTTTTTCTTTTCTTTTCTATTGTTTTTAAATCCTTTTATACCTTGGACCTCCCTTATAGAGATCAGTGTACAAGAATGGTTATAGCAGTGTTGTTTGTCACTGTAAAAATTTTAAAGCCATGTAAATGTTCATCAATAGGAGAATGAAAATATTTGCTACATTTACATTTGCTACATTTACATGATGCAGTATATCAAGGTGGTCAATATGAATGAAGTAGAGATTAGTGTTAACATGTGTATATTTAAAAACATAAAATTGAATAAAAAAGACAATTTGCATAATACATAATATGTAGCATGTAACTATATAATGTTTAAATATTAAAAATGAATGTCATATATTATGCATAGATATGTACATATGTAATAAAAATATAATGATCTTCAACATAAGGCTTACCTCCAGGGCTATGTGGGGAAATGGGAAAGGAGAGATGCATAGCGTTCTTCAATAATATTTGTAGTGTTTAATTTCTTGAGTGTTTAAGATACTTATTATATTATTCTTTATATTTTAAAAATGTTTAACTATTACTTTAATCATCAGTTATATCCCCTGCTTACAACTCTCCAATGGTTTCCTAGTGCCCTTAGAATAATATCAACATAACACGGTCTATGTATCTACAAGATCAGTTTCCTGGCTATTTCTCAAGTCTCCTCTCATTCCCCTCTCCTCTTGTTCAGACACTTCAGTCACTTTATTCCTCATATCCTCCACCAGTTCCTAGCTTTCTTGCCTTAAGCAGGTTACTTCCTTATCTCTGTTTTCTCATTTGTAAAATGTGGATAATAAAAGTACCTATCTCATTGGGTTGTTGTGAGGATTAAATGTATTAGAATATAAAAAGTTCTTGGAGCAGTACCTAGCATATAGGATATACTTAGTAAATATTAACAGTTAACACTGTTATTATAAACATCACTGATGACATAATTTGATCATGAAGGACCTTTCAGAAGAAGTGATATTTAAACTGAGAATCTAAGTGGCAGAGCTTGAGAGGGAGGAGAATTCTAGGTAGAAGGAAGAGCATATGCAAACCGTTTTAGAGGAAAAACAACTTGTACTCATGTACTGAAAGACAGGTGTTGCAGGTGGACTGTAGTGAGTGAAGTGGCAAGTGACAGAGGAATGATCAAGTTTATAGCTTACAAAGTTGTATAATAATGGATGTTGAATTTGTACTGTAGGCTCAGGTAGGTCCTGATTGGGGTAGCCAACCTTAGAAGTGGTCCATAAGGATCCTTGCCTCCTGGTAGTCACTATTCTTGTGTAGTTTCCTTTCATATTGTGCTGGTACTAGTGTTGTTCTGTGTGACAAAAGAATACAGAAAAAGAGATGGTATGTCAATTTTAAGATTATGTTTTAAAAGGCAGTGAAGATTCTGTTCCCCTGCCCCTCCTGTCCCTTCCTCTCCCCTTTTTTCTCTCTTTTTCCCTTTCTTTGTGGGGGGAGCATTGGCCATGTCATGAGGACATTTTATGGAGAGACCCACCTGGTGAGGAACTGAAGCGTCTTGTCAGAAGCATGTGAGTTAGCCATCTTGGAAGAGGATCTTCTGGCTTTAATCAAGTCTTCAAATGGTTGTAGTCCTAGCCCACATGATTGAAATCTTGATATACTCTGATTCAGGCCCACCCAGCTAATGCTCTCTCAAATTCCTGACAGAAAATATGAGATAATAAATATTTGTTGTTTCAAACCACTAAGTTTTGAGGGTGGTTTGTTATGCAATAATAAATAATATATCCAGCATTGCTACAATAGGAACCTCAATAAAGCAAATGCAAAGGGGATGGGATCTGGTGAGTATGATGAAGTAGTGGGAATTGGAAGGCATAAATTAGAGGAACCTTGTAAGGTACCCAGGAAATATCTCTGCACTCGATTAACAGCAGGATTTATTTTAGATCTTCTTTGCTTATGAATTGAAGATTGTGAACATATTCCTATTCTTGTTTCTACTTCTTCAGAAACTAGGCAGGCCAGAATACTGTTATTCTCAATAGTTACTGACTCCTTGACAAGCTTCTTCCCACTTAAGATGACTAAGCTTGGAACTTGCCCAGGGGAGTGATTGGCCATGCTTAGGTGAATTAGTTTCGTCCAGTTCTGGTATTTGTGTCCACTTGAGGTTTTGGAATCAATATAGTATTAATCTCCAGAAGTCAAATGTTTGCATTTTTTTCTTATTCCGTGGACTCTCCAAAAAGAGATAAGGCCTGTCTATGCTAATAGTTTCCAGGAATTATTTCATTTAATGTTTACTCCAATTGACCTTGTTATCATTCTTATTTCAGAGATGATAAATAGTCTCAGAGAACTTCTGTAATTTGTCAGATATCCACATACCATGTCAAAGCCAAGATTTAAACCTAGGTCTTTTGATTCTCAATTTCATACTCTAAACCATTGCTCTATACTGCATCCCTAGAGTGGTCAAAAACACTTTCCCAGTAAGTGGCAAGATGGAAAGTTAATATACATCATTTGACCTTCTTTTCTTTCAGATTTTAAATTATTTGTCTACACAGGAACTTTTGCAAAATGATTTCCATTCTGTTCAAAACATTAGACCAATTTCTTTTCTCCCTATTGTTAGAAATATGGGTCAAATTATCATAGAGAACTCAGCTGAAGCCAGATGAATAATTTTTTAGTGATCTCTAATATATAGAGAAAATTTTTCTCTTGATCTTTATTCAGTACATCAGAACAATTAACCTGCTAACTGTTCATGTTTATAATGCTTCCACTAAGTTTTCTACAGATTTTTTAGATTCCTGGCTTCATCCTGATAGTGTCTGGTCTATAGCATATATCTAGCATAATAATTACACAGCATAATTTTAAGTGATTGGATGCTAAAAGCAGCAATAGTACCTATTCTTTTTGGTCAGTTGTGCCTTGATTATTGGTTGGTGGTAGAGGTAAAGGGACTGAGTTTAAATTTCTGCTGAGCAAATTTAATATTTATATATTTGTATTATATTTGCTTCAGTGAAGATGAATTTAAAGGGAATACTAGAATCCTCATTATCAAACTCAGAGGCTTTGGACTTGTTTAGACAGTATCTGTTCCCAATTTTCCCTCTATAAATGTATAAATCTTCAGAATTTTGGGGCCTTCTTTTCTGGAGTAGAACCTTTGTACCATCCAGGCTTAAGCACATCTATTCATAGAATGTCAGGGATCTGGGGAGCCTCATGTACCCCATAGCACTGTATCTATAAGCTTCTTTGACCCTGCACTGTATCTGTATCTTGTGTTATTATTGGCTTTGACATGTGAACCTTGAAGTGTGTAAATATGGCCCATTTTCCTGGTGAAGTGGTCTTTTGGAAGCAGCACCATGGCCAACTGAGATATCCAGGGTTTGGGGAACATTTCCTGTAGAGGCAGAGGCAGGACACATGACTAAGTAGGGTTGGCCAGTGACAGAGTGGTTTAGAATTGATGTCTGTGCATCACTGAAGCTCTGGAGCAGTGAAATTTGGAGTCTTTCATGCAAGGGAAACCTAGGAATTATGAGACTGCTTGTAGTATGTGGCATATCCAGAGCAGTCCATTGCTGCTAAGTACCTGCTCTAGAAAATGGTTTGCTTTCTAAGACTGTATATATTCTGGTCTAAGAGTGGAGGAAAAAAAAGACTCAAAAGGTTCAGATTTACACCTGAGGTGGAAATAAAGAGGTGGGGTACAAAGAAGAGGGATGGCCAGGGTGCATGGGTGGTACAGTTGGCTGACTGTCTGACTCTTGGTTTCTGCTCAGGTCATGATCTCAGGTGATGAGTTTAAGCCCCGTGTCAGACTCCATGCTTAGTGCAGAGTCTGCTTGAGATTCTCTCTCCCTCTCCCTCTGCCCCTCCTGCTTGTGTTCTCTCTCTCTCCAATCAATCAATCAATCTTTTTTTTTTTTTTTTTTTTTTTTAAAGGAGAGGGATGGCCAGACAACTGGATTCCACAGTGATGCTCCTTCAGACAAAACAATTTGACTCTGGCTCTTTGAAAATAGTACCCAAGGAAGTTGCAAGGAAAGGACTGACCAATGAAAGTAGATCATACCAAAGGCATCTGCTAGCTAGGGTAATAATTTGGAGAAAGAGGACAAATGGACGACTGGGACTAGGCCCTTGGGGAGGATTCATCTTCAAGGAGTAGAGTTGTTTGTTTTTGCCTTTCTGTTCACTTGAGTTCTTGGTTCCTAAAGCCCTTGCCACTGTTTTTCAGTATGGATCCTAGTCCAGATGTCAGAACACCCCATACGTTGATTTGAGTTCTTTTGACCTGTGGCTGGGCCTTATCCACTAATTCCCCAGGGAGATCACAACGTATGTCCTAGGACATGTGTATTGAAAAGGTGGAGAATCCTATGTATTATTAATCTTACCAGCAAGGGATGCTTAGTGACTATTATCCCTGGATTCTAGAAAGACCGGAGTAAATTAATTACTTTTTTGTGTTTTGGTACTATAGATGTTACCTGTGCGTGAGAGATTGAGGTCATGATTACTACTTGGCATTGTTTTGATGCCTGTCCTTTGGTTGGGGGCTTTTACTTGCTCTGACTGAGGATGATTGTATAGATACTCCTCCATGGAAAGAATGGGATGACTCCTTGTGGGTGGGATGATAGACTTTGATAAAGGAAGGAAATGTCACAAACCTGGAAAGCACCTCTTTAAAGGTACTTTAAGGTGAAATTTAAAGGGTAAATGCCTCTTTTGAACTTTTTATTCCATATTAGCTCTAAAAATCTCCTTTTCTTTTTAGTAAGCTCTGAGATATGGGGCCAAGGGAAACCATGGAGCAGTAAACTAGTTTGTATTTGCTCATGCCTGTTGGATCAACACTTTAACTGCCAAGTTCAGGGTCTTTCTACACAGCTGGGTAATCCCCACCCTTTCCCAACCTCTCTGTAAAAAATGTGAAGTGGCAGGTCATCAGTCTCCTAGAGTGGCACCCTTGGTTCATCCAGCCCCATCTGCCCCATGCACAGCCAAACATACCTTCCTGAGCTGTACAGAATCTATAAAATTACCTGTAATCTGCCAGTTTTGTACCTATAAGTTAGTTTGAGTCTGCCACAAGTGTCAGATTTTGTGTTTTATTTTGAACTGTGTTTTAAAAACCAGGCTTCTTACTTATCACTACAAACATCAAAATTTTAACTCAAAGGCTTGGATTCTAGAGTATTTGAATGAACTTTCAAACAGCATATGTGCTACCTGCCCTTCAGATACCTGCTATTTATGAGTTTGTCAGACACATTTTGCCAAAAACCTCATTGAGACAACCTTTGAAAGGAAGAGATGGGCTCTGATTTGTTACTTATTCACCAGGTAATCACAAGACTCTCCATGTATTATTCCCGTAGTAAGCAAGCTCAAGTGTGTATGCTATGAGATAAGCTAAGGTAGTATCATTAAGAGAGCACTCAAATAATCACTGGTACGGAACATTGGTCCTGAGCATTGGTCAATCTCTTCCATTGAGATCTTAGTACAAACATTATACACTTCACATATGGTCTATTTTGACTCAAATTTCACTGGTTGTATTTGTCATAATATAAAAAAAATCCTTAGGATCCTTAGCTTTTTCTAACAAGGAGCAGTCTTGTACTTTTTCTCCTGAGATTTCACATTGAAAACGGTCTAAGAAACTTACAGAACAATAAATAGAAAATCCATACTCTCGATCAAATATTCTTAAAATAGGCTTACAGGGCAATAAGATATTTACATATAGATATGAGGGGGAAAATGCTAAAAGTAGAAAATGTTCCTTACAAAGATAAAGGAGATAATTTCTTTTGGGGGTTTGATTTGCCTTATAAGGTCTAGATAAGTTGGGCTCCTGGAATTTTAGTTTAAGTGAACCTATCATCATTAGCCCGTTGAATCCAGTTTATTAATCCCACATAGTTTATTAAAAGGATTAAGTCTGAAGGAATGATTATAATTCAGGCAAAGATTAGCATCTGAATCACAGCTACAACTGGACAGGAGTGGATATTGAGAGTTGAAAGGATCAAAGGTGACTCACTCTCCTGGCTTGCAACATAAATTAATATATTATAATTAGGGGAACTAAATATTGAGGAAGAAACACCAATTGAAATGGCCCATTGCATGGAAGGGATTACTCTATCCATCTAGCTGACAGCAACAGCATCTGTACAAACAACAGAGAAGCCACTAATTATATAAGTGATGTGAAATTTATACTGTGTAGAATTTTTAATTAATAAATTTAAAGTTATACTTGTAGCAAAGACAAAGGGCTGATATCGATAGGTTGTAGCTGCCCTTTATTAAAATAAGGAAGCTCCCTTCCTATGCCTGTATTTTTTTGGAAAATTAAAAAAAAAATAATGAGTGTTAGATTTTGTCAAAAGCTTTTTATGAATCTCTTAATATTATAATGTTATTTTTGTGCTTTAGTATGTTAGTACAATAAAACCTTAGTTGATTTTTGGATGATAAACCAACCTTGATGATAAACCTCACTTAGTCATTGTAGATGATTTTTTTAATATGTTGCTGGATTCAATTTATTAATGTTTTAAATAATTGTTTCATTGTAGTTCATACAACATATGTTATATATAATATTTTTTTATAAATAATCCTTTTTTTAAAAGATTTTATTTATTTATTTGAGAGAGAGAGAGAGTGAGAGAGAGCATGAGAAGGGAGAAGGTCAGAGGAAGTAGCAGACTCCCCGTGGAGCTGGGAACCCGATGTGGGACTCGATCCCGGGACTCTAGGATCACGACCTGAGCCAAAGGCAGTTGCTTAACCAACTGAGCCACCCAGGCGCCCCTATGTGTAATATTTGTATGTAATTTTCTCTCATTGTGAAAAGAATTATTTGGATTTGGGTATCAGAGTAATACTGATTCCATAAAATAAGTTGGGAAGTGTTCCCTCCTCTTCTGTTTTCTGAAATAGTTTGTGTAGGAGTGGTATTATTACTTTCTTAAACGGTTGATATAATTCATCAGTGAAGCCAATGGGTCCTGGGATTTAATTTATAGGAAGATTTTAAATTACTAATTTAATTTGTTTCCTTACTATGGATATATTTAAATATTCTCTTTCTTTTGGAGGCAGTTCTGTTAATTTGAGATTTCAAAGATGTATCTTACTTAATGGCACAAAGCCATTCTTTCTTTCTCCATGGACTTTCTCCCCCTTTTCCTCAACTGCAGGTATCTTGAGAAGAAAGACAATTAGGGATGTGACTGAGGTCTCCCTGGCTATACCCACCCAAATATGCTGGGAAACTTTGTGGAGGCTTTTAGATACAGGTTACTAAGTCATCAACGAACTCAGTCCTACAGGCAACATTTGGGTAGAATTCAGTGTGGAAGGGAAGCCCTCTATCTACAGAAGTTCCATTGTCGATAAAGCTCTTTGGTCAATTCACTGTACTATATTTTTGTGACTTCCTCTGTTGAATGTATTATTGGTATTGATGTTTTACATGCTTGTAATATGAATGATCAAAAAAGTCCAGAGGTGATTCTCCTGTTCAGGTAGAGATGCACATAGAGTTCTTGTGGGACATATAAGTTCCTCCCAGATCCACCTCCTTCTCCCTCACTGTGTGGTTCAGTTAGCCCAAAACAATATAGAATTTCAGTAGAAGAAATATCACAGACTTGATTGAGGACTTAAAGGCAGCAGGAGTAATAAAAGGTGCACATCTCAGTACAACTGTTACTCTATGGCCAGTGACGAAATCTAGTGGGAGGTGTTAGATTTATAATAGTTGTATTGCCAAATGCATTCAGTTGTTCCTATATCCCCGGTTGTTCCAGACCTGGAGACTGTAATGGAAACCCTTGTATAGATTGATGCTAGTTGGTATACTATCTTGGACATTCCTAGCACTTCTTTCCTATCCCACTAGCACCTGAAGACCAAGACTAATTCACATTCGTTGGCAAGGCCTTCAACATACTTTCATAGTATTCCCCTAGGGATCTCTAAACCCTCCTGCTATTTGCCACCATTTGGCGGTCAGGATTTTGCATGAGTGCCTCTGCCCTCTGTTATGCAAAATTCATACTGTATAGTTCATCTCATATTGGTTGGTAAATCAGAAGCCTCAGTCTTAACACCAGAGGTGATGTTATTATGGTGTTATTATGCCTCCACCAACAAGCTGATGAACCCCAATAAGATTCAGAGTACTGCTTACCAAGTGAAGTTTCTTGGGAATATGTAGGCAGATTCATAACACTCAATCCCTCTGATAGTTAAGAAAAAAAAATGTCTCTAATCCCCTACTATTAAAAGGAGGCTCAGCACCTTATGGATTCTTTATGTACTGTAGATTGTATATGTCTCACTTGGGTACTCTACTTGGTCTTCTGTATCAGCTAACTCACAGATCAGTATTATTTGAGTGGGGAACAAAGAACAACAGACTGTATTGGAAGCAGTTCAGCAAGCTGTGGCATACTCTTTACCTTTGGGAATCCACAACCATAAATACTCCCCCGACCTAGAAGTCACCATAATTGGTTTTCGTTTTTTTTTTTTTCCTATTGGATCCATCCTCTGGCAAAGAGAGGCAGCTTACAGCTGGAGGTTGCCCTTGAGGTTTTGACTTGTTTCCTTTCTAACGTAACTACTAGGTATACCCCTATTGAAAAACAACTATTAGCTTGCTACTAGGATGTTGTCAAACTGAACAACTGACCCGTGGAGGCATTGTGACTCTCCAGCTTGATATTCTCATTTTGGGGTGAATCAACTCAGACTCAACTATTAAGAAGGTGTGAAGAGCCCAGAAAGTCTCTCGTATCAAATAAAAATGGCATATTCAAGAATGTAACTAGCTTGGCCCAGTGGCATTTTGGCTTTTCATGAAGAAACATCAGCTATACCCCAATTTGCTGACTGAAGCAGAGCTGCTGGTTCAATGGGGCTCTCTATCACAAGGGTTCCCATAAATGTCTGGGCATGATCCCTCTGATGGTTTGGCTAAGCAGCAACCCTTCATTACTTTGCTGTAGCTGTTTAACCTCAGCACCAGCTATGGAACTGAAAACTCAGTGGACGTGAATAAGCAGTCAGCAAATGGCTGTCAGCAGCCATGATTTGTTTCTATACTTTATAACCCCTAAAAGGGGTATCTTTACTTGCCAGTCTGTAGTTTTCTAAGTGACAGACCAAACATACAGGATATTTGCAATAGTCTCAGTCATTAGAAATATAGCAAGGGAGTGGTGATGTCACCAAGATGGCAACATAGATTGTTTCTGACTTTACTTCCCCTCATAATAAAAACAGCTAGCATCTCTTTGAGAACAAGACACCACATAGAGAATCCTAGAACATGGGGATAAGGCTGAAGTGTCCTCCTCCACCATGGAGATGAAGACAGACTGCATTGGAAGGATAAGAGATGTGGCTACATGTTGACTGCATTGCCCCTCTCCTAGGCCGGTGCATCACCATGAGGAGAGGTGTCCCCAAACCTCTAGTTCTTCTAGTGGGAAAAGAGAACCCAGGAGGGACAATCAGGAACCCTCCAGTATTGTGGGTCACTTTGTGGGAGCTTTTACTCTGATGTTGCACCACAGAGATTTCAGGGTAATCTCTGGGGTTCAACCACTGGCAGTCTGACTGTGATGAAGTGGAGGAGGGGCTTGCAACATCCAGCACACAGATTTTGGCAGACTAAGATCATAACTGCAGTGCCCAAGTACTAGTTCCAACCAGTGGTTTTGCTCATCTGCAAAGCCAAGTCTGTAGCATATTCTCATCAGGGAACACTTTGGGGTGCAGACCTGCCTGATTCAGATCCTCAAATGAGGAGTTTTGCCAGCCCTGGATCCTGGTTTGCCCATGCCAAGGCAAGGTGTGAGTCACAGCCACACCTGCTATGGAGAGTGTCTTACAACACTATCTGACCAGTTAGGCTGGTGACCTAGTGGTGCTCAAGCTAAGAGGCAGGTGGGCAGAGTTGATCACTCCCAGAAAAAGGCTGGTACTGGGTATAGAGGCTTCCCATGCTATACACAGGCAGGGGAATAGCCCAGACTGAGGGTAGAGAGACCCTGTTTGGGAAGTTTAAAGTAGCCTGGAATGTCCCCTTTTCTTCCCACTCAAATAAAAGGCTGAGACATAGGCCCACCCACTATGGTGGGTCTTCTTCTAGCCAGAAGGGCAAACAACAACTTCTGGAAGCTGAGCAGCCGAGGGGTACTTGAGCTAAAATGAAGGTAGATCTGATAGTTTGCAGAATAGAGCCTGTGGCCCTGTTGGGCCAGGAAGCTTGAAGTGTGGGTCGGCTTAAGACAACAAAAGCTTTACCAGCTTTAGAGTTACTTCTTTTTTTTTTAATTAAAAATTTTTATTTAAAGATTTTATCTATTTGAGAGAGAGAAAGAAAGAGAGAGAGTGCATACAAGTGGGGTGGGGGACGGTGCAGAGGGAGAGGGAGAAGCGGACTCCCCGATGAGCAGGGAGCCCAATGTGGGGCTTGATCTCAGAACCCTGAGATCATGACCTGAGCCAAAGGCAGATGCTTAACCAACTGAGCCACCCAGGCACTCCTAGAATCACTTCTCTGCTGAGCCTGGCCAAGGACTCTAATTTGTACCCCTGGTCATTGCTGAATATAGCCTTTAGCCTGTCTGACCAGGAAAGCTAACCAGAATGCATGGGCACCTGCATAGTTCATTCAACAGCCCTATGACTTTATAGTAGCTCTCAAACAGGGAGCACAGTCTGTGGCTTCCCTCATCTGCAAGCAAAACCAGTGGTCCCACCTAACAAGGGAATTCATTGCACACAACTGATTCAGACCCCTAAACAATGAGTTGTACGGGTCCCATCCTGCTGCCCTACCAGGGCAGGGAAGCTAATTCATAGTCCCATCTAATACTGAATATAGATGGGACCCATCTAGTAAGCCTGAGCAGAGAATCCAGGCACACAGAGCCCATTCTTCAGCCTCAGTTGGGTAGGAAACCAAGAAAGCTGTCCTATCTAACTGTTCTCAGTCAGAGGCACAACCCCTACCCCTGTCTTCAGAGCCCAAACAGTTGGCTCACCCGAAAATTGACCTTAATAGCAGGCCCCACCTCCCCAAGGTCGTTACCAGCAGACACACCCAGAAACCCAAACTGAGCTGACTGGTGAAAAACTGTCTCTAAGTAAATCTGTAAAGTCTGGAAGAGGAGCCTGCTTACTCAAATGCACAGATACCAACATGAGGAATCACAGATCACAAGAAAAATCAGGTAAATATGACACCACCAAAGGAATATAATAAAGCTCCAGTAATTGACCCTAAATAAATAGAGATCTATGAACTGACAAGAGTTCAGAATAATCCGCTTAAGGAAGTTTAGTGAACTATAAGAAAATGTAGACAAGTAAGCAAAATTAGGAAAACAATGCATGAACAAAAAGTGTTTGACAAGGAAATAGAAATGATCAAACAGAAATCCTAGTCGACAAATATAATAACTGAACTGTGGAATTCAATAGAGAGTTTTAAAAGTAGACTTGATCATGCAGAAGAAAGAATCAACAATCTGGACTATAGAGGACTTTGGAAAATACCCAGTCAGAGGATTAAAGAGCAAAAAAAATGAAAAAGAGTGAAGAAAACCTGTGGAAATTATAGGGCACAGAAAAAAAAAAACAAAACTACCCAATAATATTCACAATATGGGAATCTAGAAGAAGAAGAGAAAGAGACAGAAAGTATATTTAAAGCAATAATAGCTAAAAACTTCCTGAACCTGAGGAGAGAAATGGACATCCAGTTCATGAGGCCCAAAGGATCCCAAATAGGTTGAACCTGAATAGGGATATATCAAGACACATTATAGTTAAATTGTCAAAAGTCAAAGGCAAATAATTTTAAGAGCAAAAAAAGAAAAGAGAAATGCTATATTTAAGGGAACCCGCATAAGACTGTCAGCAGTTTTTCAACAGAAAAGTTTAATGTTTGGATATCATTCTCAAATATCAATACAAAAATCTTTCTGATTTTACCTCCCACACATTCTTCTGGTCCACGTGCCTTAGTCAGGTAACTTAGACCCTGAATATAACCACTATTAGGAAGTGATAAGCCATTCTCGGCTGCTTCCTGGGTAATAATCAGGAAGAATGGGATAGGGAGTTATCTAGACCTATTTTGTAAATTTGGGAGGCTTTCCTGATTATTGCTGGTTATTACACTTTTTCCTTTCCTTACAAAGCAACCTCAAGCTCACCTGCTTGGTAAACCCTCTGAGTAGCAGCCTGCCAAAAGAAAGCCTAGGGAATTCAAAATTAATTCTGGTTCATTTACCTGAATTCTCTTGTTGGATTGACATGGTACTAGATTATAAAGATAATGACCACTTGTCTGAGTACACTGTTTGCTGAATCTTCTTATAGTGGCCACTGTAGGTTTCCAGGATAGAATATTTTAGATTCTGGAAAATATGGATAGATGGACAATAATGATCTTTTGTCTTTCAGAGCCATTTGTGGGACCTTCCTCTTGAAGGAAAATAACCTGGTGCTTCTCTTTCAAACTGTTCCAAGTCAAATGGCTGACCATGATTTGATTGCTATGTCCCTTAACGTTACCAAGAAATCTATCTGAAACAGGAGTTGATGGCCTCAACTTTAGCACCTCCTATACAAAACAACTTTTAACATCTCCGGATAATCTTCTCTACATCCATTTCCATAACAGTTACTCAGTGATTCTGTTGGGATTCTTTCATCTGTGTAGGTCCAGGACCCTGTGGCAGGAAGTTGAGTAAGGTTGAGGTCAATACTCCCTCATCTTGTTGTTTGGGATCTTGTAAATAGCAGCCTTAATTAAATGCTCTGTGAGACAAATTTAATGTATTTGGTCCCAGCCTCTGTTAGATTTATCAGAATAGTTGATGGATTCTGATAAATCTGATAGATTTATCAGAATAGCTCATGGGACAGTTGACTAGAAGCCAAATGTAGGAATGAAGGGTGGGCATTATTGGGAGACAATTGTCCATGGGTTTCTTGCATTTATGTACATCTAGTAGGCAGAGACAATGACTGCCTTTGTCCCTGACTATATTTTCAAGCTTGTTTGTGTAGTGCACTGCCATGGACATAGAGATAGTGTTTCTATCTAGAAGAAAAGACAGGTTTGTTTACTATATAATAAAGACTGACTTACTTTAGGGTAAAGGTAAAGGCGACTTACTACCCATTATGAAAGATTTGGATTCCCTAAGCTTGGGGTTCCTCTACTGTCATGTGCAAGTGTTACCTGGCCTTCGTTACTTTGTCTTGTGGGAATTGAGGTTTGGGGAAGCAGCATAAAAATAGTATTTTTGCTATTGCTATTGCTATGAATAATAAATTGTTTTTGTCTCCAGTGCTGGCATTCATGAAACTGTGCTAGGCTAATATGTGACCTTGTGATTTGGGTTAAATTGCAGACTCGTCACAGTTCTTGAGAGTCTTGTAATTTCTTCTTTGACCCATGAACCATGAGTTATTTAGAAGTGAGCTGTTTAATTTCTTTGTTTTGTTTAGAGGGGAGAAGGGGAGAAGGAGAAGGAGAGAAAGAATCTCAAGCAGGCTTCCTGCTGAGCGTGGAGCCCTGCTCTGGGCTTGATCCCACAACACTGAGATCACTCCCTGAGCTTAAACCAAGAGTTGGACAGTCAACCAGTGGAGGCACCCAGGTGCCCTAGAGAGAGAATCTTAAGCAGGCTCCATCCCCAGCACAGAGCTGGATGTGGGGCTCAATCTTACAACTCTGAGATCATGACCTGGGCCTAATTCAAGAGTTGTTTACTCAACCAACTGAGTCACCCAGGTGTTTAATTTCTAATATGTGGGATTTCTCAAGTTACATTGTTTGTTGATTTCTATTTTGATTCCATCATAGTTGAAGAAAATATTTTGTATGATATAAATCTTTTCAAAATTTTTTTTAAAGATTTTATTTATTTGAGACAGAGAGTGATCGAGAGAGAGGAGGAACAAAGGGAGGGGCAGAAGGAGAGGGAGAAGCAGACTACCCACTGAGCAGGAAGCCCGACTGGGGAATTCAGTTCCAGGACCCTGGGATCATGGCCTGAGCCTAAGGCAGGCGCTTAACCAACTGAGCCACCCAGGCACCCCCCCCCCCCCAATTTTTTTCTTAATCTGTAAAATGTGGGAATTAGGTAGTTCTAAGCCCCTCTGAGTTTTAATAATTGCTGATTTTATGAAACATGTAATTTTACTCAGTTTTTTTGGTTTTTCAGGAATACTGTGTTTAATATATATTTAAAAAGCAAGTCAGTTAATTGGTGAACACAAGAAATACAACTAAGTTAAAAAGGGACAGTGCTGGCATTTAATGTTTAACATTAAATAAATATTGGATTTATATATTACTACTATTATGCTTGGTGGACTTCACCTTTATCTTGGAAGAACTTTTTTTTTTAAGATTTTATTTATTAACTTGAGAGAGACAGAGTGTGAGCATGAGCTGGGGGAGGGGCGGAGGGCGAGGGAGAAGCAGACTCCCCACTGAGCGGGGAGCCGGATATGGGGCTCAATCCCAGGACCCTGGACAATGACCTGAGCTGAAGGCAGACACTTAACCTACTGAGCCACCCAGGCACCCCTAGGAAGAATTTTTAAAATATTTAAAAGAAAATAACACAAAGTCAGATTTTCTTTGTTTTATTTCACATTTTGGGGAGACATTGATTACAAGGATCTAGGCCTACACCAGAGATTTAAAAATTCTATGCAATAAAATGCCAATCAATAAAATCAAAATAAATAATGAAGTTAAAAATCATTTTGCCACCATATGGTTATTGATTCAGACAAGAATGATCAATGACTGCTAAAACTTGGATGAAAGTTTTATAATAGTATTCAAACAGCTCTAACATTTCTCCCTAGAAATTATTTACTAATTTCAAAGGAAAAATAGTGACCACATCAGAGAAGAATCCCATTTTAGCCAAGTTTTCAAAGCTAACCTAACTAGTACTGAAACAACTGATAGCTATTAGTTATTCCTGCCCAAAACGCATGACCTGAATCTAACCACAAAAAAGCTTCTAAGAAACCCAGATTAAGGGACATTCTATAAAAGTGACCATACTTTTAAAAAATGTAAATGTCGTGAAAAAAAATTTGAGGTAATCTTTAGATTTAAGGACACTAAAGACACATGACAAATAAATGCAATGTGTGATCTTGAATCAGATCCTGAATTGGGAAAAAATGGCATAAGAACATTATTGGGACAATTGGTAAAATTTGTCATTGTATCAATGTTAAATTCCCTGATTTTGATAAGTGAATTCTACTTGTTTTTAGAATGTCCTTTTTCTTTGGAATTGTATTTAAAGACTTTATAGGTGGGGTTCCTGGGTGGCTCAGTCAGTTAAGCGCTTGCCTTCAACTCTGGTCATGATCCTGGGGTCCTGGATTGAGCCCCACATCGGGCTTCCTGCTCAGTGGGAACTTGTTTCCCCCTCTCTCTCTTCCTCCCACTCCTTTCCCTGCTTGTGCTCTTTCTGTCTCTCTGTGTCAAACAAATAAATAAAATCTTTTTTAAAAAATAAAGACTTTAGAGGTAAAGAGAAAAGTTATCTATGGTAAACTCTTTTTTTTTTTTTTTTTACTGAAGATTTTATTTATTTATTTGATTGATAGAGACAAAGAGATCACAAGTAGGCAGAAAGGCAGGCAGAGGGAGAGGGGGAAGCAGGCTCCCTGCTGAGCAAGGAGCCCGATATGGGGCTTGATCCCAAGACCCTGAGATCATGCCCTAAGCCGAAGGCAGAGGCTTAACCCACTGAGCCACCCAGGTGCCCTATGGTAAACTCTTAAATGATTATATATTTGAGGGGAGTGATGAAACAAATGTGATACAGTGTTAACAACTGGTGAATCTGGTTGAAGGCTATTTTGGAATTATTTTTTACTGTGCTTGCAACATTTTTGTAATTGTGAACATCTTAAAAATAAAAATAACACCCACGTCCACACCTTCCAAATAGATATATTATTCACTTGTTTATTAAAGGTATTTATTCTACCTTTGACATCTACATTTACATTGTAGGACTCAATATTTAGTTAACCATCAAGTGATAGGGGTCCAAATATGCAATTTTATCCTTGCTCTATTTAATTGAAGTTTTACAATGGACACAATCTAAAATCTCTATCTTTTGATAAATATTAGAAGAAATTAACATAATAACTTGTTTTGGAAAGATTAGAGAGAAAATATTTGAATCAGTTTTCACATTAAAAAGGATAAAAGTATGTAATAATTTTTTGTTTGAAATGAAACTTTTATTTATGCATTGTTTCAGTGAATTCTGTATGAAAAGAAATGATCAAAGTTTAAAAACTCCACATTCTTTCTCTCTATGTTTTTTCTTATTCGACTGACTTTACTGACTACATTTGATGAACTGAAAACTGATATTTAACAATTTGCTATTAATATCAAGATATCTTTCTAAATTGATTTAAGGCCTTGATCTGAGAGTAAAATGAAATGTTTCAAAATTAACTTATAAATGATATCTCTTCTCTGCATATTTTCCTTAAAATACATACAAAGCCAGAGAAGCAAAAGTATTTAAGAAAGAGGAAGATGGGGGTGCCTGGGTGGCTCAGTAGGTTAAAGCCTCTGCCTTCAGCTCAAGTCATGGTCTCAGTGTCCTGGGATGGAGCCCCACATCGGGCTCTCTGCTCAGCAGGGAGCCTGCTTCCTCCTCTCCCTCTGCCTGCCTCTCTGTCTACTTGTGATCTCTGTCAAATAACTAAATAAAATCTAAAAAAAAAAAAAAGAAAGAAGAAAATAAAAACCATAAGATATTATCTTTGGTGGCATGTTATGCACCTATTTGTTATTTCACTATTTACTGACTTGCAGAAGATGACAAGAGTATGTATCTAGTGTGGGTTCTTGAGCCTTACCTGGCATTTCATATAGTATTGGAAGTTTGTGGTGGAACTGCCCAGTCTGGCCCAATTTTATGTGACCAGTTATGTATATTTTTTCTATACAAAAAGGACCCTTTTTCCTAATCAATGATGTATTTAAGAAAGATTCAAATATATGGCCAGAGGATTTTCCCTCAGGGAATGTTTTTTAAAAAGAGAGAGAGAGATGCTAGCATCAGAAATTAGCAAATTAGAGATCTTCAAAGCATAACACTTTTTTTTTTCTGTGTACTTGATACATAAAAAAAATGAAGTGAAATTCTATCTTACTGCAGTAAATTATAATGTTAACTTTGATTGATTAAGATTTGGTAATACTTTTAGGAACTCAGTGATGTGAAATTTCTACCAAGGTCCATGTCAGAAACCCTCATTGCCATAGCCCAAGATTCTCAACTCAAAAACAGTGAGCTCCATGGAGCTTCTGAGTCTCTTGCTTGCAAGTCTCTCTGATCATGGTAGTACGATGAAGTGCACCTTTGGTCTGACCTATGATTTGCTCTATGTTGTGCTCATAAATGCTAAATTAATTTTGTCACGTAGGAAATTAGATCTCTTTTAAGAATCATGTGATTATGTGACCAAATGTGAAATATGAGATCTATTCTTCAAGTCAGTCCTAGGGACTTGGGGAGTTCAGGTTTCTCCTTAGAATGGCATCCTTTGGATACATTTTGTCTTTGTCATTAATCAAAAACCTGATGAAAACTGTTCCTATGCTGGTCTTATTTTGTCCATCAGAGTCTAGTTCTAGAAAAGATCTCTCCAAACCAGTTATCTGCTGGGAAATGCGTATTTCTCAGATTATAATGGTAGGCAGCCCAACATTTTGGTTGAAAAGACACAAGATATAAGATGTGCAACCAATATGTTCAACTGTTTGTTGCCTACAGTATGACCTCTTTTCAGAGGTAAAATCTGATGGCAGGACTTATCACACTCACCAAAGCTTGATAGTTAGCAAGTGATAATCATAATTAATATATACGCGGATAACAAGTATGCCTTTGGAGCAGTCTATAGTTTGGGAATGCTGTAAAAATGAGAGACTTTCCTCTGTAGGAATCTCAATTTAAAATGATCAACCATTTAACTTTTAAGTGCTTTAATGCTTTCTACAAGAGCGACTATAAACATAGATCCATACAAAAAGGCAGAATATTGAGGCTAAAAGAAATGCCCTGCCTGATGACTGATTATACTTGACAGGCAGTCCTCTGTAAAGTAGTGGTCCATATAGTACCCCAAGAAGCTGATTATTTAGACAGATTCAAAGATGCTACTATAAAATGCCAGCAATTGGCTCCCAATTATAAAGGATTTATTCAGAAAAAATCTGGTAGGAAATTGCACGAGGATGAGGTACTGTAGCTCTGTGGGTCTTTCAGAACAAGTGCTTTGTGATGCCAGACATCACAAGACTATTCCCACAGAGAGAACACAGTGGCCAGTATACTCAAGCAATCATTGATGGAAATGACTACAGAAGCAGTGAGGGGTCTTTTGTGCATATCTTAAAAATATTAAGTATTCTTGTCAAATCGTGTGATCCAAGTTCCAGATGAAACCAAATGAGGTTATCAACACTTGTACATTTTAGATAGAACTTGAAGATGTATTGTCTCATATAGCTCAGTGTGAGAATGCACAATGGAAAAAAAGAAAAGAAAGAAAAATATATAAGATGTATATTTTTATTAAATTAATTAAAATTTTATATGTATACACTCATAATTTAAACGTTAAGATATCATTTAAAAAAATGTCCTCAGTCACACTTCCATCTACTCCTTATTCCTTCTCCCAGAGGAAATGACTTTCTGCTCTTTTCAGACTTTGTCTCCATATTTTAAATGATATAATTTTATTGTTCTTTTAAAACATTTTTAGTTTAGATATCAAAATATTTAGCTAAAGAAATTAGCTCTTTTATATGCACCCACTCCCCCCCATTTTTCTCTCTTCCCATCTTCTGAGTGTAGTTCTGCCACAGTTGATTAAATCAATATTTAGTTTCTACATTATTATTACCTTTTAAATATGATTCTCAGTTAGGCAATTTATTGTGTTCATATTTTTTCTTGTCTTTTTAAAATTTTTCTAAATTTTTCGTGTACCTATGACATACATTCCCAAATATTCTGTCGGTGCTTCAATACCTTCTCCCTATATTTAAGCAGCATTTTTTTGTTTCTTTGTTTCTTTTTCTTTTTCTTTTTTCCTTTTTGATATTTCTTAGAGAACCCATCCTGCTCCAATTTACACTGGTTGTTTTCTATCCTACTTCTCAACTAGAGTCCTGAGATTTCCATTCTTAACCATCCTGGGAATCCCCTTTACATTCTCCTTCCTTGGATATTCTGTATCCTAGATATGTTGTTATTTTTTTACTTTTTATTTATTTATTTATTTATTTTTTGGTTTACCCTCTGCTGGAGCATATATCTTACAGGAGCTTCTTGAGAAGGGTTGTAACTTTACTAGCGCCTCCAATTTTTGAGATGTTCTGAGGTTACTTCTTCCCCTTCCTTAACTTTTAGCTTTCTCTAATGACGATGTCAGTTACTATCCATTCTTCTCCTTTCTAATTTCCAAAATTTTGTTACATCTCTTATCTGCTGTAGTTTCCTATTCTATTTTATTTATCCTTCTATGTCTATGCATATTTTATTCTTCTCCTGTCATTTTAGTAGGGTTTTAGGAGGGAGTAAATAGCAGCATATTTGTTCAATATACCACATGAAAGAGAGATCTCTCGTCAAAATTTTAGTTACCAAAATTCTAGAATGCCTAATTCAATGTCTATAAGGTGAAGGGAAGAGGAAGCTCAGGAAAAAGAAAGTTATTCAAGTGGCCACTTGATCATTAAATTGCTACTGCCAGATGGAGATTATGCATTTCTCACTGTTAAGTATATTATGGGTTTTTTTTTTTTTGCCTTATTTCATTTTAAGCTTCACTAAACAAAATGGACACTAGATGGCTCTATAAAAGCATATATATTCAGAACATTCCATTTGGTTCAAGAATTTAAAGGCATCATAAAGTGTTTGATAACATAAAGTGTTTGATAATAAACAAAAATTAATTTTTTTTTTAGTTATAAGGTAATGAGTTTAAAACCACTACTAGCTGTTAAGGAGTGAACTCAGAAATTTGTAAATTTTCTAAGTGCCGTTTATTACATAAATACTTGTCAAATATCTGCCAAATGCCAGGTACTATGAGAAGTAATGGGGCTGTAAGGATAAGTAAGATAGACATGGCCTTATCCGTAGGGAATTTACTGGCAACAAAAATTCAGAAATGAAACAAATAATTACAAATGATAAACAATTTCAAATATGCAAAGTTTTGTGAAAACGTATAAGGCACTATTTGAAATAGATATCAGGTTACCTAACTTAGACTGGGTCAAGGAAGGTTTTGCTGAGAACGTGAGGCTCAAGTTGAAGTCTGAAGGATGAATAGACTGTTAAAGCAGTTGGCTGAAAAGATGTGTTTTCTGGGCAGAGGAATGGCATAATTAAGGCCCCAACAACAGAGGAGAGAACACAGAACATGGCCAAGCTGCCACTTCAGGAGCAGAAGTGGGCAGGGGGAGAGTGGGACAAGATGAAGCTGGGGAGATCCACAGAGGAAAATTATGCAAGGTCCTGGATTTCATATTAAGTCTAGCAGCGGTGAGAAGCCATGAAATTTTTTTTTTTTAAAGATTTTATTTATTTATTTGACAGAGAGAGATCACAAGTAGGCAGAGAGGCAGGCAGAGAGAGAGGGGGAAGCAGGCTCCCCGCTGAGCAGAGAGCCTGATGTGGGGCTCCATCCCAGGACCCTGAGATCATGACCTGAGCCGAAGGCAGAGGCTTTAACCCACT
Source organism: Potos flavus (assembly GCA_028534135.1). Lineage (NCBI taxonomy): Eukaryota > Metazoa > Chordata > Mammalia > Carnivora > Procyonidae > Potos > Potos flavus. The sequence continues at coordinate 41,020,272 of CM052900.1, forward strand.
GAGCCACCCAGGCGCCCTGCCATGAAATGTTTTAAGCACACTAATCATATGATTGAATTTACATTTTTAACAGATAACTCTTGTTACCCTGTGCAACATAATACGAATTCAATTTTGTAAAGTTTCCAACTTTTCTCAAGTCGTTCAAATCACTGACTTGATAATGGTCACCAAGAATAACTGAAATCAGTGTATAGGAGCAGTGGCTTTGAGGATATAACCTAGAAGACATAGAAGTCCCCAAAATGAAACAATCAAAGGAAACTTTAGAAGAGAAATATGTATGAATGTATGAATACATATTGTATGCACGAGTATGTATGATGTATGAATATATAATGTGTATATATATAGAGAGAGAGAGAGAAAGAGAGAGCCTCAGATATATGGTCACAGTCAACATGACCTACATTATAATGATTTTATTTTTTCTGCTATTACTTTATCCTTAATTGATACTTGGTTTGGATTATATCGTGAAGTGTGAAGGGACAGATATTGAGTTACAATGGCATAACTTTGCCCACTTTTGGTCATTTCTTTTATATTATGAGTAACCTAATATTGTCCTCTGCTGTGTGTTTGTACTAGTTTAGCTTTTATCCTTTGAGCCTTCATGTGATCTAATTGAACAACCAAGCATTAGGGACACATTACAGAATTTTCATAAAATATTTAGAGTTGGAAAGGATATTAGTGATCATATTTTTGTGCATTTCACACTGTTTTGTAGAATCTTAAGTAGTTCCTTTAGGGTGTCTCAGGATCGCCTGGGAAGTAGATGAAGGTTCAAGGTAGCAATCTCTGCCCACCCTTCCCCTTTAACTGGAGAAGCCCTGCTTATCCGTTGAACTTTTGTGCAATATTTTCTTTGAAGAGAGCTTTATGCTATTGCAAAGTTGGGAAAGCTCTGATCTTGTCCAAATACTCATTTTCATGGGTGGACACTGAGGACAAGGGTTGTAAATAGATTTTTCCAGGTCCTAATGAAAGAAATAAGACTTGCCCTTAGACATCCAGTGCAAGAAACTCACTAATTTTATTCCCCACACAAATATGCTGGTGTGTAAATAAATTCATGTGAGTTTTTTGAAGAGAAAGCCCAACTATTTTAATAATAGAGTTCCCAGAGACTGGAATTAAGAGTTATACAGTGGGCTTATGAAAGAAAAAAAAATTGTATCAGTGTGTGCTAAAGTAGTTTTCTTTTTTAAATTGTATTGCTTTGTTTAGGTTCTTTCTAGGAGTATTTAGAAGGAAGCTGCACAGGAATTAGTAGAGAAGAAGTAGCAAAATATTTCTCAGTTAAGAATTGGCAAAATAATTAAGTATAGCCCCCAAATAGTGTGCTGTATTATTTTAAAGTCACAATGTGAATATAAGGACATCACTGCCATTTTCAGGTCAGTAAGACATAAAGATTCAAATGCTGGAATAACAGGATAAATACTCATTTTTTTTTTTCTAGGAGAAAATGGATTTCTTTTTGCTAGTTTTAAGAGTCTGGTTAAAAAAAAAAAAAAAAAGAATCTGGTTAAGAGCACCATGAAATATCAGTGGAGACATCCTGTGAGTAGGAGTGATAATCACAGTATTTAACTACGATGGGATGTGGGCTTAAAACAATCAGAAAGGTTGCTGACAATCGGGCTTCATTTAATATTTATATCAGCAAGGTTTGGGAGATCCCTTGCCAGGTCAGATATTATCCTTCAGTTATAGGACACAGGATTGGTTAGGAGGAAGGGATGAGGAATTTAGTAACCATTTACTAGTAGAATAAAAATATTTCAATGGACTGGTGTGTTCTGGCTGAGATTTAGCCCTCGTTATGGGAATAGTTTTCTTTGAAAACTGCTGTCCTTGAAATTTATCTGGATTTATCTTATTTGTTTCTTAAACCTCTCCACTTAGCCATTTGTGAATTCAGATATTTGCCTTTCAGATTCAGATATCACCCTGACTCATGATCTCATCTTTGCCTCTCCTCACATCTTCTGATATTTTAGGATTTGGTGGATCAACTGTCTCTGCTCTTCCTGGTGACTAACCTCAGTTTTTTGATGTTGATTTTTTTTTTTTTTTAGATTTTATTTATTTGAGAGAGACAATGGGAGAGAGAGAGAGTGAGAGAGCGGGGAGGGTCAGAGGGAGAAGCAGACTCCCCGCTGAGCAGGGAGCCCAATGCAGGACTCTGTCCTGGGACTCCAGGATCATGACCTGAGCCGAAGACAGTCACCCAACCAACTGAGCCACCCAGGTGCCCCTGATTGATGGTTATTTTCCTATAATTTTGACAGTTCAAAGGATGCTATTACATGATTCAATATGAGATGAGGAAAATATAGAGAAAACATAGGGACCTTTGAAAGTTAAAAGATGCAATTAGTGCAATTAATTTAGGTGCAATTAATATTTATCCTTTGGTAAAATAGTTAAGTGATTTGGGAGACAGTAAGTAGTCATAAATTTAGACATTTCTAAAAAAAAGATTCAATAAACCTCCTGAGTTAAATAAAACTTTAATTAATGATTGTTTAATTAATTTAAGGGTACTCAAAACTATATTTGGTTACAGGATTACTTTAAGCCTTGCTTTAATGAAACACTTCCCAATTTACCTGATCATAAAAATCATGTATGGTGCTTAGGAAAAAATACTTATTTCCAGGTCCCTTTCCATACCTACTCAATGAGATTTTCCAGGGGAGGACCTGGAAATGTGAATGTTAAAAAGTATGCCCAATTAAATCTTATGAATAAATAATTTGGGAGACACCATTCTACTTTGTAGATCGTATCGTTTTAAGTCAATGTTGAAGAGCAATCAGAATATTTAGTAGGATAAGCAGAAAAAATACAGCTGCTGAACTTATAGAAGTAATATTTTTATATAAAATGCATTAGTTGCTATGAATTGTGTAAGACTGATGATTCGCAGACCTGTACCCGTGGGGCAAATAATACATGATATATTAATAAAAAAATAAATAAAAATTAAAAAAATGCCTCAGTGCTATAATATACCAATACATTATAATGGTATAGGAAAAAATTGCAAAAAACTTAGAAATGGACAAAAAGATTATTGGCTGTCTCCAGTGGAAAATTAGCATTATCTAACATACACTTCCCGGTTATATATTGTAGATCAAAAGCTATTTCACAACTTTGTAAGTAGTAGGATATTGCTAATGATTAAATGATTCTTTTCCATAGAAAGACAATTTGTGTCCCATGTAGATGTAGTTAGTTATTGTCCTATTGGCATTGGCCAATTTTTTGTGTTTTAAACAAATCTATTATTTCAACATTTCTGTCTCTATCTATCTATCTATCAATCATCTATGTATCTACCATCTTCTCTCCCTGCTCTTTGGAATATACTTCAAAAGGGTTGTAATATCTTGCTGTTTTTCTCAAGAATTAATGAGTCTAACAATATCTTTGAGACATCTTCATTTAATATTTATATGACATTCATAATACTACTCTAAAAATTTTCAGTGGATGGTATGCTATCTACATCTTATTTATCCACCCTGAAAAGGACAAGAACCACGCCATTAGTTTCTGTAATATTACTTTTCCACAGGGATCATGTATTCAAGAGTGCATAGTGCCTGGTTGAAATTATATACAATGGAATATTACTCAACCTTCAGAAGGATGAAATCTGACCATTTACATTGACATGGATGGAAATGGAGGGTATTATGCTGAGCACAATAAGTCAATCAGAGAAAGACAATTATCATATGGTTTCACTCATATGTGGAATGTAAGAAACAGCACAGAGGATCATAGAGGAAGGGAGGGAAAACCGGGAAGAAATCAGAAAGCTAGACAAACCATGAGAGATTCTTAACTGTAGGAAACAAACTGAGGGTTGCTGGAGGGGAAGTCGGTGGGGAGATGGGGTAACTGGGTGATGGGCATTAAGGAGGGCACGTGATGCGATGAGCACTGGGTGTTACAGGCAACTGAATAACAGAAACTACATCTGAAACTAATGATATACTGTATGTTAGTTAATTGAATTTAAATAAAAAGAGAAGAAAAAGCATGTCTAGTGTTAAGAGTTTTAAGGAAAAAGCAGTTTCTAGGGGCAAGTCTAGTTTAGTGATTTTCTCCAATATATCAGACATGACACATGGCAGTTTTCAGAAGAGAAGGAGGATCACCCTTAAGATACTGCATGGAAATCTAAACTGGGTTTCCTGACATTTGTCTCAGTTCCTTGACCTGGAAGAGAAAAGCTCTAACATGTGCCCTGGTCTGGGTTGTCCAAGAATAGCAGATGCAACCCTGATTCCAAGTTGTGTAGACTCGCCCACAGATACATTTTATGCATTTTTTATGAGTTTAGTTTGCTTCAGCTTGATTATGAGGGAGATATAGGATATTTTTTCTGTTTCAGTGACTCAGAGTAGAGGCAGATACATAAACTTATGATATTAATAACAGAGGAGTGTACACTACACAGTTACTGTAGAAATGCCATTACATGGGCAAGGGGAGTTAGGAAATTATAACAGAAAAGGTAACATTTAAATATGGTCACACATTTTTCTCTAGAGTAGAATATTATTTAGTCTTTTAATTAAAAAAAGTAGTACATGAATGCATTCTAGATTTTAAAATGCCAAACAGTGAAGCAAGGTCTTTAAGGATAATTAGGGAGGTAGATGAATCCATGAGAGGCAAGTCTAGATGGAAGAGGACACACCAGGGGGTAGAAATGCACAAAGTGGACATGTAGGAGACCATGGCATATTTAAGAAATACGAGTAAGTAGTTCAATGTCAGTGGGACATAGAATTTTGTGGGAGTGACTAGAGATGAGATTATAAAGAAGGTTGAGTCAAGGTTGTAAAGAATTTTGTATATTATGTTTAGATGTTTAGTTCTTCCCCTTTTGGGCAGAGGAATAACTTGATTGGATCTGTACTAGGAAGTTCACTTTGGAAATGGACTAAAGTAGGAAGGGTGTGAAGGCAAGGAGTCTCAAGGAGGTTTATATGCATAGTCTATTTTAAATCTAATGAAAATGCAGGTATTGTTATTTCTGTTAAATGAATGAAGAAATTGAGATCTAAAGGAATCAGGTCATTTTCTCCCTAAGGTTATGAGCAAATAAATGGTAGAACAGGGATTTGGTCTCTTAGTCTAGCTGCTTTGGTCTCATCTTTGCTGCCATTCCTCTGGAGAAGTTATTAGTCCTTAGGTAAGAAATGTGGATGGAAGGAATTGAAGGCAAGACAATGAGCATAAACAACTAGCATAAACAACTGTTAAGTACAGCAGTGTGTGTTACTGACTCATTGTGGGATAGTGTTCAGAGAGTTTTGGGCCTGGATATGAGAAAATCTGCATTCTTATTCTATCTGCGATCTTAACTAGGTGGGTGATTGTGGGAAGTCAGTGAAGCATTTGGGGATTCCAACTCTCTCTCTTTAGAGTGAGGAGTTTGGTCAAGCTAATTTCAAGGGTCTCTTCCAACCTTAAAAGTCTGTGTTTCTTCATAAATATCACTATGGGATGGTGTGTTTGGAGAGTGTCACAGAGGATGTGAGGTTATTAACTATCATTTCCATTTCAATTTAAGATGTGATGAATGTCTTTTCAGTCTGTTTCTTTGGCATTATATATGTGCTTTAAATATAGAACATTCCATATTACATTGTAATTGTTTACAGGGGCTCTATTAAAAATATTTAATGGCCACTTTGGCATAGATACTTATATAATAGGAAGAACCTAGTTATAGACAGATGGAAGGATCATTTGGTGCACACTAGCCAAGTATCAGTTCCCATTGCTTGCATGTCGTACTCTCTTCTGGACTATGAGTGAGTCAAGGCAGGAAATGTGTCTTTCTAATTTTGGATCCCCCATTGTAAGGCAGTGCTTGCTTAATAGTAGACGCCTAATCAATATTTGTTAGATGAACAGACAATTTCCAGTGTCTCCTTGGTGTTTGACAGACTCACGTGTTGAATGCGTGTAGCTGTGTTGCATCAGCTCATAATGAGAGGAAAAGGATGCTCAAACAGCTTTGCTTTTAGAAGAGAGCTGACAACCCTGAGGGCAAGCAGTTGAAGAAGTACCTGAGATACTGGACACTCATTAATTTCCAATGATCGTTTATTCCTCCTTTCTAGAGTCAATTATATCATAAAACTGGAACTAATTTTATTTTTTTCATCAAATAAAGTATTTCAAGGGCAAAAACCTCATTACTTCTTCACACTCACTTTATAAGCTATGACATTTTCTAGTTACAGTAAAAAAAATTGTCAATGTAAGTTTAAGTCTTATCAGCATCTCAGGGCTCTTCTTTCTTAATCTCTTCCTGACAGAAAGAGATTTCTGTCCTTTCCCTTATTATCTAATCATGTTATACTTCGATTGTGTCTTCCACAAGGCCAGGATGGCTAACTCATCATTTTGAATTTATCTTGTAAGCAGCTGTAAGAATTAAGTGTGGGTGTGCGTGCGTGTGCACGCACACACACACCCACCCCAACAACAACCTTGGTCAAGACATGTTGGTTAAAACTCCTCTTATTTGGGGACGCCTGGGTGGCTCAGTTGGTTAAG
>CM052900.1:41026974-41201807 GCA_028534135.1 Potos flavus
AAAAAAACTCCTCTTATTTGTATCATGAATTGTACAATCTCCAGTTCTCCTTGTTGCTAGAATATCCTATCTACAACATTGGTGCCTGGATCAGACTTGTAGAATAGCTATATTGAAGACATGGAGTTCCAAACAAATGTTTGGAAAATGTGTTTCTTCAAAGCTGTTATGACTCTAGGTGATTTCTTTCTTTTGGTTTTTAATTCTGTGGAATGAAGTTACTTTGTCCATTTCTCTTCTGTATTACAATATTTAGATTGCCTTTAATGTAAACACTAGTTAGTTTTTAACAGGATTTGAATATCCTCCATTTGTACATTTTAGTATTGCTTATAGATTTTTCTCCAAATAGATTTGGTTCTTCCATGTTTTGAATTAATAGCATGTTTGTGAGCTGAAATATGATGATGGATGTGTGACACGTGAAACAGAAGAATACAGGGATATAAGTAAGAGTATGGGCTCTGAAATCCTCAGTCTGAATGTAAATCCTGGATTTGCCCTCTCTTTTCCAAAAGATTGTACCTCCTTGATCAAATTACTTTATCTGAGACTTGGCATTCTGATATTTAAAGTGAGGTGGTAATGATACCTAGGTTATGGAGTTCTTATAAAACACTTAGGATTTGGAGCACAGTAAGCTAAAAATAAATGTTAGCTTGGAAAGCAAAAACATAATGGAACTCCAAAGCTCCTATATATATATATATATATAATATATAAATAGCACTACCCAGTGAGAAATCATGGTTAGCTATTTCAAAATTCATTTCTTAAATGAATTTCATTCTTTGACATTGATTGATTGATTCATTCCCATACTTTATTATTATGCATAGGGTACTGTGAATACTCGAATACAAATGTAACTTCAGTGGTTACATTTGATTATTGCCTGCCTCTATCCAGTTCAGTGTTGGAGTTACTCTTCTTTTACTATTTAAATAGTAATGTCTTGGGGTGCCTGGGTGGCTCAGTTGGTTGTGTCTGCCTTCAGCTGGGGTAGTGATCCTGGGGTCCTGGGATTGAACTCCGTGTCACTCTGTCAGGCTCCCTGCTCACCAGGGAGTCTGCCCTCTGCACCCACCCCCACTCATGCTCTCGCTATCTCAAATAAGTAAATAAAATTAAAAAAAAAATAGTAATGTTTTGAATCTTTCCAATTGTGATGAGATACCCAACATCTTTCCCATGAAAATTTTTCTATGGCCTCTCTTGCTTCTACTTCTATTTCTTGAGTTGTTGGCTACTCATATCTTGTCCTCTATTCCTGATCTTTTCTCTTAACTCAAGTCAACTCCAAAGGACTACCATCCTTTTCCTTCATTTCCTCAAAACACTACTTACAGAGGCATTTTTATGTGTTAGAACTTTTGTTTTCTGAAGGATTTCCTGTATCTTGGAATAGTGTGTTGGATGATCCAAAACTGAATATTTCATATTTTTCTTCCTCCACTCTAGGAAACTAACTTTGTTCCTGAATCTCCTGTCCTTTTGCCTTGGGCTACTCCAGGCTCTCCAAAAGGCTTACAATCCATTAATCTCCTTCTCACACAGACCTCAGAACTCAGCGTTTCTCCAAGTCTATTTATGCAGAACAGTTCAGTTCTGTGTCTGTCTTAGTCCATTTTGGCCATTGTCCTGAGGGCTTTATTTTTCTAAACAACTTTTCTCCTTAAGAGGAAGTCTGCTGACAGCTTTAAAATAATATTCCCTCACCACCCTTAACTCAAAGATAAACAAGCTACAATTTTTGCTAATTCTCCACAGTTTATTCTCAACAGAGTGATACTTTAAAATTCTGAGTCAGTTCCCTTCAGCCCTTGGGAAAATTCTGCCTGGCTTCCTAACTCACTCAGAGTAAGTCAAGGTCTTTGCATTGTTACCAGGCTGCAAGACCTGCCTGGTCATCTTTCTGGCTTTGCGTTGCTTTATTCTACTCCTCTCTCATATCTCTCTAACAGTATTGGCTTCTTAGCTGTTCCTTGACCCCAAATCTACCAGACACAATTCATCAAGTGTATTTCGACCTCAAGGTCTTTGTACTTGCTGTTCCTTCAACCTGGAAAGCTGTGCAGTGGGAAACTCTCCTGAGAGAGATGACAATATGTATAAAGACATAAAAGAATATGGTGCTTTTAGGAACCATAAGCCTTTTCAGCAACCTCTTTGACCTCAGCCTCAGCAACTTCTTGCTAGACATGTCTCCAAAGGCAAGGGAAACAAAAGCAAAAATGAACTATTGGGACTTCTTCAAGATAAAAAGCTTCTGCACAACAAAGGAAACAGTCAACGAAACTAAAAGGCAACCTACAGGAAGGGAGAAGATATTTGCAAATAACATCAGAAAGGGCTAGTATCCAAAATCTATAAAGAACTTATGAAACTCAGCACCCAAAAAACAAATAATCCAGTCAAGAAATGTACAGAAGACATGAACAGACATTTCTCCAAAGAAGATGTACAAATAGCCAACAGACACATGAAAAAATGCTCCACCTCACTTGGCATCAGGTGCCAAATACAAATCAAAACCACAATGAGATACCACTTCACACCAGTTGGAATGGCTAAAATTAACAAGACAAGAAACAACAAATGTTGGCAAGGATGCAGAGAAAGGGGAACACTTTTACACTGTTGGTGGGAATGCAAGCTGGTGCAACCACTCCGGAAAATGGTATGGAGTTTCCTCAAGAAGTTAAAAATAAAGCTACCCTATGACTCAGCAATTGCTCTACTAGATATTTACCCCAAAGATACAAATGTAGTGATCCAAAGAGGCACCTGCACCCCAGTGTTCATAGCAGCAATGTCCATAATAGCCAAACTGTGGAAAGAGCCAAGATGTCCATTGACAGATGAATGGACAGAGAAGATGTGGTATATATATATATACAACGGAATATTACTCAGCCATCAGAAAGGATGAATACTTACAATTTACATTGATGTGGATGGAACTGGAGAGCATTGTGCTGAATGCAACAAGTCAATCAGAGAAAGACAATTATCATATGGTTTCACTCATATGTGGAATATAAGAAACAGGGCAGAGGACTGTAGGGGAACAGAGGGAAAACAGAAGGAGAAGTCATCAGAGAGGGAGAAAAACCATGAGAGACTCTTAACTATGGGAAACAAACTGAGGGTTGCTGGAGGGGAGATGGATGGGGAGATGGGGTAATTGGGTGATAGGCATTAAGGAGGGCACGTGATGTGATGAGCATTGGGTGTTTACAAAACTGATAAATTATTGAACACTGTATCTGAAATTGATGATGTACTATAAGTTGGCTAATTGAATTTAAATAAAAACAAACAAAAAAAGGAACCATAAAACTTTTGATACGACCAGACTTTAAGTTCTGTATTTGTATGCAGGGCAGCATTGCTCCAAGTATTGGCTACAAAACTGGCGTATTGGTGCAGATCTGTGGATAAGCTAATGAAGTTTCAGCTTCCCTCAGTTGCATGAACTCCTTCTGAGGACCTGGAGGAGTCCTTATCAATGTATTTAGAAGGCTATACGGGTTTCTAAAATTGGTAAAAGTAAGGTATTTGAATGCAGTTGGTTAGAACAGTGTTTTTTTTTTTTCATTCTGACTCACATTTATCATACTTCTCTGTTGAGTGGTGTGGGAATGGTTGCAGGCAATTTTGGGATCCGATATCAGGATTCTTTTATTTGACTTTAGTAATATTATGTGATTCACACAGTCACTTCTCTGTATAGTTAAGTTTTTGCTAGTTATTTCTGAATGACGTCCGGAAATGCTACAATCCATTGCACCAACTCACTGAGCATCAAGACGTGAAGATTTAGGGTCATACTGTGGTGTGAATGCATCCTTTGGTGCCCGACACCAAAGAATGTAGCAAGAATGTAGTGAAGAGGATCACATGAGAAATTATCAGAACCAGAAATTAATCTTTCAGCTTATATACAAAAGAAACTGTCATTTCCCCAAATTTGAAAACAATCTTACCATTCTATGTGCATTTCCTACTAGCTGAAACAATCTCCCTAAACTGCATTTTCCTTTTTTTTGCTTCCTCAGTTCATGGTCCTGTGCTGCTGATGCCGGCAGGCTGGGTCCCAGGACCCAGAGTGGGTCCTGCAGGACCAGCCAACAGCATTCCTAGCTGCATGCAGGATAGAAATCACACACAAGGCAGCAAAAGGTGAAAGCAGAGTTTATTGAAGGTATAGAGAGAGTTCAGGTCCAGACAGAGTGAGAGACTCAGGAAGGAAAGGAGGGAGTCTTGTCTTTGTTCGGGATTTGGGGTTTTCTTACTGAGAATTGTGGTCTGGTGTATGTGTACTCTTAGTCATCCAGGAACCTACTAGAACAAAAACAAGGGCCCAGGTGTTATTCCTTAGAGTCAGGAGGTCTGGGCATGGAGATGTCTAGCTCCAGTAGTCTGAAATATGATCAATATGATCCAGTCATTCTCACCTGGTCCTTCCTTAGATGTTATCTATCCTAAAGAAATCACTAACTCCTTGTCTCTTACAAGGGGGAATACACTATTTGCATTTTGAGGCATGTGTAAAATGGGGGTGCAGGTCCTAGCAAGAATAAAAGCAGGAAAAGGAACAAAAGGCAGATTTTATGGAATCCTTCAGTTTCCCTATCTCACTGCTGAGCATGAACCTGTGCAGATGACACCATATTGAGTGACATTACAAATTCCTGACATCTAATAAGATATAAAATAGCTCATCACTCTTACTCAGCTGCCTATTCATCCATCTTTGATGAGCTATGAAGTTTCCTCATAAAATTATTCTGAAATTTCTTCCTTAATCTCATTGAGATATCAACCCATACCCACATAAAATCAGCAATTGAACCATGATTATAGTTACCAACCATTCCTGTTTGCCGTGGACCAAAGGATTTCCTGAGAAATGGGAAATTCTGGGCTAAAATGGGAAAAGCCCTGGCTAAACTGAGATGAGGTGGTTACCTATGTATTCCTGTCTTATTTATCAAGAACAACAACCCAATGACGGCTTATGGGACTGTATCTTCTCTCTGCCATAAAATTATTCTTTGTTTTCCCATCTATAATTTATTCCCACATGAAAAAAAATTATTTTTCCTTCTTTATAAATATGATCCCTACAGCCGTGTCCTGATTTATTGGCCCTTGTCTTTGGAATCTTGCCTTTTTCAATTGACATCTCGTTTTTGCCATTTTAAATGTTTCCCTTTCACCATGTTTCTGCCCTCTGTCTATAATGACTTTCTTTGGCCTTTTTTTTTTTTTTCTTTTCTTTTTTTTTTCAGGTTAAGGGTTTTATTTTTTAAAATTTTTAAAAATTTTATTTTATTTTTTCAGTCTTTCAAGATTCATTGTTTATGCACCACACCCAGTGTTCCATGCATGGAATACGTGCCCTCCTCAATACCCACCACAAGGCTCACCCACCCCCCACCCCCCTGGACTCTGAGAAAGAAACTGAGGGTTTTGGCCTTTTTTTTTCTTATGCTATCATTCTATCTCCTTCCTTCTTACAATAGGTTTCTTGAGAATAGGCTAGGATCTCGGTCTGAATTCCTTCATTATTTCTCTTGCCTTTGTCCTCAGCATTTCATGAAACGATTCTCTTAAGATTCTCTTAACAATCCTCTTAACAACTGCCAAGTGGTTCAACAAAGAGTCTTTGTGATTTTTTTATCTTTTCACTCCTTTGGATTCTCTTGTTGCATTTTCCCTTGTTGATTTCCTTGAAATACTTTTCTGTCCTGGCTTCTTTACATTGCCCCACCCTAAAACTCCCTTTAGCTCTGATTGTTTCCTTTTGTTGCCTTTACTGATTTCTTTTTTTCTTTCCAACCCTTAAAAGTTGATGTTTATCAGTGTGTTGTGTTTAATCCTCTATGTATACATTCTACTCATTGGCATTTTACCTATTTTCATACGTTTAATGATTATTTCGAAGATGGTTTCAAACCCTGCCTCTTTATGTCCAGACCCTCCTTGAGACTGAAATGTTTATTCCTAGCTCTACCTTGTGTATCTTTTACCAGAAATCCTTTCGAGCTCTAACCTTAGCATGTCTGAATAGAAGATTAGGATATTTTTTTTTTCTCCACACAAAAAAGCCCTTCTTTCTAAGTCCTCTGTTTCTTTTAATAGTATGTCTGGTTTTTGTTTGTTTGTTTGTTTGTTTGTTTGTTTTTAAGAGAGGGATGAGGATTCAGAGGGAGAGGGAGAGAGAGAATCTTAAGGAGGTTTTATACCCAGCAGGGAGCCATATGTGGAGCTCCATCTTATAACTCTGAGATCATGACCTGAGCTGAAATTAAGAGCCAGATGCTTAACCGATTGAGCCACCCAGGCACCTCAGTATGTTTGTTTTTATGGTCATTTGTGCTCAAAACCTTGAGATTGCATTTCTCCATCCTAAAGAGTTCCTTTCTCCTAGTACAAATTTAATGAATTGTCAAACCACGTGGAGTCTGATTCAGAAATGGTTCTTGCATTTTTTTTTTTTTAAATCCAGGTCTCCTGCCACTATCACCCTAGGTTAGGTCCTCATGACATCATATTTATCTCATCCCCTTGCCTGTATTCCCATTTCTCATGTTTCACCCCCAATTCATTCTGTGTTCTGCTTCCTTAGACTGACTTTCAGGCTTCTCTAAAATATGACCTACAACTACTTCTTTAAACCCTTACTCCTAGTCATCCCCTGAACACATCTATGCTCCTTTCCAAGTGAACTTCTTGTTATTACTTAAATATCTTCTATGATAAATCACTGTATTGCCTTGTGCCCTTGCTTCTTTCTACCTATAGTGACACTATACACTACACTATAGTGACACCTATAGTGACCATCGTAGGCTTTTAAAATTCATGTTTAGAATTCATAATTAAAATTCATAGTGCTTCCTCTAATATCTTCCAAATCTCATTATTTTTGGTCTTTTGATCATTTATCTCTATTACCTTCTTTTGTTATCTTCTTTTAGTATGAACCATATATATAATGTCCTCATGAAATTAAAATTCTGAGATGGCAGAGGCTGTGTCAGACATTTTCATGTGCTCTTTATAGTGACCTTTACCCATCTGATGCTCAATGTTGCTTGAAATGTGATGATTTATTTTAACTTTATATGTTTCAGACCTAAAACATGATTTCAGAAGATCATGAAATTGCACTTGTTTCTACATGTTGATTAGAAAGGCGAAGCATAGTCACCAGGTGGCAGTGCTACAGAGCTGTTCCGAACCTGCTGCATTTTCTGATGTAATCTGGATAGAAATAATTTACTACGACATTTTCTGCCCCAATCTATACAAAATCACAGAATCATAGCTATTAGCTTTGGAAGGGTCATGAAGACCCTTCTGTCCTACAGTCTAGTTGTAAAGATGAGGAAACTGAGGTGCAGATAAATATATATATAGGTAGATAGAGAGAGAGAGAGAGGATTTTCAAGGTTAGTTTTTTAAAGATAAGGCAAATGAAGTCATGACCAAGAAGATGTATTAGTTGGAACACTTTTGATTCTGTCATAAATTCAACAGAAATTGGTTTTTTTAAAAAGAAAGGAGGGCGTTTTTTTTTTTTTTTTTGCCCAAGTATCCAAAGAATCCAGGGATAAGCCTAGCTTCAGGCAAGGCTGGATCCAGGGTTATATTCTCTAGCTTTTTATTTTGCTTTCTGCTGTGGTAGCTTTATTTCAGGTTTTGCATTTCCCAGATATTCTTGTCTTATGCTATTTATTGGTAGGTGTGTGTGCAAAGAACATAATCTCCTTTTCTAACAGTTTCAATAAGAACCCTGGATGAATCTCATTAGGCAGACCTGGGTCATGTTCCAGCTGGAGCAAAAGGAGGAGTTGTCCCTCTTCATCTCTCTGAGGAATGAGGTTGGTTTGGGGCAAGGTCAACATACATAGTTTTTCATGAATAATTTTTCATTTCAGGACAGTGCCCAGCTAAGGCAGTGACTAGGGACTAAAATCTAGCTTGGGTTCCGCTTGCCAAAGTATGATACATTGGGGCTGCATCTGCTTAGATGGGACACTTTTTCTTTTCTGTTTTTTTTTTTTAAGATTTTATTTATTTATTTGACACAGAGAGAGAGATCACAAGTAGGCAGAGAGGCAGGCAGAGAGAGAGGGGGAAGCAGGCTTCCCGCTGAGCAGAGAGCCTGATGTGGGGCTCGATCTCAGGACCCTAAGATCATGACCTGAGCTGAAGGCAGAGGCTTTAACCCTCTGAGCCACGCAGGTGCCCCAGGACACTTTTTCTAATTTGCCTCAGAACACTGTATTCAGAAGAATGAATGAAAGCTGAGTAAACCTAAACAAAAACATACACTTCTGGGAGCAGTTTAAAAAAATTATGGGGGTGTTGGGTGACTCAGTCGGTAACGTTCAACTCTTGGTTGTGTCTCATGGTTGTGGCATCGAGACCCATGTTGAGCTTTGTGCTCAGTGCAGAGGCTGCTTCAGATTCTATTCAGATTCTCTCTCCTGTCCCTCCAGCTCACATGCTCTCTCTCTCAAATAAATAAAATCTTAAAAAGAATTATGGTTAAATTTGATTTTCTTTTTCTTCTGTTTCTTTCTTTCCTTTTATTTTAAGATTTATTTAATTATTTGAGAGAGAGAGAGAGCATGGAGGGTAGCAGCAGAAAGAGATGGAGAGAGAGAATCCCAATCAGACTCCCTGCCAAGTGCAGAGACTAACACAAGGCCTGATCCTACTACCCAGAGACCCTGGGAGACCACAACCCGAGCCCAAACCAAGAGTCAGATGCTCGGTTGAGTCATCCAGGCACCCCTACTTCTCTCTGTTTCTAAATGGGAGGCAATATCATATTATATAAAATATGTGATGATTTAGAGTCCAAAAGCCAAGTTGGAGTCTTGGTTCTGCTACATGTTAGCTGTGTGAATTTGGGAAGAGTTTTAATATTTCTCAGCTTCAGTTTACTTATATATAATAACCGTATTTCAGGAAGGTTGGAGGATTAAGTGAAGCATAAAAGCCCATCATAGAGCCTGGGACATAGTAGCAGCTCAATTAATATCAATTAATTGTGTCAGTTTTTTTTTTTTTTTAATTGTGTCAGTTTTTAAATATGAGCCCCAAAGTCTTTGAACTCTTCTCAGAAAGGGATAGTGTCTATGTCCCCTTCTCTCAAGTTGGGGAATGCTTGTGACTTCATCAACCAGTAGAATATGGAAAAGTGACACCATGTGACATCTGAGCCCTGGTCATAGAATGTCACATAGCTTCCCCCTGGAATGCAGCTTGAAATGCTTCTCAGAAGTTTCTGCTTTAGACATTCCCTCTTTGAATAAAGCCATCATGTTGTGAGAAGCTCAAGCTACACAGAGAGACAGATTTCCCTGCAACCTTTCAGTGGGAGGAATGCCAAGGAATTTTAAAATGCCATATGTTGTGATACATACTATGACGAGTGTGATTTTCCTACAGATACTTATTTCCTTGATTATTATAAGGATATTTATAACTGTAATGGTTAAATTTATGTGTCAATTTGGCTAGGCTGTGGTGCCCAGTTGTTTAGTTAAACACCAGTCTAGATGTTGCTGTGAAGGTAGTTTTTAGAAAGACCAAAGATTGAGTAAAGAATCCTGAGCTGAATTTGAACTCAGGACATCAACTGTTATCTGAATTTCCTACTAGTCTGGTTTATGGATTTCAGGCTGCTAGCCCCCACAAATGTATGATCTAATTCCTTAAAATAAATCTCTCTTCCCCACCCTCCGCATATATATCATTATAGCTATCATTCTTTTTTTCTGGAGAACCTTGACTAATAGAATAACTATAGGAATAACAAGATGGACTTTTTTTTTTTAATATTTTATTTATTTGACAGAGAGAGAGTGAGCACAAGCAGGGGGAGTGGCAGGCAAAGGGAGAGGGAGAAGTGGGGCTCAATCCCAGGACTCTGGAATCATGACCTGAGCTGAAGGCAGATGCTTAACTGACTGAGCCACCCAGGCACCCAAGACAGACATCTTTTTAATACAGAATAATTTCATTTCCATCATTAGATGATTTAGGTACTTGATATCTGAACTCACATTTTAGAATTTAGAGAATACTTATGCAGTTCTCAAATTATTCTACGTATGTTAAACTTTGCAGCCCTAATAAGAATTTTAGCCTCATGTCTCATAATGCTAATCTTACATCTCCTATAATTCCTATTGTATAGAGCTCAGCTCTGTAAACCTCTGGGGATTATTCTTTAGCAGTGTGTGAACAAGTTTGTTTTGAGGAGAGTAAAACTATCATTGTGAGGACTGTGTGCCTCCTTAAGCACATTCTTAACTGACATTTTTTGTTTCACTGTCTCATCGACTCATTATGTAAATGTCATTATTGGGCAATTAGTATTTGCAAGTAGGTGTGGGATAATAGTTTCCTCTATTGACATAGAGATTTGTGATCTGATGATTGGAGATGTTAGGTGACTCACTTACAAGTGTTCTCTTGGGGGAGTATATCAAAGATGCAGCTTCATGATTTAATGAATTGACTCAAATTATCTATCCTTTTACCACCTCTTAGTGACCTTTATGAATTCTGTGCTTAGCTGTCTCTAATTCTCTCATCTGAGCCTTGCCGATGGAATCAGCATAATCTTTTTCCAAATTTATGTGTAATCCTATTAAAAATTTCTTCATTTTGTTAACTTATATTGAACTTTTAAGAGGAGAAGCATGTGGTATAATGCAAAAATTAACTAAGAATCAAAAGATTCTGGTGCCAGGTGTTGGCTCTTTAAACTGAGAGGAGTCCCTAGACACACATCCTCACAGCCTCAGTTTTTATCCAGAATGACAAGTTTGAAGATTTGGATTCCATTACTTGGTAACTACTAAATTTTTACTTGGAACTGTTTCTGAAGAAATCCTTTTGCCAAGCTCCTACAGAGAGCTATTGCTAAGATGTTGCTAAAGGGAAGCAGCTGAAATGTGTCTAATTTATAATTTATTAATTATAACCAGCTGCAGGGAAGGGAAAGCAGCTATTAGCTGGTGGGGTAGGATGAAAGAATGAATTTTTAGACAGTAAAAGATGATAATATATATCCTCTAGACTGAAAAGCAAGTGAGCAATTGATCCTGAGCTAGGAGAGAGAATGTAACAAAAACATAAACTGTTGTTAGCAAAGAAGATGAAAGATCTCTTTTAGGACTTTTAGGTAACTAAACAATCAGTTGGAGCCTCAATAATACTGCAAGAAATTCTCCCATCTGATGAAAAAGGCTAAAAGATTTAGTGGCATTAAGTTTATCAACTAAAGGAAGGCAGTTCTAGAAACAGTGCAGATTCAGGTAAATCTGCCTAGGATTTTTAGAATAAAGGGTTTCAAGACTGCTTCAGATAAAGATGGAACAACTTCTTTTCCTCCTATCTCCGTTATGATGAGCCCTTGCCCATTTTTTTTTTTTCTAGTGTCATTTCTGAACCAGTGGACCTGAGCCCTTTCCGAGTATCTGGCCCATTACCTACTCAAGACTTACCTTTTGGTTTCAGCTCTCTTCGGCCATATTGCCTGCCCAGTGGGCATCCGCACGATTCTAACTGATCTGGAGTCCTGCATGGGCAGTCCAGTTTCCTGATAGGGACAGTCCAGGCTAGTAAAAATCCAGTTATGTCCAACTGTATCTGTTGGAAGCAGAAAATTCCCTTAGACTGGTAGCTGGGAAGACGCTTGTAGCAATCCACAATAAAAAATTCCAAAGCTTGCTCTAAGCAGCAAATTCTCATTGAGAATATGAGATTTCTTTGTAGGTGTCATGATGAATAGAGCCTATGAAGTGCTGGGCTCTTATTATGTATTGGTGTATTCTCACAACAACTTCACCAAGTATTTATTGCTGTACCCAGTTGACAAAAAGAAACTGACGTTCAGAGAGCTTAGGATGTTAGAGTTATGGATAATGAAAGGTGTCGGTATTCAAACTTAGCATGGCTATCTCTTTCCCCTGCTTTGCTAAGCCTGTATGGCTCTGAATGTGCCACTTAGTTTTCTGTATCATTTTACAATAACTAAATTAAAAGTTGTACTACTTGGTCTCTAAGGTTGTCATTTCTTTACTGAAATGTATTTACTATGGGCTAGAATTTGTAAGCCTAAAGATTTGATAGAATAAAAAAGGTAGAACTAAAAGATCAAGTACTTGGCCAAAAAAAATGACTTTTTAATAAGAATCACTTCATGCCTCTGAGACATTTATTTGTAAGATATTCTGCAAAGTTTTTAAGTTTCAGTGTGTTTAATGAACAGACTGCTCCTCTCTTCCCCCATTCCGTACCATCAACTGTGAAGGGAGCTCATTTATTTTAATCTCTAGTTTTCTGGAAGAATCACTTAATTTCTGATTCTGACAAACAGCATGAAACTGTTCAAATAACTGTCTCTAAAATGATAATTTTTATATTCATGGTACCTTTTGAGTATTACTGACATATTCTCATGTGATGATTTGGATTGATAACACAGAAAATCTATTTTCCCTCCTGATTTGCTCTTTGTGGTAGACTGGGTTCCAAATGGATGTTTACTTGAGTGTTGAAAGGTACTATAGAAATGATGTGAGAAAAATCCCATTTTAAGAACTATGTTATCAGATTACTTTAAATTTCTCCCAATGTGTTAATAAAATGCAGAGCTGGAACTAGGCATTTTTGTGCTAGAGGCAATTTTTCTCTAGAGGTTTCTTTTCCCTCCGCTTTGCTTTATGGACTGTCGGATCATGGAGTCTTCCTTGGAATCCTCAGTAAAGCTCTCTTGAAATAGGAATTGTTTCTTGCTTATCCTTGAATAAGCCAGTAAAACGGCCATCTCTCTTTCTTAAGGGACCTTAATTTTGATTATCTTGTTAGCTAATAATTGCCATGGGCAATTAAGCATTTATCTTTCATTATCACAATCCTATCAGGCAGGTGTTATTGTTATCTTCATTTTATTGAAAAGGAATCTAAGAATCAGAGATGTTGAGGACTTGCCCAATTTCATGCAGCTTAGAGAGTAGTAGAGCTGGAATTTGACCTAGGCCTTTCCATGTCCAGGATCCAGGAGCTTAACTTCTGTGCTTTGCTGTCACCCATGGCCATGGAGTTCCCTGTATTTCTTCACAGATCTATTGAACTGTCTTCCTGAGACTTACAATAGTAATTTTTAATTTTTTAAATACTTACTACATTTTTACTTGAGAGTAATGATGCTGTTTTCTTAGTTTCTCTCTCTCTCTCTTTGGACAAACTGAAAGAGTTTTTAATATTCAGAACTGATTTTAGGGTTTTACAGATGTTTTGCTTGAGCTTTTATACACTGTGTTTTTGGCCTGAGTACTTTGTCTTCCATGAATATTTCTTATATGTTGGTGCATGACTCAATGAACAGGAAAATATAGTTACCGAATTGAAAAATAATACTAACAGCATAAAACTTAATGAGTCAGTTTAGGTCTTTCTTTTTTTCAATCAAAAGCTTACAAAATATTAACTATTTCTGTAAAAAATATTCATATTACAAGGAGAGTGAAGGAGCTATTAAATAAAATATGAAATCAGAAGTCATTAGCATTGGATTATCATCTAAATTTTCCTTTTGCTTTATTACATGGGATAGAATAAATTTTCTTCTGCCCCCATACTCCTAATTTTCCTCTTCTTCCTCTTACTCCTTCTAGTTATTATTTTAATGTCTGAAAATTAGCCATGACATATTTTTTCAGTTTTATTGAGATTTAAATGACATATAACACTGTATTAAAGCTGCGCAACATGATTTGATATATGTATATATTGCAAAATGATTACCATAATATGTTTAGTTAACATTTATCACCTCACATACCTACAATTTTTTGTGTGTGTGATGAGAACTTGTAAGATATATTCTTTTAGTGTAACCTAACCAAATGAGAGTTTGTCCACTCAATGGACAGCAAGCCTATAAAAACTGATACCGAGCTTTTGCAGTGAAGAAAAATAGGCTATTTGTTGGTGTGGCACCACCGGGAGAATGGGGAGCTAATGATCTAAAGTCCCGAACTCCCCAATGGCTTGCAAGTGAGGGTTTTATTTTATTTATTTTTTATTTTTATTTATTTATTTTTTCAAGTGAGGGTTTTAAAGGGCAAAAATTTAAGGCAGTGGTCTCCTGAGAAGGTGGACACCATTGATTGGAGGCCCATGATTCATGCTAGCAGGTGCTCTGGTGCCACATTGTCTGATTCCCCAGAGGTCTTTTCCATCTCAAGAAACTTGGAATCTGAAAAATATCATTATTCTTTATGTTAAAGATTTCATTAGGTACCTCTGGTGATCATATCTTTAAGATAGTGCTGATTAACTACTTGTAAGCCAGTCGGGTTGCATTGCTACAGATTCCTTGGCTGGTCCAGACATAACTGGGGGCAATATGACCTTTAGTGTTCATTTTTTCATCTGAATGGACAAGAGAGATGCCAGCTTCATTAGCAACTTGCAAATATACTGTACCGTAGTATTAACTATAGTCACGTACCCAGGACTTATTTATCTTATAACTATAAATTTGTACCTTTTGACAACCTTCACCATTTGCTCCCTGCCCCCACCCCCTTGGACAACCACCAATCTGTTCTGTTTCCATGAGTTGGGCTTTTTTTAGAGTCTATCTGTAAGTGAGATCATACAGTATTTGTCTTTTTCTGTCTGACTTATTTCATGTAACTTAATGCTCTTAAGATCCATCCATGTTTCTGTAAATGGCAGAATTTTCTTGATAGCAGAAGCAATAACAGCAGCTAATATTTGTTGAATGATCACTATATGTCACATACTATGAGAGATACTTTGTATATATTATTTAATACATCACCATACCAGTAATGGTATCTCTATTCACAGATGCAGAAACAGATACTCAGGCAGGAAGGTTGGTTAGCAGAAGTTCGCATAGCTGTCATTGGGACAGAGTCCTGTCATTGGGTCCTGAACAAGGACTCAGGTCTGTTCAGCGCTAAAGTTGGTGTTCTTAACCATCGTGCTCTTCATTAAGACTGTAATAATAGCCTAAAAGAATACTGGCACATCCTAAAATTAACCATCTTCCTTCTTTGGAATTAAATATGCAATTGGTAGTTCATTCCTATGAAATATGTTATGACTATATACCAGAGAATGGAAATGTTTTAGTATGTTAGAAATACATTTTATTGAAGAGCTCATTAATATGGGAAAATAATAAGTATTCAATTACTTTGAGGTAAAATTATTTTTTGATATTTTAACAAAGAAAAATAAAATAAGTAACACCTACACTTAGGGAGTTATAACAACATTTTTTAATATTTGGAAAACATTAAGGTGTGGACAGACTGACGTTTCCTCACTGCTGTTGTAAAAGAACCCCATGGCCAGTCCTGTTTGCAATAGAGAGTTCTGTTTACTAATTTCATAATGGATGAAGAACTCAGAGACTTTTACAACTGGAAGAGACTTTAGAAGTCATTCAGACAAATAGCTTGAAGTTTCCCAGACAGATGCTTATCTCATTTTTTCTTAAACACCTTCAGTGATGGAATATGTTCTGCCTCCTGGGACATCACATTTTATTTTAACAGCTCTTGTTACTTCTTTCTTTCAATTGAGTCCAAATCTCTATCTATAATTTCCACCCCATTGCTCCCTTTTCTATCCTTTTCTAAATTACAGCCCAAATTTTCTCATTTTCTGGTCCCTATCCCCCTCTCCTCTCTTTTCTTTATAGTTGCTACTTATGTAACATGATTCTGGGTACTTTCGTCATTATAATGGATTTTCACAGTATATTCTTCATTTTAAAAAAATGTTCATTTTTAAAAGTGTGGCTCCAAACCAAAGACAATGCTCAAAGAACTGTTAGCAAATTGCAGAATGAAACAGGGCTGTCATTTTCTTTGATCCATATACCATGTTTTATGTGAATAATATATACAAAGATGAATGTGATAATTTCATGCAAACATGAAAAACTGGGCATTAAAATATATATAAGGGATTTGGGGCTGGAAAAAGAGAAATTAGTGGAATCAGGAAATAAATTGTTGAGACGTTTGAGAAGGAAGCGGCTGAGATGGAAAAGGTTTCCCTCATATACCTACCTGAGTCTTGGGAAAATGTCTGTGGAGGTGGTATCAATATTGATATCTCCCTGTGGAAAACTGAAGACATACAAACACTATGTGAGTCACACTGATACCTTGGGACATAGAGAATTTATATTAATAAATCTGATGGTAGCTGCCTCCTTTTTGTTGCATCTATAGCTGGTACTTTAAGGAATATTGTTCTAATTTACATGCTTTTTACAACAGTGATTGTTGGTGCTGGCAAACATATTCCACCAAGCCATTCTAAAGCCTGACAAGATATGAGGAAATTGTCAAGAGAATCAACAATTGCTTTCAGAAAGCTGACTAAAATGTTTTATGCCAATTTTCTTTTCAAATTGTGATAAAATTCTGGAGCCAAAATCTGATATTCTTTTGCTCATTGGATAAATTTTGGTTTATGTCATGTCACCAACGTAGGTAACTTACAAAGCCTACTATCCATTCTTCCAGAATATATAAATTTGGAATAAGCCATTACCATTGGCTTCATGGAGACTAATGTTCTAGGATCCAGCAAAGTGCTTACCTCTGGTCTAATCAAATGGTCAACTAAAGTGAGGATCCAGCAAAGTGCTTACCTCTGGTCCAATCGAATGGTCAACTAAAGTGAAGTCTGCTAAATAACGCCATAACAGCTTAAGCATATTTAGTTCACGAGGAGACAATATGGGCTTCACCACTGAAGCTGTATCTACAAAGTGGCTAGTGGCAGCAAGAATGCCCACCAGTGGCAATGACTTGCTTCACTGCATAAGTTATCATCCTGAACCATCTAGGTCAAAGCAGAGCTGGCTCTGTGTTTGAGTTTGGTTTTATTTTTCTCATGTTGCTTATAGGTTTATTTGGCTTAAGGGGAAGATGCCATCTTGGTAAGAAGCTGAAAGAGGACTCAAATTCTTGAAAGCAGATAATGGCTCTGATATCGAGACATTTTCATGTAAATTCATGTGTGTGTTGTGTGTATCTTCAAGGCATCGTCAGAAAGGCTGCAGGAGATGGTAAGAGACAATCTTGCAGATCTCCAGTCAGTAAGCTAAATCAGAAGAGTGGTCTCAGAAACGTGTATCTCAAATGACTGTTTAATGGTATAAAACAGATGAATGATAAAAATATAGTGTAAAAAATTGGAAGGAAAAATGTTTGTGGATCATTTGTTTTGTGGTTATTGTTAGGTTTTGAAATCTGTATTTTTAGATGGAAACAATTTAATGAAAAAATCTTTACCAGATTAAAAAAAAATTATTTTGAAGATTTCCAAACACATAGAAGCCAAGAGAATCACATAATAAACTCCCATATACTCATTCCTCAGAGTAATTACAATCAACATTTTGCCATTCTGTTTCATTTATTCATTTCCTTCTCTTTCATTTTCCAAAATATTTTAAACATATACATCATATGCACCTCTAATGGAGAGCTAATTTCTAGAAATTTCAGAACATTGAAACAAAGGTAAATGCAAAGAAAAAAGAAATAGGCAAATATTGATAAATATTTGCATGCACCATTCCATTTGAAAAAAAATCATATGTTCATTTTTTTTAGTGATCCAAAGTATCTAATAGCAGAAAACTAATATTTTACTTTTTGGAAAAAAAAAAAAAAAGATGAGATTACCACCATGGTCCTATGATGCATTCAGTTTAGAATTCCAGATGGGTTTTAAATCATATCATAAATTCTCCCAAACATAAAAATAATTCTATATCTCTTTAGGAGATCATTGTATGCTGAAGTTTAAAAAAAAAACAACTCTACCGTTGAATTCATTAAAGTCACAGAATATAAAATCAACATACATAAATCTCTTGCATTTCTATATACCAATAATGGAGCAACAGAAAGAGAAATCAAGGAATTGACCCCATTTACGATTGTGCCCCAAACCATAAGATACCTAGGAATAAACCTAACCAAGGAGGTAAAAGATCTATACTCTGAAAGTTATAGAACATGTATGAAAGAAATTAAAGAGGACACAAAGAAATGGAAAAACATTCCATGCTCATGGACTGGAAGAACAAATACTGGTAAAATGTCTATACTTCCCAAAGCAATCTACACATTCAGTGGAATCCTATCAAAAATACCACTAAAGCTAGAACAAACAATCCTAAAATTTGTATGGAACCACAAAAACACCAAATAGCCAAAGTAATGTTGAAAAATAAAAACAAAGCCAGAAGTATCATGATTCTGGACTTCAAGGTTTATTACAAACCTGTAATCATCAAGACAGTATGGTACTGGCATAAAAACAGACACATAGATAATGGAACAGAATAGAGAATCCAGAAATGGACCCACAACTATATGGTCAACTAATCTTCCACAAATCAGGAAAGAATATCCAATGGAAAAGACAGTCTCTTCCACAAATGGTTCTGGGAAAACTGGACAGCAACATGTGAAAGAATGAAATTGGGCCGCTTTCTCACACCATACACAGAAATAAATTCAAAATGGATGAAAGACCTAAATGTGAAACAGGAAACCATCAAAATGCTAGAGGAGAACACAAAGGATACAAAAATACAGATTTGAAGGGGCATATGTGCCCAATGTTTATAGCAGGATTATCAACAATAACCAAATATGGAAAGAACCCAAATGTCCATTGACTGATGAATGGATAAAGAAGAGGTGGTATATATATATATTTGTATATACACACACACACATATATGTATATGTATATATATATACACACACACATACACAATGGAATCTTACTCAGCCATTTAAAAGAATGAAATATTGCCATTTGCAATAACATGGAAGGAACTAGAGTGTATTATACTAAGTGAAATAAGTCAAAGACAAGTGCCATATGATTTCCCTCATATGTGGAATTTAAGAAACAAAACAGATGAACATAGGTGAAGGGAAAGAAGAATAAAATAAGATAAAACCAGAGAGGGAGGAAAATCATAAGAGACTCTTAACTTTAGAGAATAAACTGATGATTACCAGAGGGGAGGGACTGAATGGGTGATGGGTATTAAAGAGGGCACTTGTGTAATATGTAAGTGATGAATCACTAAATTCTACTCCTGAAACCAATACTACACTATATGTTAATAACTTGAATTTAAATAAAATCTGGGGAGAAAAAAGAAACTTTATTAGTCTTTTTCTTTGATTGTTACTTCTTGTTGGGAAAATTGGTATGCCCAAGTATAAGTTCTTCAGCTTATTTCAAAAAGTTATCCAAGGGGAAACAATTTGTAGATTTAATAAGTCCATGTTCTATTTTAGGAATAATAAAAGTAACTATATGTATAAATATATGCATGTGCATATATGCACACAGTTATGTATGTGTATGTATGTATATATCTCAAGGTACACATATTCATACTGTTATATATTAAGGAGATACACAGAGCCACGGATACACACACACACACACACCACAGTGTCTTCTTGAATGTAGCACTTTTGCTTTGTTCTTGTCAACATGTTGTATGATTAACATATCTAACAAGTTAAGGAATGGGGAAACTCTTGAACAACCTGCTTCTTTATTTCCAGCCCTGATTTCACCTCTGCATTCTTTTTCACTGTGCTACCTTCACTACCCTTGCCATGGCACTTGTGCCTTCACCTGCAGACATTCTGTCTGGGAATATAACAAATCTCTTCTAGTGCGTAGACTAACTGGAGTCCCCATTGAACTGGTCCCTTGTCTAAGGATCATGTGTGGAGCTTGGAGAGAGTCAAACGTTGGTTTTAGAGATGGAAGGCAATGATGAGAATTCAGAACAAAGCAGATTTTTAATTATTTCCTGTCTGTGTTTGTAAGGTTTGTTGAATGAAACTCTGGTTTAAGTTGTATCTATAAAACATAGCTCCTTTAATTCTGAAATTCAATTACACAATGACAATGAAGTTTCCAAAGCTCTCAAAGAAATTTTTGAAATTAAGGCATATGTACAAGGGCCTTTTGTTTAAAATATTGTGATTTTATACTTACTCTGAAATTCCCTGTAGCTTCTTGTGATACAGAAATTAATCTATAACACCTCTTCTTGTTCTGCTCCTATGCTTCTTTTCCTATGATTAATGGCTTTACAGGGGGAAAAATATGTTTCATTTAAAATTACTTTCTGTAAATGGTAAAAAATATTAAATTTATTTTGCAAATCATTCTGTTCCCACTCATCTCTCTCTATTTTTGCAAAATCATCTACTGTGCTCAAAAAGTCTCTAAAAAACCGAGTTAAAAAAATTATAGCTACTTACTTAAAGGTTATATGTGGTTTCATAAAGAATCCAGAAATGACAAGACCATTTAACATTTTTCCCTTGTTTCTTCTAAAAAAACAATACAACTTTTGAATTTGATGCATAAAGCTCCAAGGTTATCTAATTAAAAAAAGAAATGGAGACTTTACTGTAAGACATAGTAACCACAAAACACGTAATACGGATAATCAGCATGCTGTTTACTGAGTCTATGTGTAACATAAAACTCAGTTAATAATACAGGAATACAATGCTCTTCCCTACCAGTGCAATTTAAAAGCATGTACCATTTATCCATTTACAACCTCAATATTGCCATTTGTGAAAAAACTAAACATTCATTATAAGAGAAATGTAAAATTCAACATAATACTGCCCTGTGGTTTTACAGTGCAACCTATCATTTAATATTCCCAATTTGGACTAATTTTTAACACTTGAACAATGCAGCTTTAATCTCATAACCCAATTTTAATCACAATGAGTATATAATTCTTAATATTATGAATTCGGTAATTGTTGAATGTTATAGAGTGATGAGTTATATGCAATCAATTAGAACCATTTTACAATTCTTCCAACAAATGAATATAATCAAGGCCCACAAGAATTTATCTTTTGAGTTGTAAATTAATTAAAAGGCAGGCTGTGATCCCTTCATTGTTTCAACAAATATATTTATTCAATTCCTGCCAGTAAAAATTATTCTTTTTCAAGTATTCTAATTAAAATTCTAGTTAAGTACGTAATCCTTTTAACCTATAAACAATATGCTTCCTTAATGTGTATTTGTCCATTCAAGTTATTATTCAGTTTGGTTATATAATCTCCCAGTGTAAACTGACGTTTGCCCGGTAATAGTATATTGTTTTGTCAATGGCAAGATTTCACATGAGCATAGGGCTTGTGCCCAGTTAATTTGACTTAATCTGGTGGAATGTTTATGTTAAATATCTCTGTTTTATTTGTTTGCTTGTTTGTTTGTTTATTTATTTGAGGGGGAAGGGTAGAGGGAGAGAGAGAATCTTAAGCAGGCTCTATGCCCAGCGCTGGGGCTCAGTCTCACAACCCTGAGATCCTGACCTGAGCTAAAATCAAGAGTTGGTCACTTAACTGGCTGAGCCACCTAGGCACCCCTTCACTATCTCTCTTTTTTTTTTTTTTTTAAGATTTTATTTATTTATTTGACAGAGAGAGCAAGAGATCACAAGTAGGCAGAGAGGCAGGCAGAGAGAGAGGAGGAAGCAGGCTCCTCGCTGAGCAGAGTGCCTAATGTGGGGCTCGATCCCAGGACCCTGAGATCATGACCTGAGCCAAAGGCAGAGGCTTAACGCACTGAGCCACCCAGGCACCCCGACTATCTCTCTTTTATTCATACATACAGAGTGCACTTTTGTCTTTGACAGATTATCTTTCTTATGAAAAACGGTTGTTTGATAAATATAATTTAACTATTCTGTACCTCGATTTCTTTATCTATAAAATGAGAGTAACAGTAATTTCCTCTTCATAGGGTGTTGTGTATATAATATGTGTTTATACTTATAGAATACTCTGAATGGAGTCTGGCACATAGTGAAGAAATGTAGTTACTATTACTGTGGTGGTGGCTGGTGAAAATGCTATCACAAAGCAACACTAGTTGAAATAATGTTAGATAACCAATATGTCTGTTTTTTTCCTCTGCACAGTCTATAGTAATGAGTGGTCATTTTGCTGATATAAAACAATTTTCGTAGTTGGTTTTCCTCTGTCTGTTCCGTGAGGACCTTTGAGTGAACTAAAAATTCAACCTCATACATAAAGGTATTTGAATTAAAGCACTATCAGGCAGCAAAAGTTTCAGCAGGTGGAAGCATATTAGAAACTGATAAGTTATATTAAATCTTGCTTTTTCATATATTTACATTTATTTTTATCATTTGTCATTAAAATTTTTATTTTTCTCAAATTTATGGAATTATATCTCAAATTATTCAACATCCTGGTCCATTGATTGATGCTATTGAATGAAAAGAACACTTTCTAGAACTGTTATACTATAAGCCAATCAGAGAGAGGCCAAGCAGTTAATGCAATAATTTATTTTTAAAGGAATGAGGATTCTTCACATGAGCAAAGAATCTTATATTGGGCCCCAGAAATATTCCATATAGAATGAAAAGCCAAGATAATACAACTATTTTTTAGAAAAAAAGGAAAGGTCTATATTCATTAGGCTGTTTCACACGGACAGCTTCTGTACAGTATAATGCAACTACTACTAATTGTAATGAATGAGTGATTTAATTGCAAATGAAATAAATTGTAAACAAGGATGCTATGTTTTTACCTACTTAGGTTATTCCATTCTTCATAATTACCTTAAAGTATTACAGGTCCTGTCTTAGGAAAGATTTACCCCAAAATTGTGATATTGTATTAGCTGTATGAATTTAGAAAAAAGTTAATTGAGAAACTCTTTGACTGGTTTCAGAAAATCCATTTGGTACCTCTCAGAGTTTTTACTGTGAATGAGAATGATATTTGCACTTCAACTTATAATTCTGACAATAGAAATCAAGATATAAAATATCTCTACATTTGAGTAGCTTTTGCTCTTTTTTTTTTAAATTTTCATTCAAATTCTAATTAGTTAACATACAGTACATTATTGGTTTTAGGAGTAGAATTCAGTGATTCATCACTTACATACAATACCCACTGCTCATCACAACAAGTGCTTTCCTTAATGCTCATCACCCATCTAGCCCATCCCCCACCCACCTCCCTCCATCAACACTGAGTTTGTTCTTTATCTTTGTCTCTTATTGTTTGTTTGTTTCACTCTCTCTTTTTCCCCCCTTCTCATATGCTAATCTGTTTTGTTTCTTAAATTCCACTTATGAGTGAAATGATATGGTGGTATTCTTTTTTCTCTATCTGACTTATCTCGCTTAACATAATACATTCTGGCTCCATCCACATCATTGCAAATGGCAAGATTTCATTCTTTTTGATGGCTGAGTAATATATATATATTTTATATATATATTACATATATATATATGAGCCACCTTTTCTTTATCCATTCATCAGTTGATGGAGATTTGGACTCTCTTCATTGTTTGGCTATTGTTGATAATGCTGCTATAAACATTGGGGTGCATATGCCCCTTCAAATCTGTATTTTTGTATCTTTTGCATGAATACCTAGTAGTGTTGCGGGGTCATGTGGTAGTTCTATTTTTAACATTTTCAGGAAGTTCCATACTGTTTTCCAGAGTGGCCGCACCAGTTTGCATTCCCACCAACAGTGCAAGGGTGCTCCCCTTTCTCTGCATCCTCACCAATATCTATTATTTCCTGATTTGTTAATTTTGGCCATTCTGACAGTTGTGAGGTGGTATCTCATTGTGGTTTTGATTTGTATCTCCCTGATGATGAGTAATGTTGAGCATTTTTTCATGTGTCTTAGCCATTTGAATGTCTTCTTTGAAAAAGTGTCTATTCATGTCTTCTCCCCATTTCTTAACTGGATTATTTATTTTTTGGATGTTGAGTTTGATAACTTCTTTATAGATTTTGGATACTAACCCTTTATCAGACATTACATGTGCAAATGTCTCTCATGACATGTACAAATCTTTTCTCATTCTGTCAGATGCTTTTTAGTTTTGTTGATTGTTTCCTTCACTGTGTAGAAGCTTTGTATCTTGATGAAGTCCCAATAGTCCATTTTTGCTTTTGTTTCCCTTGCCTCATGAAATGTGTCTAGTAAGAAGTTGCTACAGCCGAGGTCAAAGATACTGCTGCCTGTGTTCTCCTGTAGCATTTTGATGGTCTCCTGTTTCACATTTAGGTCTTTCATCCATTTAGAATTTATTTTTGTGTGTGGTGTGAGAAAGCGGTCCAATTTCATTCTTTCACATGTTGCTGTCCAGTTTTCCCAGAACCATTTGTAGAAGAGACTGTCTTTTCCATTGGATATTCTTTCCTGATTTGTGGAAGATTAGTTGACCATGTAGTTGTGGGTCCATTTCTGGGTTCTCTATTCCGTTCCATTATCTATGTGTCTGTTTTTATGCCAGTACCATACTGTCTCAATGATTACAGTTTTGTAATATACCTTCAAATCTGGAATGCCCCCAGTTTTGTTTTTCTTTTTCAAAATTGCATTTGCTATTTGGGGTCCTTTGTATTTCCATCAAATTTTAGGATTTTTTTAGGATATATAGATATATGGATGGATCTTGCATTTTTTTTTTTTTTTCCATACTGATACCCTATGTCTTTTGATTGGAGCATTTAGTCCATTTACATTCAGAGTGTTTATTGAAAGATATGGATTTAGTGCCTTTGTGTTACTGTAAAGTTGATGTTTCTGGTGATGTTCTCTCCTCCTTTCTAGTCTTTGTTGCTTTTGGTCTTTTTTCCCCCCACTCAAAGATTCCCCATTAATATTTCTTGCAGAGCTGGTTTAGTGGTCACAAACTCCTTTAGATTTGTTTGTCAGGGAAACTATTTTTCTTTTTATTCTGAATGATAGCCTTTCTGATAAAGTATGCTTGGTTGCATACTTTTCCCATTCAGCATCTTGAATACATCCTGCCACTGTCTTATGGTCTGCCATGTTTCTATGGACAGATCTGCTGTAAACTTGATCTGGCTTCCCTTGTAGGTTAAGGACTTTTTTCCCCCTTGCTGCTTTCAGATTCTTTTCTTGTTCATGTATTTTGTGAATTTGACTATGAAATGCCTTAGTGATGACCAGTTTTTATTAAATTTAATGGGAATTTTCTATGCTTCCTGGAATTTGATGTCTATGTTATTCCCCAGATTAGGGATGTTTTCAGCTATAAGATAGAAGACCATGGAAAGAATGTACTGCTAACATGCCTACTCTTTCACCTTGAACCACTCTCAGCCCACCAAAGAAACACTTTTCCCCAAAAAAATCAAACCCCATATCTGTCAGGTCTAGACTGGCATTCTGTTTAAGGCTTACAGTTTTTTTTTTCAGCTCTCAAATTAAGATTTCTTTGATTGTGAGGAATAGACTTTTAAATATAATTCCATAGACTCTTAATGCTTACTGGACTTGGAAACAAATTATTTTTTTATAGTTCCAAAAATAAGAGACTGTCAGAAAATGAGCACTTACCATCATTACATTCATTTAAGAGAATATGTCACAGACTTTGAAAGTAATTTTAAAAAGTGAATAGAAATAGCTTGAACAAAAGAAGTGTTATAAGATTGTGTATGATGAGCTGACAACAACATTCATTTTTCATTTGTATATTTATATTCTACCCTATTTCCAAAAGGTTTGAGTAAGACTAACACTTATTTGGAAATACAAGTTCTAATATTTTAAAAAAGAGTCACACAACTTTATTATAATATTATCACACCTATACTATAAGAATTTTTACCAGTGTACATTAATAAGGTAAATACAACAAGTTCTTTCAATATATTATTCTTTCCACTTTTGTTTTGTATATGGATTTATGGAAGTAGCATTTATTAGTAATTTATATGATTGTATTTTAAATTCTTTCGTGGGAGAGAATTAGATGAAGTTATTCATCTTTTTATTTGCTTGCTTTCATCTAAGTAACAATGGTATATTCATAGAAACATTACCTGTGAAAATCATTCTACAATCTCCGTATTAAAATATTGTTTACCATAGTTTACTAATAAAATTATTTAAAAGAAAACTTTTGGAAAGAATCATACTTGACTTTATCATGACTCAGAGATGTTCTTTCAGGAAATTCAAGGATTATATGTTGTGGTAAAAGAATTTCTTTAATTCTATTTTAGCAGTAGTGAACTGAGTTTCTTGTTTTTCTGTAATTAGTAAGAGGAAAGCCATGATTAATGAGCTTCTCAGTCTGCTCTTTGTCTCACCTGTGACACTGAAATAATGCATTTGCCAAGTGTAAATTATTATTTTCCCAAGCTCAATTATTAACAGATTAAATTTCTGCGAATGCTTCAAAGCAATTGAGATAGATAAGGGTCATAATTCTCTGCCAGCTTTTAAATAATAAATGTATATTCATTGACTAGCATTAATAAGACGCTATTCTCTATTTACAAATCCCTCAAAATTTTAAGAAATTCATCAAAGCTTGGGTGTATAGTGAGAAATCCTTTTTTTCTTTTTTTTTTTTAAAGATTTTATTTATTTATTTATTTATTTATTTGACACAGAGAGAGAGATCACAAGTAGGCAGAGAGACAGGCAGAGAGAGAGGGGGAAGCAGGCTCCCTGCTGAGCAGAGAGCCTGACGCGGGGCTCGATCCCAGGACCCTGAGATCATGACCTGAGCCGAAGGCAGAGGCTTTAACCCACTGAGCCACCCAGGTGCCCCGAGAAATCCTTTTTTTCAATAAAATTTAAATAATTACTTATGACACCAAAAAAATTATCTCTTTAGAAATGTATGTTTCTACATGATTAGTAGGACAAATCACATTGTTAAAAGATCAACTAGTCATTGAATGAGTCCAAGGAGAACTGCATCACTGTAGGCTTACTAGACT
The DNA here is from genome assembly GCA_028534135.1 of Potos flavus. Classification (NCBI taxonomy): domain Eukaryota; kingdom Metazoa; phylum Chordata; class Mammalia; order Carnivora; family Procyonidae; genus Potos; species Potos flavus. Next base: position 41,053,932 of record CM052900.1, read on the forward strand.
GGAAGCATCTGGTGGAAGGCAAGACCATGCATCTGTGGGCTGGACCACTGAAAGCTTAAGTGAATGCCTGATTCTGCATTAATGTCATAATTTGATTAATATCCATAAGGTTTAGGAGGAAAGGGCTATGTCTTTTTCACTCAGCATTGCATTCCAATACTCTAGGACAGTGTCTGTCACATAATTAATATGTAACAAATATTGTTGAATGGATGGGATTGAGAGGAGATGAGACAGGAGCCAGATCACACCAGTGATACTAGATACTAGATTCTAGTATCAAAAGACAAGAAATCGAAAGTGGATAAAATGGTGGCATAGTAGAAGGACCCTACGCTTGCCTCAAACACAGCTAGATAAGTATCAAATCATTCTGAATATCCCAGAAATTGACCTGAGTACTGACAGAATAAACTGCACAACGAGAGGGAAAGAAGAGGCCACATCAAGAAAGGTAGGAAGAGAGGGAGATGTGGCTCGGTGAAGAAGTTGATTGTGGGCTGTAGAGGGGAGGGAGCCTTGGTCTCAGAGAAAGGTGAGAGAGAGTGGAGTACAGGGATATACACAACGAGAACACTTCCAAAGCCATTGTCTGGGAAAATGAGAGGGGCTCATTTTTGCAACCTGTGGGGCTCACAGTCTGGAGTTTCAGAGGTCCCCTGGCTTGGGTGGGATAGAGACCTGAAGATGCTGCCCTATTCCTGGAAAGGAGGCACACATGCAAACCAGGGGCAGGTGGTGCGATCTGAGGATTGCCTAAGGTACACGGGAAGAGACTATTCCTACTTTTTGGAACTCATCTCTGAGAGGTAGCATTGCCTCTCTAGGGTCAAAAGAGCCAGCGGGCACTAGTTCCCTCCCCTGTTCCTTAGCATAAGCACAGAAGCACCTGCTGAGGGTAGCTAACCCAGACACTGGTTGTTTAGCCTGCTTTGCTCCAAATCCCATGCCACTGTGCTTTGGCATGACTACCATTCTGGGTCAAACCTGCATCAGTCCCAGTGCAGCGAGACCCTTTCCCAGAGGACTAGCCCAGGTCCCCACTACACCACGTCCCTGAAGTTTGGAGTTTTAAAAGTCAGAGCCCTGGATGTAGAGGCCTGGGTAGAGCCCAAGGTGTGCTGTGCTGCTCCAGGCAGGCAAGTGCCCCAGAGACAGACAGTGTGAAATCAGCCATCTGAAAAATGCCTGTTATACTTGAGGGGAAATTCTTTGCTTCTCTGAAGGTGCTTCCTCGAGACCCTGAGAGCAGCAAGCAGGGACTCCCATCTCCAAGGACAAAAGAGAAGGCTGGTGCCATTCCCGCAGCTCCCCGCCTTAACCCTCCACACCTCAGCATAAACTGACTGCAGTAAACAGCACAGCACCAACACTGGCTGCCTAACCTGCTTAGGCAGTCCTGCCCCCCTGAGCTCTGCCGGTACTGCTTTTTCTCAGGCAAATGTGCCTAAGGACCAGAGTAGTGGGCCCCTTTCCCAGAAGACCAGCAGAAATCCTTCTATGCACCACATCTACTGACCATAGAGTCCTATAAATCTTCAGCTCTGGTGGAATTAGCATCAGATCTCTTTCAACAAGCAGACCACAGCACATCTAGTTAAAACTTGCCACACTGGCCAAGATCCAAATGCTCCCCCTTGCAGGAAAGGAGAAACTCTGCAGAGGACTAACCTCAGGTATAGACAGCCAGAACACAGCATCAGAGTGCACACAACACACACCAGAGACATTTCCTGAAGTACCAGGCCCTGGTCATTATATGACCTCTTGTTCATAAAGCCATTACTCTCAGGAGCAGGAAATATAGCAGGCTTTTCTACACAGAGAAAACAGAGACCTAGAGAAACACCAAGATGGAGGAATTCATCCCTAAAGAAAGAAAAAGAAAAGGTCACAACCAGGATCTAATTGAAATAGATATAAGTAATATGCTTGCTCCAGAATTTAAAGCAACAATCATAAGGATTTTAGCTGGTCATGAGAAAAACATGGAAGACATCAAGAAGACCCTACTACAGAGATAAAAGAGCAAACAAAACAAAACAAAACAAACCATAATCAGGCCAAAATGAAAAATGCAATAACCAAGATTTGAAAACAACTGGATGTAATGACCACAAGGATGGAAGGAATGAATAAGTGATGCAGACGGTAGAAGACAAAATTATGGAAAATAATGAAGTGGAGCAAAAGAGAGAGAGAGAAAAATTTTAAATCATGAAAGTAGAGTTAGGAACTCAGTGACTCCATCAAGCATAATAACATTTGTGTTATAGGAGTCTCAGAAGAAGAAGAGGTTTATTTGAGGAAATTATAGCTGAAAATTTCCTTAATGTGGGTGAGAAAACAGACATCCAAATCCAGAAGGCACAAGGAACTCTCATCAAAATCAACAAAAGCAGGCCAACACCAAGACATGTTGTAGTTAAATTTGCAAAATCTAATAATAAAGAAAAAATCCTAAAAGCAACAAGACAAAGGAAGTACTTCACTTATAAGGGCAGACCAAGAAGGCTAGCTGTAGATCTCTTCACAGACTGTTGGCAAGCCAGAAGGGAGGGGCATGATATATTCAACATGCTGAGTGGGAAAAATATGCAGCCAAGAATACTCTATCCAACAAGGCTACCATTCAGAATAGAAGGAGAGATAAAGAGTTTACTAGACAAACAAAAACAAAAGGAGTTCGAGGCCACTAAATCATCCCTACAAGAAATACTAAAGGGGACTATTTGAGTGGGAAGGAAAGACCAAAAGTGACAAAGACTAGATAGGTACAGAGAAAATCTCCAGAAACAATGACAAAACAAATGATAAAATGGCACTAAATACATATCTATCAATAATTACTCTGAATGTAAATGGACTAAACATTCCAATCAAAAGATATAGGTTATCAGAATGGATAAAAAGAAAAAAAGACCCATATATATGCTGCCTATAAGAGACTCACTTTAGACCTAAAGATACCTGCAGATGGAAAGTGAGGGGATGGAGAAACATTTATCATGCAAATGATGTCATAAGAAAGCTGAGTAGCCATACTTATATCAAACAAACTAGAATTTAAACCTAAGACTGTATAAAGAAGGGTATTATAAATCATAGTAAAAGGAACTATCCAACAAGAAAATTTAACAATTGTAAGTATTTATGCTCCCAGCTTGGTAGCCTAGCACCCAAATACATAAAACAGTTAATAACAAACATAAAGGAACTCATTAGTAATAATACAATTTTAATAGGGAACTTTAACACTCCACTTACATCAATGGACAGATCATCTAAGCAGAAAATCAACAAAGAAACAGTGGCTTTGAATGACATACTGGACCAAATGGACTTAACAGATGTACTCAGAACATTCTCTCCTAAAACAGTAGCATACACATTCTTTTCGGGTGCACATGGGACATTCTCCAGAATAGATCACATACTGTGTCACAAATCAACCCTCAACAAGTGCAAAAAGATTAAGATCATGCCATGTGTATTTTCCATCCACAACACTATGAAACTTAATGTCAGACACAAGAAAAAATTAGGAAAGACCGCAAATACATGGAGGCTAAAGAACATCCTACACCCAAAGAACGAATGGGTCAACCAGGAAATTAAAGGCAAAATAAAAAAAAATACATGGAAACATGAAAATGAAAACATGTCAGTCCAAAACCTTTGGGATGCAACAAAAGTGGTCATAAGTGTGAAAGATATAGCAATACCTAACTCAAGAAGCAAGAAAGATCTCAAATAAACAACCTAACCTAACATTACACCTAAGTTTTTGTTTAAATTAAAATAACAAACAAAGGCTAAAGCCAGCAAGAGAAGGGAAATAATAAAGATTAGAGTGGAAATAAATTATATAGAAACAAACAAACAAAAAGCAGTAAAAGAGATCAATGAAACCAGGAGCTGGTTCTTTGAAGAAATTAATAAAATTGATAAACCTCTAGCCAGACTTATCAGATCAGAAAGAAAAGAGAAAGGACTCAAATAAATAAAACCATGAATGAGAGAGGCAAAATAACCAGCACCACAGAAATAGATTTTTAAGAGAATATTATGAAAAATTATGTACCAACAAATCAGGCAATATGGAAGAAACAGATAAATTCCTAGAAACATATAAACTATGAAAACTGAAACAAGAAGAAATAGAAAACTTGAACAGAGTGAAAACCAGCAAAGCAATTGAATCAGTAATCAAAAATCTCCCAACAAACAAAAGTCCAGGGCCAGATAGCTTCCCAGGGTAATTCTACCAGACATTTAAAGAAGAGTTAATACCTATTCTCAAACTATTCCAAAAAATACAAACGGAAGGAAAATTTCCAAACTTATTCTGTGTGGCCAGCATTACCTCAATTCTAAAACCAAATACTCCACTAAAAGGAAGAATTACAGGCCAATATCCCTGATGAACATGGATGCAAAAATTCTCAATAAAATATTCAACAGTGCATTAAAGAATTATTCACCGTGATCAAGTGGGATTCATTCCTGGGCTGCAGGGGTTGTTCAATATTTACAAAGATAAAGAAGAGGTGGTATATATATACAACGAAATATTATTCAGCCATCAAAAAGAATGGAATCTTACCATTTGCAATGATGTGGATGAAGCCAGAGAGTATTATGCCATGCGAAGTAAGTCAGTCAGGGGAAGACAAATACCATATGATGTCACTCGTATGTGGAATTTAAGAAACAAAACAGATGAACATGAGGTTGAGGAAAACAGAGGCAAACCAGAAAGCAGACTCTTAACTCTAGAGAACAAACTGAGGATCACTGGAGGGGAGTTGGGCTGGGGACTGGGTTAAATGGGTGACGGGTATTAAGGAGAGCACTTGTGATGAGCACTAAGTGTTGTATAAGGGATGAATCACTAAATTTTACACCTGATACTAATACTACAGTGTATGTTAACTAACTGGAATTTAAACAAAAACTTGGGAAAAAAAGAAAAAAGGAAAAAAAAAGACAAGAGAAACAAGTGTCAGGAAGATGTGGAGAAAAAGGAGCCCTTGTGCACTGTTGATGGGAATATGAATTGAAGCAGCCACTGTGGAAAACAGTATGGAGTTTCCTCAAACAATTAAAAATAGAACTACTTTATAACCCAGCAATTTCGCTTCTTGGCATCTACCCAAAGTAAACAAAAACACTGAATCTCAATGATATATGCGTCCCCATGTTTATTTAAGCATTATTTACAATGGCCAAAATAGGGAAGCAACCTATTGGTAGATGAATGGAAACAGAAGATGTGGTATATATATACAATGGAATATCACTCAGGCATAAAATGAATGAAATTGTATCATTTACAACATGGTTGGACTTAGAGGGTATTGTGCTAAGTGAAATAACTCACAGAAAAAGACAAATGATTTCACTTATATGCGGAATCTAAAAAACAAAATAAAAAATAACAACAAAAAACTCCCCAGAAATGGACTTACAAATACAGAAAACAAACTGGTAGCTGCCAGATGGGAGGAGTGTAGGGGAATGGGTAGAAATTCATTTTCAGTTCCTATTTTGTTTCCTGCTTACCTGTGTGACTTTGGAGGATGTTTCGCAGAGTCTTTTGTTGTGCCTCAGTTCCATTATTTCTTTTACAGTTTTATTGTTTTAAAAATTGAAACAATAATAATGGCAATAACCTTATAGGCGGTTGAGCTCAGGATCATAAAAATGCTGTGTGACTATAAGGCACACTGAGTTGTTATTCACATTACTATGAACTGAATAAAGCAACTCTTATTGCCATCTTTATTGCCATGTCAAGAATAGAAAGAAAGGGAATTCTGAGTTGCCCACTCTTATTCTGCTTTGTTTAAGGCTATTTTTAAATAAACACTTGGTGAATGCACACCACATTTACCTTACCTTACGTACTGTAGGGAACACAAAGGTGTATAGAATATGAGAGGCAGCTTGATGTAATGAAAAGAACTGAGACTTTGAATTCTGGCTCTTCCACTTGCTTGCACAGTGGCCTTAGAAAAGTTACTTATCTGATTTGAGCCTCTGTTCTCTTATCTGTGAATGAGATTGATAAATACTCAAATTACATGATTGATGTGAGGGTTAAAAGCTGTGAATTGCATCAAATGTCTGGCACATTGCATGTATTCATCAAAAACTTATAGATATCAATAGATATTTCTGTTCCTTTTCCTCTCCCCTACCCTGGATTCTAGTCCCAAGCTATGTGATCAAGCATATGTCTCTTATCCATTTATAAAATGAGGGTTTTGAGTAAGCGACTGCTAAGGTTCTTTGCATTCTCGTGTCTGGTGTTTTCAGCAATGAGCAGTGTTTGCTTCAGCAAAACTTCCCCCAGATCTGTCCTTGAGATACTGGTGATGATTTAGTCTGCTGTGGATATGAACAGATGCAGTTGTAATGGGAGGCCCAGTAACTGAGGGCCAACAATAAAGGAAGACACAGGGTCATGACAAAGGGAAGCACAAAGCATTAGAGGCACATTTCTTTGATTTATGAAGAGATTTGATGCCACTTCTATGCAGAACACCCACAATTCATAGACATGACAACCATGATGCAGTCGTTTGAGTCAGGGAAATCCTGTGAAATTCCCTTTCGCTTCTGCCTACAGTGAGAGAGGGTCAGAGTTTTACATGCCCAGTTTATCTCAGGCTTTCCTGCATAGGTTTTTCTCTTTCCGACTTTGAAACTTGTTATCTAGTACTACCGTTCAGATCAACAAATACTCACTCCTTTGAATTAGTCTGGATGCCTAGTGCTGAGTACTCATCAGGAACCAACAAGAATGGTTACCTTTTCCAATGTACAGATTGCGTCCAAAGTAAAGCAGATTTGAATAAGCATAGTGCATGCTTCTGAACAGGAATGAAGACCTGGAGGGTAGCATCACAGTGACCAAAGTCCCAAGTTCTTCTGTGACAAAAAAACATCATTAGAAAATGGTGGTTTCTGTGCCTTATTAAATGCATATTGCCAATGATTTCCCATCTTTTTCTCTGCATCCAGTATTCCTGGCCTTTTAAATTCAAATTCCATTGCCTTGGACTCTCCCATTGTACACTTAATTGGTAGGTAGAATATACAATGTCATAAAAGGACCCATAAAATGTGTAAGGATAATACTCATGTAATTTTTGCTCTGGAAAATCAATAAACTATACAAATTTACAACATCATCCTTACACTCAAACAAGTGGGGCCCTTGCCCTGCTCTGGTTTTCCATTGGCTGTGATATTCTTAATGGGTCAAGGAGTCTATGGGGCTAGTGGGACATGCCTTTGCAACTCTTGCACCATCTCCCCATCTAGACCATTTTTTGGGTCTCCCATCATCTGGGAGCCCAGAATTCCATTCCCAATGTTGAACTTGTAGATTTACATGAATCTTTTCCTCTAAAATTGGCCCCTGGAAAGATTATTGAGACTCTGGTCTAAAGGAGAAACAGCATTAATGGTGAGTATATCCCTTTGGTCCAAGGGGTGGTTAAGGAGTGGTTAGTTTCTGAATGAGGGTTGTAGATAGAGCTTGGACGTGTAAGTTGGGATAGAAATACCTGTGGCATGAGAATCCTGTGATGAAGGACAAAGCCAGGTGTAAGGAAGTAGGGGGAGGGGTGCCAGGAACAGGAGTTTAGGTGGCTGTTGATGTGGGGCTGGCTTTCTCTACACTCTCACATTCCTGGGTGGCATTTTGAGAAGTCCAATAACTGTAAAAATAGAAGGATAGAACATATTTATTTAAATTTGTTGGCTTAATTTATAACTTTAAAATTTTAGATGTGTGCCATGTGAGTCTACAGGGCTCCCGTCTCCAGCTTCCCAAATATTGGGAGGTCAGTTGGTCCTATTTAGAAACTCATCCTTTTTTTTTTTTTTTAATTTTTTATTATTTAGAAATTCATCCTTAATGTGCAAATAGAGATATGATTCTTCAATTTTCTTGGCCTTCTCATATACTACTCCTGTTACTTATTTGAAAAAAATAGGGAAACTCAAAGTTGGTTTCACAAGTTTTCATTTACTATCTATGATTGTTTCGCTTGACTCAAAAGGGTTTCTCTTGTGACCCTAGAAAGCAAATGTGTAATGACACAGGTTATCTATTGACCAGTCAGAAGAATTGCAATATTGATTATTCTCAATTCCTAGACTTTGGGAAATATTGACAAGGTGTCCCATATTCAACTTTAATATTAATACCTGAATACTGGTCAGACTGGCTGGGACTTGGTCTATGGACCCGAATCAGGATTTTAAACATTTAAGTTTCAACATGATGGCTTTTCTCATTTTGAGGCCCTGAAGAAAGGAGAGAATAAGCAAAACTGGTTAAAGCACAAAGAAGGATTACTGGCTAACTTCAGAAAGATGCTAGAAAGAATGATCAATTTTTATAAAACATATTTGAAAAATCTGCAAGTTAATAATAGCATTGCTATACAGAGTGGGAACATCTCTTTCAAAAACTCATTATCTTGAAATCTTGCACATCAATGCTCATGATTTCCTAAGTACAGTAATAGCAACACCTATTTATATACCACTTGTCATTTGAGGTTCTCAAAATGGTAAATAGCTGCTGTTTGGAATCTACCTGTAGTTTGAACATGAAAATGACAATATAGTTTAGAACTTCATGGTTCACCTAAAGAATTTGTCTTGTTTACTATTTAAATGTTCTAAGCTTCATTTTTTGTGATAATGGCAACTAAAAGGAGAGCTATTCTCTTCACAATGGAGTTGCATTCACATCTGAACCCTCTTATAAAGAAAGTCAAGAAATGACAAGGATTAGGATTGCTTTCATGTTCTGGGAATTATTTAGTTTTAACAACTATAGAGAAGCTATGACTATTATGAATCTGGATCTTCTCTTTTTTCTTACTTTGCCTAGCATTGCTTATTTTTATGATTTATTGGTCTCCGAGTTTAGGAAAAGGGACACTATCTTAGTATTTCTCCCTCAGAAATAATAATAACTAGTAGATATCTCAATAATTTATCCAGTTTTTCAGGATGAAATTGATACACGGGTAGAATGATTATACTAGCATCTTCAGGGTAAGGGAGAAGGGAATTCTCCACCAAAAAGTAGAAATGGGAGGTGAGTGTGAGTAGAGGACTGCAAGCAACTCCAAAATAAGCCAGCAAGAACCTTTGATAAAGGATTACAAAATATCCTGCTTCCTTGAATTTGCCTATGTTCACCTAGTATTATCTAGTTGGCCATTTTGTGTCTGTGTGTGTGCACCCATTTTTTTTCTATAAATTTCATTAAATGAGTGATTCTTTTCTTAAGACTACACTGTTTAAAAAGTAATGTATAAGAAGAAATAAATGCAACTGACTACTATTATACTATATTATTTCAAAGAGTTTTTATCTATCAAGATAGTTTACCAACTCAATTTTCAAAATAGAGAAAAAAAAGAAGGAGGTAAATGTTACTTAATGGTATAAACAGTAGGAAAAATTGAGCAAAGACATTAAGAATTATTATCAATTCTTCAGTGAAAAATAGGAATAAGGCATAACTTATCTAACTTATCTGCTATCTAACTTTTCTAAGGTTTAGTGTGGAATAAAATAGAGTAAGAAAGTCGACAGTAAGCTACACAGAGAAAGATTATATTCCTTTAAATGTAACGGATCAAATATTTGATATATGAGTTACCCTTGCTTTACCTGAGAATAGAATTTACAGAATTAGAATAATGTGGAATGAAAATGAAAAGTCCTTCAGAGAAAGTAATTCCATATGGTAATTCCACATGGAAGCTAATTTCTGTATTCCTGAGACTGTGGTTCCCCTACAACATAACTTCAAAGGCACTTTCTTAGATGGCAGAGTTGAGTTGACAGTTTGTTTTAGAAAGAGATCCCAAATGTAGAGCATGTTGCTCATTCTACCCTGTGGCCTTCTACAAGTGCCAAAGGTAGATGCATTTACAAGGTAAATAAGTAAGGTGATGGTTTTGTTAGTTAACTCAATGAGGGAATCTTTTTACAATGTACACACAGATTAAATCATTTTGTTGTACACTTTATTTTTATTTTTATTTTTTTAAAAGATTTTATTTATTTATTTGACAGAGAGAGAGATCACAAGTAGGCAGAGAGGCAGGCAGAGAGAGAGGGGGAAGCAGGCTGCCTGCTGAGCAGAGAGCCTGATGCGGAGCTCGATCCCAGGACCCTGAGATCATGACCTGAGCCGAAGGCAGAGGCTTTAACCCACTGAACCACCCAGGCACCCCTGTTGTACACTTTAAGTACCTCACAACTTTATTTGCCAATTGTACCTCAATAAACTGGAAAATTTTATTTGTTAATTTATTTAAATTCAATTAGCCAACATATAGTACATAATTAGCTTTTGATATAATGTTCAATGATTCATTAGTTGCATATGGCACCCGGTGTTCAACATATCACATGCCCTTCTTAATGCCCATCACCCAGTTACCCCATCAGCCCACCCTGCTCCCTATCTGCAACCCTCAGTTTGTTTTCTGGAGTCCAGAGTCTCTCATGGTTTGTCTCCCTCTCAGATTTCTTCCCATTCAGTTTTCCCTCCCTTCCCCTATTTTCCTTGCACTATTTCTTATATGCCACATATGAGTGAAGCTATATAATAGTCTTTCTCTGACTTATTTCACTTAGCATAATTCCCTCCAGTTCCATCCATGTCAATGAAAAATGGTAGGTATTTATCCTTTTTTGATAGCTGAGTAACATTCCATTGTATATATGAACCATGTCTTCTTTATCCATTCATCTGGTGAAGGACATCTTGGTTCCTTCCACAGTTTGACTGTTGTGGACATTGCTGTTATGAACATTGGGGTGCATGTGCTCCTTCTTTTCACTACATCTGTATTTTGGGGGTAAATTCCTAGTAGTGCAATTGCTGGGTCATAGGGTAGCTCTATTTTTAACTTCTTGAGAAAGCTGGAAAAATTTAAAAAGAAATATCAAAATAGCAAGAACCCCTGTTCCTCTAATACAAGAGAATAAAATGTTTTTCAAATATTGAAAAGACAGTAAAAAAAAAAAAGAATGAGAGAAGGGAGAAAAAGGCAGAAAAGAGAACACAGAACACAGATGGAAATATAAGATGGGGTAAGGAAGGGGGGAAATTAAAGAGGGGAGAAGAAGGGTTGTGCCCTTGGCAACTGGAAGGGTTGCACCTTCTGAGCTTTTGTGTAGTGGCGGCAGGAGGGTGAAGTGAAATCGAATGGAACATTGTTAACATTAGACATCAGATGTGCCTTGGTGTCCTTGTGAGATGTGTGTTCTGGCATGTTTTATGTATTCCTACACAGCTCACTATGTGCAGTTTTCTGCATTCATATAGTGGTTATTGTTGGAATAAATTCAGATTTTAAAACAAGCATTAAAATGGAACTGGTTATATTTTTATAGTTTTTCACATAATTGCGGATTTTTTTGATATTACAGCAAAATTCAACAAGTGATAGGTTCTTAAAGGTTAATTGAAATGCAGAATCTAACCTGTATTAATGAACTTTTCATGCTCTTTCATTAAAATCCATGGTCTATGTTGTATTCTGAATGGATATTTTTACCCATGCATGATTTTGTAACATCATCAATTGGCCATTTGGAAAATGAATGGTTCACTGAATTATGCAGATCTTCCAAGTAGTGACACATTTCATCATACCACATTTATTTTTTTCAAAGATTTTATTTATTTATTTGAGAGAGAGAGCATGAGTGCGGGAAGGGGTAGAGGCAGAGGGAGAAACAGACTCCCTGATGAGCAGGAAGCCAGAGGAAGGGCTCGATTCCAGGATGCTGGAATCATGACCTGAGCTGAAGGCAGACACTTAAGCAATTGAGCCACCCAGGTGCCCCATCATACAACATTTAAAAATCATATTTGTTGGGGCGCCTGGGTGGCTCAGTTAAGCGTCTGCCTCTGGCTCAGGTCATGATCTCAGGGTCCTGGGATCGAGCCCCGCATTGGGCTCCAGCCCCGCATTAGGCTCCCTGCTCAGCGGGAAGTCTGCTTCTCCATCTCCCTCTGCCTGCTGCTCTGCCTGCTTGTGCTCCCTATCTCTCTGTCAAATAAATAAATAAATAAATAAAATCTTTAAAAAACATCTCATTTGTTAATATCTTCACTAAGCTTATCAGAAAAGTCATTATTAGAGAGAGCCATACAATAATCATTTCCCCAAATTCTCAGTATTTAATAAAACTATTTTACCGTATCATCAACGATATTCTGAAGTGAAATTAGCATTTTTTTTTTTTTAAGGTGAGAGTGTGTATTGGTGAAGAAAACAAGGACTATTGGTGAAACTTAGTGCCACTGCCTCAAGTTAGGCTAAGGTACCAGCATTTTCATCCCCCATTTCTTTTTGCATCATCAAAGTCCAAGTGTCACTACAGTGAAACAGATCAATGTTTTAGTAGTTTTCTGAAAATGTTTTTGACCTTATAGATACCCTGAAAGTGTCTCAGGGTTTGCAGATCATAATTTGAACTGAGCTTCTGTTGTATACCAAAGGCTCTACTAGACCCATGTTTTACATTTCATCATGTAGACATTTGGAAGAAGCTCTGAAACTATAACATTTCTTAAATAGCCTTAAATATCTACAGGAAATTCTTAGGATGGGTTCTAGTTCAGCCCTTTCCAATAAATTATTTTGGAAAGTGGAAAGGAGGATAATAGAATATTTTTTTCTTCCAAATAAAAAAAATTGTTTCAGGATTTTAAAAAGTTATACAGGAAAAATGTTATATGTGCATATTTTTTATTTGGTCTGACCATTGAATTTTAAAGTATAGAAAGTATTTCATTACACTGGTAACTTATTGATATTTCAGAATGTCAGTTGTCTTATGATCTGAGAAAGAGGGTCCTAAATGGTGTTTTGAAATACCACTTTCCCCCTCCCCCACCATTGGTTATAATGACAATGGACTTTCTAGGAAATAGTGGATTGAAGCTCAAAAAAATAAGAAAAAGTGGTCCAGGAATTTTTAAATTTAGAAAACGATACAAGAAAGAAAACTTTTTAGTAGCCCTCACTCTCTGTTAAGTGATACATAATTAAAAATCAGACTGGTAATCTGGTAACATCACCCTGAATAATCTTAGCCCATGTCTTTCACCAGGAAAGTATGATTGTCTCAGTTTCCATGCTTTGTCAAATAGATTTGCATGGATGTTTGTTAAGAAGCTAGAACCTGAAAAAAAATACATGCCTTATGTTTATCACAATGGAATATGTGATTTGCCCCACATACACATGATCCTTGTTTAGTGAAATTTTCCGTAGAGCCTCAATTCACTGATTAATTCCTGTCTCTTCTTTACATTGGCTACTGGAGAATTGGGAAAGGGACACCGGGAGTAAGGATTTGAAGCATATAATGTTACCTAATACCACGTGGAACTGCTGGTATAACATTAGCAAGAGAAATTTCCAGTTAGAAATTTGGTATAGATGATTAAGCTTAGCTGCAACTGCAGAGAGAAAAAAAAGTCCCATAAATAATAGTGGATTAAATAAGATAGAAGTTTATTTCTTTTTCTTGTAAAATAAGCCTGGAATTTGGCAATTCAGGACTTCAAATTGTCTACTATATCATCAGGCATCCTAGTTTTAAAATTTCTGTTTTTATCTTGAAGTCCACATCACATTTAGGGGCAAGCAGCAGAATAAATGAGAGATTATATTCTCCCTTTAGGGACACCCATGTGACATTTTTGGTAATATCTCATTGGCCCAAATTTAGTCATCTGTTTTAATTATATAGCTGCAAGGGAAGATGGAAAATTTTTTAGCTGAACATATGGATAAAAATTAATGTTGAATAAAATTAAAGTGACTATTTTTTTTTTTTTTTTGCAGAAATAGTCTCAGCTTTTGCAAACAACCTAGTCATTTTCATCCCAAATATTTAAATTGGTCATATTTTAAGTGTCAGGACAAAATATCTTTTTTTTTTAAAGAGACATTTTCTTTTTTCTTTTTTGTATTTATTTATTTTTTATTTTTTTTTAAAGATTTTATTTATTTATTTGTCAGAGAGAGATAGAGCACAAACAGACAGAGTGTCAGGCAGAGGCAGAGGGAGAAGCAGGCTCCCTGCAGAGCAAGGATCCCGATGTGGGACTCGATCCCAGGACCCTGAGATCATGACCTGAGCCGAAGGCTCAGTCGCTTAACCAACTGAGCCACCCAGGCGTCCCAGGACAAAATATCTTAACATTTCCATTTAAAAGTATAACTCCAAACCCCAGAATTTGAATTTAGAGCTGAATAATTCAACAGTTTTAAAATCTGAGAACCACATAGTAGTAAACAGTTGAGTTTTAATCTTTGGGACAAATATACATATGTACCATCCTTTTCTTCAGCCATGCAAGTCAAAAAATATCTGTGGCTTTATGATGGCAGATTATATTTAAAATTCTATTAAGTACTCCTTGAATGTGAAAGAGAAAATCTGAGAGATGCGCTAAGTTCTGATAAAGCAATGTATTATCCCCATGAATAAAGACCATTCCTGGAAAATGAAGGAACCAAAGTTGTTTTTCATCTGTGGTAATATTTGTTTTCTTGTTTTGGTTGTGCAGTCTTAGTATTAGAGAATGGATTTTTAGAAGTGGTAATAAATATTGTTGATCAGACAAAAGATATGAGATTGATTCCTTCCTTCCCTTTGAAAAGGAAAAGTCTAACATCAAGATAAATATGAAACCTAGCTGCAAATGTAAATTACATAGGGAGATTTAAATAATGAATATTTTTACCAGAGTAGACTCAATTAAACTTTCTGGATAATCATTTAAGACAAAAGGGTGACATCTACAAAGCCAAACTTATTTAAAAGATTGGAGTAAAAGGAAGAGCAATTATTGAAAACCCAGAGACAGGTGATCCTCAATTTCTAGTAGGGACCATAGTCTGAAATGCTGTTTTGATGTCAGTAGAAATGCTGAGAATAGGGGCGCCTGGGTGGCTCAGTGGGTTAAAGCCTCTGCCTTTGGCTCAGGTCATGGTCTCAGGGTCCTGGGATTGAGCCCCGCATCAGACTCTCTGCTCAGCAGGGAGCCTGCTTCCTCCTCTCTCTTTGCCTGCCTCTCTGCCTGCTTGTGATCTCTCCTCTCTGTCAAATAAATAAATAAAATCTTTAAAAAAAAATGCTGAGAACAATAACATGAGCATAATAAAGAATGAGGACTTTATTAGCTGCAATCTACTTTTTTAGAAAGAGTTAATTAATTAATTAAATTTTTAAATTTGTTTTTAAATTTCGGTTAGTTAACGTACAGTGCAATATTGGTCAGGAGTAGAATTCAGTGATTCATCACTTATGTATTACATCCAGTGCTCATCACAACAAGTGCTCTCCTTAATACCCATCACTCATTTAACCCATCCCCCCACCTCCTTCCATCAACCCTCGGTTTTTTCTCTATCATTAGGAGTCTCTTATAGTTTGTTTCCCTCTCTCCTTTTTTTCCTCCCTTCCCATATGTTCATCTGTTTTGTTTCTTAAATTCCACACGTAAATCAAATCATGTGGTATTCTCTTTCTTTGATTGAATTATTTTGCTTAGCATAATATATTCTAGCTCTATCCACATCAGTGCAAATGGCAAGATTTCATTCTTTTTGATGGCTGAATAATATTCCATTTATTTATCCATACTTCAGCTAATGGATATTTGGGCTCTCTTCATTGTTAATAATGCTGCTGTAAACATTGGGGTGCATGTGGCCTTCAAATCTGTATTTTTATATCCTTCGGGTAAATACCTGGTAGTGCAATTGCTGGGTTGAGTGGTAGTTCTATTTTTAACATTTTCAGAAATCTCCATACTGTTTTCCAGAGTGGCTGCATCAGTTTGCATTCCCATCAACAGTGCAAAAGTGTTCACCTTTCTCTACATCCTCACCAATATCTATTGTTTCTTGAGTTGTTAGTTTTAGCCATTCTGATAGGTGTGAGGTGATATCTCATTATAGTTTTGATTTGTGTTTCACTGATGATGAGTGATGTTGAGCACTTTTTCATGAGTCTGTTAGCCATCTGGATGTCTTCTTTAGAAAGATGTCTATTCATGTTTTCTGCCCATTTCTTTACTGTGTCATTTGTTTTTTGGTTATTGAGTTTGATAAATTCTTTATAGCATTTTGGATACTAACCCTTTATCAGATATGTCATTTGCAAATATCTTCTCCCATTCTGTCAGATGTTTTTTAGTTTTGTTGATTGTTTCCTTTGCTCTTCAGAAGATTTTTATCTTGATGAAGTTCCACTAGTTCATTTTTCCTTTTGTTTCGCTTGCTTCAGGAGATGTGTCTAGTAAGAAGTTGCTATGGCCGAGGTCAAAGAGGTTGCTGTCTATGTTCTCCTCTAGTGTTTGGATGGTTTCCTGTCTCACATTTAGGTTTTTATCTATTTTGAATTTATTTTTATGTGTGGTGTAAAGAAGTGGTCCAGTTTCATTCTTCTGCTTTTGTTGTCCAGTTTTCCCAACAGCATTTGTGGAAAAGACTGTCTTTTTTCCATTGGATATTTTTTTCCTGCTTTATTGAAGATTAGTTGACCATATAGTTGTGGGTCCATTTCTGGATTGTCTATTCTGTTCCATTATCTATGTGTCTTTTTTTATGCCAGTACCATACTGTCTCAGTGATTACAGCTTTGTAATATACCTTCAAGTCTGGAATCCTGATGCCTCCAGTTTTGTTTTTCTTTTTCAGAATTTCTTTGGCTATTTGGGGCCTTTTGTGGTTCCATACAATTTTTGTGTTGTTCGTTCTAGCTCTGTGAAAGATGCTGGTGGTATTTTGTTAGGGATTGAATTGAATGTGTAGATTGCTTTGAGGAGTATAGACATTTTAGCAATGTTTCTTCTTCCAGTCCATGAGCATGGAATGTTTTTCCATTTCTTTGTGTCATCTTCAATTTCTTTTGTAAGTGTTCTATAATTTTCAGAATACAGATAGATCTTTTACCTCTTTGGTTAGGTTTATTCCTGGGTATCTTATTGTTTTTGGTGCAATTGCAAATGGGATGGAATTCTTGATTTCTTTTTCTGCTGCTTCATTATCGATGTAAATGCAAGCTTTCTGCACACTGATTTTATAACCTGCAACTTTGCTGAATTTGTGTATTAGTTCTAGCAATTTTTTGGTGGAGTCTTTTAAGTTTTCTACATAGAGTATCATGTCATTTGCAAATAATGAAAGTTTGGCTTCATCTTGCTAATTTGGATGCCTTTTATTTCTTTTTGTTGTTGAATTGCTGAGGCTAAAACTTCCAGTGCTGTGTCAAATAGTAATGGTGAGGATAGACATCCTTGTCTTATTCCTGACTATAGGGGGAAGGCTCTCAGTTTTTCCCCCATTGAGGATAATATTAGCTGTGGGTCTTTGGTCTATGGCCTTTATGATGCTGAGGCATGTTCCCTCAATTCCTAATTTGTTGAGGGTTTTTATCAAGAATGGATTCTGTATTTTGTCAAATCCTTTTTCTGTATCTATTGACTGGATCATATGTTTCTTATCCTTTCTTTTATTAATGTGGTATATCATGCTCATTGATTTGTAAATATTTAACCAACCCTGCAGCCCAGGAATGAATCTCACTTGATCATGACGAATAAGTCTCCTAATGTACTATTGAATTTGATTTGCTAGAATATTGTTGAGCATTTTTGCATCTGTGTTCATCAGGGATATTGGTCTGTAATTCTCCTTTTTAGTTGGGTGTTTGTCTGGTTTTGGAATCAAGGATATGTTGGCTTCATAAAATGAGTTTGGAAGTTTTCCTTCCATGTGTATTTTTTTTGAACAATTTGAGAGTAGGTATTACCTCTTCTTTAAATGTTTGGTACAATTCCCCTGGGAAGCCATCTGGCCCTGGACTTTTTGTTTGTTGGGAGAATTTTGATTACTGATTCAATTTCTTTTCTGGTTATGGGTCTATTCAAATTTTCTATTTCTTTCTGTTTTGGTTTTGATTGTTTGTAAGTTTCTAGGACTTTTTCCATTTCTTCCAGATTGCCCAGTTTGTTGGCATATAATTTTTGACAATATTTTCTTATAATTGTATTTCTGTGGTGTTGGTTGTGATCTCTCCCCTTTCATTCATTTTTTAAATTTGTTTGGCTCTTTTTTTCTTTTCTTTTTGGTAAGTCTGGCTCGAGGTTTACCAATTTTATTAATTCTCTTGAAGAACAAGCTCTTATTTTCATTGATCTGTTCTACTGGGTTTTGTTTGTTTCTATATTGTTTATTTCTGCCCTAATATCTTTATTATTTCCCTTCTTCTGCTAGCTTTATGCTTTATTTCTTGTTCATTTTCAAGCTCCTTAAGGTGTAAGCTTAGGTTATTTGAGACTTCTCGTGCTTCTTGAGGTAGGCATGTATTGCTATATACTTTCCTCTTAGGATGGCCTTTGCTGCATCCCAAAGGTTTTGGACTGATGTGTTTTCATTTTCTTTTGTTTCTATGTATATTTAAAATTTCTTCTTTAATTTCCTGGTTAACCAATTCATTCTTTAGTAGGATGTTCTTTAACCTCCATGTATTTGAAGTATTTTTGTTGTGGTTGACTTCAACTTTCATAGTGCTGTGGTCTGAAAATATACATGGTATAATCTTGCTCTTTTGTACTTGTTGAGGGCTGATATGACCCAATATGTGATCTATTCTGAGGAATGTCCCATGTGCACATGAAAGGAATGTGTATTCTGCGACTTTAGGATTAAATGTTCTGAATGTATCTGTTAAGTCCATCTGGTCCAGTGTGTCATTCAAAGCCACTGTTTCCTTGTTGATTTTCTACTTGATGATCTGTCCATTGCTGTAAGTGGTGTGTTAAAGTCCCTTACTAGTATTGTACTGTTATCAATGAGTATTTTTATGTTTGTTATTGATTTACATATTTGGGTGTTCCCAAGTTGGGGGCATAAATTTTATAATTGTCAGATTTTCTTTCTTTTTTTTTTTTTGGTCAGATTTTCTTGATGGATAGACCCCTTAATTATATGCTGTCCTTCTTCATCTCTTGTTACAGTTTTTTTTTTTTTTAATCTAGTTTGTCTGATATAAATATGGCTACCCCAGCTTTCTTTTGATGTCTTTTAGCATAATAGATGGTTCTCCATCCCCTCACTTTCCAAATGCAAGTGTCTTTAGGTCTAAAATTAGTCTCTGTAGGCATCATAGAGATGGATATTTTTTTTCCCAGTCCATTCTGATACCATATGTCCTTTGATTGGAGCATTTAGTCCATTTACATGCAGAGTGTTTATTGAAAGATATGAATTTAGTGCCATTGTATTACTTGTAGAGTTAGTGTTTCTGGTGATGTTCTTGCTTCCTTTCTTGTGTTTGTTGCTTTTGGTCTTTTTTTCTCCACTCAAAGAGTCCCCCTTAAAATTTCTTGCAAGGCTGGTTCAGTAGTTAGAACTCCTTTGGTTGTTTGCCCGGGAAACTCTTTATCTTTCCTTCTATTCTGAATAACAGCCTTGCTGGATAAAGTATGTTTGGCTGCATATTTTTCCCATTCACACGTTGAATATATCCTGCCATTGTCTTCTGGCCTGCCATGTTTCTATGGTCAGATCTCCTGTGAACCTAATCTGTCTTCCCTTGTGGGTTAAGGACTTTTTTCTCTTGCTGCTTTCAGAATTCTTTCCTTATCTGTGTATTTTGTTACATTGACTATGATATGTCTTGGTGATGGTTGGCTTTTGTTGAACTTGATGGGAGTGCTCTGTGCTTCCTGAATTTTGATGTCTGTGTCCTTCCCCAGATTAGGGAATTTTTCAGGTCTAATTTGCTCAAACAAACCTTCTGCCCCTTTTTCTCTCTTTTCATCTTCTGGACTCCTTGATACGAATGTTATTCCATTTTATAAATACTGAGTTCCCTAAGTCTGCCTTTGTGATCCATTATCTTTGTTTCCCTCTTCTTTATAGCTTCATATCTTTTATAATTTATCTTTTATATCACTGATTCATTCCTCTGCTTTGTCCATTCTCATTTTTATGGCATCCATTTAGGTTTGCATCTTGGTTATAGCATTTTTAATTTTAGCCTCATTAGATTTTAGTTCTTTTATCTCTGCAGGAAGGGGTTCTCTAGTGTCTTCTATGAGTTTTCCAAGCCCAGTTAGTATTCTTACAGTCATTGTTTTAAATCCTAGTTCAGATATTTTACTTACATCTATATTGATTAAATCCTTGGCTGTGAGGTCTACTTCTTGTTCTTTCTTTGGGGTAAATTTCTCTATCTCATCATTTTGCCCAGAAAAAAGAAATAACATCAAAACAAACAAAACAAAAACAAAAAGTAAAAACACAAAAAACTAGATCCTGGGTGTGTTTTGGTCTGCTTGTTAAAAGAACTTAGATCCAAAAATTTTAAAAATTAACATAAAATAAAATGAAATAAACAAAAAATAAAAAAATATAAATATATATACACATATGTATGTAAAAATAAAAAAATAAAGAAATAATAATAAAAAAACAAAAAGGAATTGAAAACATAAGAATATAAATGAAAAAAAAATAATTAAAAATAAAAAGGAAGCTAGATCCTACTTCCCCTAGAGCTGAAGGTTTGCAACACTCTATGATCAGGAGACTTGGTGCTAGGGAATCGTTTGTGCTGGTCTTCTGGGGCAGGGGCCTGTTTCACTGATTTCCAGGTGGATTTGCCCCAGAGGAAATGCACCTTTAGGCTCAGGGAGAAGGGGCTTGATGTAAGCAGCTTTGGCTTCCACTATGTAGCTCTGTTTTGCTCCCTGAGCATCAGTACTGATGGGCAGGTTGAATGTGGTGGTACCCTGCTTTCTATCTCGGAGCTAAAAGTTTGCTCCCCCCACTCTTCAGGGAGCCATCAGAGAGGAGCAATCAATCACCTCTCTTGTGTCCCTAGTTTCTTTCAGATCCCTGCGTTCACACTGCCTGTGTCTGACCTTTTTGTGCATTACTAAGTTTCAAAACTTCAAATTTAAGAATCCTGTGGTGCAGACCCATGCTGATCCTCTGGAGGAGGGTCTCACTGCACTCTTGCAGGCCAGTACCAGGAAAGTGGTCGAACAACTGTGCGAGGGTTCAGAGTTTATGGCAAAACAGAGCAGAAAGCTGCCACCTAGAGTTGCTGCTCTCAGCTGACATTTCCACTCCTATGACTGTGAACAGTGGAGCATGTTGGCAACACCTGTTGTTCTTGAGATCCAGGGGATTCTCAGACCATGCTGTCATTCCTGGGACTCTGCCTTGCTTTTGCCACCTGAGCACCTTTAAGCCAGGCACCTCCCCCAAGGTAGCCAACTTCTAAAAGTTAAGATTTTGCATTCTGCTGCTTATAATACTTTGCAGTAGCCTCCATAAGCAGAGCTCCCTCCCTGCTGCAGTATCCAGAGTTATCTCTCCGCCAAATCAAGTCTCTACCACCTCCTACCTTCCAAAAGGTGGTTGCTTTTGTTCTCTCAGACCTCTGATTAACTTTCTTGGGTGTTCAGAATAATTTGATAACTATCTAACTGTGTTTGAGGGATGAGACAGGCTTAGAATCCCCTTACTCCTCT
This sequence comes from Potos flavus, assembly GCA_028534135.1. Lineage (NCBI taxonomy): Eukaryota > Metazoa > Chordata > Mammalia > Carnivora > Procyonidae > Potos > Potos flavus. The sequence continues at coordinate 41,075,557 of CM052900.1, forward strand.
GTCACCCTAACCTAGAAAGTATTTATTAATGATATTAGTAAGTATACAAAAATAGCAGAATTTCATGTATGACCTCATTATAAGTACTTAAACATTGCATATAAGGTTCAATTCTGTCTCTCTCTGTCTTTTTGTGTTGGCTTCACTTTCATAAAGACTCTGTCAGGTTGGAAAATGGCCAGTAGAGACTTTGGCCTCACAAGACCCTCAAAGCCTCAGATCCTGGCGAAAGTAAACATTTTTCTTAAGGCTTTGGGAAATACCAGGGAGAACTCTTATTATACCTAGCTAATGGAAATCAACCTGATCTCAACTAATGATGTGAATGGGTGGTATTTTCCCAAAGGAAGAGATGTTGCATGTCTCTTTCTTTCTGTCTCTCTGTCTCTCATGCACACACACATATAGTACGCCAGGTCTACTATAAGTATATTTTATTTTAGTTTGTGAGACAATAATATGAAGCCAATTTTGGAATTACTATAGAGCCATCAAGACAGAGTGGAATATCATCAATCTTATCTTTTGAATATTCCAATACCTTTCTATACTCAGAAAAGAATTGAGAATTAAGATAATAGTATTTCGATTTATTTGAGAAAATGACTCACTTTTAGGTCATTTTCTTTAATCTACCTTGTAATAAAAGCTTTACTTCAGGACTTCAGAAGTGCTGGATGAAGGTAAAATTTACTTTGAATACTTCTGAAACTGTAAAAATACTGCCTTTGAGTGTTCTCTATTGATTATATATGTAGATTACCTTTTTAAACTGCCTTTCTTATGAGGTATTAATTTGTGCTTGGAATATTTTATGTTCTTTGTAACTTGATTGATTTTGAACAAAGTGAATAAAACATAGATTCCTCACTTAAGTAAAATTCAATAGAAAGGCTTTCACCTGACATCGATCAGATTTTATTGAGGGTTTAATATAATTGCCTTTGATATAACATTTCGTTTCATTAATAATGAAAATAGGAGTATATGCCAGGTCTTGAAATGAATTATAATCAGAGCTATGGATATGATTCCAGACCACATTCTAGTATAAATTTACTTCGGTTTCAACTAACTTGATAAATAATCATGCCTTAGATGTTCACAATTCCATATCTATTACCTAGCAACCTCAAGAAGTAAGTAAAATTATATTAGCATAAAACTTGACATGAAAAAGTTATCTGCAGTGGTATGGAGCAATTGGAAGGGGCCAGGACCTTCATGGTGGAGTAGGATACGAACAGTAGGGGAGTAGGGGTAGGAGGGTTTAGGTGCATGGAAGAGTAGTGCTAGAAGCACAGAACTCAGTTTCCTATTCCAGCAAGAGATGGTCAGATGTATGGATTATGTATGAAAGTGTATGGCTGTTGATGATTGTCTAATATATTCAGTTCCCATTTGTGGGAAGGAAATTTACTTGCCAGGAATATGAACTGCAGCACCTTTCCTACAGAAGATGCTAGATAAACATAAATGTTTTGTGTAAGTCTAGCATAGAGTTCCCATATTTGTTTCAAAAGCCACAGAAATGATACACTTGGTCCATAATGAAAATACCAAGATGTCAAAGCTTGGTCTAAGGCAGCAGCATTCATGACATATTTGGGAGCCAGTGTTAGACTTCGAAAGCCAAGGCAGTGATGTCAAGTCCAGATGAGGGAGGACATAAATTTTTAAAAAGGAAATAATGAATTCCTTGGTTTTTTTGGGGGGGGGGTGCTGGCCATATATCATAGTCTATAGGCATAAGGCTATTTGAGGCATGAGGACACAGTTGATATAAGGAAGGTGAAATATTAGTTTGAGAGTTTTGCAGAAATGCAGTGGTCAGCAATGGGCTCAAAAATTCAGACAAGCAGTTAGCTTGCCTCAAAAATTCAGATAAGCAGTTAGTTTTAGGGATCTGTCATGAGTAGTAAGATCTCAACCACTCAAAGGATTCATATAGTTTATTTTTTTGACAGAGAGAAATGTGAAGATAATGAGATTTTATATATATAATACATATGTCTAATATGTATATATACATATATAAACAGTAATATCTAATATCAAAAAGGGGAAGGGATATGAACAGATAATTCATAGAAAAAACACTAATGAAAAAAAACATAAGAAAAGCTGACCAACCTTTCTGAGTAGCAAAAAAAAAAAAAAAGAAAGAAAGGAAGAAAGAAAGAAAGAAGAAAGAAAGAAAGAAAGAAAGAAAGAAAGAAAGAAAAGAATAAAAATAAGCAGATAATTTTTTTAACTATCAAATTGGCAAAAATTAAAAAGTGATAGGATCTATATTAGTTTCCCATGGCTGCTGTAACAAATTACCACCAACTGCATGGCTTAAAACAATATGAATTTATTCTACAATTCTGGAGGCCAGAAGTCTGCAGTTTCATTGGACTAAAGTCAAGGCATTAGCAGAGCTAATGAGAAGAACTATGTCCTTCTAGAGGACTTAGAGGAGAATTCATCTTTAGTGCCTGGAGGCCACCCACATTCCTTCTTCACATCACTAATTCCTTGCTTTCATCATGACATCTACTTCTCCCTCAAATCTCTCTTATGAAGACATTTGTGATTATATTTGGGGCTCTGATTATATTGGGGGCCCATCCAGATAATTTAGAAAAATTTCCTCAAGATCCTGAACTTAATCACATCTGCAAAATCCATTTTCCATTTAAGGTCATATTCAGTAGGTTCCAGGGATTAAGACTTTGTTCTTTGGAGGCCATTTTTCAGATCATCACAGCATCTAATGTTTGCCAAGAATGTGTGGAAATGTTTTTATAGAACAATATGGCAGTACCTAGCAGATGTCAAATATTTCGCCTTTTGACTCAGTAATTTAGCTTCTAGGAATTTATTTCATAACAAAGGGTGCAGATATGGTTACACTAATAAGTGAAAAAAATGGAAAGCAGTGTAAATCTCCTTTATGATACTGCTTCAATTAATTTTAACATTTTCATGTAATGGATGAACATTTGGAAGCACAAGTTCATTGTAGAAAATTTAGAGAGTCAGAAAATGTGAAAACAGAAATAAAAAATGACTTTATTAACAGTTTAGAGAAAACCCTTCCAGTGTTTCAAATGTATATATGCACAGAAAATTGTGATACAAGATTGGAAACCTATTATACACTTGGCATTGTAACTTGCATTTAAAAATACTTTTATCATGAAATACATATAGAACGATATGAAAAATAAAGTGTACAGCCGAATATTATATCTCAAAGCAACCACCTGTGTAATCATTGTGAGGGTCACATGAAATCCAACATCAGGACAAAACTGTCGGTTTTGGCAGTTCAGAAAACCTCTGAAACTTTCCTCCCAGTCCCAATCCTTCCCACCCAAAGGTAGGCACTATTCTAAATTTTATGGTGATGAGTTCTTTGATTTTCTTTGTATTTTTTGCCTAAGTATAATCACTAACACCAAAATTTAATTTTGCCTCTTTTTGTATTTTATACATAGAGAATGATTAGATATATGTTTTTTTTGATCTGGCTTCTTTTCTGAAACATGATTTTTTTGAGGTTTAGTCACAGGCTATAGTTAACTTACTTTTATTGTGGCATAGTGTTAAGTTGTATGAATATATCATAATTTAATCTATTTTACTATTGATCCAAATAGGGATTGCTTCCATTTTTTTGACTATTTAAAAAATAATTCTGCTATACTTCTCTTCTAATGTTAATTGGTGTTTTTGTCCTCTCAGTCAAGAAATTCAGTACACTTTAACATTCAGTACACATTAACACTTTAACATATATCCCTCTCCTGGCTTCTGTTCTATTCTTGCCTTCTATTTTAATTCTCTTATATTTTAAACCTCTCAAGACATTTAAAAAATTTTATACAGTCATTATTCATTTGGATACACCCACATATTATTTTTATTTCATTTACTCCTTCTTGTATCTCTTTCTTGCTTAGATGTTATATAGGTTCATTAGCCAACATCCTTGGAAAACAAGCCAGTCTCATCAGCAGTGAAAAACAGCTCTTCTGCAGAACGTTTTTCCTGTAACACTTAGTAGATACTGAACAAATTCTCCTGTAGTTTCCTGATCTGAAGAACCTGCATTGCTTATTATTTTAACATTTTTTGCCTGTATCAACTTTTGAAATGTAGAAGCTAGAAGCACTAGTCAAGAAGCGTTTAACAATTTCCTGATCCTGAGTAACATGATTATAAATTTCTGACTTTTAGTCTCATGACTATATTGGTCATTCTACTTTCCTTATTTGTTGTCATCTCAAGAATCCACAAATGTCGCTACTTCTCCATGGCTTCATCACTATAGATGTTATTTTAACACCTTCTTCAGTGACCTTATTTAGAGATTGATAAATTTCCTCTTTCTTTTTCTGAACATACTGTATTGGTGATTCATTAACATTGAACTCACAGCCAGTGACGCTAGAACTCATGTCTGAATGAAGCTTATCTAGCACAGACATTTTCTACTTAAGACAGTCTTCTCATCCTTAGGAACACTAGATGATACTTAAGCACTCGACCTGGAGGCCATTTTAAGCAACAAAATCACCACCCAAAAGCACAAAATAGGAAAAATGTAGAACTAAGTAGACTGCAAAAAGGACACTTACTTACAATATGAGAGCTGACATAGGAAGGCAGAACATCATCTTTTCTGACCTTTATTGGGAATATGTACGTTGAGTGACTCGAATGTTTTGCCACTCTGTGATGTCCTCAAATGACCATGAAAACGCCATGAATATTGATTTGGGGGTTACAAATAAATTTTAGTGAATAGATGAATAATCAGGATTGACTTTATTGGGCATTTCCTAAAACCAGTTTCAGGAATTGAGATTTTTGTGTCACCCAGATGGCTTGAAGCTTGGATGCAGTCTTTGTGAGGGCAATTACTTCCAGTGCACCCTTTTTACAGCAGTGTAGCCTTTTGGAGTCCCAACTGAAGACGAACCATGAGAGACTGTGGACTCCTGAGAAACAAACTGAGGGTTTTAGAGGGGAGGGTGTAGGGGGTTGGGTGAGCCTGGTGGTGGGTATTAAGGAGGGCAGGTATTGCATGGAGCACTGGGTGCTGTACATAAACAATGAGTCTTGGGATACTGCATCAGAAACTAATGATGTATTTTATGGTGACTAACATAACACAATTAAAAAAAGAAAGAAAGAAAGAAAAGAAAACATGGAGTGCCTCACAGTCCAGCTTTTCTCTGTCTAATGCTAAAGTTGTCAAAAACATTGCTCAGTCACTCAGTTAACTTTTTCTAGAATTGGTCACCAGCCTAAGGGTAAAATATTCCAGGCTTTCTTCTCTGAATTTCTGTCCTGACCTGGACCTTGTCTCAGTGATTCTTCACTAATAGCATGCTTTTATATTTTATCACATCCTGATCATTTTTACATCATCATCATCATCAGATGACAATCTGTGATATTGGACTCCAAGATCTTTTAACCTAAGACTTTGAAAAGTATACTATTACATTTTTATGAATTTGTTTTTGTTAGGGCACAGGGATAGATCACACAATTGGGGCTATGGGAATGTAATTTCTTTTAAAGAGTACAGACATTTCAATTTTCAGTTATTCTGGGAAGAGGTCAAGATAAGCTTCAACAGATGGGTTTTATAGAAGTGAAGTGAGGGGTCATTTTGCTCTGAGAAATGAAGCATTTCTGGTGATACTGTTGGAGAAAGCAGCAAGCTGCTATTAGTCATGAAGAGCAGATCAAAATTGAGGAAGATACTCCCTGGTAAGCACTCCAGGTTAAATCTGGGCCTTGACAGAGTTGTAAGTTATTCCTTATATTGACTTTGCCTTTTATTATATCTTTAGCAACATATCATTAAATGCAATAACCTAGAATTGGTTGTCCCATGCAGAATTATGGATGCATCCATTCAATTCCTGGTAGAATGAAAGACAGTTCTCTTCCTCTGACATCAAAGTGTAGAATGCACTGGTAAGAGACTAGCTATGCCCAACTCAGCAGTGACCTCACAATAGCCATCTCCATTGGAGGTAGCAGAATGAGTATATTAGTTTCCTAGGGCTGCCATAACAAAGAACCAAAAACTGGATAGCTTAAAACAACAGTAATTTATCGTTTCCTAGTTCTGGAGATTAGAAACCTAAATCCAAGTGTCAACAGGGCCTTGCTTCTCTAACAGCTCTAGGGGAGAATCCTTCCTTGCCTTTCTAGCTCCTGGTGTTTTCTAGCAATCCTTGGCATTCTTTGACTTGTAAATGCATTACTCCCATCACATGGCTTTCTTCTCTCTGTGCCTTCACATCATCTTTCTATTGTGTATGTCCAAACTTTCCCTTTTTATGACCTAGTCACACTTAGAGGTACTGGGGTTAGGACTTCAACATATCTTTGTTTGAGGGGACTCAATTCAATCCATAACAATGAAGAATCCAAGGAAGAAAAATATTAGGAATCTGATTCTGAACATAAGTGAAGCAGTGTATTAGGAACTCTCATATTCATGATTGAGGCATCATTTTTGTGGGTTTATGCTATATTATAAAATATCTTACAGGCAGTGTAGGGTATTTAGCAGTTAAGTTTCAGTCAGGGGAGCAGAGTCACTGTGAGTTTTGGAATGAGGGATTGATTATGAGACTTATATCTATACAAGTGCAGGTCCAGAAGGGGAGTTGGAAGTTCAGGAAAAGAGTCATTAACATGTCCATCTGAGAAATCAACCACATCTAGTCACCAAAGTGAAACTGAAAGGGAGAAACTCAATGGGAAATACATGGGAAGCTGTTGCTTCTGTTTGGCTCCCCCCATGTGTGTCTGTAGACAAGCAGTTGTTTTGGGTCTGGAATCACTGTCAGTCAGGAAGATGAGCAATTAGGAAAAAGGACTGAATATGGAATGAAGGATAAAGTGGGACCTGCTGGGCCTACCTGCAACTGTGTGTCATCATGTCTGACGATGAAAACTTTCACTCCAACATTCCAAAATTCACCTGAGCAACTCTTTTGACCAATTCTAACCTTGAAATATATGGGGTTGGGGAATCCGAGAAACTTAATTTTCATTCTTTAATTGCATGCCACAAGAGATGGGGAGAGTTCTTCAGGGATTCACAAATTGAACATGAAACAGAAAGAAAAATTTATTACAACATTAATGAAATTATAAGAAGATCTAGGGAAGTTGTACTAAAGGGATTAGATTGTTTTATTTCACAGAGAAGAAAAGTTAATAAAGTGATCTATATTCACATAAGGCTTAAGAGAAAGAAAGTAAGCACTGCCTGTAACCTGGGTATAAAGACTAACTTTCCCTTCTCCAAATTGAATGTAAAACTTAGGAGAACCAAATTATGGCTTTCTTGTATTGAGCCACTGACTAGTTCAGTATAGTTCAACATATATTTGTGTACAGATTTTTGTTTGAGTGAAGATGTTTAATCAGGTCTTCCTGTCTTCTTTTCCCTGCATTCTTTCCCCAAAAGACCAGGTCATTTGTATTAGCATTTTCCAAAGAATCGGAATCAATAGGATGTGTGTGTATACACACACACACACAAATATATAGAATAGAATATATATAAATATATATAGAATAGAATATATATAAATTAATCATAAATAAACTATAAATAATAAATATAATAATACAAATACAAATATAAATAAATAATATATATTATATTTATTATGAGGAACTGGCTCATGGTATTGTGGAGGCTGACAAATTCTAGGATCTGTAGGGTGAATCAGCAAGCTGGAGACCCAGGAGAACCAGTGGCGTGGTCCCAGTTTGATCTGAAGACCTGAGAACTGAAAGAAGCAATGGTGTAGTTTTAGTCCAAAGGCCATCAGGGTTGAGACTCAGGAAGAATAGATGTTTTGATTATGTCAGAAGGTGAAAAAAAGCCAATCTCCCAGCTCGAAGACAGCAGTCAGGTAGAAACAATTTCCCTGCTTAGGAGAAGGGTCAACCATTTTGGTCTATTCGGGCCTTCAACTGATTGGATGAGCCTCACTCACATTAGGGAGGGCAATTTACTTTGCTCAGTCTACCAATTCGAATGTTAATCTCATCCAGAGATAACCTCACAGACACACCCAGAATAATGTTTAACCAAATATCTGAGCATCCTGTGGCCCAGGCAAGTTAATACATAAAATTAACTATCACATCACTATTCTCAAAAACTTTACAGGCTAGAACTTAATCTTGCACTGGAAGGAGCCTCTGAGTACTTTTATTATTATCTCAAGTTAAGAGTATTTAATTGGTTTTTGTTTTGTTTGTTTGTTTCTATTTGAGTGTGTAGCCTTATTTCTCCCACATCTCCATTACAAATGTTAAAGCAAAAACCCCCACATTAATCCAAGGGTCTTCAAGGGGATGGGCTGTTTTATCCCAAAGGCATTTTGTCTTTTTTTTTAAGATTTTATTTATTTATTTGACAAAGAGAGAGACAGGGAGAGAGGGAATACAAGGAGGGGGAGTGAGAGAGGGAGAAGCAGGCTTCCCCCTGAGCAGGGACCCTGACACAGGGCTCAATCCGAGGACCCTGGGATCATGACCTGAGCCGAAGGCAGATGCTTAACGACTGAGCCACCCAGGTGCCCCATCCCAAAGGCATTTCGACAATGTTTGGAGATATTCCTGGGAATCACATAGCTGAGAGTAAGAGGGTATTGCCCTTGGTATCTAGTGGGCGGAGGCCAAAGATGCTATTAAATATCCTATAGACACAGGGCAGACCCATGCAACAAAGAATGATCTGGCCCAAAATATCAATATTACCACTGTTGAGAAACCTTAAACTATAATCCAAGAAAGATTTGAATATCAGTTTCAGTTTTGAAGTACTTAAAGAGTTCTCGTTATTTGTTGAATAAACCCAAATGCTGAGAGAATAAATGATTTCAGGAGCTCAAATTAAAAAAAAAAAAAATTAGACTGAGCAGAGCATTTCCAGCAAGGAAGGAAAAAGATAACCAGAGGCAAGAGGTATTAAAGATCATTTTTCCTCCAATGTTTGGCTCACTTCTTTTCCAAGCTGGTTTGCCAGGTCCTCATTCATTTGCTCAATATGAAGGTTGAGAGATTATATCAACCTGGAAGAGGAGATGCTTTTCTCCTAAACAGTGTTTTAGAGGTAAGGGATCCATTCCTATCAATTTGGAAGTTGCTAGAGCACATATGTATAACTTTTAGCACCGATTATCCGTTATTTTTTAAGTGATGCTTAAATGTCAGACATGTTCTAATAAGGTTATGTAATACTTATGTTTTGTATTCTCCAAATGATTTTGAGGGTGAGGAACTAGAACAATGGTTGCTTTAGAGGACCGAATGCTGTTTCTGGTGGTGTTTCTCCTGGCAAGTATTGGAAGAGGGTGTTTTGTGGGGATGTTGTCACATTCATCTGCACTCTGTTTTTCCAGTCCCTACCCTATACCAACACACACATACCTACACACTGAGAGTTGTGCTTACATTGTGAATATCTAATTTAGTAACAGAAATAGAAAGTAAGAACATTACTTTGTATAGGAAAAAGTTATCCTTTTTAGAATAATAAGATTTTTCAAACCTTTATATTTTGGGAATGCAAATCGGCTACTTTTTCCTTCTAATGCAAGAAACTAGCTCATTAGAAAAGCTGGCCAATTTACTTTGTATGGCACAGGCATACTTTTTTTCTTGTCAGTTTAGAAGCTCTAATGACCTAATTTGATAAATTGGAGTGATATCAAGGTTCCCATCTAAGTATTTTATTTATGCTAGTAAAGATTTCTATTTTACATTTCATCCAAAATTTAAAGGTTTTGTGCTTGTGTTTTGATAGAACAGTGTCTTTTAGTTCAGACTTCTTATTTATGGAAATGGTTGTATTGTAGATTTCTATTCTCGGAACTGGAAATACAGATAGGCAAGTCATAAAAATAGCAAAGCATTTATTTCAGAAAATACCCTGAATACAATAATTGGTCACTAAAAAGATAAGGTTGTAATTATGGCTTTTCCGAGAAATGAGAATCTGAAGATTTTATAATGAGATCATTTCTAATATCTGGCAGGCTTCATTTTCACAAATTCTATTTTAATATACATATGGGTTATTTCATTCTAGGTTATTTTATTTCTACTATCTAGGGGACTTTCTTTCATCTATGAAAATGAATGTATAATATCCTGATAAATTTAATATACTCTTTATATTATGGTGTTAGTCATGCAGAAAAGCACATAAATAATTGAAATACCTTTTCTCTAAAAGGAGACATTGTATTATAATTAGATCATTAACTGTAGAGAATTGGTTATATTTACAGGAGTTAAAAATAATCTGTATTTTCTTGGTCATGAACCCCTAGATTATATCTAGACAAAAGAAAAGAGACTTCATAAAATTTTCTGACCATTTTGGTGAGAAATTTGTTTTTTCTCTGTTTTCTTATATTACTATTTAATTCCAATGAATAAATATTTTTTAAAACATTTTTATTTATTTATGTGAGAGGAGGGGAGGGGCCCAAGGAGAGGGAGAGACAGTCTTATGCATACTCCCCACTGAGCAAGGAGCTGGACTCCGAGATCACGACCTGAGCTGAAACCAAGAGTCAGACGCTCAACTGACTGTACTACTCAGGTGCCCCTCCAGTGAATAAATATTAATAACTGTCTGTAGGTTATCTTTATGTGATGCCAAGCACTTCTGATGCATTTTTCCCATTGAATTACTTTACATTTTGGGGTTGAGGTGATGTGGAAGTCATTCATGTAACATTTTTCCCCCTTAACACTATTTTCTTTTTCTATTGGTATAGTATTTTAATTTGAAGCAAAAAATCATTCCCTGGATCCGTAAACAATTTACAACACTTTTAAACAGGTTCTGCTCCTTTGGAATCCTGTGCTCTTTATATATCCATACTACTATGATTGCTGGAAGTCAGAGCATCCTTGGTACCCTTTTTTCAAGATGCCATTATTTTTTTAAGTGAGGTAAAGCCTACTTTAAATGCCTTGGCTTGACTGTCAACAGACTATGAATTTGCCATTATCATCTGATCCGTTGTATGACTTTGATTTACATGCTAATAAGAAATTATGACTTGTCAATTGGTTCCTGTTTTAAAGTACTGCATGGAAGCATTCTTTAACAGAAAAACTTTTCAAACATTTAAAAGTTAAGCTTTATGGGCATCTGGGTGGTTAAGCTGGTTAAGCATCTGCCTTCAGCTCAGGTCATGATCCCAGGGTCCTGGGATCGAGTCCTGCATCTGGCTCCCTGCCCCTCCCCCCATGCACTCTCTCTCTCTCTCTCAAATAAATAAATAAAATCTTAAAAAAAAAAAAGTTAAGCTTTACCTTTAAGATGCCTCCTAAGGATTGCATATGTGATATCAGTTAGCTTTTACTATTGAAATAATAGAGAACCCTGTTGGCACTCTGAACTGTGGTATTTGAAGGTTTGCTAACAGAATTCAATGGGAGAATCACGGGGTTCTAATGTATGCATGTCTGAAATTTTCCTAGATACTACTACTAATAATAATTAAAATGCTTGCTAATTTACACATCAACTACAAGTGGGTACTATTCACTCCAAACATTAGGAGAACTTGATGCTGTCGAACTTAAAATACTCCTTTTCCCCCTCATAATGATTTGTAAGAAGTGGCAATTCCTTACTGTTTAATGTGTATTTCCTAATTTTTATTTTTTTTAAAGATTTTATTTATTTATTTGAGAGAGAGAGAGCATAAACAGGGAGGAGGGGCAGAGGCAAAGGAAGAGGGAGAAGCAGATTCCTGGCTGAGCAGGGAGCCCTCTGTGGGGCTCAGTCCCGGGACCCTGAGATTGTGACCTGAGCCAAAGGCAGACACTTAACCAACTGAGCCACCCAGGCACCCCTAATGTGTATTTCCTATTTTTTAAAATATATTTTTTGACTATTTTTTATTTTTGTTGCTCTGTGAATGGCATGTTCTTATGTTTTATCCTTTCTTGTATGAATTGTTGACCTTTCAGTTTTGTTTTGTAGAACTTTTTTTCCCAATTATATGGATTAAAAACTCATAAACTCATATACTATGACTTGTCTTTTAGTAGTTATCAGAGATTTCCTTTTTTTTTTTTTTAAGTAGGATCCATGCCCAGCATGTAATGCAATGTGAAGCTTGAACTCACAACTGTGAGATCAAGACCTGAGTGAGATCAAGACTCCAACGCTTAACTGACTGAGCCACTCAGGTGTCCCAGTGATTTTCATTTTTTATCTTGTTTTATTGCATTGGCGAGAATTGTTGCCCATGGAGAGGCTAGAACTTCGGTATAATATTGACTATGAGAACACACACTTGTAAATTTTTCATAGATATTCTTTGTCAAGTTAAGATTCACTTTGATTCCAACTTTGATAAGAGTTTTTATTGTGAATAAATATATTTTCTCAAATTTTTTCTATGTAAAATGAGATGTTCATAGAATTTTCCTGCTTTAATATATATATATATACATATATATATGTATTTTTTTTATCTGACAGAGAGAAAGAGATCACAAGTAGGCAGAGAGGCAGACAGGGGAGAGGAGGAAGCAGGCTCCCCGCTGAGCAGAGAGCCCGATGTGGGGCTCCATCCCAGAACCCTGAGATCATGACCTGAGCTGAAGGCAGAGGCTTAACCCACTGAGCCACCCAGGCGCCCCTGCTTTAATATTTTTAAATGCTGAATTTTATTTTCTATTTGAAACATTTCTTGCAATACTGAGAAACAACCTACATGGTCATGATACATTTTGTATGATTTCATTTTTTAAAAATTTCATTATGTCCTCCTTCATTTCTGTTCCAGAGATGGCTAACTTTCCACAAAAATTTGTCCTTTTTTTTCACATAGTGAGGAATTTTCACTGGAAGAGATCTTTTCTATATCTGCATGTATTTAACTAGGGTCCTGGGACTAGTTCTTGTTAGAGGAATTTGAACAAAAATGGTATAAGTCACCTATGAATCAAGCTGGTTAAAAGGATCTCTTTTGTTTCACTTTCTCTTTTCTTGTCTTTTATGTAGATCAGATGTAGGGAAAATATGACCTCTGGGCCAAATCTGGTGTTTGGCCTGTTTTCATAGTTTGTGAATTAAGCATTTTTGAAGTATTTTCATGAATTATTTTATAAAAAAAGGAATATGCAGCAGAAACCATATGTAGGCTGCAAAGCCTGAAATATTTACAATTTGGCCCTTTACAGAGAACTTTTAGTCTAGATGAAGAAAACTCAAGCCCTAGGGGATGTGAGAGCTCTGAGCTAGAGTAAGCCTGGTCCTCTAAATCAATGAATGAAGGAAAACCTTCTGCCAACTGGAATGTCTGCACTCAACCGTTAGATGAATGAAAAATAAAGTTTCATTTTGTTTAGTCACTGACATTTTGAAGTTTATTAGCAGTTAGTATTACCTAAGTAATAAACTTATCTTTGCTAATATTGCTAATTTATCTATTCTTTTTTTTACATTGATCAACTATGACATAGATTTGTCCATTTTATTAACATTTTAAGAAACATCTTCTTTGTTTGATTACTACACACTTCCATTTATTTTCTATCTTATTACTACATACTGCCTTCAATATTTCTTTCCTTCAATTTGGATTTAGTCTTTTGTTCTTTTTCTAAGTTCTTAATTCACTTATGTAAATGATAATTCTTAATCTTTGTTATATTTCAATATATACATTCAGGCCCTTGAATCATCTTCTAAGTATTAATTTAGCTGGATTTTACAAGTATTTCTAATTATTTAACAATCCTTGTTATACTTTTTTTAAGAAAGATTTTACATATTTATTTATTTATTTATTTGAGAGAGACCGCATAAGCAGGGGAGCGGCAGGCAGAGGGAGAGGGAGAAGCAGGCTCCCTGCTGAGTGGGGAGCCTGATGTGGGGCTCGATCCCAGGACCCTCAGATCATGACCTGAGCTAAAGGCAGATACTTAACCAACTGAGCCATCCCGGCACCCCTCATTATACTTTTTTAACCTATGAATTATTCACATGTATTTTATTATTTTTCTGATGTATGAGCTTTAGGGGCCCACTTTGACATTACTTTCTAGTTGTACTATGTACTGTGTTATGAGAAAGTAGTTTTTTAGTATTTTTGGTTAAGATTTGCTTTGTGACCTAAGCCGTGGTCAGCTTTTTAAATGTTTCATGACTGCTTTCCAAGCATGCATGTGTCCTGATTTTTTGGTGTAGACTTATTTATATATATATATATATATATATATATATATATATATAATTTATTTTTATCTATTTTTATTTTTTTATTTATATATTTCTTAAGTCAGCTTTCTAAATTATATTAATATTTGTTAATTTTCTATCTGATCTATTAATTGCTTGTTGGTGGTGTAAGTTTGTTTAAGTCTCTCATTTTTATTGTAGATTGTCTAAATTCTCCTTAATTCTGTCACTTAGAAATATTTTGCACTTATGTTAGGTGATTCTGAATCATTATATTTTTTGGTGCATTGCTTCTTTCACCATAGGTAATGACCTTATTTATCTCTAATATTTTTTTGCCTTGAAAACAGTTTTTCGTGATACTAATATAACTGGGTTTACTTTGCTTAGTACTTCTTTTGCATATATTTGTCATCTCCTTACCAGTAATAACTTCTGTGTAATCATGTTTTACTACTGTTTTCTGTAAAAAGAATTTAGCTGAAAATTTTTCCTCTTCAGTTTTTTGGTTGTTTTTCTTTTTAATGTATGACCCTAAGAACATGCAGTTCTGGATTATAAACTCACCTGAAATGATTCTTCCAAATGGATGTTAATGTTATTGATTTAATATGCAGTTAGGTTTATTTTGTTTTCTTTAGTTAATTGTCATATTTAGTAATTAATTATTTTATTTGATTAGAACCGTGTCTCTCCTCACTCTCCTCTCATTCAGTCTGAACCAATGGTATTAGCTTTCTAAGTGTTCATCTTTTACTAATAGGTATGATTCAGACTTATTGCTTGATTGACCAGCTTATTATATTCTTTGATGTGCACCTTTGAGATAATTGATAAACTATTTCTTCCTTCCCTCTCTGTACTTTATTTCCCCATTTTTTGTTATTTTGTTATGTCTACATTGTCAAATCATATGGCATTTATTTACCCCTATATTATTTATGTTTTTTAAAAATACTTTTTGGGGTTTCTGGGTGGCTTAGCTGGTTGGGCATCTGCCTTCAGCTCATGAGATTGAGTCCCCCTTTGGGAGTCCCTACTCATTCCACTTCATTTTCCAGTAATGTGATGGTAGAACAGGAATTAAGTTAACCTCTCAAATTCTGAGGTGCCTCAGTGGCTCAGTCACTAAGCATCTGACTCTTGATTTTAGCTTGGGTTATGATCTCAGGTCCTGAGATTGAGCCCCGCATCAGGATCCATGCTCAGTGGGGAGTCTGCTTGAGATTCTTTCTCCCTCTCCCTCTCCCCTTCCTGCTTATGTGTTATCAATGTCCCTTTTATCCTAAGCTGGAAGTATTTCTGAAAATATAATTCTGTTAAAAACTCTGTGGGTTTCCTGTGAATCTTAGTGGGGACTCACTTCACTAGATAAGAGCCAGGCCCCCATATCCCTTGAGGATAAGCCCCCTACCCTCTCTCTTAACCTCCTGCTGAGAGAGCTGAGGGATAAAGCTCTTAAGCTTCTTAGAAATGCTATTGTTGGGAGATATGTGCCAGTGAGGTATATCCTTATACACTTTAGAGTGACTTTTGTCTGACTGAATGGTACTCTTAAGCACCACCTTAGTGCTCTGTGCAGTCTTAAGGAATAATTTTAATAAAGATTGAAGCCATGCTCTGCTTCATCTTTAGACCAAGTTTTCCTGGATTTCACATTACTTGGAAGGCATTTCTTAATTTTAGTATCATTTGTGATCTGGTGAGGCTAGGATTCTTCAAACTAGCAAGTCCAGGCTCCTTTTGATTTAACAGTTCTTTTTTATTTTTTTTTTCTCCTTATCTCTATTCTTTTCCATACTATTATAAGTACCAAGAATAAATCAACTTTAACATTATGATTAAATCTTTGCTATATCACCTGGTTCATTAGGTACATTTTCTAATTTCTGTAGAGCTACAGGTCATAGTAATGCTAAACTTTTTGTCACTATACAAGGAAGATTCCTTTTCCTTCAGTTTCCAATATTGTGTTCCTCACTTGCTTTTAAAGTCTCATTAAAAGCCTCTTCACAATGTAGACTTCTACTCATAGTCTGTTCAAGGCATTTTAGGCTTTCACTAACAACCTTTTCAAAGTCCTTACAGATTTTTCCACTGCCACATTCCAAAGGCAAACTCACATTTTCATTCGTTTCCTGTGAGAACATATCCACTCACATCTACGAAAATCTGTATTTGCTATCTCTTGCTATGTAACAAATTACCTCAAAATGTAGTAACTTCAAACAATGAAAACTTATCATTTTTTGCAGTCTTTGAAGTCCAGGAGTGGATTAACTCAGTGATTCTGGCCTCACGTTTCTCACAAGATTACACTCAACATATTGGCCACGGCTGAAGTTATCTGAAGACCTGACAAGAGTTGGAGCTTCTGCTTCAAAGATAGCTCACTCACATGGCTTTTGGCAGGAGGCTTAGTTCCTTATCCTTTCCTCAGAGCTGCCTGAGTACCCTTATGATATGGCAGTTGGTATTCCCCAGAGTGAATGAGTCCTGAGAGAGAGAGAGAGAGAGAAAGCCATGCTATTTATTTATTCATTTATTTTTAAAGTATGTATGTATTTATTTATTTTGGGGGGAGTGGGGCAGAGGTAGAGGAAGAGGGAGTCTTAAGCAGATTCCATATTTAACACAGAGCATGATGTGGGGCTTGATCTCAACCCTGAGATCATGACCTGAGCCAAAACCAAGGGTCAGTTGCTTAACTGACTGTGCCACAGAAGCCATGCCTTTTAAAAATGACCTAGTTTCCAAAATCATACCCCATCGCTTCTGGATTTTGTTTTTTTTACATTTGTGAGGAGTCACTAAGTTCAGCCTTCATTCAACAAGAGGGAAGTTAGACTAGACCACTTGAAGGGAGGTATATAAAAGAATTTTAGGCATATTTTAAAACCACCAATTCCCAACTTTGTCTAATTTTTTTACTTTTATTTTTTCAAAAGATTTTATTTATTTATTTGACAGAAAGAGAGAGAGAAGGAGAGAGAGAGAAAGAGAGAGGCAGGCAGAAGGAGAGGGAGAAGCAGGCTCCCTGCTGAGCTGAGAGCCTGACACGAGGCTTGATCCCAGGACCTTGGGATCATGACCTGAGCGGAAGGTGGACTCTTAACCAATTGAGTCACCCATATGCCCCGCACAACTTTGTTTTAATCTTAGATCTATAGTTCAATAAATTCACTGCTCACCATCAGTTCTTTTTCTGAAGTTGCCCAGTCATTTACTGGTTAAGTGATTTTCCTACTAAATTCTTCCAGAAGAACACATGGGTATAGTATTTCCTGAGTTTGACATTTTTCATATTGTCTTGTTCCTGAAAGTAGGTTGGGCTAGATAAAAGCTTGTGCTTACACTCATTGCCTTGAGTACCGTATAGATATTGCTTGACTGCAGGAGATTATGACAATCTAATTTTCCTTCCTTTATAAGTAACTTTGGGTGTTTTTTGTTTGTTTGTTTTGCCCAGAGATCCAGAGCATTATTTTCTTTATATTTAAAGTTTAATAATTTTATCAGTATATTTCTCAGAGTTAACATTGTTGTCATTTTACTAAGTATATGATGTCTGCTTGCAATATAACACATGACTTTTTTATTTCTAGAAATCTTCTTAATCCTGAATTATGATTTTAAATGCTTCTGTTTAATTGTTTTAGTTTTCTTCTTCAAGAAAAAAATACACACATATTATATATATTACATATATATAATTGTTATGAGTTGAATTCTGTCCTTTCCTTCCTCCCAAAAAAAAGATATGTTGAAGTCATAACCCCCAATACTTTAAATATGACCCTATGTGGAAATATGGACAGAGCATACATAATTGTTTAAGTTAAGATGAGTTCTTGCTAGAGTTGGTTGTGTCCCTAATCCAATATACTGGTATTCCTTGTAAGAAGATGGTCATGTGAAGATCGAGACAGAAAGCCATGTGGCAATGAAGGTAGAGAGACTGGAGGTATGCAGCTACAAGCTAAGGAACACCAAAGATTGCTTGTGAACCACCAGAAGCTAGGAAAAGGCAAGTAAAGACTTCCCTAAATGTTTTAGAGGAAGCACGGCCCTGCTGATGCTTTGATTTTGAACTTCTAGCTTCCAGACAATAAATTTCTGTTGTTTTAAGCCACTCAGTTTGTAGTACTTTGGTGCAGTCACCCTAATAAACTAATATAGCAATCTTCTTTGCCTGACTTTCACTTGTATCTTGTTGTCTCTGATTCTTTTTATTATTTGTTTCAATTTTTTTTTCAAGCATTCTTTGTGTTGTTATGTGAAGAGCAGTTTCTTTAGTATATGACACATTTTTGTGCTCAGGCTCTCCCTAATTTTTAGAGTCCATCTTGTTTCAGTAGGACCATACTATTAATCTGCTTCCTTCCTTTCCTTTCATTTACTATCAGGTGCTACCTCTAAACACACTGCCTCTGCCTTCCAAGGTGTGTCCCTCTATCTCCCCCAGATGCACTTTCCAGAATCCCTCATTGTAATTCCCCTTTGCCAGTGTCTGACCCACCAGGCATCAAACCTGCTTTCAGAAGTTTCTTTCCAGTTTAGAGCTCTTTTCTTCGGGAGATTTATCCTGACTGGTCCCACATTCCAACTCTGCCAAGACTTCCTCACAGTTTTGTGCATTTCCTGCTAGACTCCCCAAAGTGCTCTGGTCTAGTGTCTGGATATTGTCCCCCTTTTACATATAAATTGGAGTTTTGTGAAACTTTTCCTTTTAGTAACACTGTGAGTAGTGGTTATAAATGCTTTTAATTAGAAGTCTGTTTGTATGGAAATCTGTAATTTGACATCTATATTATATAGAAAACTGAAGTGAAGCTATAACAGCAGGTCTCCTAACTTAAAGGATCTGTATTCTTCTTTGTTTGGAGTAGACACGATGACTGTCTTGGTTTCTTGAAAACAAGGATCATAGATGTTATGAAAGTTCTTTGATTTTATGAGGTCAATATGGCCTCCATTTCTGTTTTATTAATTCACAGGTTTTGAAAGTCATAGTGGAATTTATATTGCTTACGTAGGATGCAGGTAGGTATGGATCAAAATAAGGGCTCATATTTGACAGAGGCCAAGATCCTCAACTTCTCCAAGCCCCATTTCCCTTACTTATAGAATGGTTTTAATATTAGCTATTTTGCGTTATTGCTCTTAGTTCTATATTTGATCATTTATGTGAGCATAATATTTTTGGCATGGAGCCTTGTATGTTAAAGATACTCAGAAATTGAAAGAAGTTGTTACTCAAAATAACACTAATATTACAGTCAGTGAACCAATTATATGTAGGCTGGTTTGGCTTATTAGCTATTTTAGCATTATGAAATTGATTTAAGCCATAAAACTCTTTTGAAGTCTTGGAATATATCCACCTGTCAAAGGAAACTGAGAAGGAGATTAAAAAGCATTGGCTAGAAAAAGATACTTGCAAATTCATTTTTTCACTTAGCTTAGAATGGCACATACTGATACATTTTGTTTTGGCAGTCTGGAATTTTATAAAGCCTTGGACTAAAATGAAAACAATTGAATTGGAAACTTAGTATCATCCACTTCAAGTATAGTACAACAGCTTCTACTGTGGACTCAAGTGCATTTAAAGGGAATATATTCCCAGGTACATTGTTTATGTTCTACTCAGAAAATAATATTATGTCCCCCACATCCAGTCTAAGGACCTCATTTAATTCTGGAATTCAAAGCTCATAAAGAGAATTGATGGTATAGAAGACTGAACATTTTTATTCTGCAGTGAACAGAGACAAGCTAAGTTGCTACCCAGTTTTTATGTGAATATTCTGGTGTTTTCATATTTGTTTCAGCCATAATTTAGGGAAGTGGTTCCCAAACCTGGCTGGCCATTAGAACTACCTAAAGAACTGTTCAAGCAAACATATCCCTCAATATTTCCCATACCTAGTGAAACATCATCTATCTCTTACAAATATCCTCAGGTGATCGGTGAAGTCGTAATTAGAGATGTTTCAGATTAGTCTATATTTCCCTGGATTTGAATTAAAATGCCAAAAAGTAGGTTGTATTGTTGAGGGTGTTAGAAAAACAACATAGACCACTGCTTTTCAAAGTGTGATCCACGGACCAGTAGCATCAGCCTCACCCGGGAGCTTGTTAGAAATGCAGAATTTATGCCTTTCCTCAGATACGGTGTATAAAACATGCATTTTAACACAATCCCTAAGTGGTTTGTATGCACATCAAAGTTCTAAAAACACTGACAAGAACTTTTATGAATAGGTTTTGACCTTTTTATCTGAAAACTGAACATAAAAATTTCATGTACCAACCAGAGTGAAGATGCAAAATCAAAAGGCAAAATATTGTTGGTTGTTCTATATACAACATAAAGTTTTTATTGTAATTGCAATTGTAAAAAAAACGAGTTCATTGTTTAGTCTGAAGCTAGAATTGAGTTCGCCCACTACCACTCACTATTTCTATGTTGTTTATGTCGTTAGGAAGCTGGAGGTCTTAGTTTGAATTGTACTTTATTCTTATCTTCCTAACATGTGAAATTTGTAATAGAGGCAGCCTCAATTGCAGCAGAGTAAAAACTAAAAGCAAAACATTTATCCTACCCTTTCTGAGAAAAAACATTTTGCAGTGTGGTATACTTGATTTGGTGAACAATTTAATTTATTAGTTTCTGCTAGGCTTTTCCAATTAGCCCCACTAATCATCCTTGCCACATTGGCTCTTCTCTCTTAAATTTCTTTCTTGTCACAACTGTGTTTTAGAATGACTTAATTTTTTTTTCATTCTTCAAATTGCAATTCCTTGAGGGCAACTTGTATTTCCTGCTTTTTGTAGCTCCCAATGTCCTCATCTGCCCCATCCCCCGTTCCTAACATAGTTCTTAATAGGGTGATGAGTAATTAGGGTGATGGCATATCCTGGTTTAACTGGGGCAGTTCTAGAATAAATCTGCTGTCCAACCATAATTATATATAGCAGCCACTTTCACTTTCAGTACTGTCCTGGTCAAAACTATACATTATATGATCTCTCAATAATGAAGATGAAACTGAACTGTGGTTAGTTTTGTAAGGAGATCCTTTCCTTTAGAGGAAACTCAGTAGCTGTTGCTAGGTGAGACTACTACTTGCCCAGCATTCTTTCAGGTTACCCTACCCCCACTCCTTCCTCCTTTTTTTGCCATAGCTGTCTTTGATCAGTGTGAAAAAGCCAATATTCAAAGAATTAGGAATGACTTGCCAAACTTCTTTGGCAATACAGTATACTAGAAATAACTCACTGTCTATTGTAGCCATTTAATTTTATTTGAATTTCTTATTACGGTTTAATATTTTTAAAGTTGATTGTATTATATACACTGGGTTTTTTTCAGCTTTATTGAGGCATAATTGAAAAAGAAGATTGTCAGGTATTTAAAGTATACAGTCTGATGATATGATATACATAAACAGTGTGAAATGATCCCCCCACTGAGTTAATTAACACATCCATCACCTCACATATTTAATTTTTGCTGTGTTTGAGAACATTTAAGTTTTATTCTCTTAGCAAATTTTAAGTATGCAACACAGTGTTACCAATTATAGTCACTATGTTGTACATTACATCCTCAGACCCTGTTCTTTTTTTTTAAGAGGTAGGGAAGGGGCAGCTGGAGAGGGAGAGAGAGAATCTTAAGCAGGCTCCATGCCCAACATGGAGCCCCATGCAGAGTCAATCTCACCACCCTGAGATCGTGACCTGAACCGAAATCAAGAGGCAGATGCTTAATTGACTGAGCCACCCGTGTGCCCCAGACCTCATTCATTTTATAGCTAAAAGTTTGTAACCTTTTACCAGACTATCCTTATTTTCCCCACCCTGCAGTCCCTAGCAATCACTTTTTTACTCCCTGTTTCTTTGGGTTTGACTTATTATTATGTTTTAGATTCCACGTATAAGCAATACCATGCAGTCTTTGTCTTTCTCTGTCTAGCTTATTTCACTTAGCATAATGCCCTCAAGGTTCATCCATGTTGTCACAAATGACAGTATTTTTAAACGTTGAATAATATTCCATTGTATATTTATACTACAATCTTTATCCATTCACCATTGATGGACACATAGGTGGTTTCCATTATCTTGGCTATTGTGAAAAATGCAGCAATGGACATGGAAGTACAGATATGTCTTCGGGAAATTGATTTTGTTTCCTTTGGATAAATACCCAGAAGTGGAATTGCTAGCTCACATGGTAGTTTTACTGGGGAACGGCCATACTATTTTCCATTGTGGCTGTGCCAGTTTACAATCCCACTAACAGTAGATGAGAGTTTCCTTTTCTCCACATCCTCACCAGTATTTGTTATTTCTTGTCTTTTAGATAATAGCCATCCTAACGAATATGAAGTGATATATCACTTGTGGTTTCGATTCACATTTTCTTGATGATTAGTAATGTTGACCATCTTTTCCTATACCTGTTGGCCATTTGTAGCTTATCTTTGGAAAAAATGTCTATTTAGATCCTTTGTACATTTTTTAATTGGGTTACTTGTTTTTCACTATTAAGTTGTATGAGTTCCTTGGTACTCTTGGGGGTATTAACCCCTATCAGATATATGGTTTGCAAATATTTTCTTCCACTCCATAAATTGCCCTTTCGTTTTGTTGATGGTCTTTTTTGCTGAGTAGAAGCTTTTTAGTTTGATGTAGTCCCATTTGTTTTAGTTTTTGTTGCCCGTGCTTTTTGGAGTCTTACCCAAGAAATCATTGCGAAGACCAGTGTCAAGGGTGTTTTCCTCTCTGTTTTCTGCTAAGAGTTTTATGGTTTCAGATCTTATGTGGTCCTATATTCAAGTCTTTAATCCATTTTGAGTTGATTTTTGTGTATGGTGTAAGATAAAAGTCTAGTTCCATTATTTTACATGTGGCTGTCCAGTTTTTCCAGCACTACTTGTTAAAGAGACTTTTTACCCCTCAGTGTATATTCTTAGCTCTTTTGTTGAAAATTACTTCATGTATGGGTTTATTTCTAGGTTCTCTTTTCTATTCCATTAATCTACATTTCTATTTTCATGTTGATACTGAAAAGTTTTAGTTATGATAGCATTGTAACATTTGTGCTATTTGTTTTTTAGAGCAATATTTTTCTCCATGCTTTTTGGTGGTTCCTCTTTCATCCTTTTCTTCATGCCTCCTTCATCCATAATCCATCCACTTCAAAGTAACTGATGATGTTAATAACATAGTAGGTATCCTTCTCTATTTTCCTTCATGATCATAAAACAAATATATATAATATATATTTATCATATTATATTATACATACATATTATATATATACACATGCACACATATAACATATGTTGGATATTTTTTTGTCATTACTTTTTCCTCTCACCGAAGCCTTGTAGAAATCCTTCAGTAATTATTTCAATAGGTGCCTTTCCAGGATGTAGATGTATTACAATTTGCTTAGCCATTCCTCTGAGATTATAATTAAGTTGTTTCCAGTTTTTCTTATTATTATTTGCCGATACATACAGTACTATAGTAAATGTTCTTTGACATATTTCCTTATATACTGATGCTTTATTTTTATGTGGAGTAGGATTGATGGGATTGATGGGTCAAAGTTGTGTGTGTGTGTTTAATTTTGAAAGATTTTGCTACATTACTTTCCAAAATAATTGTAGCAATTCCTTGTGTTGTTGCATTTAACTGATTCTAAGACCAAAGTTGGGCCTTGGGTGCTAGAAAGGTCCTATGAGACCAGGCTGCTACATTCTACTACGATCTTTTAGTATAAATAAAAACCTTTTTCAATATTGAAGAGAGAATACTGTAATTTGAGTTTTGCATTAAATTAGTTGTTTTTATGAAAAGAATAGAATTACTTGAAATTTGGACTACCACAGCAAAGCTGGGACATATGATTGTTGTATAATTTTGACACATAAATTATGAAAGCTGTGCATTGTGAACTGTGTACCAAACAGGTATAGGATTAAGAAGTTAGAATTATGGTTAGAACACTCACTAATACTTATTTTATATTTACTAGTTTGTTCAGGATCAAATACGGATAAGTTCTAAGAATAGTTTGTGTGACTGAAGTACAATTTAAATGATTTGGCAACTTGTTCCTAAAGGGAAATTTTACTTTCTTCTGATTTCATCCTCAAACTCACATTGCTATGGTGACATCAATATAGGCTCAGCCTGGGCCCAATAGCATGGATTTCCATTTACAAAGGCTGATCTAGGAATTACTGTCTTTAAATGTCTAACCTGTCAGAAACAGAACAAACCAGAGCCTCCTCTCTCCCATAAAAGGCACTATTTTTCAAGGACACCAAGCAGTTACTTGGTGGCAAGTTGAGTACATTGGGTCCCTTTTATCTAATTTTGAGTGAGATTTGCCTTTCCTGCCTACAGAACCTCTGCCAGCACCACTACCTGGGCTTATGGAATGTCCAGAGACATGAAATCTCACATATCATTATATCTGACCAGCGTAACCAGTTCACAGTGAAGAAGGCAAGTAAGCAGGGCAGGAGTATGGGATCCTTTGATTGTATGAAGGTATTTTATTCGGAAGAAACTGGCCTCTTAGAGTGCTGGTATGGCCTTCAAAAAGCAAAGCTGAAGTGCCAGAAATGTCTGAAGAAACACTCTGAAAGGATGGAATGCCATCCTTCAGGATGTATATACATCAGACCTTTTTTATATAGTACTCTGTCCCCAGTAGGAAAGATGCGTGGGTCCAAGAGACAAGAGATGGAAGCAGGAGTAAGCCATGCGCAGTCATTCCTAATGATAACTGGGGAATTTATGCTTCCTATCCCTGTAAGTCTTCACTCTACAGGATTTGGGGTTCTGTTTCTTCAGGGAGCGCACTATTGTCAGGGAACACAGCAAAGGCTCTAATGAACATTAAGTAATGGCTGCTGACAGGGCACTTTAGACTCCTGTTGCCCAGGGAACAGAGAAAGAGAAGAGGAGGCATCATTCTGGAAGGAGTGATTGAACCTGATCAGTAGGATTAGGTAGACTGCTTTTCCATAAGGCAGAATACATGTGGAATCCAGGTTCATGGATTCCTCCTGGTATTCTTTTGTCCCATTGTAACTGAACAAACACATGGAGCAATCCTAGACTGAAAGGGAAGGATTCTTTTCAGACCCCTCAGTATATAGCTTTGGGTCATATCATTAGGAAAGTCACCAAGACCTGCCAATGTAACAATTCTGGGTAAGGGGAATTTAGAATGAATGGTGGAAGAGAGAGGAGAAAGTACCAGTTGTGGCTCTGAGACCAGCTACCCCTGATCTCAGCTAGGCATTTATCCCACTAAATTTTCTTTCAAACTTTTCCTCTCAGAAAGAGAGATCCATGGGGGTCATGGTAGAACTGTACAGGGCAAGGTACACTGTGGTATTTATGAAAATGCACCACTCAAATTGTCTATGACTCCACCACTACTTTTGCATGAAGGTCATACTTCTCACAAACTACTGTCCCCCAACAACTGAACTGGCAGGTCCTTCCTGTGAGACTCCTCTCTTGACTCAAGGACCCTTCACTGGCTTGGCCAAAACTTTCTTAGGTCTGAGTCTGAGGCTCTTCTTACCAATCTCTCCTTCCCCTCTTTCCATCACAGGGGTCAGACTTGCATCTCAGTCCCGTGGCTCTGTCCTTTTCCTCTGGTTCCCCGCTTCCTCCTCTTTTCCCTCAAACATATTTCTCTTGATGCATCTCTTGCATGTCTAACCCTGGTTTGGTGTCTGCTTCTCCAAGAAACTTAATTAATCTGAATATTTATTAAATATGTTATGTTGAGATTATTTGAACCCACGGAAGAAAGCCTTTATCTGGAAATTGATGCAGGAAAAAGTTTTTTCTTTGAAATGTTATTATAGCAGAAAATGAAATTTCCATTTTACAATTAGGAAGCATATGCTCTAGAGTAACATTTCTGAAACTCTCTACTATCGACATCTACATGATGTAAGGGAAATTAAGAATAAAGAATTCCCGAGATTAAATATACTTGGAAAATACTACATATTCCATTTTTTGTTACTCTAGATATTTATGATGTACATTAGTGTGTCAACGTCTCTGTGACATTCTTTAGTAAAGTACTTTATTTTACCTAGCAATTCTCAAATCATTTGGCAATGAGCCTTTTCCCCCTTTTTAGTTGGGCATCTCTAATCCACTTAGAAAAAACACAAAAGTTTGGATCCATGGCCAGTATCATTGCTCTCTGTTGAAACAGTGGCAATAGTTTAATTGTACTGAGTAACATGTTATTATTCATGTGCTTTGCTAACTTGCTTTATATACCTTGTCTCCTATAATCTTCCCAACAGCCTTTTGATACCCACACTACTTTACAGATGAGTGTATTAGGGTTCTCCAGAGAAGCTGAACTGATGGGATATATCCCCATCTGTGTCTATGTCTATAATCTTCTATTTATTTTTTATAAGGAATTTACATGATTATGGAGGCTGGGAAGTCCCACACTCCGCCATCTGCAAGTTGGAGACCCAGGAAAACCAGTGGTATAATTACTGTTGAAGTCCAAAAAGCCTGAGACCTAGGACTGCTGATGGCCATGGATTCAGGGGCATGAGAGGTGAGAAGGGATTGCAGAGCTGGTATCTATTTGTCTTTCTTGATTTAATTTGGCAAAAATATATGCTGATCACTGTCTGAAAATTCTTAAATTTACGATTCTGAATTAGATCCGTATTAATTCTGAATGTCAAAAATCAAAATGTTGAAAATAGGAGATGATGTGCAATGCTGTCCTCTTTTACTGCATGTATTGTATTATAGTGCATTGTACTGAATATGCAGCACTGATAAACATCTTTTCATAGAAAAAAAAGAAAAAACACAATTTGGAATTTATAGCTCTGATGACATCCATTAAATCTAGAGATCAAAATGAGGTACATTCAAAGCTAAAGTTTGACCTTATGTCCTAAACTTCAATTCATCCCATTTCTTTAATGATCTTGCTTTCTCAATGATCTTTATTTTGCTACTTTATCTTCTCACTTTGTATTGGTTCTTTCTCATCAACATGATTAAGTCACTTTAATTTTGGGGAAAAAGTCCCTTATCCCTAGGATCCTCTTTTCACTAAAACCCATAAATCAAGTCTTTTGAAGATAAAGTCAGTGTTCACTAGAGTTACTTTCTCATTTCTATAGTTCTGGTCACTCCACTGAGTATACTCTATCACCTGCCATGTCTATCTTCCTCTTTTTCTTGTTATGATGTTATTGGCAGCATTTATGTGTCCTGAGAACAGATGAACCTTGGTCCAAATACTGATTCCGCAACTTGTTACTTGTTGACCTTGGTCTAATTGGCCTATTTTATCTACTTGTAACATGGGAAATACTTGTTTTAAAGGTATGTTTTGAGAATTAAATAAAATGACATAGAAGAAAGCGCATAACACATTGTTTAATACTTTTTACTACTTCTTATTGTTTACTTTTTTTTTTTTTTTTGAGCCTTTATTCCTTGGCTTTTAAGACATAATACTTAGCAAAATCTCCTCCTACCCACTGGGTGCTTACTCCTCTGTCTGTTTTGCAATACTATCCTTCTTTCCTTCTCTTCAAATCCCTTCTTGATTCTCTTTTCTTCTTATCTTTATTTTACTTCTGGGTGAATTCTTCTGTTTCATGGTTTCCTTTACCACATATATCCTCATTACCCATAGATTCTTATCACTAAGCTAGATAAGTCTTCTTTAATCAGACTCAAATGGAAAATTCGACAGATATGTAGAGCTCAACATCTTCAAATCTGAATACTCTTTCCCCACGTTTGACCCATTTTTATATTTCTTTATCTAGCTACTAGTACCACTATCCACCCAATCACACAAGCCAGAAACCTGAGAGTCATCCTACACTTTACCTTCACTGGAATTTTTGTGTAGATGTTACTAATTCATCAGTTCTATCTTTTAAATAATTCTCAAATCAATCCTTACTCTGTAGTAATTTAGCTCTCACTTGTCTCTTAACCAGTCTTTCCTCCAGCCCCATGCCTTTGTAATCACTCTTCCATGTTATGACCAGAATATTGTTTTAAAATACAAATCCCGGGGCATCTGGGTGGCTCAGTTGGTTAAGCGTCTGCCTTCAGCTCAGGTCATGATCCTGGGGTCTTGGGATTGAGCCCTGAGTTGGGTTCCCTGCTCAGTGGGAAGCCTGTTTCTCCCTCTCCCTTGCCCCTCCCCTATCACTCATGTGCACACTCTCTATCTCAAATAAATAAATAAAATCTTAAAAAATAAATATAAAATAAAATAAAATCCAAATCCGACTGTGCTACCCTTTGCATATAGGGTTAATTTCAAACTTCTTTGTATGATATTCAAGGCCTTCATTGACCTTGCCTTTGCTTACTTCTTGAGCCCCATCTTGTAAAGCTTTCCACCCCTACTCTCACATAATCATGCCAAACAACCAGTAATTAAAGACACCCAATCTTTCTTTTTTCTGTAATTTTTTTTTTGGTATGTGCCATGCATGTACATGAGAAAGGATCTACTTATCCTTTAAGATCATGCATAATCCTAACCCTCTCTGAAACCCTTATAAAAAACCCAGATAAAATTGATCACTCTTTCTCTCTGCTGTCACCCTAACATAAACTTATCTCTATTACTGCCACAATAAATATTTGGAGGAATAGCAACATTCTTGTAATAAATTAAAAATGTCTCAAGATGACTATTTTGAGTGGTGACACATATTTGGATGCACACATTCTGATATGCTTGTTAAAAAATCCATTTCATTACTTTATATTCACAGTGTAAACACAAGTCTGTTATGGGACCTGAATTTGGAAAATTAACTGTTGCCACTTAGAGATTAATGTTATTTGTGGGAATATATTTTCTGTCATTAAATCAAGGAGCTGAACTCTGCAGTGTCTCTCTGTTTAGACTGTATATTTAATAATATAATGGGTGGTTGCCCATTCTCAAAAAATAGTATTCTCAGAAGAATATAGCATCCTGCTATTCCAGTTTATGACTTTTTATAATATGCTATTTGGTAAAATGATTGTAAGGTGATTAATGATTTGTTAAATGTTTTCTACAATTGCCTAGTCAAAAGACTTGGGTACTTTAAGTTTTAAAAGTCTGTCTCTTAAATTATTTGCTACTTTTCAGTGAAGCAAATAAAGAAAAGAAAAAGGCAGCATGTATTTTACTTGTCAGAAATATAAATCTCATCAGCTCAGCTGGAACTATAAAATGCATTTTATCCTTCTCAGGCAGAAATACACATAAGAACATGACTTGAAATACTGAAAAATAATGGGCATTTAGTTTTTAATCTGGAAATCTTTGATGCTTAATAACATCTGGTAAATATAACCAAATGAATGAATGAATGGATAAGAGGCCAAATAACTTTACATATTTTCTATGTGTTTAAATCAGATTTATTGTTGAACATTGTATTATTTTTAATAAAGTATTGAAATGCCATGGCACTTTGGCACACATTCTTTTTTATTTTTTGGTCAATTATCTTTTTTTTTTTTTTTTTTTTAATGTGCCCATACTAAGCTGGATGCTGAGGATACATAAAAGAATGAGCAAAACAAGTTTCCTGTTATCCAGAAGTTCACAAACTAGTATGGGAAACAGAAGTATATACAAATAATTAAAAGATATTGTGATAAGAGCTCTGAAAGAAATAGAAGGAATAGTAAGAACTCAATAGGCTAATATTCAGTGCCAGGCAAGAGGGGAAAGGGGATGGAGCGTTAAGGAAGTTTGCTCTGATGACTACCAAAAAAGTTCATTGTATTCAAAACAAGATAATGTGTATGTTTGGACTCATATGAAGTTAATTCTCAAATTTACTTCTTAGTGCTTAAGAAGTTGTGTCATGACGGTACATTACAGAATTACATGGTCCAAAGAGGCTATGCAATGACCATATTCCTCCGTAGGATAAATGCAGTGACAGCTGTACTATAAAGAATATGCACTAAGTATGCACCAATGTTTGAAAGAGGCTTTATCCAGGTCAGCAAAAAAGGAAAAATGATGGGAAGTGTGCAACTGTCCCTGAATGGTGACCATGACCTGCCCAGTCTTCCTACTATCTAACCTCATCATGATCTTACAAACAGCCACTGTAAAAGACTGTAAAAATCACATAGGGTATGACAGTCCACCATGGAAAAAGGCATGTTAGAGCTAACAATGTTATTTCCTATCAACTTTGTGAAGTTTTCCAGCCATAACCAAGAGAAAGGGAAGTTATGCCTGAGGTAATTGACTTCAAGGGGACCTTCAGCTATGTCCCCTTCAGTCCCAAAGGGATAGGTCTGTATCTATTCGAAAATCATGATTTATATGAGGAGATCACAAGTGGAGGGTTACAGTGGGTTACAGGCCATCTTGGGGGATGACAGAGGTGCCTGCATTGGTGACAAAGGACAACAGTTTATCAGTACATCTCAGCAGAGACTCAGGATGGTGGCCAGGGTGCATTGGGATGGCAGCTAAGAGTGGTCCTAGAGAGTATTTTGTGCTTTCAGAGACTTTTGGGAAATACATTGCATTTGGAAGGGCTCAGGACCAGCTGAATCATGCTGGGGTTTTGCCACATGGAGAGCTCACTAGTTTTCCTCCAGCATGTATCATGAGACTAATTTTCAGAAAGATCTAGACATTAGCTCCTCTATAGTTACAGTTAAGGTTGCATTTTTACATTTGGTTCTATGATCTATTTTAACTAGATTTTTTTTTTCAAATGGATGTCCAATTGTTCCAGCATAATTTGTTGAAGACTACCCTTGCTCCATTGAATTACCTTTGTGCCTTTGCCTAGATCGCTTGACTATATTTATGTGATTTTATTTCTGAGATTTCCATTTTGTTCCATTTATCTGTATCTGTTTTCTCACCATACTGTTTTGATCACTGTGGTAAGTCTTGAGGTTGGAAAATGTCTGTTCTTCTACTTTATAGTTCTTTAGTATTGTGCTGATTTTTTTGTTTTTTTTTTTTTTGTGACTTTTCATATAAATTTTAGAATCACTTTGTCAATATCTACCAAACAATGTCCTGAAATATTAATTGAGATGTGTTGAATCTATAGATCAAATTGGGAGGAACTGACATTTTACCATTATTGAATCTTCTGCCCCATGAACATGGAATAGCTCTCCACTTATTTAGATTTTACTTCTTTTATCACTTAAAAAATTTAGATTTCTTTCATTGTAGGTTTCCATATATATCCCATACATATTTTGTTATATTTATACCTAAATATTTCATTTTTTTGATGCTAATGTATATGATATTATTTATTTATTTAGCTGAAGTATAGTTGTCATATGACATTATATTAGTTTCAGGTATATAACCTAGTGACTTGACAATTCTACACATTAAGTTATGCTCACCAGGATAAGTGTAATCACCTTTTGTCACCACACAACTATTTTATATACATTACACTTGCTACTTAATTATTTTAAAAATCTTCACCTCTTTTTCTGCCTGTTTGGTATTATTTGAGCATTGTATATTATTATATTTTATATTTTTTCTTAGCATAATAAATTATGCTACTTTTAAATACCTCTTTAGTGATTGCCTTAACATTTTCAATATACACTTCCAACTAAACTAAGTCAACCTTCAAATAACATTTGCCATTCATGGATAGTGCATATACCTTTTAACAGTTTTCCCAATTCTCCTTTACCATCCTTTGTTTTTTTTGTTTGTTTGTTTTGTTTTAAGGATTTATTTATTTATTTGAGAGAGACAGCATATGTGGGAGGGAGGGGCAGAGGGAGCAGGAGAGAAAGAATGTCAATCAGACTCCTTGCTAAGTATGGAGCCCAACACTGAGATCATGACCTGATCTGAAATCAAGAGTCAGTCACTTAATCCCCTGAGCCACCCAGGTGCCCCTTCCTTCCTACCCCTTTTAACATTGTTATTATTTATTTCATTTATCCATATGTGATAATTACTCAATATGTTGTTACTATTATTTTGAACAGTTACCTCTTTGATCGATTAAGAAAAAGATAGAAAACATTTTATCTTTATTCCTTCTCTAATTCTCTTCCTTTCTTTCTGTAGGTTAGAGTTTCTGACATTCATTATTTTCCTTTTTTTTTTTTAGAAGAACTTCTTTAACATTTCTTACTGACTAAGTCTACTGGTGGCAAATTTCCTTAATTAAGTTTGTTAGAGAAAGTCTATTTCTTTTTAATTTTTGAAGGATAATTTTACCAAATATAGAATTTTAGGTTAGTGGGTACTCCTTCTCGCCCCAACACATTAAGTATTTCACCGAACTGTCTTCTTGCTCATATGGTTTTTGATGAAAGGGTGCATGTAATTCTTATTCTTGTTTCTCTATAGGTAAGGTGCCATTTTTCTCTGGCTTTTTCAAGACTTTTCCTCTGTTTTTGGTTTTCTGTAGTTTGAATATGGTATAGTTGGGTGTAGATTTTTTTGAAAATTTTCCCTTTTGAAGTCTCTAAGATTCCTGGATCTGTGGTTTGGTGTCTGTCATTAACTTTGAAAAATATTCTGCCATTATTACTTCAAATATTTCTTCAGATTCTTTCTCTCCTTTTATTCCATCTGGTATTTCCATTGTGTGTATGTTACTTTTTTTTTTCTAGTGTCCCACAGTTCTTAGATGTTCTATTGTGGTGGTTGTCTGTCATTAACTTTGAAAAATATTCTGCCATTATTACTTCAAATATTTCTTCAGATTCTTTCTCTCCTTTTATTCCATCTGGTATTTCCATTGTGTGTATGTTACTTTTTTTTTTCTAGTGTCCCACAGTTCTTAGATGTTCTATTGTGGTTGTTTTTTCATTCTCTCTCTCTCTCTTTTTCTCCTCTTTGTATTTCATGGGAAGATTCTATTGACTTACCTTCAAGTTCACTGATTGCTTCTTCAGCCGTGTCCAATCTATTGAGGAGCCCATTAAAGATATTCTTTATCCTGTTACAGTGTTCTCAATTTATAGTGTTTTCTCTTGATTCTCTCTTGGTGTTTTCATCTCTCTGCTTACATTACCCATCTGTACTTGGAGATTGTCTATTTATTTCCACTGGAGGTCTTGACAAAGTTAAGATTAACTTGACAAAGTTAAGTTAAGGTCTTGACAAACTTTGACAAATCGAAGTTACTTTAAATTCCCTATCTGATAATTCCAAAATCTATGTCACACCTGAGTCTGGTTATGAAGCTTATTTTTTCTCTTTGGATTCTGTTTTTCCTTTGCCTTCAGCATGTCTTCCAATGTTCTTTTCTTGGAAGCCAGACTTGATGTATCCGGCAATAGGAGCTGCAGTAAATAGGCCTGTAGGGTGAGGTTTTGTGTTAATCTGGCTAGGAGTTGGGCTGTGTTTAATGTAACTGTAAGTGTTGAAGGATTCAGCAGTGTCCTCACTTTTTTCCTCTCCCCTTTTATCTTTTGTATTTCCTAAGAACTCTTTCTTTTTAATTTATTTTTATTTTTAAATTTCAATTCCAGTAAAGTTAACATACAATGTTATATTAGTTTCAGGTGTACAATATGGTGATTCATTAATTCCATACAGTACTCAGTGCTCATTGGATTAGTGTACTCTTAATCTTCTTTACCTATTTCACCCATCCTCCTACCCACCTCCCCTCTAGTAACCATTTGTTTGTTCTCTAGAGTTGGGTCTGTTTTATTGGTTTGTCTTTTTCTTATTTATTTGTTTTATTTCTGAATTTCCACATATGAGTGAAATCATATGGTATTTGTTTTCTCTGACTTATTTTGCTTAGCATTATACTCTCTAGATCCACCCATGTTGTTGCAAATGGCAAGATTTCATTCTTGTTTATGGCTGACCTGTAATATTCCATTATATATATATAAAGAATATATGCTATATGTACATATATATGTATGAAATTATCCATACATTTCTTTATCCATTCATCTATTATCTATTCATCTGTTGATGAATAGATCTTCTTTATCCATTCATCTATTGATGGACACGGGCTACTTCCATAATGTGGCTGTTATAAATAATGCTATAGTAAACATAAGGGTGCCTATATCTTTTCAAACTATTGTTTTCATAGTCTTTGGGTAAATACTTAGTGTGATTACTGGATCTTATGATAGTTCTATTTTTAATTTTTTGAGGAACTTCCATCCTGTTTTCCACAGTGGCTGTACCAGTTTCCATTCCCACCAACAGTGCATGAGAGTTCCCTTTTTTCCACATCCTTGCCAATACTTGTTCTTTCTTGAGTTTTTTTTTTCCTTAAAGATTTTTATTTTATTTATTTTTCAGAGAGAGAGAGCACAAGCAGGCAGAGAGGCAGGCAGAGGCAGAGGGAGAAGCAGGCTTCCTGCCGAGCAAGGAGCCCGATGTGGGACTCGATCCCAGGACACTGGGATCATGACCTGAGCCGAAGGCAGCCACTTAACCTACTGAGCCACCCAGGTGCCCCTTGAGTTTTTTATTTTAGCCATTCTCAGAGGTGTGTGATGATATCTCATTGTGTTTTTGATTTGCATTTCCCTGATGTTAGTGATGTCGAGCATCTTTTCATGTATTTGTTGGCCATCAGTGTGTATTCTTTGGAGAAATGTCTGTACATGACTTCTGCCTGTTTTTTAATTAGATTTTTTTTTTTTTTTTGGGTGTTGAGTTGTATATGTTCTTCATATATTTTGGATACTAACACTTTATCAAATATATCATTTGCAAATATCTTCTCCCATTCAGTAGGTTGTCTTTTGGTACCTTGATGGTTTCCTTTTCTGTGCAGAAGCTTTTTATTTTGATGTTGTCCCAATAGTTTATTTTGCTTTTGTTTTTCCCTTGCCTTAGGAGACATATCTAGAAAAATACTGTTATGGCTAATATCAGGGAAATTACTGCCTGTGCTCTCTTCTAGAATTTCTATGGCTTCAGGTCTAACATTTAGGTCTTTAATCAATTTTGAGTTTATTTTTGTGTATGGTGTGAGGAAGTGGTCCAGTTTCATTCTTTTTTTTTTTTTTTTAGTTTCATTCTTTTGCATGCTGCTATCCAGTTTTCCCAACACCGTTTGTTGAAGAGACTGTCTTTTTCCCATTGCATATTCATGTGTGTGTTTTTTGTTGAGGATGAACTGATTAATTAAACATGGGTTTATTTTTGGGCTCTGTTATTCTGCTCCATTGATCTATGTCTATTTTTGTGCCAGGACCATACCGTTTTGATTAGTACAACTGTGTAATATATCTTGAAATCTGGGACTGTGATACCTCAGTTTTGTTCTCCTATTTGAAGATTGTTTTGGCTATTCAGGGTCTTTTGTGGTTCCATACAAATTTTAGGATATTTCATTCTAGTTCTGTGAAAAATGCTACCAATATTTTTATAGGGATCGTGTTAAATCTCTGGATTGCTTTGGGTAGTATGGACATTTGAACAATATTTGTTCTTCTAATGCATGAGCATGGAGTATCTTTACCTTAGTGTTACCTTCAATGTCTTTCATCAGTGTTTTATAGTTTTCAGAGTACAGGTCTTTCATTTCCTTGGTTAAGTTTATTCCTAGGTGTTTTATTATTCTGGTGAAATTATGAATAGGATTGTTTTCTTATTTTCTCTTTCTGCTATTTCATTATTATTGCATAGAAATGCAACAGATTTCTGTATATTGATTCTGTATCCTGTGACCTTACTGAATTCATTTATGAGTTCTAGTAGTATTTTTAGTGGAGTCTTCAGGGCTTTTTATATATGGTATCATGTCCTCATGCATATAGAGGAAGTTTTACTTCTTCCTTACCAATTTGGATGCCTTTTATTCATTTTTCTTGTTGGATTACTGTGGCTAGGACTATGTTGAATATAAGTGGTGAGAGTGGACATTCTTGTCTTGTTCCTTACCTTGTAGGAAATGCTCTCAGTTTTTCATCATTGAGTATGATATTTGTTGTGGGTTTTTCATATATGGCCTTTTTTATGTTGAGGTATGTTACCTCTAAACTTACTTTGTTGAGGGTTTTTATCATGAATGGATGTTGTACTTTATCAAATGTTCTTTCTGCGTCTATTGAGAGGATCATGTGGTTCTTATCCCTTCTGTTGTTGATGTAATGTGTGATGATTGATTTGCAAATATTGAACCACTCTTGTGTCCCAGAAGTAAGTCCCACTTGATCATGGCGAATGATATTTTTAATATATTGTTTGATTTGGTTTGCTAATATTTTGTTGAGGATACCAGCCCACTGCTGGGATGCAGACTGGTATGTGTGGTTATCTCCTCCTCTCCCTGGGATAAGAGTCACTTTGTAGTGGTGCAAGCCCATGTTGGGACTGCTTGCACTCTGCCAGGCTTGTGGTACCGCTTTGGGTGGGCTCTGGCCGTTGGCACATTGGAGGGGGTGGATCTGCAGGATAACACAGGGGTAGGACAGGTGGTATTAGCAAGGTTTGGGAGTATGTACTGTGAGAGGAGACCTGGAGCTAAGGCCTGGCTGGAGGGGGTGTGTCTGTAGGAGAACATGGGAGCAGGGTGTGCTGTTAGCAAGTTAGGTGAAGCGTCTTGATACTATGCTGGTTCTAGCAGTTAGGATGGGCAGTAGGGAGGGAAATTGTGCCTGCCAGCTTTGTTGTTCCTGGAGAAGTTTCCTAAAGATCCCCGGCCTTCCAACGCACCCTCTGAGACTAGTAAATAAATCTCCTTCCTGTATACTCCAGGCATTTTTCCAACTCCTGCCTCTATGCTGTATCTGTTTGGGGCTGTTTGTTGTGCTGTCTACTTAAGGATGGGACTCAGTTTCCTATCCCTCTCTAGCTCTCCCAGAACTATGCCTGCCGATTTTTAAAGTTCCAGATGGTAAGGCCTACTGATTATAAGAACTAGTAAAATTTAGCCCCGCTGGTTTTCAAAGCCAAATGTTATGGGGATTCATCTTCCCAATGTGGGTCTCCTGTGCCTGGAGGTCTTGTCCTCTCCCCTCTCCACACACACAGCAATCTCCCTCCTGCAGACAGCCCAGCAGGTCAGTTTGGCTCCATACTGTATCTCCACCTTCCTTACCCTCTTTGATGTGACCTCTTCTCTATATTTTTCTGGGGAGAGTCTGTTCTGCGAGGCTTTGCGTCATTTTCTGGGTTATTTACACCGATGTGGGTGTTACTTAGTAGTATCCATGGGACTGGGTGGGGTTAGGATCTTTCTACTCTGCCATTTTCCCTGGAAATCTCTAAGAACTCCTTCTTAACTAGAGTTTGTCTTGGAACTCTTTCAGTTGTAATCCTTTGTTATTATACTGAAGTTTTGTTGATGTGATGATAAGATATATGGGAGGAGAAATACTCTCTTATCTTATGATTAATTCTCAGTCTTTTGGTGGACTGAGTCTTTGGATTCACCTCGGTCATGTTTCTTAGCCATTTTGCCTCCTTTTAAGTGTGACAGAAAGTCTAGAGGAAGCTGAATTGCATAATTGGCCTTTTATATAGATAATGCTCTGGTAGTCATTTTCTTTGAGGAACAGTTCTTTGTTATGGAGACTGCCTTGGGCATATTTCAGAATGGTTAATTTCCTGTCTTTCTGCCCAAAACACAAGGGGAGTTATCTCAGATCTTCACCTTGAAAACCTAGTGGGTTTCCTGGAAATAGAAGTCTTGAGAGACTGAAGACTGCTAAAATTGGGCCCTCAGGAGTTTCTCACTGTCATGCTACTCTACACTCAGCTCCCAACAATTAGTCAAAGTTACCAAACTAGTATTCCTATGAGTTTATGGCTCCAGAGGATTCTGTTCTAGGTAAACTGGTCTTGGCTATGATTCTTAGTATCTGCCTTTCTCCAAATTTTAGGGTAGTGGTTTGCCCCATGGTCTGAATTCTCTGATGAGCCTAAGAAAAGTTGATTTTCAGTAGCTGTTTTTCTATTGTAAAGATCAGAGGGATGACTACCAAGCTCTTTACATGTTAGAACTACCATCAGAAATTCTCTAACCTCCTTTCTAAGGCCTTATCTAAACCAAAGTAAATTGATCTGTGTGAAATTGGTTGAACTATTAGACTATCTTTTCTGAGTTTAAGTTATAATCTCTCTTTCTGTGACTGTCATGCAAATCATATAAACAATACAGCATGTGTTTTTGCATGATTTAATATTAGCATAATCATATGCACGATTTAATATTAACTTTCAACATGTGAAATGTACATGTGCCTTGACTCAGTAGTTCCACTGCTAGGAATCTGTCCTAAAGAAAGATGACCACAAATGTCTAAAATATAGCTGTATGAAGATGTTTTTTAGAGATTTGTAATAGTGCTCTCTCTGGCATTGAAACTGTTTAAGCAAGATCAAATGACCATTTCAGGGATGCCTGGGTGGCTCAGTCGGTTAAGCGTCTGCCTTCGGCTCAGGTCATGATCCCAGGGTCCTGGGATTGAGTCCCGCATCGGGCTCCTTGCTTGGCGGGGAGCCTGCTTCTCCCTCTGCCTCTGCCTGCCACTCTGCCTGCTTGTACTCTCTCTCTGACAAATAAATAAATAAAATCTTTAAAAAAAAAGATCAAATGACCATTTGAAAGTGTTGTAGAGGAGATTTTTGTGTTAAATAAGAGATTGCACTTGATGGCCTCAAGGGTTCATCTCCAGTTACTGGAGTAACACGTCCAGTGTGCCTCCCGATTTTTCTCTGTTCAGAGAATATCCCGTGATTCAAAGTCAAGCACACTCTTCTGCAGAAGAGCAAGGCTTTCATCATCATAGAAGGAATAAAATCACAACACATGGGGCACATCATATGATTCACTACATTTTACTTACATCTCTTGTTTCTTGTTCCTTAAAATGTCAGCTATGTGAAGCAGTTCACTGTTGTGTTTCCAGCACCAGAACAGAGTCTGACATCACAATGGATTTTTAATTGTTATCTTATTTATCATCTTAGAGTTCCATTAAGACTAGTAATTTGAGTGTCACTTTGCTCAGTTGATATTTCTTCAGTTGTCATGTGGCTTCCATTAACTTAGCTACCATCTCCTCAGTGGCACCTGCAGCCTCTGCCTATCAGCCCCTCTATCGATGTCACTATTATCTTCCTGTCCTTTACCACCTTTTGCCACTGCCCTAACCAATACTGCAGATGATGGAATATTGAAACACCCAGAGCTTTGACTATATGTCCGTTAGTGAATGGCCAATTGCAGCCGAAGAACTAACTAGATGTGGCACATAGGGGCAGGGAAAAGAGGACATGATGGTGACAAAAGAGGGTGAAGGGTCAGTTCTGCCTCTTTCCCGCTTGGAATTTATGTTACCTTATTTGAGATCCAACCAATACACTTAATTAAATGGCAAAAAGGAAAGGTAGACAATTAGGAAGATATTAAAATACCTTATAAGATTGTTAGGAGAAAATTTTTCTTGGGTCTTTTTCATTTGTGGATGTCTTTCAAGCAGAGGCACTGAAGCCTGTGTTCTGGACTACCTTTCTAGGGATGTTTTTTAATAAGTGAGTGGCCTTAGAAGATATAGTGTTTCAAATTTCCAGAGCAGAGAGTGGACTTTCTTTCCTTCCAGTATAATAAAGATGGCTCTCTTAAGGGTAAAGGGCAGGTTTTCCTGAAATCCCTACAAAAGGTTTGGGTTCTGCAAGCTTGCAGTTCCTTAGGTGTGACATAAGTGACTATGTGCAACATCCACCTGGACTCCTCCTTATTGTTCGAACCTAGGGGCAAAGGGAACTGACAAACATAAACATAAAGCTCACAGTGCTTGTTCTGCCATAAGTAATAAAGTCCATTGTCCTTGACCCAGGAATATTCTGTCTACTGTCAGTAACACTAAAATAGTAACAAGCTAACTTATTAGAGTAAAACTTGAGACCTTTCACAGTTCTTGACAAAGATGACTCATTCTTTCATTCCCTCCAAATAAGCTCCCTAGTAAATTATGTTTGTATTAACTATAATTAGCATTTTTCACTTTCAAAATGTGTTTTGAAGGCAGAGTATTTTAAAATGCAAAGTCTATTGACCTCCTTACAATTGAAATTAAGAAATAGTATAAAATTTACTGTGAATTTATTAACAACTTGATGTACATAGATAAGCACTTGAGCTAGTGAAGCAGGTAGCAATGACTTATTAATATTCAAAAACTCTGGGCTAATATAGTGATATAAATTATTCTGTCTCTTTTCTTTCCTTCTGCAGTCATCCAAGATATAGTCAATGATTCTAAGCCTATTTAGTGATTTAAAAGGAGAGATTTATTTCACCCTTGTAGGGCATTATTCTCCCCAGTGAATTGTTTGATTTTTTTCCATATTCATTCTAGAATATCTCCTATAACTCTATTTTAAATACATTTGGTTTTATATTATTTAGGATAAAAATAAGTGTTTAATTTATTGAAGCATATATCAATTCTATGTAGGCTTGTTGACAAAAATTGCTTTTTAAAAATTGATCTTTATTGGTGAGAAAATAACTGTATGAGAGTCAAGGATTTGGAGATAAAAGATACTTTATTTACTATGATATACAATCTTTATTGTTATCGTTTTCTTCTTTTGTTTTTGTTTTTGTTTTTTTTTTTTGGTTTTTGGAATAAATATCTAATCTAAATCTTAAGGAAAATATTAACTTGTAAAATTAATAAAATAAAGATTTTTTTCAGACCTCAAAGAGCCTATGGATAGAAACAACATCAAAAGAATTAGACACATTCATATAGTGTTTATTATTTGCCATATTTACCAGATACTGATGAGGAAATTAAGTTATAGGAAGGTCAAATAACTTGCTCAGTGTCACACAGCTAGGAAATGGACAGAGGAGTTCTGACGCTAGGGTCTGTGTTCTTACCCACTTCACTGTGTTGCCTCTCTTAAATTTCATTCTGTTTCCACACAGAATCCAGAAACATGGAAATCCAACCTGTATCTATCTTTCCTTCACCTCACCTTAAATCATCATATTAATATCAACCATAATCAACTTCTCCTTCCTCAAAAAAACTGTATTTTCCTTCAGTTGCACTGTGTCATATAATTGAACACAAAGCTACAGAGGATATATTCACACAAGACTCTAATAAAGATAAAGAATATGTCATAGGAGGAGAAAGATAACACAGATAAGTATCAGAGAAGTGTGAAAGTTCTAGGTACAGTTCACAGGGCTCTTTCTTTGCACAAGATGTTCTTTATCTCCAGATCATGAGCCAGTAAGAAGGTGCCAGACATCTTGGTTTCAGGAAAACCATGATACAAGTTTACTGGGGGGTCTTTTACAAACTGGTCATGTAGTTAAAGCCACTGGTCTTGTAGCTAAAATTAGACTGCATAACTGCTTACACCAGGTGCAAACTATTAATATATTTTTTTATAATATATAAAAGTGTTGTATAGTTTCCATTGATATGTATTCAAATTCATTAATCTTTTCTCCATCCTGCTTCATTTGCTGTTAATCCTATTCAGTATATTTTTCATCTTGCACATTGTATTTTCTCATTTGTAGAAGTTTGACTTGGGTGTTTGGGGGAGGGGGCAAAATGGTGGAGAAGTAGGGGACCCTATTTCAACCGGTCCCCTGAATTGAGCTGGATATCTACCACACCACTCTAAACACCCACGAAATCAGCCTGAGATGTAAGAAGATATATCAGGATCCATACCAACAGAATATCTCTGGCAATTGGTTTCAAGGTATGAAGCAGGGAGCTGTGATTCTGCAGGCAGATATCAGAAGATAAATGGAAGGGGGAGGGAGCCTCTGGGATCCTGCACCACCAGAGTGCAAAAGTCTTCCGCGCTGGGGACAGAGCACAGACTTGCAGACTGGTAGCAGTGGGGAATGGACTTTAGGGCAGCCCCAGATTGAAACCTGGAGCTGTGGAATCACGTGTGTGAACTGGGGGGGACTGGTGGTTTTAGAAGCACAAAGGGCAGAGATGGGCTTAGACCTGGAAGCAAAGTCTGGGAGTGCTGTTGTGGGGCACACAAGTCAAGATGTTGTGGTTTTTAGCAGCACAGAAAAAAATGGAGACAGCGTGGCCTGGAGTGCTTACTGAAGAACAGGCTGTGATCTCTCTGTTCTGAGATAGAGATTTGGATATGGTCACTTCTGCTCTGACTCTCAGAAGAGACATGGAAAGCCACCAGGGAAAGCTGCTGAAGAACAACCCCCCCCCCAAACTAGTCTTCACTGAGCCCATCCCTCCCACAGGAGGCAGGGCAACTCTGCCCAAACAGGATTGCCTGAGTAATAGCATGGCAGGCGCCTCCCCCAGAAGACAGGCTGAAAGAACAAGAGGCTAACAATCCTAAGGTCTCTATAAAATAGGTACATCTTACTTGGGTTGTGGTCAATAATTTGGACTCTGTACATTCCCCCAACCACCCCTCAACAGAATGACAAAGAAGAGGAATCTCCAACACAGGAAAAATTCAGAGACTATTACCTCTGCCACGGAACTAATGGATATGGATATAAGCAAGATGTTGGAAGTAGACTTCAGGGCCACAGTTATGCAGACAATAGCTAGGATGGAGAAACCATTAACAGCAACATAGATTATCTAAGGGCAGAAATGAGAGCTGATCTAGCAGAACTTAAAAATGCTATCAATAAGATACAATCTAATCTAGATACTCTAATAGCTCGGGTAAATGAGGCAGAAGAATGAATTAGTGATCTAGAAGACAAACTGATAGAAAAGAAGGAACAGGAGGAGACCTGGAGCAAACAGCTTAGAATCCATGAAAACAGAATTAGAGAAATAAATGACACCATGAAATGCCCTAACATTAGAATTTTTGGGGTTCCTAAGAGGGTGGAGAGAGGACTAGAAGATATATTTGAGCAAATCATAGCTGAGAACTTCCGTAATCTGGGGAATGAAACAAGCATTCGTGTCCTGGAGGCAGAGAGAACCCCTCCCAAGATCAAGGAGAATGAACCAACACCCTGACATGTAATAGTAAAACTCGTGAGTCTTAAAACCAAGGAAACCATCTTAAGGGCAGTTAGGGGGAAGAGATTACTTATGTACAGCAGAGGAACATCAGAATAATGTCATACCTGTCCACAGAGACCGGGCAAGCCAGAGAGGGCTGGCAAGACATAGGGTACTAAATGAGAAGAACATGCAGCCAAGAATACTTTATCCAGCAAGGCTGTCATTTGGAATGGATGGAGAGATAAAGAGCTTCCACGACCGGCAAAAACTGAAAGAATTTGTGACCACTAAGCCGGCCCTACAAGAAATATTAAGGCGGGTGGGGAGCAGGTTCTACAAAAGGAGAAAGACCTCAAGAGTGACATAGAACAGAAATTTACAGAGACAATCTATAGAAACAAGGACCTCATAGGCAACGTGATGAAAATAAAATCATATCTTTCAATAATCAGTCTCAACGTGAATGGCCTAAATGCTCCCATAAAATGGCACAGGGTTGCATATTGGATAAAAAATACTACCCATCCATATGCTGTCTACAAGAGACT
Source organism: Potos flavus (assembly GCA_028534135.1). Classification (NCBI taxonomy): domain Eukaryota; kingdom Metazoa; phylum Chordata; class Mammalia; order Carnivora; family Procyonidae; genus Potos; species Potos flavus. Next base: position 41,119,384 of record CM052900.1, read on the forward strand.
CATTTTGAACCTAAAGATACATCCAGACTGAAGTGAAGGGATGGAGAACCATCTTTCATGCCAACTGGCCAAAAAAGAAAGCTGGGGTAGCAATTCTCATATCAGACAAATTAGATTTTAAGCTAAAGACTGTAGTTAGAGATACAGAAGGACACTATATCATTCTTAAAGGGTCTATCCAACAAGAATATCTAACAGTTGTAAATATCTATGCCCCCAGCATGGGAGCAGCCAACTACATAAGCCACCTGTTAACCAAAATAAAGAGACATATTGATAATAATACATTAATTGTAGGAGACCTCGACACTCCACTCTCAGCAATAGACAGATCATCTAAGCAGAAAACCAACAAAGAAATAAGAGCTTTGAATGACACACTGGACCGGATGGACCTCATAGATATATACAGAACATTCCACCCTAAAACAACAGAATACTCATTCTTCTTGAGTGCACATGGAACTTCCTCCAGAATAGACCACATACTGGATCACAAATCAGGTCTCAACCAATACCAAAAGATTGAGATTATTCCCTGCATATTCTCAGACCACAGTGCTTTGAAACTGGAACTCGATCACAAGGAAAAGTTTGGAAGAAATTAAAACACTTGGAAGCTAAAGACCATCCTGCTCAAGAATGTTTGAGTTAACCAGGAAATCAAATAAGAACTTAAACAATTCATGAAGACCAATGAGAATGAAAACACATTGGTCCAAAACCTATGGGATAAGGCAAAGGCCGTCCTAAGGGGGAAATACATAGCCATCCAAGCCTCACTCAAAAAAATAGAAAAATCCCAAATTCACAAGCTCTCTTTACACCTTAAAGAACTGGAGAATCGATAACAAATGAAGCCTAACCATGCATGAGAAGGGAACTAATTAAGATTAGAGCAGAGATCAATGAATTAGAAACCAGAAATATAGTAAAACACATCAACAAAACTAGAAGCTGGTAAAGGATCTATACTCTAGGAACTACAGAACACTCATGAAAGAAATCAAAGAAGACACAAAAAGATGGAAAAACATTCCATGCTCATGGATCTGAAGAATAAACATTGTCAAAATCTCTATGCTGCCCAGAACAATCAATACTTTCAAAACCATCCCAACTAAAATACCATCAGCATTTTTCAAAGTGCTGGAACAAACAATCCTAAAATTTGTATGGAACAAGAAAAGACCCCGAATCACCAAGAAATGTTGGAAAAAGAAAAACAAAGCTGAGGGCATCATGTTGCCTGATTTCAAGCTATATTACTAAGCTGTGATCACCAAGACAGCATAGTACTGGCACAAAAACAGACATATAGACCAATGGAACAGAATAGAGAGCCCAGATACGGACCTTCAACTCTATAGTCAAATAATCTTTGACAAAGTAGGAAAAAATATCCAATGGAAAAAAAACAGTCTCTTCAATAAATGGTGCTGGGAAAATTGGACAGCTATATACAGAAGAATGAAACTGGACCGTTCTCTTACACCATACACAAAGATAAACTCTAAATGGGTGAAAAACCTCAATGTGAGTCAGGAATCCATCAAAATCCTAGAGGAGAACATAGGCAGTAACCTCTTCGACATCAGCCACAGCAACTTCTTTCAAGATGCATCTCCAAAGGCAAGAGAAACAAAAGCAAAAATGAACTTTTGGGACATCATCAAGATAAAAAGCCACTGCACAGCAAAGGAAAGAGTCAACAAAACAAAGAGGCAACCCACAGAATGGGAGATATTTGCAAATGACACTACAGACAAAGGGCTGATATCCAAGATCTATAAAGAACTTCTCAAACTCAACACCCAAAAAACAAGTCAAAAAATGGGCAGAAGACGTGAATACACACTTCTCCAAAGAAGACATACAAATGGCTAACAGACACATGAAAAAATGTTCATCATCATTAGCCATCAGGGAAATTCAAATCAAAACCACATTGAGATACTTACCACCTTACACCAGTTAGAATGGCAAAAATTGACAAAGCAAGAAACAACAAATGTTGGAGAGGCCTTGAAGAAAGGGGAACCCTCTTACACTGTTGATGGGAATGCAGGTCGGTCCAGCCAGTTTGAAAGACAGTGTGGATGTTCCCCCAAAAATTAAAAATAGAGCTACCCTATGACCCAGCAATTGCACTACTGGGTATTTACCCCAAAGATTCAGATGTAGTGAAAATAAGGCCCACATGCACCCCAATGTTCATAGCAGCAATGTCCACAATAACCAAACTGTGGAAAGAGCCGAGATGTTCTTCAACAGATGAATGGATAAAGGAGATGTGGTCCATATATATAATGGAATATTACTCAGCTATCAGAAAGGATGAATACCCAGCTTTTGCATCAACATGGATGGGACTGGAGGAGATTATGCTAAGTGAAATAAGTCAAGCAAAGAAAGCCAGTTATCATATGGTTTCACTTATTCGTGGAACATAAGGGATAGCATGGAGGACATTAGAAGAAGGAAGGGGAAAATGAAAGGAGGGAATCGGAGTGGGAGACGAACCATGAGAGACTATGGACTCTGAGAAACGAACTGAGGGTTTTAGAGGGGAAGGGGGTGGGGGAATGGGTTAGCCCAGTGATGGGTATTAAGGAGGGCATGTATTGCATGGAGCACTGGGTGTTATACCCAAACAATGAATCATGGAGCACTGCATCAAAAACTAATGATATACTGTATGGTGACTAACATAACATAATAAAAATAAATAAATAAATTAGGCATATTAAAAAAGAAGAAGTTTGACTTGGGTATTTAAAAATATCTCCCATGTCTCTAGTTGGCACATTCAAATTTCTTCTAGCTTCTTGAACTTAAGGAATACAATATAATAACTTATGACGTCCTTGTCTACAAATTCTATTACCTGTATCATTTTTGGTTCAGTTTTGTTTGATTCATTTTTCTCCTCATTATGGATCATGTCTTCTATATTTCATTTGTCTGATGATGTGTCAATGCCAGAAAATAGTTTTGTTTTGTTTTGTTGTTGTTATTTTGTTTTTTTGTCTTTTGGATCTTGTTTTAAGCTTTTTAGGTGACACCAAAACAACATTTAGTATACGGCTAATTCTTCTTCTCTATTGAGCAAGATCCTTTTTTTTTTTAATACTGTAACCAACATCAATTGAATTAAGAAGTTTTCCACTGTGGCTGTTAGGTATTGGTACTGTTCCTGGCACTATACGATTTCCAAGCACTGTTCCCTTTGTGGGTGGTCCTTCTTCAAACTCAGGTAGTTCCCTTAAATATAAGTGCTGATCAGCACTCAACTCAGTACTCGTGGAAGAACTCCAATGATCTCTGGAGTTCTCACTCTGTGCAGCTCTTGCTTGGTCTGTACACTGCGCTGTAAACAATGGCCATCTTGGCTTTCCTGAATTTCTAGCTCTATGTCTTCAATTCAAGTAGACTAACTCAGGGTTTTGCCTGGGTTCCACCCGACTGCCACCACCTAGAAACTATCTCCAGACAGTAAGATGAGGCAATTGTAGGACTCACCTTATTTGTTTCCTGTGTCTTGGGGATTACTGTCCTTCATTTAACCATGTCCAATGTCTTGAAAGCTGTTGTTTCATGTATTTTGTCAGATTTTTAGTTCCAATCCCTGTTAACTCAATCTTGGCTAGAAGCAGAAGTCTATTCATTTTCTTTTCTTTTTTTAAAAAAAGATTTTACTTATTTATTTGAGAAAGAGAGAGCATGAGCAGGTGGAGGGGCAGAGGGAGAGGGAGAAGCAGACTCTCCACTCAGTGGGGAGCCCAACATGGGGCTGTTTCAGTACACTTGGATCATGACCTGAGCCAAAGTCAGACACTAACCAACTGAGCCACCCAGGTGCCCCAGAAGTCTATTCATTTTCAACAACTACGTGGACAAACTAATACAGATTGCCGCAAGGATTTTCAGATTTTAAACAGCATTTTTTAATCACCAGCTGGTATAATTTATTCCTTTCTTTACCAAAGGTCATTACCATGGCTCCAGGCTTCTCTTTTTTGCCTGGCTAGTCTTCGCTAACTGTCCCAAGCCAAACTGAGCTTGTACTACCACTATACCTCATTCGCTATTGAATCATTACATTACTGCATATGTGTGTACATATCTATCTGCCTATCAGACCATAGGACCCTTGCAGGTGAAGACACTCTATAGCATCAGTGCCTGATATTCTTCGTGCTTCATAATAATACATCGAATGAAATAATGAATAGAATGAATGAATATTTGAATACAAGTTATTTTAACAAATAATTTAGCATAGAAATATTTGGAAATAAATATTAGAACTGTTACATAGTATTTTTAAGTTGTTACATACAATTATGTTAAAATACCTGTATTGAATAGAAGAATAATTTTCATTTCATTTAGTTTTTTTACTTTCTTACCAAATGGTTTGACAGTTTCAAGAAATCTGACCTAAAATAACCCTTACAAGTACTTTCTATATCAGAGACTGGACTGGTTGAATCTTCCCTGATGATTACTTCATTTTTCTTGTATACAAGGTGGACAAATTAGATTTTACTATCATAGTGTTTGTGGTTTTGACAGACTATACATCTCAGAGGTGAAAAATAGGATTTTATTTTATAACTGAGCATATTTTTTGTTGTCCTTGAGTCCATATTTCTTCTTAGCAGCTGAAAACTAATTTTCAATTCTCAGATACTCAGCCCAGTCCGAAGGTTTTTCTGCCATATTTAAATATAATTATTTAACTCAGCTGGTCTCGCAAATGTCTCACAAGTGGGATTTCTCTCCCATTCTCTTCCTCAGAGTTGTAGACAAGCCAGGCAGAACATGTGTGTATCAGGTATGCCTGGGTGGCTCAGTTGGTTAAGCATCTGCCTTGGGCTGAGGTCATGATCCCGGGGTCCTCAGATCAAGTCTCGAATCTGGCTCCTTGCTCAGTAGGGAGCCTGCTTCTCCTTCTGCCTGCTGCTCTCCCTGCTTGTGCTCTTCCTCTCTCTCTCTGTCAAATAAATAAATAAAATCTTAAAAAAAAAAAAGCATTTGTAGAGCAGCATTAGATAAGTTCAGTGAGATAGGGAGCAGGGAGTAGAGGAGGCATGGCCATGCCCTTGGGCTAAGTTGTTGCTGCCTCCATGTGGCTTCGAATGTCCATACAGTCTGTACTCTTGGCATGGGTAATATGTCATATAGCTATGTTTGTGGCTTCTGAATGATCTACTGCAGCTTTCTAACATGGAAAATTCTATGAAGCTTCAAACACAAAAGGAGCTCTTCCCTTTGCTCACTGAGTTTGTCTTTGGCTATAATTTAACTCATGCCCCCAGCTAACATTTACAGCTTTCTCCGAATAAGAAGAATGCTATGCTGACATCAGTCTCATTAGGAAGATGTTTCAAAAAGCGTAAAGAATGGAATAACTTTCTCCTGATCACACATACTTCTTCTGAACTTTTAAGAAGAGTTCCCTGGGGACTGTCCCAGGGAAAGGTGAGAGTTGGGTGGAAGAGGGAAAAGAACAGGCTGCTTCGTTCTCTCACTTTTCTAGAATCCCTACTTGAATTTGTCTTCCTGTCCTGACTTCATATATTAGTACAGATTCTATGAAAATATGTGCCTTTTCAGATCTTTCAGCTTTACATTTTCACACATGTATTGGTATATGTGGACTAGAGAAGGTACTTCTTTGAACAAATAACCAAAAGAAAGCTCCCAGTCACAGCTCCCCAAATATATGCCTGTTGAAGGTTTATCGCTTGTACTGAGGCAGTTGCAAAGAAGGAAAACAGAGCATTTTGTGCAATGATTCCTGTTATTAATCCACTAAAAATAAACACTTCACATATCATTTTGCTTCACAGGTAGACCCACTCCTCAATCAGGGCCTTGCAGACTATTGTATTTGAATTACTTGCCCCATTGTGGAATCTTCCAAGGAGTACAAGACATTTCACTCCATTGTTCCCTAATACTGGCTAAAACTGTCATTCAGAAATCCTGGGAGGTAACCAAAATGAATTGAACATTATATAACTGAGCTATCCTGAGGCCTTCCCAGTTGTGAGGCCTTCTGTAATAAGTTTGGGTTTTTCAGAAGTGAGGATTCAGACTGGTTCATCTCCTTTTTGGCTACTCTTTTGATTTAAGGTTGCAGCTGGAATTATTTCCTGACAGATTTATTTCAGGTTATCAAACATTTATATCCTTAGCTCTTCTACTTCTTAGGCATAGAAAGGGAAGCCCTTTTTCTAGAAACCAAATTGGAAAAAAGTCCTTCTTATTTTATTTTTGCTTGAGGCTATAACTTGAATTCTGCTTTGAATAACCTTTTAGTATTCTTCTATTAGGTAGAGATCTACATGCAACAGGTGTTCAATATATGCTCATTATATGAAAAAAAAGAAACATCGTTTCTCAATTTAAATTATGTCTAAAATATAAAAATGACAAATCTATGGGCATATGAGAAAGAGGAACTTTTCTCTTTCTATCCAAACTTTTGTAAGGAGTCAACTTTAGTTGATTATGTAGTGAAATGAATGTCTAATCTAGTTCATTGTATATGATGAATGAGCCTTACTAATGACATTGATAACAAATCTTGAATTTGACACAATTTCATGTCAGAAACATTTTTCACAACTATAGTATTGAGATTATTGATAGATTTTTGATAAGCCATGTTTTATTCATTGGGTCTGCATGTCTATGAGTGGTTAGAATCAAGAGTGAAAGGTAACCTTCAGCAGCACCTCAAGTGAAGTCACAAAAACTATAGTTTGTGTTTAAACTAGATATAAAGGAAGAGAATGGGAATGAGAATAAGACAGTTGAAACAGCATCCCTGGACCTGTTACAAATCAGTAAGTACACACACAAGCCCAACCAGGATATGACTGCTGATCCTTGGGAGCCAAGCTGTGTGCCATTTTCTCTTTTGGTGATTCCTGTCTGGCTTGCATGGGTTCCTCATCCCTTACACTGAAGGAGTGCTCTGCTAGTGCAGCCATAGGGGTAAAAGTATCACCAGGGATTTTACTCATTAGTTTATGTTTCTGTCAACCTCCTTAGATTATAAATTCTTAAAAACAGAGATTTTTTTTTTGTCTTACTAGCATTTGTGTCTGCAGGATGCACTCAGGAAATGTGTATTGAATGAATGAGTGAATGCATAAACAATTATAAACAGTGCTCACCTTAAATCCTAATGAAATGGAGTGTATAGAGATGCATATGTAACAGACATAGTTTTACTAAATGTAAGTTGGGGAGGGGGACGGGAACCTAAGCATTGGCAGCTCCCAGAGCAGAAAGAGGTTTTCTAACCAGAATAGTATGCAAGTCATAATGGCTATTACATAGTTTTAAATATTTGTTCAATTCTACTGTGAGAAAGAGAGACTAAAATATGTTTGTCTTTGCTATCAACATTTTGCATGAAAGGAAATAGGAAAAGAGAAATTGGATGTGCATGTTGATTTCTGATTACTTTGGACCGTAAATACTGGATTGAGTATTTAGGTAATGGCAAGCCATCCCAGTTTTAAAATGTAATTTTTTTTTAAGCAGGGAAAGTGATGCTATCATATCTGTGCATCAGAGAGCTTTAGATGGCAAGAATATGTATTTTATTTAACGGAGGAGGTTGCAGATTAATAAATTGAAAATGTACTGAAATGATAAAAGGCCTTTTTTAATGTCAGACTGAGTAACTTGCATTACATTACCAGTTAGTAGAGCAAGGTAAAAGACAACATAATAAAGGTCAGTAAAAATCCATTTGGTTTTTGGGAGTTTCTGATAATAGTTTTGACACTTTTAAAAGCTAAGGCTTTTTGTATTAACCACAATGAGCTAATCTCATTTGAATTGCTTTGAATCCTACAGTTGTCAAGAAGGAATTCAATGCATTAGTAAAAATATAATTCAGGAAAGCTAAAAAGAAAGCCAATCTTCTACATAGACTTAGGATAAATTGTAAGACAGTGACAATGGCTACATATTTTTCTCTATTCGTCTATAAAGAATAGATGCTTTCAGCTTTAGAGCCTAACAAACAAGAATCATTAAAAAGTTAATAATACTTTCTCCCAAATGTAAGGCTAAAACTAGATTTTTTCTGATATCTAAAAATAACATAAACAAAACACAATGCATAAAGAGAAATTATGACTCCAGAGAGGATTTTTTCTTTAAAGATTCTTTCACTGGAACAGAAAATTGAAAGCAAACTAATCTTAGAGAGATGCTCTTTTTGTTTATTTGTTTGGAGACCATCAGAGAGAAGTGAGGTTGAGAGGGATGAGTGGCTTTAAATGGGACTTCTTTCTAAACTTTTAAAATTAGTTTGGCTCAAATAGGAGTAATGCGATATGGCAAGTGATCAGAAAACTGTGAAATCCCATAGAGGGCTTACTTCCAAAGGCTTTCAGCCTCAACCTGAAAAGGAGCTATATATTGAATTACTGGGCATGGAAACGACTTGTAGACAGGATCGTATTTAGAAGGCATATTGTGGGCAGATTTCAGGTTATTTAGCATTTTATTTGTAACCAAAATAATCAGGGCAAGTGTATCTTTCATAGAACTAGTCTAACCTATAGACCCTCTAGGAGGTATATGACTTGGTTATATACCTGCAACAGGCTAATAATTTTGGACATTTTCTAGTAGGTGATCATTATAGATTTCTTTGACACAAATGTGTTTGTGTGTGTATGTGTGTGTGTGCTGATTTGAAGGTGAATGAAAGAAGTATGGATAAGGATATCTGGAGGTTTGAACCCTCTCTTAAATATTGCTTGTACAAAACAAAAGGTCTGTATGTGTAGAATTCCCCCTCTCTTTTGTTACTGGTATTACTTGAGCCAAGAGGCAGATCATAGTAATCCTTCCAACTGCCTGCAGTTCTCTTTCCAAGAGAAGTCATGGTAAATAAAAGTTTTGTCCTTCTTCCATTTCCAATAAATCAATTTAGCACATTTTATGGATTTTTGCTTTATTGTCTTGACCTTACCTTCCAACCCTTATTTCAGCCCTAATCACCAATGAATAAGATCTTTTCCTACTCAAGATTTGCTCTGAGTGTTGAATGGTTTCCAAGGGGAAATTAGGAAGTAGGAATTGAGGCCTGAGATTTGAATAAAAAATGCACTTTCCCAAGAAAGAGTGTGAATGGTTGGGTAAGTGGTACTTTGCTATCTATACTAATTGGGCAACATTGCTTGCTATGTGCCTGATCCATAGGACGGCTTTATTTCAAAAGTTTAGGAATACTTGTAACAATTTATAACAAGGTGTTAAAGTCTGCCGATTGTTCTTTTGGATAGATCCTTTACCCCAATTGCACTCATGTAATAAAATGACCATCTGTGGGTTTAATATAAAGGTTTTTGGTTCCGTGAAACCAGCATGTCCTACTAATACACTCAGTAGGGATACCACAGGCACAACTTTCTGTTTCAATCACCCAATTTCTTTGCCTTCTCCATTTCTGCCAGTAACATTTCAAGAGATTAACCCCTTCACCCTCTTTGTTCCCAAATCATTGAAGGTTTTGTTCATTCCTTCAGTTTTCCATGATGTCTCTGTAGATGATTTTCAAAACAACACCTTTAGTCCTGGTCACGTTCATGATATTTAACCCACCTGTTAGGAAATTTCACACTGGATGTGTTGATGTTCTCTAAAACCTAGCATATCTAAAATCGAAAACATTATCTATCTTGTAATCTCTTCTTGATTCATTGATTTTTGTAAACAATAATACCATCTTCCAGTTACCAAGCCTTGAATGATATATTCAAAGTGTAGAGAAGTGTAAAGATGGAAGAAAAATCATATATAATACCACATTTTTTCAATGCATTTTGTTTTTTATAAAGGTGAAGTAACCCTGTGTATATAATTTTTATCCATTTCTATGCTATCATTAGAAATTCTACATAATTGTAATTTTAATGATTATACAATTTGTGAATGTTCTTGAGACATACTTAGATATATTGTCAAGTTAATTCCCCAAACACTTGCCAGTTAGTACTCCCACTAAAATTCTATGAGAATGCTTAATTATAAGAATTTAAGAGTTTTAATCCCCACTGCCTCCTAACCCCTTCAAATATTATTATGTATTAATGTTTGCTGTTTTTGTTGTTGTTAAACAGAATCTCAAGTTACTTTAACTTGTAATCTTATGTTTATTAGCTAGTCATTGCAATTGTATTATGGATTAGTCAGAAGAGATGACACAAACACATTGCTATAAAGTCCCAGTCTGGCCAAGAATGCAGAATTTATCAGAAAAGAGATGGCTATACAGAGAGAAGCAGATGCGATGTATCTCCATGCAACTTTCTCATTAATCCTCATCCCCTGTGTGGCTGATGATTATAAGGTTTTTCCAAAGGTGAGAAAGAATCAGAATTATCATTTCATCAGTTTCTGTTATACTCAGGATTATATCACCACTGCTAAAGAATCATACTAACAACTTCCCTATAAGGTTATCTTGACAAATATCAAACTCCTCTGGTTCCTGAGCCAAACACATCATTAGCAAGGCTATATCCTCTTCCAGAAGGAGTCAGTGCTTAGGTGAAATGAAACAAGGTGCCTGCATCCAGCTAACTGATATTCAAGAAAAGACTCAGGTTTTGTGAATTGTCTATTTATGCCCTTTGCCCAGATATCTATTGATGTGCTTAAAGTTTCTTATCATTTTGATCATTTTCTAAATTAAGAATATCAATTTTAATGTTCAAAACTTCTTATAGTTTGATATTATTAACTTATAGATGTTCAATATTTTTTTAATAAAACCTTTTCCCATGTGAGTTCTTTCTGCTTTTATGCATAGAAAGTTCTTTTCCATCCAGAGAAGGGATAGTGTTAGTGAAGATCTTAAACAGAGAGTTTCAAAAATCTGATTAAAGATAATCACTGTAGATTAAATCTTTAATTTATTGTGATGAGTAATGTAAGGAGTGGTGTTCAATATATATATATATTTATTTATTTAAAGTAGTCTCCATGCCCATTGTGGAGCCCAAAGCAGGGCTTGAACTCACAACCCTGAGATCAAGACCTCAGCTGAAATCAGGGGTCAGATACTTAACCAACTGAGCCACCCAGGCACCCCAAATTTTATGTATTTTTAAAAGGGCCTAAATAATTGCCCCAGATATATTTATTAAATACTGTACCATTTTCATCAATATAATAAACACTCGTGCTAACTATTAAGTTCTTGTATGTAAGCAGGGTGATCTAGTAAAAAACGTATCTGCCATTTTTTCTTTCTTTCCTTCTCTTGTTCTTTGATTTCCTTTTTTTAATTTAATTTAACTTAATTTTATTATTTTTTTCCCAAATACTTTTATTTTATTTTTTCAGTGTTACAAGATTCATTGTTCATGTACCACACTCCGTGTTCTTTGATTTCTTAACACTCTGGTTTAATCATTATGCAATTGAACGTTCTCCTTCCCTCATTGCTTTCTTTCAGAATTCTTTTATTCATTATTAACTGTATTTGTTTTTTATTTTATTTGTTATTGGTCCAGGTGGAATTTAGAATAAACAAGAGTTCCATTAGAATACAAGCTCCATGATATTATCATTGCTTTCCTCCTATGTGCAAAGCATGACCTGGATGCTGGATGATGAAAAGCTATACTAATATGCCGGTCTTCTCAAGACCTGTCTTTTAGTCTGGAAGACAGGTAATACAACAATAAACAGATACACAAAATTACAAATCAGGAAGTTCAATGACACATACAACCGAGGTGTTTTGATAAAGAATAATGGGGTGAGGACAAAGGATGGAGAGACCAGCCTCAGAATGGCATTTACCCTTAACCTGGAAACTGGTGAGTGAGTGCACACTGCCCTTACAAGGAGATGGAGGGAGAGCATTCTAGACATGGGATTAGCAAAGGCTAAGCCCTAGGGCAGCTGGGTGGCTTAGGTGGTTAAGCGACTGCCTTCAGCTCAGGTCATGATCCTGGACTCCCAGGACTGAGTTCCACATTGAGTCCTGCACCAGACTCCCTACTCAGCAGGGAGTCTGCTTCTCCCTCTGACCCTCCCCCTTTCATGCTCTCTCTCTCCAATAAATAAATAAAATCTTAAAAAAAAAAAAAAAAGGCGAAGCCCTAAAGTACAAAAGAGCTCAATGCATTGAAGAAACAGATAGAAGAGATAGGAGAGGTCAGCAGAACTAGATATCAGAGCCTCATCAGCAATGACAAGGTCTTTGGATTTATTCTAATGGCTTCGAGATGGTATTGAGTTTTTAAACAAAAGTGTAACAATTTACACTGACATTTTAAAAAGATGACATTTAGCTTGTAGCTGCAGGTAGAATAGAAGCAAGGAGATAAATTAAGAGATGATTTCTGGAAGATTGGAGATGGACGTGAGAAAAGTAGAGGCATTCAGGTTATATTTGGAGGTAGAAACACAAAATGCAAGAAAATGTGATAGACTGCAGATGGGAGGTGAGAGAGAAGAAATCTAAGATGACTCCTAGGTTTCTTGGTTGAGTAAACGAGTAGGCAGACATGCCCCTTACAGTGATAGTACTCTAGAAATAAGATCCACTTTAGGTGGAAAAACAAGAGTTAAGTTTTGACTCATGAGACATCCAAGTGAAAATGTCCAATGATAAGTTAGCTGTATAAAAAGAGAGGTCAGGACTGTAAGTGTACTCTTGGGACTCATTAGCATATAAAATGGCATTAAAAGCCAAAGGAGTGAGATCTTTGAGGCTTAGGGAAAAATGTATATTGAATTAATGTATAAGAATTGACTTATTTATAACTTCAAACTTACCATCTAGGAACATCTTATATCTATTCATATGTTCATACCTTTTATTCTATGAATAAAATTTTGTGGTATGTGCTGTGTAGCTTTGTACATTTCTTATCAATTTTATTCCAAAGTATTTTAGCATTATAAAATGGAAGATTTCCAGTTATTATTACTGAATTACAAAGTTACGTAAGTTTTTACTTTTGTTGGATATTAAAATTTTTTTTTAAACTCATAATTAAGACTGATTGGGTTTCTTCCTACTTTCTTGGGCCATGGAGGTTGATAATCACATTCTATCCAAACAAAAAAATGTTCTCATCCTTCCTAATGGTCACACTATTCATTACTCCTTCTTTATTGTCCTAGCTCTCTCTTCTAGAATGAATTAGAAATATTAAATAGTATTCTTATTTTAAATCAAGTTCAATTGTAACATCTTTTCAGTTATGAAGTAGAATGTTGTTTTAAGTTGCATATTTGTATGTGTGTGTTTGCATGTGTGTATGTAAATTTTTGTCATAAAACCCTATGTGGTCATGGGGAATATTTTATATTTTGTTGAAATTTTTAGCTAGTATTTTGATTTATTTCAGATTTTTACATCTATATTAATGAGTTGTCTGTGTTTAGCTTTTGGGTGTTATTTTTTTTGGTCAAGTTTTTATGTAAGAGTCATGGTAGTTTCCTAAAATGTAAGGAAAAGGACTTAGGCATGCAGTGTTCTTTTTAATTTGCAGTATCTTTTTAAACTTTTTATTCTTGCCATCTTTATTCAGCTATTTCCTAGCATTGTTAACTAGACTAAGGGCCTTGAGAAAAGAAAATGTGTCCATGTTCACCACTGCAGGCCCATTGTCAAGTACACATATGGAACATCGTAAGGGCTCAACAAATACTTGATGAATGAATGACCAGGTTTCTCTCAGTCTGGTCTCAGACCAAACACACATAATTGTTTCTCAACCTAGAATGCAGGGACTTTTTGGATTCTCTTCTTCTTTATAGTCTATTCAGGACTTAACAGCCCACATGATTCTTTTAATCTTTGAGTTAGATCCTATCATTCCTGTGCTCACAATCTTCTGCTGTTTTCCCATCTAATGCAGCATAAAACCAGTGAACTCTGAATCACCTCTAAGGCTCTGTAATCTGAAATCTTGGCTTTTCTGTGGCCTCATTTATTTTTCTTTTCCTCGTTTATTCCAATCCAGCTACACTGCCCTCCTTGGTTGTTTCTGAACACACCAAGTACATTCCCACCTCAGGGGATTTACTTGCTGTCCCCCCTGCTCAGGACACTTTTCCCATAAATGGCCACATGGCTCACCCCCTTACCTACTCCACATCTTTGCCTGAATGCCATATTACCAAGGAGTCTTCCCTGATCAGCCTCTTCAAATACCCATAAAACCTCACTGCCCTCTTTCCTTCCCTGCTTTGCTTTTTCCTCTGTGTTCATCATCATTATCATTTGCAATACTTTACATTTGCTTGTTAATTGTCTTATTTTATGTCATCCCCTAGAAGAGTATTTGCTTTTCAAGGACAGGAATTTTAGTCTTTATTATTTATAGCTGGACCCCATATTGCCAGTAACAATGCTTGGTGCAGAGTTGGTGCTTAATAAAAAATGGTTGAATGAATAAACGATCTGCTCTCTTTACTTGGAAACTGGAGCTAACAATACCTACCCTGCAGTTTTTCTATATGCATCAGTGATAATGCATAGAAAGCTGTTAGCTTGGCACATAGTAGCTGCTTAGCAAATTATAGCTTTGAAACTTTTTATAGTAAGGTGAAAATCTAGAACACACTCTGCTCTCCAAACATTTATGGAGAAATAACCTGTTATGTACAAGGTAACAGATGTGCAGAATGTAAAAGTAGAGAAGGTATAGTCTTTATTCTTACAGATGCAACCAGATAAACATGGGGACTATTTTGCATGCTCAGTACCTGGAATTCTTGTATGAATCATAATTAGATTCCTAGAGTGACTCTAAATATCTCAAGGGCTGATAGGAAGCCTTTTCAATAACAAATAAGAAATTTGCTCATAAATTCCTCCTCTACAAAAATGCCTTTGAACATTAGAGTAATGCGTATTTTTTTCTCTAAATCATATTCTTTTCTAGGAATCTTCACATCTCTAGAAAAGGTACATCATGAACTTGCAGACTTCTGATGATCCACAAGTCCACATCTCTGCCTCTGTATATGCTACTTATACCCCTCACATCTCTATACAATCAGTATATATGTACATCTATATCTACCTATGTATAAACATTGAGATATAACTATTTTTATTATGAAATATTAGACGTCTAAAAAACAACATAGAAAAAATATAATGAGCCCACCAGTGTAACTTAGAACTGACTTTTATCAAACCTTAACATTTGATATCTGTTTGATTCAAAATATTTGATTCAAATAGATTTCCTAATAGATTAAATATTACAGATGTTATTCAATACCCCCATTCTATTCTCACCATAGATAATCCCGAATTTGTTGTTTTTCATTATTGCAACTTTATTTTTTTAACTTTTACAACTACTAAATCCTGGATATAAATCACAGATATGGTTTCCTTAACCTTCAGATTCATATTAAAACAAAACAAAACAAAAATAGAATTAAAATTCTATTTAAAATTCTATTTCATTTAAAATTCTCAATATCTACCTTCTCTTGAAAAATCAGAACACCTGGCCAGTCTTTTGGATTGGCTATGTTTCTGGATCAGGCAGCCATTTGGAACTGGGAGGTGGCCTGTCCTCATCAGCACAGTTGTATTTAATGTCTACTAAGGGGCTTCATGCCTATTTCTTTCATTTATATTTATCAGGGCTCTATAGCTATTTGCATTTGTAATTTCTGTTCTCTGCACTTTAACCCATTCAAAATAGTTTCCTTCTTATTTATCTTCTGCTTCATTTCTATGTCAATTTATTTTGTCGTGTGTTTCTGCTTTGAATTTTTGTTTAAAAGATGGAAGCAAAAAAAAATAAAAATAAAAATAAAAGATGGAAGCAAAATGCGTACTTTCCCTTTCACATTGTCACCAGTGACTAGTTGACCTACCTTCACAAGCAGTGGGCCTATTTTCCCACATTTTTCTTGAGTTGAATGCAGTGAGTAATAACTCTTTTCTCTCCCTTAGGATTTCTTTTTTAATGGAACTGATGTTATTTGGAGTTAGAAGTCTACAGTCCCTTTATCATCTCTTGAAATTTCCCTTTTAAATATTATTACACTAAATCCTCAGGGATTATAATCCCATATAATCTACACTTAGTTGATCTGGTATATGTTTTATTCCATCTTTGTCATCAAAAGAAATTCTAAAGCCAGGAATGGGTAATGAATTAAGGGAAAGATGCATGATCTCATACTGCCAGGCCTGTGTGGAGAAAATTAAGTCCAATAACAAAGAATTATACATTTTAATTATTCATTTTACTTTGAGAATAGTTAATGAACATCTGGGAAATTAAGATACTCTTAATTTATGATAATGTCTTATAAATGCTACACTGTTTATTGAATACTAAGGACGGATAAATGTTAGGTTGGGAAAAATATCCACATGTGCATTTTCCTAATACACCGTACCTGCAACATTTCCTTTCTGGAGCATTAGACTATCCTAGGCAAATGTATTTATTTGGCAGCAAACCAAGAAATCACTCTGCTGATTTTATTCCCTTGTAGAACCATATACAGGTTCTTTTCAGCTTCATAATTCAATCGCGGCAGTTGCAAATTCTCCAATACTCATCGTGGCCATGGGAGATAGTATACCACATTGTGATTTTCATATTTCTTCAAAAGGCAAGTACATTCCTGATCCAGTCCCTAGGTCCTAGTGTGCAAATTTTTAATTTTTTCTTTCACAATTTTAGTTTCAGGTAACCTTTGCTGGGTGGAATTGTATAATTTTTCATTAGCTTTTATTGGAAACACATAAAGAAAAAGGATGAATTACCATAAAGAAATTAAAACAGAAAAATAAGAAAACATACCAAGGTGATTTTAGATTCTCTTTAGTTTCTTTGAAAAAGGAGGCCTTAGTTCCACTAAGTGTTCTTGGTGACATTCATGTTATCTCTCTGCTCTTCATGAGGAGCTTGCAGCCCTTAGTGGCAGACTTGTCTGACAGCATAAAGGCCTCTGTTGAGGTAGTTTTGCTTCTTGTCCTGAAATATTTTCTTAAAATTCTATGTTTGAATGAAAAAATGTGCCTTTTAGAAGTGTAAACCAGAATGTGACTTCTGTCAGGAAGTGAGGGCCATCTTGCTTTGTGTTACAGAGCAAATTAATGTGTTCCAGAATACAGGTCACTCCATGAAAAGTGTGGGTGGGAATATAAAACATATAACATACATTTTAGTAAAGTTATGCTACTTTCATTATCGCACTAATTTTAATGGCATTACAGGGACATAAAGAGTCAAAGTGAAAATTAAAACTAAATGCACCTCCAAAGGAAAGAGACACACCAACTTTGTTTTAAAAGAAACAGTATTTATTAAGAAATTATATGCTGAGTTCCCCTACAGTCTGTGAAGATGGTTTTTTTCCATTTCCACAGCACATGACAACAGCAAAGAGCATCTGGAAAATACTTGCAATGCTTGGGAATGAAGCGTTCCTAGTAATAGGAGATGAAATGAAGTGATATACGCACTATTTAAACTTTTGGAACCAAAGACAAGACAATCTTTTCCTTGCCAATATAGTTTTTACTTGTATTGGCATTAAAACCTGTCCCTGGGATCTTCTACCCAGACTGAAGTATTGGGTGATAACGATCATTTCAGTTGAGTAGAGAATGGTCAATTTAATTACAGGTCAAAACAACAGAGTCCTTTAGCTATGGAATCCAAACTGAAATATTTGCATTCTTTATTAATAAAAATGGTGCTTATGGAGGCATAAATATAACATTTTCAAGTATTTTATCATTATGATCTGAAGTACTTTAAACTATAAATTAAAAATAAATTATAAAAACTAGCTTACGATGTATCTTTTCGTACATGACATTGTTGGAAATAAGATTTAAACATAGAATTGCAATATCACCTGACTTTATATATGATCAACAATAAAACATGCTAATCATAAAAATAGCTTTTACAAATATACATTTGTATACAGTGTCTCCCTTACCATTCATAAATGTCCTTCACATTTTAAGACTTTTAAGACTTAAAAAAACACAACATAATTAGCAAAGGGGAAAACACATTTACAATCTAAACCATAAAAACCTGACAATTATATAGCTTAGAACATAGAAGAAATGGAATTTCTAAAATTGAACAATACAGTCCATTTCATTTATTTGGGTATTTTTTTAATAAATTGAACCAAAGATGCTGCTATCCAGTAAGAAACCTCCTTTCACATTTCTGGGGGTTGTCACAGTTTCTCTTTTCTGCTTTTGTGGCATCATTCATTACTTCAGATCACTTTATCTGTAGAAACTGAGAAAAGAAAAAATATTTTAAAATATTGAGATTTAGGTTTCATTGTTGATAACATGCATATATGTAAGTTAGATTGAGGTTAGATTTTCAGGACGAATCAGGAGATGATTAAAGAAGAGCTAGATCTTTAAGAAAAATACTTTTGAGAACTTTAGCTTCTTAGATCCTTTGTTGTAGACAATGCTAAAATTATTTACACTTATAGTATGCTATAATTTTTAAAAATCCAGTCCATTTATTGCCTGAGATGAGCAATTATCTTTCAGTCGGAGCTCTTAACCAAGTCAGAGGGGAAACACTTGAAGTTCTAGGCTAGAGAAAGAGATTTGGGTTGCTTTGAATTTTTGTGGCTCCTGTGGGATGTAAGAGGCTTTGAACAGTGCAGTCCTAAGCCTTATGCACTTGGAATAGGAGAAAGAGCAATACAGATCTCTGATCTGAGTTATGTAACCTTGGTTATAAAAAAGAAAGCTAGATGTGGGGCACCTGGGTGGGTCAGTTGGTTAAGCCACTGCTTACTGGTCACATATACCTGTATTTCTAAAAATGAACATGTTATTCAAATGTGTTCTTCATGCAGTTGCAAGAAATGTTCATGTACATAGAGTCAATTAATCTTCAAAGCACAAAGTTTTGAACTTATGGTGCAAAGCAGGCATGCCCTGTGTTGTGTAGCATAAAGGAAGTTTTATACATGCCTTGTATGCACGTACCAAAAATGATCCATTACCAATGTGAAAATGAAAACCTTAATAAATACAACTAAATTTAACCTGTAGAAGGATGCTGACATGTGAACATAAGGCATAGTGAGTTTGGGTTTGGATTGATAACACTTGTGTGCAGGGAGGAACTAAAGCTCTTTCTTTATGTGACTGCAGTTGCCCTCTTTCCTGTGAGGCCTTCATCGATCGCTCTTATTACAGATGGAACATGCTGTAACTGCTGCAGCTTGAACTGCTGCAGCAGCTGTGTATGTACAGTTTACTAATTATTGTGTTTCTTCAGGTTAAGTCGTGGCAGATGACATTAATTTAGTACATTCTTACACCATCCTGCTTGCCTCAAAAGAGGTAATGAATGGTTGTTTAGCAACTATCCATTTTAAGAAGAAAAAAACAGCCTGCAGATTTTTCGTGCATATTCCATTACCCCAGGTATGCTTTCTCTTTACCCCTTCCTTTGCTCCTTGATTATAACTGATTACATAAAAATAATTATCCTGGGAAGAAGAAAAGGAGATTTGAAAATAATTTATTGAAATCTTACTTCCTTGCCATAAAGCTTCAAAGCATTTGCCTGTCCCTAGTACAAAACAAAAGCTTCATTAACTTTGCATTGTGAAGTAGGTGTTATTAACCATATGGATACAAGTAATGAATATAATTCTCCTTATCTAAAAACAATGGCAAAATATATTCACTATGCTTTCCATAGATCTTCTAGTCTGAGAAAAGGATTGCTTTTGCTTGTAAAAGCATGGGAGAAAGGGGACAACTCTGACATTCTTGTTGCCTTTTTCTCAAGAATGACAATCATTTAAGGAGCTGATTGGTTTACTATAATGTGAAACTAATTGTGCTTTCCTTCCCTTGAATAGTGGGTAATTTATCTAGTGGCTATATGGGAGCCTGGATGCTTTTAAAACAAATTATCCTGATGATGAATGCTTTTCTAACTTTCAATCTCTCCCATTTCTGAAAAACAACAAAAAGCCACTCAGATGGGCTTGGATTGTACTGAACCACTTCTACCTGACAAAGATAAAAAGGATAGTATTAATCTAAGAGAAAGCACATTTAATTTTAAATCTCATGAATTCATACACACACACACACACACACACACACACATATACGTAAGATTGGTTTACAACATTATATTAGTTTCAGGTGTACAACATAATAATTCAGTATTTGTTTATACTATAAGGTGATCACCACAATTAATCTAGTTACCATCTGTCACCACACAATTGACCCCCTTCAGCCTCTTTGCTCCCAAGGCTCCTTTCCCCCTCTCTAACCACCAATCTATTTTCTGTATCTATGAGTTTTGTTTTATTTCTTTTTTGCTTTTTAGATTCCAAATATAAGTAAGATCACGTGCATGGTATTTGTCTTTCTCTGTCTTATTTCACTTAGCATAATACCTTCAGGGTACACTTATGTTGTTGCAAATGGCAAGATTTCCTTCTTTTTTTACGGCTCAATATTATTGTGTGTATATATGTGTGTGTGTGTATATATATGTATATATATACAAACATTCATCCATCCATGAACACTTAGGTTGCTTTCATTCTCAGCTATTGTACTATTGTAATAATGCTGCAATGAACACAGGGGTGCCTTTATCTTCTTGAATTAGTGTTTTCATTTTCTTCAGATAAATACCTAGAAGTGGTATAGCTGGATCACATGGTAATTCTATTTTTAATTTTTTGAGGAACCTCCATGTTGTTTTCCACAATGGCTGCACCAATTTATGTTCCTACCAACAGTGCACAAATGTTCCCTTTCTCCATCCTCTCCAACACTTGTTCTTTTTCTTTCTGATAATAGCTGTTCTAACAGGTGTGAGGTTATATCTCATTGTGGTTCTTATTTGTATTTTCCTGATAATTAGTGATGTTGAACATCTTTTTATAGGTATAGCAATATGTGGAATAAATACGCTTTATTAACAGCTCTATGAAAAATGATATTTTTAAAGACATCTGACTTTTTAAAAAGATTTCATGTATTTATTTGAGAGAGAGTGAACAAGCAAGAGAGAGCAAGCATGAGCGGGGGAGGAGCAGAGGGAGAGGGAAAAGCAGACTCCCGGCTGAGCAGAGAGCCAGATGCAGGGCTCCATCTCTGGACCCCTGGATCATGACCTGAGGCTAAGGCAGATGCTTAAGCGACTGAGCCACCCAGGTGCCCCAGTCTTCTGACTTTTAAATATCAGAAATGCTTCTGTTATTTTTTTCTAATTGAGATTTATTTGTTTTAATGTTTCATTTATTTATTTGACAGAGAGAGAGAGAGAGAGACAGTGAGAGAGGAAACACAAGCAGAGAGAGTGGGAGAAGGAGAAGCAGGCCTCCCACTGAGCGGGGAGCCCAGTGTGATGGGGGTCTGGATCCCAGGACCTGGGATCATGACCTGAGCTGAAGGCAGATGCTTAATGACTGAGCCACACAGGCGCCCTCTAATTGAGATTTATAACTAATAAGTAATTAGAGAAATATAGATAACCCACATTTTTAGATAATATCTATAAAAGCAAAAAAAGGTAAAAGAAAATATGTGGAAAATATAGGCTGAATAACATTTTACAGAAAAGCAGAGTCTTATGAACAGAAATTATATTTGTTGCCACCACTGATCATGTTTATTGAGTAACTGTTCAGCCATTCACTTTTTATAGACAATGTGAATACATGTGGCTTTTACAAATCCTTTATTACAAATGAGATATAATTCAATTCAAATTTCTATGTAACACAAACAGATTTGTGGCTGCTACTGTTCATTATAAGTTAAACTTGCCTTCTATTAATAAGCTTTTGGGACGAAAATTGCATTATACTTTTAGGCTAAAAGAATCATATCACAGAAACCATAAGTGGTGTAAAAATTTAGATGGCTACTAACTCACTGAGATGGCTACAAGTGAAGAAAACTGCTCCATTATGTAGTTCTTAGGGGCTTAATAGTCTCCATTCCTGAGTTGATGGCCATTTAGGATGTAGGGGCTTTGGGGATACAGGAAACACAGGCAAAGACAAACATGTAGTAGCCCATCAGAAACTTGGAAATAAGACAACCAGTCTGCCTTCTGAGATTTTTACTCTAAAATCAAGACTTAAATGATGAAGGTAGAGAATATACAATGTCACTTAAGAGAGGCAGAAAGTTTCTAGGTCTTTGGGTCTTGACTAGAATGTAACTGAAACTTATTAAAGCTGCCAAAGAAAAGTGTTGATCTAAAAGAGACTTGTTTGGCAATGCAAGTACAGAAAAATAGGAGTCTTGGGGTCACCATCTTGGGGGTTATGGGATTGGGTCTTGCGTAGGGTTCCGTGCTCAGTGTGGAGTCTGCTTGTCTCTCTCCCTCCCCCTCTGTCCCTTCTCTTTCTTTCTCTCTCTCTCAAAATGAATAAATAAAATCTTAAAAAAAAAATAGGTGAGTCTTGGAGGGTAACTCAGTTGTGCCTATTCAGGAGAAGGTGTTCTCCACAGGAGAAGGGATCCAAGTCCTGGAAGAGAACCTGACCTGTGAAGACATGTGGACACATCGGGTAGTATCAGAACATTCAATTAACTCTCCATAGGCAAAACTTCTGATTATAATTCTTACCAGTTTGTCTTTTGGAAGAGAATGCTCAGGCCAGAGGGCACAAGACTGGACTTCCTTTCAGGGATAGGTCCCGCTATTAACTCATAAACAGATCTACCGATATACCAGATATTACTGCAAATTTTTCTGAGGTACTATTCTACTCCCAGTGTGCTGACAGGTAAGTTCCGTGAGCCTATGAGGTTATGAATCCTTGTGACTCTGCCTTTCTGGCTGTCTCTCGTGGCTTCTCAGTACTTGCCATGTACATCTCAAGGTCTTTCATAGAGGCAATATTTATAAAGCTACATGTCAAGAAATATACAATGTCATTGAATTTGAGCAATATGCAATCAAGAATTATCTAACCCTCTCCTGTTATAATAGGTTAAGATACTAAGGCCCAGACAGTTTGAAAGACATGCCCAGGTAATTGGTGGAAGCCCTAACTAGACCCAGAATCCTGACTGCGATCAAGAATTCTTTTCAATATGTGTTTGGTTCTCAAACTTTAGTGGGCCTCAGAATTATTGAGTGGGCATAGTAAATCAGATTACTAAATTTCTGATTCCCTAATGCTATGGTCTGAATATTTGTGTCTCTTCAAGGTTCATATGTTGAAATCCTGCCCCTCAATGTGATAGTATTAGAAGGTAGGGTTTTGGGAAGGTGATTAGCTCATGAGGCCAGAGCCCTCATAAATAGGATTAGTTTCCTTATAAAAGGGGTCCCAGAGAGTGCCCTCGGTTCTTCCACCATATGAGGACACAGCAAAAGACTATTGTTTATAAACTAGGAAATGGGCTCTCAGCAGACAGCTAATGCTGCCATTATTTTGGACTCCCCAGCTGCCAGAACTCTGAGAAATAAATGCTTATTGCTTATAAGTTGCCTAGTCTGTAGTATTTTGTTATAGCAGTCCAGATGCACTAAGACAACTAGGTCTGGAATGAGGCCCAGGAAGCTGCATTTCAGATAAGTTCCTGAGTGATGCTGATCTGGGCATCCCACTCGTGGAGACCTACTTCACTCCACTGTTGAGCAGCAGTCTTCTGTGAGTGGGCCTCCTGCACTCCTACATGTCTTGCTGAGTGTGCAAACATCACGAAACTCTGTTTCTTCCCCAAGGCCACTTCTTAGAATTATTTATTTGGCTAGCAATCCTGAGAAGTAAGGTAACTCTTCTCTGGAATGCACCACATAGTTCTGCAATACGTTTTGTCTGGACAAAAACAGGCTTGCTTACTGCTTGCTAGAAAGCTAGATTCTCTGCATTCCAGATCGCTCTCTTGTAGGGCTCTGCACTGCATGCAAGCTTCATCTGGCCTTCTATCTTGGACTTGGGTCTTGCAGTTGGGGAACCAAGACAACTATCCGGATACTCGTACATCTTTTGCCATGAGTAGCAAAGTCTTTTGTCTCAGGAGTCTGTCTTCTATCAGCATTCATGGAACTGTGGATGCTTAACTTATTAGCTTGAGTAGTTATTTTGGTAGGCATTCTCTTGCTTCATCTCTCCTATATACCATCAAACTTATTTAATTTGGGTCAATTCTTTTTTTTTTTTTTTTTTAAGATTTTATTTATTTACTTGACAGAGAGAGAGATCACAAGTAGGCAGAAAGGCAGGCAGAGAAAGAGGGAGAAGCAGGCTCCCTGGTGAGCAGAGGTCCTGATGCGGGGCTCGATTCCAGGACCCTGAGATCATGACCTGAGCTGAAGGCACCCAGGCGCCCCTATTTGGGTCAATTCTTGATTAACTATAGGGACACTTGGCAAGTCATGACTCTACTGGCAAACTGTTGTCAGGACATCCACACTTCTTTTCTATCTCTACAGCACCTCCTCTCTCCTTACTTATTATTTTTTTGCTTCTAATTCCTAACAGTTGTTTTATAATCCACACCCATTATTGTGCCCAGTAATTCCCATGTTTTTATCCTATTCTCCGTCTGTCTCTCAATGTTCAAGAAATAGGCATGACTAAAAGACAAAAATGGTCTTATTATACTATAGTGGATCACAAATATTCAAATCAGTGGGCTCTGTTATTCCATTACCAAATGAAAAGATGAAAAGACTGGAAAAATCAGTCATTTACTATAATACAATAGACTTAAGTTACTGCATGAGTAATGTTACGATGTTTTATTTCCTCTCCTAAAACTGAAGGAAAATATAATACAATATTATAAAACCAGCATAAAAGTAAAAGAAAAAAATTAATGTTAAAATAATTTAGCTCTATGTACCAAGTCCAAATATACTGTATTCCTATAAATATTATAAAATGACTTCCAAGCTTTTGAATTATTCCCGATTTAGTTTATGAGATTTATTTATAGACACGTTTTGATATTGAAGTGAAAATAGTGTGTTAACTAATGTAAAAGTACAATTAGAAATACTGTAGATGTTTGGTTTGGTACATGACTTACCATATGTGATTTTAAAAAACTCACTCTCCAGAGTTAATGACATCATTTCCTATAACTAATTATAGCTCTCTCTAACAAGGACATTAGTGCAGTAACAGTTTTTAACATCTACACAAAAAGAATATTTGTGTTTCTGGAGTACATTTCATTTAACCAAAATCACACATAAAATGCAGGTAAGGCAAATAGTATGTTGTCTCTTGGATTCATTACAGGAGTAGTTCGTTTAGTGTAGTAGGGTGCAATGATGTCAGGAGCTGTGCATTGTCATATCCATTCTCACTCTGAAGCATCAGAGAACCAGACTAGCAGAGTGGTTAATTAAGCTGGTGACCTAGGATTGTAGAGTGATCGTGTCCAACCTCCCAACCAGAGCAGCAGTGCCTTCCATGGTAATCATGGCTGATTATTATGTACGCTTTGGCTTGATTATCTTAAGGGATACAGAACTGTTTACCTCATAAAGCATCTTCCTCCATCTGTGGAAAACCATAGAAAAGAATTTGCTGCCTTGAATCTAAATCTGCTAAATGTCTGGATTATATATTGAATCAAAACCTAGACAGTGTGGTGACAAGCCAGGAAGGCAGGCAGAATTTGAGTGTTATGCAAGTACTAGGAAGGCCCATCTATAGGGTATGGATTCAGGTCATATATCCTAAGAAGGCTGGAGAGAGGAAGGCTGAGATCTACTATAGGGAGAAATGGATTGGTATTAGAACTTTAAAGCAGACATCTGAAGAATAAGACTTTCCGGTTTTGATTTATTTATTCATTTAATTTTGGGAACGTTGCTTGTTCCGAGGACTAAAGGAGGGTCCAGTTAGTAGAAAAAGCCTAGAGCAACTGTAATAAGCTTATAGCAAGAGAAACAGCAAGACTGTCTTGGAGTCTGAGGCATTTGAATGACTTAGCTGAGGCTTCCTTAATTCATTCCACATAGAGACTGGGTTTGGGTTATTCTTAGACTTGGACTGGGCTAAATCTGTGGGCATGCACCACAAGTCGTCATAATAACTCTTATTTGCATAATGTTTAGAAGCTTATGAAACACTTTATATGTATAGTCTTGTTTGATTTTCTTTATAAACCAGCAAGGTATGTTGTTGGGTGAGAATCATTCTTGTATTATCCATTAATCCTTGCATCAGAGAGTGAGTGTCTTGCCTAAATCAAACCCAGGCTGCTCTTTTTTTTTTTCCCCCTAAGGCCAATGCATTTCTTTTTTTTTTTTTTTTTTTTTTTTTTTTTTTAAAGATTTTATTTATTTGTCAGAGAGAGAGATCACAAGTAGGCAGAGAGAGAGAGGGGGAAGCAGGCTCCCTGCTGAGCAGAGAGCCCGATGCGGGACTCGATCCCAGGACCCCAGGATCATGACCTGAGCCGAAGGCAGCTGCCTAACCAACTGAGCCACCCAGGCGTCCCGCCAATGCATTTCTTAATATTCTATTCTGCCTAGTTGAGGGAAGGAAGACAGTAGGGAAGCAGACTGGGTACATCATCAATTTTAGTACTGGTGATCTCAACTGGGATATGTAAATACACTGGTGCCCTGATGATGAGTGGGAGAAAAGAGACAGAATTATTGGGAATTACCAGGATTTGCACATAACTTACTATCTGCCTTTCCTTGATTTACAGCAAATTTGCCTGGATTTTTCTTTTTCTAAAGTTCCATCTTGAACTAATTTAAAAACCATTTTAATTAAAAATTTGCTTTAGTCATCTGTCCGAAGGAAAACTTTTGTGTTATAAAAATACATTTGATTAAGAAAAAGAACATCTGTGTAAAAATTTAGTTAATACTAAAAAAGAGTTAATCACATTGCTAAATTATATGATTTACCAGAACTTGGATGCTCTGTTATACACACATCAACACATTAACATTTCTCTTATTTTTTTCACAAACTATTCCGTGATACTTTCTGAAAATAATTATGATTGTGTTTTGAGTGTTCTGGTATCACTGACAATCACATTTGACTAGTCGAATTGATAAATTATAGCAATTTTATTTGGCACATAACTTGTGTTTGATCATGCATCGATTTCTGACTTCTCATGCTAATTATATAGTGTCTAACAACCATTAGTGACTCCCAATGCTGGAAATGATAATGATAATTTTAGGATAATACTCCAAATTGCATAAATTAATTCCAGTGCTAGAAGCCAAATGCTGATTAATGCTGAGATTATTATGAACTTTGAAATTTCACACATTTTGCTGCTTTCTGTAGTTCTTTTAGTAATTTGTTTTGGCACCGCAAGGAGAAATATTTAGAAATCATTTCATGTCTAACAGAAAAATGTGATTTAAAATTGATTGATTTAGAGATATAATTTAAAAAGTTCTTGGAAATCATGTAGTTAATTCATGATCCTTCAGAATAGCTGAAGCAAAGGCTGTCATGGTTATTTAACAATTCTCATTTAATTTAATTTACTATATACACCAAAGTATTAGAATATGAAAAATAGCTTCAACTTTAAAATTGAGTAACATTAATCTGAGAGATTAAGTGATATAGTAAAGTGATGGCAAACTTATACTATTATTCTATTTTTTTCTATTATTCTATTAATAAACTCTTGTTTTTTATCATCATATTTGAGAAATATAATTAATTTCAAAAAAAAATTTAAGGCTTAAAGTTTTGGAATAGTTCCTAGTAATAGTATTATCAAAATACTCTTAGCACTCAAATTAAGCTGGATATAATAGAATCATGGATGATTCAGAAGGGATTTCGGAGTTTTATAGTACCTAGGACTATCACGATTATGAAAAATCCCAGAATTGTAACATAGATAGAAGGAATTAAAAATTGGACTTTATCTGTTTTATGTGTGACAGATTATGTCATACCCTCCGTAGGTTACTTTTTTGGAATAGGTTTGGGATATCAGCTCACTTATCTGTGTTTCCTTTTTTTTATTATAAGAGAACATAGAATTGAGGAGCAATGTCAGTTATGTGGTTCCTATGGATCTAGATAAATAAGGGCTCGGAGCATTTAATTGAATAAATTGATGAAGTAATTCAATGTAAGCGGAGTTCTCTTCTAGAAGATTTCTATGAGCAAATCTTCCCAAAATCAAACTTTTTATTTGAAGAGGTTTTTCCTTTATAATTAAATTTCTCTAGTAAGTCTCACTTTATAGACCTGAACAGAATGCTATAACATTATCTGTTCATCAGATTTGACTGTGATAATGCACGGAAGACTCATGATCACTACACTTTGCTGTGCAACTAAAGAGGAGGGGCCCCCTGTCTGCCTGGTTTTCTTGTCTTTTACCTACACCTGGCGTTTTTTGCTGAGGAAACATGGTATGGTATTACTTGACACATAAATGTCTCTTACATCTGAAGTACAGTGTACATCTGAAGCTATAAGTTATTTCTGTAGCATTTTACAAACAGTTATCTTAATGAAGAGAAGTCTGAGACACAAGGAAAGAAAGTCATTTCCCCAGGGTCTTAATGGAGTGGTAAAATAAATCCAGCCCAGAATAACATTATTCTGCTCTTACATTAGGGTCACATTAAATAGATACTTGATTTGAAATAAACATCACAGAATAGATGCCCCATGTTTGAAGGTAGGCAACAACATGCTCTCCCAACAAATCTGCCTCTAAACACTTGGGTTGTTGGTGAGAAGTACTGGGGAAATAATGTTCAGCTGAAGTTTTGGGCAGAATGTTTCCATTGTCTTTGCTTATTTCTTTGTTTGGGTCATAGGAACTGCATTTTGACTAATGGGGTTTTGGTAGATGAGAAGGGGAAGCTGATAGGGCAGGCAACTATGACACTATTCTAGAAATCTCTATTTTGCTGAGATAAGTATGGATAAGTGAAGAGCACAGAGAATTGATTTCTGAGTCAGAAAGAATTGCTTTACTTATATTTACTTGTATTTGTGCAGGTAGCTGTAATAAATTTTAAATAAACTTTACTAATTTTTTAGGGGGCGATGGACAATGATATTTTGTAACTAGATTTCTATTTCTTTTTTTTTCCTCATTGACTGAACCCATTTGGGATATGAAAAGAATTTTATCACTTTATGTGCCATAAGAAAATACCATACCTCATATAGAAAAAAAAAATCAATTAAATGGCTGAACTTTTCCAACTTAATTTACTTCCGGATATAGTTACTCAATTTATGTTTACAGGGATGGTTTCAATAAAAATGTCCTTACATGGCATCAGCACATATGGAGATCAAATGTGGCCACAAGTATCAGAAAACAAAATGTATTTTGAATTTAGATACCACTTAAAATTCTGGTAAAAGTTAAAAATAATTGGCCCCAGTTTCACAGTTATTACTTTACATGTGAATATTATGAGATTTCAAGCTATTTAAATTCATATTAATATTATTTTTCTTAGTGTAAAGGTTAAGAACAATTTTCAAAAACAGATGACATTAAATATTTTTTACAGGAACAAAAATTGTCCCTCTTTAGTACACGGATACATTTCAGAGGAACGAGGTGCAGTTTAGGTACCGAACACAAGAGGCTATATGTGATTAAAAAAGAGCATTTTCAAGTTATCATTAAACAAATCACTATTTTTTGTGTAGAGAATTCTACTTAATTCATATATATAGATTACTTTGTAAGCTTTCAACCATTTAACTTTTCAAATTAGCTTTCAGCATCATTTTTTATGGAATGGTTATACTGTTATATTTTAGCAGCTGATGCTGAACTACTTTTGTGCTATACACAGAATACTTATGCAAAATTAATCTTATATATTTCAGTATTTCTGGGTAATTTTTTCTCATTCCCTTTGGACATAGTCTATGATATCAGCTAAGAACGTTGAACCCTTGCCTTATGTCTGCCAAATATAACAGTAATGGTATATGTGCTGCCGGAGCGAGCACTATAACAGTAATGGTAACGGGCCTCTAAAGGAGATATTTATCCAACTATCCCAGGAGCATTTGGGCAAGAGGCCAGAAGCTTCTTTGTCAGCAATCAACCCATTCTACAAAAACAAATGTGCATAAAATATGCATGTCCGTGTCCTTTTGTTATACCATAAACTTTCCCTATGAAAAATGAGACGGTCTGGGAAGGCAATGTCCTATTTTGATGGACATCATTTTTATTTTTAAAATGGCATTTTTCAAAGCATATGGCAGACTGCAACAAGGTGAGGGCTTCCCAGGTGCCAGCAGTGGGTAGGGACCCAGAGGGCCACCTTCCTCCCGAGAGTCTCGGGGCTCTGGGAATACACCCCAGGAAAATGTTTTCATTTTGATCAATTCTGAGGCATCTAATTCTGTAAAGTTCGGAATACTTTTCCAGCGTAATCTCACAAGTCAATTTGCATGCGGAGTTTCTGCCAACTTCAAGCAGAAAATTGTGCAAAGCACAGGACTGCGGGAGGGTGACAGCCCATCAGGATGTCGTCAGAGTTATCATTTCATCAAGCGTGAGGAGCAGGTCAGCACGATTGAGCTCCGTGTTCCCAGAGAGGTGCACAAAACTGCTAACGGCACCCAAGATACTGTTAGGTGGGAAAACACATTAAAAACATTGACTCATAGAGTAAGAAAATTACCCTTCTCAGTGTTCTTCCAGTTTTCTGACTGCATTAAAGAGAAAGTTTCTGCTGGTGCTAGTTCTGACATTTCTCTAGTACTGTCTTTTTTTGAACGAGAGAGATAGAGATAGAGGTACAAAGACCGAGAGAGATTGATTGTGAGAAGGAGTACAAGGTTTTTTGTCATACGAAAGTACCAAACTAAATCTAAAAAGAAATATTTTGTCTTTTCATGCTATTTATCTTAAATATATCTCCTACTTATGAAAAGGGATACTTGGTTTTTCATTTTTTGGAATGAACTAAAGTTTAGTTTTAAAGATACATTTACTTTAAGTAAAAAAAAAAGTCAACTTAATTTTTAAAATTAAGTTAAAAATACTACCTGTGGTGTATAGATATGGCAAAAAATCATAAGGGTACAACACAAATTAAAATTAATGAAGTTTGTAAGCACTAGTATGTGAAAATATCTAAGAGCACTGGAATCTTATAGATCCTGGTTGAATCTTGATTCTGCCTTATATTATCAGTATCACCTTGGGGGAGTTACTCAGCCTTTCTAAAATCAGTTATTTCTAAAATATCTATACTTTAAGTTATTTTAGGCAATAAAGGAAATTATGTATACAAAAACCTCAGCGTTGTTCCTGAAAGGTAGTGAAAATGAAAGAAAAAAAAAAAGAGTACTGTTTTCTTCCCCCCCTTTTATTTTTTTTTACTTGGAATGAAATAAAAATCTCTGTCTCTCCTTCTGTGTGTGTATGTGTATTTGTGTACACACTATCTCCTACTTTCTCAGCTTTTCTGCTTTTTAAAAATAAGCTATTTTTCCACATTTTTGACACAACTAAGGCCCAGAGTGATTTCACAACTTGTTTCATTCACATAGATTTAAATGGCAGGGGTTAGATGTTACTTCCAGTAGACCAGTAGACCACAGGCTAGCAAAGTTCGCTTTTAGAAGCTGTTACTGAACATTATTAAAATGTATTCCTAAAAATGTAGCCAGATAGAAAATATTAAATATGCATAAGGTATCCAGAATTCTTATCAGGTTTCAGTTGATAAGCATTCTTATCAGGTTTCCAAAGGGCTGTACTTGCATTTCATCTCCGGCTACCCTGGAGCTTGTGATTTTTCCATGTTCAGAACCATTCTAAAGACAGTGAAGATATGTAAGGGAAAGCCGGAAGTAGAGTATGGCTGATGGTGTGGCCTGGTTTGCACCTGTGAGAATTTTCATGCGTCGGCACACAGCCAGCCAGAGTCCCTGATTGCTTCGGTGATAAAAGTGCCCAGTGCAGTTGGGTGAACTAGAAGCTGCTCCTTTGCACCTCGAATACTGCCTGGCTTAAAACTTCCATGCGTTGCCTGAAATGCATTATTTAAGCAATTAACGCCTAGAATATGGAGTAGGAATTGTAAAAGGTCAACACCATTTAAATGATTAATCACTTTTCCACTCTGATCCTGTCTGTTGAGCTATGAATAAAATTGAAAAAAAAAGTGGCACTTTTTCCTTTCTTTCAATTTCTGATTTAATGAAGTGCTTTCATACCTTCTCCCATTTCTTCTCTCACAGGTTATTAAATTCAGTATAGCTTGAGTAGGTATAACATTAGTTCCATTAGAAATACTGCTGTTAATGACTTTCTTAGCTTGTTCAAGTACAAGTTTCTTGCACTGGTCTTTATCAGATGAAGGTAGTCTTTTATCTATTCATTTATTTTTATTCTGAAGAGTTTTCAAAGTTCATTATGCTCAATAACTTTAAAACTAGCTAGGAAAAAAAAATTCAGTGAAGTCCTATGCATATAACACACTTGGTAATGGATGAACTGTATTTGGAGCATCAAAAAAATCTGAAACTTGAAAAAAAAATTGCTAGTCATTTGGCAGATAAAATGCTCAGGTCACTAAGTTCAACAATCCCTGGAAAAGGCAATGAGAGGTGAGTATTTATAACTAAGCCTTCCGCAGAAAGTCGATTAATCTATCCAGTAAATATAATGTTGGAAAATCAACTCCTGTAATTTGAATGTACTTTAAGACTTTAGATTAATGAATTGACTGATATATCTAAGAAATAGCTTCTGATATTTTCATACAGAATATTAATTATGCTTAACATTTTAGATTTAGAATAAAGAAACATATAGCTAAGAGTGCCAATGCGTTTATAGATTGAGTATTAGAGAAA
The DNA here is from genome assembly GCA_028534135.1 of Potos flavus. NCBI lineage: Eukaryota > Metazoa > Chordata > Mammalia > Carnivora > Procyonidae > Potos > Potos flavus. Next base: position 41,152,249 of record CM052900.1, read on the forward strand.
ATAGGAAGTATTACTAATGTGCAGATCTGGGAAGAATAAAATGCTGAAATTTAAAAAAAATTTAGTATTCATATAATGTTTGTGCCAGAAAATTCAAGGAATATATCATTATTGTGTCGGGAATCCAACATTCATTATTTAATAGGATGAATGGGATTACTTCTATGTGCATTCTTTGAATATAAAGATAATTAGGCAAGGTTGAAGACACTAATTTTCACCCGGTTGAATAAATGTGGTGAACACACTCACCTGAAGTGTTTGTGCTTCAGTGTCTGGAGTCCTCACTGACAGACAATTGTCCGTAAAACAGGAAAGAATGACAAGGCACCAGAGAATTGAATAGAATATGTTTCTAGTATGCCATGGTGCACAAAGGCAGCATTAGAAACCAGGGAGGGAATATAGACAAAGTGTGGCTTAAATTTTATGACTCTAAATGATATTACCATGGTTATAATGCCATTTTTTTATAATGCCCTTTTAACCAGTGCAATTTGTAGAATCTTTATGTCTCCCCCTAAACAGGAGGTAATTCTAGTTAAAATGATTCTTTAAAAGTCAAATGAAGCAAATCTATACCTACTAGGCAATCAGTGAATTATTTCTTTCTTGTGAGTGGCTTAGAGAAAAATGGAAAGATTTTCAAACATTGGTAATAAGCTTTGCTAAGCATATTTATAAGAAAAGTGTTCACATATTATGGAATTATTTTCTTATAGAAATAAAATTCTTTTGTTCTCTTATGCTTTATATTAATTTCTCAAATTATTTTCATTTCTTGAAAATACTGTGCAAATTTTAGCATTTCAAAATTTCATATATTGTTTTAATACTTTAATATATATTATTTCTTTAAAGTTAGAAATTTAGAAAGCACTGGTCAACTAGTAGTGGTTAATAGAATTTACCTTGTACTTCTATTCCTATTTACCCTTAATAGCCTCTGTATTTAAAATATCTAAGATATCAGGGTTCCTGGGTGGCTCAGTCGGTTAAAGCCTCTGCCTTTGGCTCAGGTCATGATCTCAGGGTCCTGGGATCAAGCCCCGCATGGGGTTCTCTGCTCAGCAGGGATCCTGCTTCCCCCTCTCTCTCCGCCTACCTCTCTGCCTACTTGTGATCTCTCTCTGTCAAATAAATAAATAAAATCTTTAAAAAAATAAAATAAAATAAAATATCTAATATATCTATTTTCTTCAGTGAATTCCAAATAGACCTTTTAATTGGCAAATTCAACTTTAAGTAACAATGAACGGATGCTTAACAACAAACAACTGCATAACAATGAATTAATACTCTAGTCATTGTATTAGTTTTGTGGAATATGTGAAGATTGAAGCATATGTTTTAGGATATAAATCTTTAACTAGAATATAAGCTTTATGTGTGAATGAGTCACCTTCCACCCCCAAAAGAGGGTGGCTTGCTTTCTTTTCTTTCTTTCTTTCTTTCTTTCTTTCTTTCTTTCTTTCTTTCTTTCTTTCTTTCTTTCTTTCTTTCAGCAAGGGAAGGGGGAGGGGCAGAGGAAGGAGAGAGAGAATCCCAGGTGCGCTCCATGCCCAGCGCAGATCCAGGGGCTCAGTCTCACAACCTCAAGATCATGATCTCAGCTGAAATCTAGAGATGAGCACTTAACAGACTGAGCTACCCAGGCACTCCTAAAAGAGGCATTTTCTTTCTTATTCACTGATTTTTACTAGTGCTTAGGATGGTGCCTGAACATAATAATCACTGATAATTATAATAATTATAATAATCATTAATAAGTATTTGTTGGCTGCCTGAGTAAAAATGGCATGAATGGAAAAACATATATCTAGTTAAACTGTTTCTGTTGCATAAAATTCTTAACATTACTAGGACTCGATTTCTAATCATTTATGCCCTTTGGAACTCTGGAATAATTTATAGGAATAGAAATATTTGTTTGCCTTTCAGAATCTTAGAACAGCTTATTGATTTAATGTTGTGTGGCTAGACAACATCAGAACTATGGTGTGGGGTTTTATTCATCTGGCACAAACATAGGCTTTCTGAGCAAAGCACATATATACATGGGTTATTTTAAGAACCCTATGTTACTGATATCAGTATGTAGCATCTTACTCATCCTTAATGGAAAAATGGGAGTTACCTCTTAGGCAGGCAGAATATGACACATCTACTCCATAGAACTCCCTATGTATGTGTATGTGTGTTTGATCACTTGGATGGGAATCCCTGCTAATAGATTATCTAGTCTCTGTGTTCAGATCAGTGTGAGGAGACCAAGATCCCATTGGTGAGGGTTATAACGGAGATGGGGGTTGAGTGAGATCTAAAGATTAAAACACAAAGATCTAGAATTTGTCAAGTGTGATTATGTATGGCTAAGTAAATGATAGACAAATTCTCCTTCCTAAATGAGATCATTATATACCCTCTTTATATCTTGACTAGTTCCTTTCTTCTTAATATCCCCATAGAAATGAAAATAATTTCTCCAAATTTAAAATCACTGTAACTCTTCCCAGATTTCAAATGGTTCTGCTAGCCTACAAACTCCAAAACCTCAGTTCAACAGAGATGATCTCAAAAGAGTGTCTTGATGTATGCTAATAAAATAGGCTGGAATTTTAAGACAACCAAAGTTGAAAGGGACATATATAAACACTGTAATGAAATCATGTAACTGTTTTACTTTCAGAGTTATTAAAATTTCCTACAAGTGGCACTTCCATTAAATTTTGTTAGTCGAGGGAAGAGATTAAGTTTGCCATACATATATACTTAAAGTAGGGATTTTTATAAACATGATCTTGTGTAATCCTTTCAGTAACCTGCAAAAACGTCCTTTAACAGATGTGGAAGTAAGCCTCAGAGAGTCAGTGATTTGCCTAAGGTCCTGTAGTTATTAAAAGGCTTGCCCATATGAATCTAAAACCCAAATAACCCTTCTGAATTATTAAACTTAAATCTGGCACTTTGTAAGGGTAAATGAAAACACTTTCTCCATTTAAAAAAAGGCAAAGAGACCAATTTCCCTTTGCCTTTTTTTCTTAGAGTGTCTTTTTGGAGGTCTAGTGAATCTGGATCTTTCCCCTAACTTTTGACATAAAGATAAATCCCATTAGGCGTAAATCCCATTGTCGAATGTTCACAGTGTAGCATAGCTTCAAGATCACCGGCCAGATAACCTCTAGGTATATGATAATGTTGAATTTTACCCAAGTCCTATAATCCTGAAAAAGAGTGAAGGTTAAGGACAACCCTCTTCCCTGTCCCCTCATTCTACCCTTTGTGTTTTGGGAAATGGCTTACCACAAAGAACCATCCTTCCCCATTTGACTTAGATAAGACTCAGTGATGCCTGCTTGTTCACCTATGACACAGTTAGACACAGACCCTCCAAATTCCCATTCTTGGTCTCATAAATGATTAGCTGAACAGTTCTACCTGTGATGATCAATGAGAATAAAATGCCTGTTAACTAAACTTTGGTTAAGTTCCTCTTCTTCCAAGACTGAACTTTGGCCCACTATCGCCCTAAGCCAATATACAACTACTCTGGAAGGGCCTCTCTGGGAGAATAGGCTGGCCCCAGAGTAAAACATTACCTGTTCTATTATTCCATTTGCCACCCTCTCACCCCATTTCCCCACATTCAGTTAGCTCTAGCTTTGTTTACTCCTCTCCATTAAAGGAAAACCTTTTTAGTTTAGCTGATGAGATGTGTACAGAGCTTATGGTCATAGCTCTATTGCAACAAGCCCATCCTCCCTTGCAATAATCCTTCCAAATAAAGCATCTGCTTACTAAATTCATATTTGTTTTTAATTTGACATATGTAAAAGGATAGCTCTGGATTTGGCTCTGAGAACTCTTCAGGGCTGTACAGGAGATTGTCACGAGGTTTGGCTTTTTGTCTCTTGGGGAGATAAATGTTTTGTTTTGCTACATGAAATGCATGAGATTTTATCCTAATGACCAAGATGGCCTTAACGTTCTCCCTCACTTGACTAAACTTTAAGCAGGATTTCTTCCTGTCTGGAGGACCCTGACCTCCATTTTCTTAGAGCATTTACTTTAGAGAATCTGTATTTGCAAATTCTTTCGGCCCCTTTGAGATGTAAATCTTCTCCCAGCTTCTTGTCAGTTTCACAATTTAGTTATTTCTTTCTCAAGGATCTGCACGCCTTCTTTGAGAGGGTAGGAACCTAATTTAGATAAGTGACAATTAGCTAACATAGATGGCCTAATCACCTTGATCAACCTCCTTGCTAATGTCTTCTAGTACTTTTCACCAACTCACCCCAGGCATAAAAACTGCCTTTTGTTTCAACAGAGTTGAGGTAAGTCTTTTTTTTCATTGCCATAGTCTTGAATAAAGTCTTCCTTACCTGTTGAATTCCAGCCAGTGCAATTTTTCTTTGACACTAACATTGTGGTCACTTTGGTGCTAGCTTTACATGCAAGTAAATCTGGTGAATATTTACTCAAGAATTACATTTTCTGTTCTGTACTGGGAGGGAAGGGTCTTCCTGTTGGCAGGATTGTTTTATTTCTCCAACAACTTTCATCACTAGCCTTTAATACTTCAGATTGCTCTATTTTCCTCTGGAAAATTATAGCATTTCTAGAAAAGCAGTTCTTTGTTTTTGTAAATTTAAGGCTTATTTTTGGACTGCCTCTCATTTCTAAGACTTCAGAACCTTTTTATTCTCTTCCTTTTTTGTTTTCCTCTGTATAGATACTCTGGGATGGTGAAAATATTTTATTTTGATTGGATCTATACTCTAGATTTATTACTCTACCTTTTAACATCATTACCTGGCAGTTCAAAAATTACATGTCTTCCACGCTACTTTTCACATCGCAGAAACCCTTAGCTCTAAAGCCCATTTGCCAATGACCATGTTGCTGTTCAAGCTGCAGTTGGAACCATAGCATCTACATACTTAACTGGGATCCGTTAGTTTTGAATTCTCTGAAGTTTATTTTCTTACAAACTTGTGACTTTCAGCTTTTTGTGGGTTTAAAAATTGCAGATTGGGAGTGAGAGAGAGGCTTATTTCTTGGTTTGTTTTATAACTTCGTATCCTAGCTTTGCTAACTAAATTCAGGTTACTTCAAATTTGCATTTTTATCACTCACGGGAGGTAATAATACAGAACCACTGAAAATCAACACACCAGAGTCAATACTGCTGTGTTGACTTTGATGTGTTGGTTTTAAGCCTCCTTCTGTTGTTCCTCCTCAGTGCCTTTAAGATGCACAGAATGCTGCCTGAATGACCTAGTGACTAAGTTATAATGAAAACTGTTTGCTTCTCTGCTTTATATAATAACCCTCTAAATCACAGAGGACAGGCATACGTAAGTAGTATTTAGAACACAATATGATTAAAATACACAATAAAATGTGCTTAAAAATAGGAGGGGGCTCATAGTTTGAGGGAATCTGAAGACATTTTCCTCTCTTTCTTTATTAAATATTCATATACATTAACGTGTGCTAACCACCATACTAAGGAATAATAAAATAAGCCCCGAGAAATTCACAAATCAATAAGCCAGAAAGAAGGGAAATCACTAATTACAATATAGCAAGTTAAGTATGACGAGGTTATGTAGAGAGTGTGGTCTAAAGAACAAAGCAAACCCAAACGTGTCCAGGATAGGTTGGGGGCTTTCTTCAGGGATGGGTATGCATGACATGTGACAAGGCCCTTAAGACACAGGATGTGTTGATCAGCCAGACAAAATAAAGAAAGGGGAAGGGTATTCAAGTTAGAAGGAACAGCATATTCATATAGCATAACATAGCATGTCAAGGACCATCGAGTAATCCAGCATCCCTCTATCTACCCACTCCCCTATTTCCTACCATATGCTGGATACTATGCTATGTGTGAGGGATCCAAAACCAAAAGACATCATCCAGCCTGCAAGGCGCTTTTAGTCCAGTTGGAGAAAGAGACATTTTTAAAAAGTAGGAGCAACAATGAAGTGAGTGTTCTAATAGAAGTCTGTGTGAGCTATAGAGGATACACTTAACTTTACCTGGGATTGTCAGGAAGGTTTCTAGAGGGTGTCATATTAGAGCCGAGTAATGAAATAAAAGTGGATGTTCATCAGTATGAGGAACAGAATGACATTCCAGGAGAATTAATCCCTTCCCTCTCCCTGCAGGCAACCTCTGTTCATTTAAATGCAATTATGAAGTACTGTACTCTTTTGTACAAAGCATTTTTCACTCAGCATAACTTTTTAAAAGATTTTTCTGCATTGTTGCATGTATCAGTAGCTTGTTCCCTTTTGTTGCTGAATAGTGTCGAATGTATGAATATATAATCACACTTCATATATCCATTTTTTGATTGATGGATTGATTCCAGTTTTTGGATATTCTGAGTAAAGCTGCCAAAACATTCTTAAACAGGTACTGTCTAGACATATATTTTCATTTCTCTTGAATGCTTAGGAGTTGAATTGCTAGCTCATTATGTCTAGGTTTATAAGAAATTGCCAGATATTTCCAAATGGTTATTACATTGTATCCTCCTACCAACACGTTGGAGAGTTTGAGTGCTCCACATCTTTGCCAACATTTGGCTCCATCAGTCCATTTGGCCATTCTGAGGCATGTGCAGTGTTACCTTTTTGTAGTTTTAATTTGTATTTTCCTGAAGACTGATGATTTTGAGTGAGTTTTCACATGCTTAATTCTTCTTTCGTTAAGTATCTATTTGCCCCTCCTTCTTCAAGTACCATGTGCTCTACCTCAAGGCTTCTCAACCCTGGCTACACATTAAAACATCTTTGGACTTTTGCTTTGGCTCCACCCCCACTCTGATTTAATTGTTACAGGTTGGAGCCCTTGTCATTGGTATTAATAAAAAAGAACTCTCGTGATTCTATGTGCACCCAGATTTGAAAACCTTACTGCTGTGGTCTAGTGGTTCTCAACTTCTGTAGGTATCAGAATCACCTGGAGGGCTTGTTAAAAAACAGATCGCTGAGATCCACCTTCAGAGTTTCTGATTCGGTGAGTCTGGGTTAGAGCCTGAGAATTTGCCTTTCTAACAAGTTTCCACATGATGTGATGCTGTTGGTCCTGGGACCACCATTTGAGAATCACTGCTTTAGCCAAACCCAACCAATCAACTTCTCAATAGACACCAAATTCTTTCAAGCTGTTCTTCTTGGAGTATTCTCTTCTCTCTGTTGAGGTCCCATCTAACTCTTTGTGTTCCTTGCATATGCTTTTTCATTCTCCAAAGCCAACATGAGTGTCCTAACCTTCATGAGGTCTGCTCAGATTCATTTGCTCTATCATTTCTCTGCCACACTCTATTGCCATGATTCCTGTGGTAATTGTACTTATCACACTGTTTGGTTAACATCCGTTTATTTGTTCTGGCTGCAGCTCTTCCCTCTTCCACACAGTGAGAGTGCTACACAATCAGAAACCACTATGCCTTGTTCTTGGAATCTTTAGCAACTAACAATATCTGGCACATTACTTAGTTTCCACTATTTTATTTAAAAATTCTTTTGATTGTTGTTTTAATGAGTGAGTGGCTGGATGGCTAATAGAAAATATAATATATGTCTTCTCGCATACTCAGATTCTTTAAAACTACAATTGACCACCTGTTATTAAATTGGCGGTCAGATCATAGGAACCAGAGAGCAAATCTACAGCAACTAAAAATAAAAGCCACGTATCATCACAGGCTACCGTTAGCATTATAGTTTGTTTGTTTGTTTTTTTTTTGAAAAAAAGAAAAAGCATAAAAAGGAGACTTGAAAGGAATTCTTTTGAATTAAATAAACCAGCAAATATAAAATCAAAGAAAACTTTAACAAGATGAAAGCAAAGTATGATTTTTCTCAGAGTATTACTTTGGTTTCCCGAAGGCTTTCTTATCAAATAAGAAGTGCTTTTTAAAAAATCAAATCTCCAGAGAGTTAAAAAAATAAAGTTTCGTATGAAGATTGTTGCTAGGAATGTTGTAAGTTTTTATTGAAAGATTCACTTGCAAACTGAAATGGTAATGATAATGGCAAGGATAGCAATTTCCTTGCTCACACTGTGCCGGAGACTTTAAGTGCTGTTCATGAGGTATCTCATTTAACCTTTACAAGAGCCCTAGAAGGTAGGTATGATTATTCCAATTTCATAGATGACAAAACAGAGGCTGAAGTAAGTTAAGTAATTTGTTCAAGGCCAGTATTCAAACCCATTTTTAAGGAGGTTGCCAGATGAATTACAGGATGCCCGATGAATTTGAATAACAGAAGACTTTCGTTCTGCTTTGTTTTGTTACAAGTATGCCTCCTGTAATATTTGGGACATGATTATATTAGAAAATTATGCATTGTTTATTTGAAATTCAAATTTAAATTGGTGTCCTGTATTTTTATTTGCTAGATCTGAAAACCCTACTTTTATCTCGCTCCAAAAATATTGGCATCAGACGTCCAGGTCGCATTGCATCCTACTTCTCTCTTCTATAAAGGCAATCCCCAATTTACTGATGTGAAATTTATGAGCCGAACTTCAAACAGTAAGCACGGCATCAAGGCCCTTTCTGATCTGGACTCCACCTTCTCCTTCTCCCATCCAGGGGCATCACAAGCACCAAGGCTCTGAGGCAGGAGCTGAATGATGTGAGCCTGGAGGCCTGGGTGGCGGCTGCAGAGGAGTAGGCGAGAATTTGGAGCGGGATCAGAGCCTACCTGATGCCGGGCTTTGGCGATCACCGTGAGACACTGTTTCTACTCTGAGTGAGGTGGGCAGCTCTTGGGGAGTTTCAAACAGAGTGACATGACCTGGCTTACGTTTTAACGGGCGCAAACTGGCTGCTGTTTGGAAAACCATGTGCAGAAACAGGGATGTATTGCAAATATTCAGGTGGCAAGTCAGGTGGCCACTTTTCTTGATGATGGACTTCCTGTTGGCAGGTTCAGGCTTCCAGCGGTGTTATGCCATACTCTGGGTGTCAACTTCCAACGTGGAGGTGAGGAGAGGGGCATCGCTGTCCCAGCTTTAAGGTGGAACCTGGTGGTGTTTCATACGGGGACCTGAAAGGACGCTACTCCAGGGGCACCTTGTGGGTGTTGCATCTTTGGGTGCAGATGAGACAGTGCTATGCACAGAGAACAATGTTCTCTCACAAGTGGGGGGGGGGCAGCAAAGGCTGTGGTGAGACTGCACCTTCAATGGGGGGGGCGAGATGGGTAGGTAGCAGGAGCACGTAATTGGACATGTTCCGGAGCCTAAATGAGACACTTCCTGGGATCCCCAGAAACAGCTGGGAGAAACTTGGGGGTGGAGCTGGCAAGGTACTGCAACTGTGCAGGGGTCCAAATGAGGCTGGAAAACTTTTGTGATTAGCCTACCTGTGACCTAATTTATAGCATACCTGGATAGGCCTGGAACCATTAGGGTTAGCAAAATTAAATAAAAGAAGTTAAAAGGGATGAGAAAACACAAAAGGAGATATGAAAGGATACGGTGCCATACAAAAAACCAATAAAGACTTAGCAAATTTTTAACTAAATGTCTCCTTTGTGCCAGGCATGCACTCTTTGGACATTAACTTCATTTATTGTTCACAACAATCCTCGCCCAGGCATAGATTATTACCAAACCCCTTTTATGGATGAAAAAAAGTTGAGGCCAGTGAGGACACAGGTAAACAGCTTGTACAAAGTCATGGAGATTTGAACTATTTCTGTCACATTGTAGGCAGAGTTCATGTTTTTGGGTTTTGTTTTGTTTTATTTTTAAAGTAATCTCTGTGCTTAATGTGGGGCTCCCACTCACAACCCTGAGATCAAGAGTTGATGTTCTACAGAGTCAGCCAGGCACCTAGAGTTTGTGTTTTTAAAAACAGCTAAGCCTGGGGCACCTGGGTGGCTCAGTGGGTTGAAGTCTCTGCCTTCGGCTCAGGTCATGATCTCAGGGTCCTGGGACTGAGCCCCGCATCGGGCTCTCTGCTCAGTGGGGAGCCTGCTTCCCCCTCTCTCTCTGCCTGCCTCTCTGCCTGCTTGTGATCTCTCTCTCTCTCTCAAATAAATAGTCTTTAAAAAAACAAAAAAAAAAACAACAAACAACAACAACAACAACAAAACAACTAAGCCAGCAAGCCTCCTGGGGGAAAAATGAGCTCGGCACATCTTAACGAGCTAGGCATAGTTCTGTAGCTAAAATAAAAATGACTGAAATCAAGAGAGATGCCAAGAAGAGCAAATCTGAAAATCACTAGGAGGAACACTTACTACAGAGAGACCAGAGCTCCTGAAGAGGCAGAATTCCAGGGTGGAGAGCCAGAGTAGAGATGCCCACCTGTCACACCCTTTGCCTCCCAACAGCCATCTCCCATTTCTGTTGAGAAGAGCTGGCCAATGAGCTGCAGGGGCCTTGGCCATTCATACCTCAGCAGCAGCCCACCCAGGCCACGTCAGTTGCAACACACAGGTGCCATGACTGCTCATCATGTCCCTAGAATCCCCAAAGTATGGATTCTAGATGAAGTCAGGATGAAGGTCTCTGAATGCTGCATGGAAATACAGGCCCAAAGCAAACAGGTTAAGTAACCACTTTCTTGTTTCCTTGTGATACATACCTCTGACTAATTCAGTTGACACTACCTTTGGGAGTGTGTCTCCCAAGTTCTTGTTGGTTCCCCAAATGATGAAAATGAAGAGATGGATGCATGGTTGATAAAGGGGAGCATTCAGGTAAAGGATTTCATGAGGCGAAAACCCAAAAAGTTTCAAAAAGAAGGTGACATTTCAGTCCTATTCATAAAGACCCAAAATAGCAATCAGAATGCTTTATGTGTTTCAGATCTTCAGTGGCATATCAGAGTGCTTGCTTAGAGGTCTCGTCAACTGTGGTGTTCAAGTCATGGTCCAGACCTTTCCCAATGTGCACAGAAATTCAATATTTTATAAGCCCAGGTGACTTGCTTAGTTGAATGTTTTGTTAAATGCTGAAAGTTGTATTATAGCGTAGTGCTCAGCTTGCATGCCTAAGTATTACACAATCTAGCTAGGTAATTCTACTGCGGATGCTTACTAGATTTACCTGATCTGATTTTATGTAGTCAGCAAAAGCAAAAGTAATTACAAGCAGAATTAGAAAAAGCTCAAATTCTTTATAATTCATCTAAATGTTTGGTTTGTCTATAGTTTCCTTTGTGAACTGATGGTTTAGCTCTGCAATTTCAAACCTCAGCCTGATAAAAGTACAGATTTCTGGGCTCTTTCCCAGATAATCTATATCAGCATTTTCAACAAGCACCTTAGGTATTTGGATGTAAGTCGACCAAGAACTTTGCTTTGGGATACAATGAATAGCCTCCCTAAGGCCCTTTAACATATCTGGCAGCTTTGTAATGTCCTAGAGTGTACACAGAAGCTTTCCCTGGTACACTTGGTAGAATTCATTTCCCCTTTTGAATTAGCAGTGTACTAAAAACTTATTTTCTAAAATATTTCCCATTATGGCATAGACTAGTTTTATTTTGGATCATGTTACTTTATATAAAAGGTGCTAACAACTTTGGTGGATATGAGAAAAATAAAAGAGCCTGAAAAGTATAAATATCTTGTGAAGTTTCCAGTCACTTTATAAAAAAAATATGTCTATCATCTGTCTATCTATCCATCCATCCATCCATCTGTCCACCCACCCATCTCCTACCTATCACATGAAGTATCTAATGTATTTTGGATATCAAATATATTTTCTATAAAATGATCTGGGAACAACAAAGGCTGATTTGAATATTCTTTTCTCAACCTTAGCACATATTGTCACTTTAATTTGCCATCCTTTGAGATAAAGTTCCAATCTTACTTCTGCCAGGAGCCTCTCTGGACCATCCTAGCTGTGTGTGATTCCCCATTTATAAACTGTGTCTTCATATGGTTTTTACCATAACATCCTGCTTTTTTTTTTTTTAATCTGTAGCCTTTATCCTCAGTCAGTTTATATCCTTCTTGAGGGAAAACATAAGATTTTCCTTCTTTATTTCCACAGCAAAAACCTCAGTGCCATTCATTAGTGTTCAATCAATAAATATTTGCTAATGGATTTATTCAGAAGCAGGAGTAGGGTAGTGGTGTGCTGGTGTATGTATAGAACATTAACACAGAGTTCAATTTTAAATAAATTAAAGCCTTATTTTTTATGTATTAATGAAATATGTAGGCATAGATGATTGTAGAATCACAGATTTTTAGCTTTGGCTGGCTGCTTATAAATTATCAAGTGCACGTCTATTATTTTTTACATGAGGAAATTAGTGTTCTATAGGGCACTAAGCTACCTGAAAAAAGGAATCATTTACTTCAACATTTCATTTTATACATAAAGCAATAGTTTTAGCTATCTTTGCATTTTTGGTAGCATTTAGTTCACACAGAATAGGCACCCAAATGTCAGCTGAATGGATTGCTTCATGGAAATCAATTTCACTAACTGGATATTTAGAACTAGACAATGAATGGACAGCTCGTGCCTTCAGCTTCTCACATGCTCCACAGGGATAGCAACACCTACAGCTGTCCCATTAGCTCATTTTGCTGGATCTCCCTTGTTTCAGATACAATTCTTATTTCCTGTTCATTCCAGATTTTCTTTGAGCACCTGCCTGAGCATGTGGATTCTAGCTCTTCTTTCTGACTCCTACTGCATGTGTTAGAAACCTAATTATGTTGTATCCTTGCTGAATCTGTAATCATATCTGCCTTTCTAAATGAGAAGATTTATGCTTTTACTTCTCTTTTCAGGAACCACGGGTGATCTGGTTCGTGTGGTCTGGAAAAGAGAAAACAGTGGACACCAGACAGAGGAATTTTCTCTTGGCCAATCACTAGGAGGGACTCTTCAGTCTCCATTTTGATTGCTCATCCTCATTCATTGTTTTCCAAGTCTTAAAAACAAAGTGAGATATTAGAGATAGGAGTTAATTCTTCAGCACCCTAAGCCCCCAGTTATAGCACAAGGGTTGACGGAGAAAACTGAAGCATCTCCAGGCAGCATTAGTGTTAATCAGTTGCTTTCTGTGTGTTCAGAATATAAACCAAGCACTATGGTTTGGATTTATTCCCTTGGCTGCATGACCAGCCATTGTTCCTTTAGATGTAGTGCTCCTGGAACACAGACTCACTCGGAGTAAAGATCAAACAGAATGGATTTTAGAAACTTCTGATCTAACCTTACTATTTTACAGATAAGAAAGCTGAGACTCAGATAAGTTATTTGTTTTAAGGTGATTCAGTTGGATTGGATAGTGACAGATCTGGGACTAACACTGGCCCTGCTGTCTCTTTCATGGCAGCTGACTTTTGGTAACTGTCTTATTCTACTTCTTTTACTTCTTCTATTTTCTGATATTTGGAGTGATTTCATGCCCATGTAGATGACCAATCTTGCCACTGAGCCTCGGAGTTCCTTGAATTCGTCACATGCAGTGACTTTTGCTCTGACCCCCCTTCTATCACCACTTCCTATGAATCTTCTTATCACTTAACTATCACATGTCTAAAATATCTCAAATCTCTAAGTACAACCTTCACTTTTCTCATATGCACTTCATTTCCCCTTCCTTTAAAGGCATAGGACTTTCCCTTTCTCTCTCTCTTTTCTCCTCGTCAGTCCCCTCCTGTGTTCCCATTCTTCCCTGCTCAGGTTCAACTCCATGATTCATCTAGTTAGCCCGTCTTTACTAATGTCCTCAATGCTCTTTATTTGTTGTTTTTCTTTGCACTTATTTGACAAAAATCCCCTCCTGTGTTCCCATATTCCCTGCTCAGTTTCAACTCCATGATTCATCTAGTTAGCCGGTCTTTACTAATGTCCTCAATGCTCTTTATTTGTTGTTTTTCTTTGCACTTATTTGACAAAAATTTGACAAAAATTGACAAAAAAAAATTGACAAAAAAAACAAAAAACAAAAAACCTGAATGTGTTGGCTTTCTCCATGTTTCTACCAGGGCTGATATAAGCCAATGGAGAAAACCCCACAGCTAGGCTGATTGATGCCTCTACAACAGTGGTTCTCAAAGTATGGTCCCCAGACAGGCAGTCCCAGACTCACTCAGCATACTGAATCAGAAACTCTCAGAATGAAATACAGCAATCTGTATTTTAACGAGTTCTCCAGGTAATTCTGATATACCCTCAAGTTAAAAAAGTGCTACTGTATTAAATCTTTGTCTTTAACCTCAATTGGCTATTAACACTAGCTGTCAATCTTTATATGTTTTCTAAGTTAGTGCACCTCTATGTTTTACATACTAGATTCTTTAAATCTCCATTCTCCCTTCATCTGTGGTCCTGCCTGTGTCTTCTCACTCTCCAGAGATGATCACCCTCTGACTTACACAGTTTGTGTTTGAACTCCCTTAAGCATCTGCCACCAAATCCTCAGACTTATTGCAGTTAGGTGCAATGGAAAAATGTTCCTCTTCATGTTGAGGGCCAGCCCCATATACCTGTGCTCTAGATTCCTTTCCCTTCAGCATCAGGAACTTTCTCCCTTTCTCTTCATCAAGTTCTCTCTCTCCACTGGCATCTTCTACCCAATCTCATCACAATTTACATTCATACACTTGGGGACTTTTATTTTAAGTGTCACAGAAAGCGCTGTAGGATTTTAAGCAAGGGAGTAACATTATCTGATGTATAGTTTATGAAGATTTTTATCTTTCTTGTGTGGAAAATGGATTGCATGGGCTGAACCAAGAAAATCAATTTGCTGTAGTGGAGATTATGTATGCGTTATGATTTGGAAGTAGAATTAATGGGGGAAGGTGGAGAGAATAAAAGGTAATCTTAGTCTTCTTGGTTTTAACAATTGTGTGGATAATGAAATTGTTTATCAGAATGAAGAAGACTGGGAAGGGATAAGATGACTGGAAGAAAACCAAGGATGTTTTGGTCATGTTGCGTTTCAGTGGTTTATTGGAAGAGATCAATGAAGAGATAGGCACCTAAATGCTTGAGTCTAGAATTCCAGGAAGAGATAAGGAATACAAATTTAGATTTAGGAATCTTTGGCTTATAGGTGACATTTAAAGCTCTGTTATTTAATGAAGTCATCTTGGAAACGTGTGTAGAAAGAGAGGGTAGCCTATGGCAAATCACTTGGCTACTCTAATATTTAAAATGGGAGTATCGAGTGAAAGTTTCTAACAGGAAAATGAGAAAAAGCAATTGGTACAGTAGGAGAATTTCTTAGAATTCTCCTAATCAATTCTTAGCCAAATTTTGCTGAGAAGTAAATGAAAATAAGAACATAGAGGTAACCATTGGAAATGGCAACACAGGGGGCTCCAGAGACCTAGGCAAAACACTCACAATAGAATGGTAAAAATAGAAGTCTGGTTAGAATGGGATGAGGAAATTAAGTTATTGGATTAAAGTTTGGCCTAAGGAAAAGTTGAGAAATCTGTTAGTCCTTCATTCTACCCTGCTTAATGGATTCCTAAAATCAAAATTGTTCTAATAAGTGACTTAAGTCCTTCAAGCTGATACCAACTTCTGGAGAAATAAGGGTGGTTATTAAAGACTCTAAAGACTATTCGAAAAGTTTAAATGAAGGTCCTATGCAATTTAAACAGAACTGGAATGTTAAAAATGAATATAGAGCTTCCAAAATGAAACTATTGATAAGGTGGTTACCATACCAAAACAACAATCACCATGACAAAATTAGTTAAGTAATAATAGGTATTACAACAAATCGAATCTGAAATTACCTGGGATAAGTCATGTTTAATATGATTAGTCCACAGATATTTGAGAGTGGGCAACACACACACACACACACACACACGCACACTCTCACACTTGCCCTCTCATCATTTTTAGTAGTCAGTCCCTTTAAGATAGTATGTTTAATTTCATGGATGATAAAATATGAGAAATCGCATCCTCATCAGCATATGTTTACAAAGTCCCTGGTGTATGTATATAGGAAAGGACATCAGAAACGAGCACTATGATTATAACACGCTGGGAAAATAAAACATATAAGAAACCAAGTCTTGGCTAAATCCCAAACTCATAAAAACTGGCTATCAAGCAGCACATGCACTAAAGATGGTGAACTGGCCATTTATCAAGGGTCATTTTAGTCTGCAGACTAAGAAAACAACTGTTGGCCATACAACTAGTAAAGATAATTATCATCACTGAATAACACTATTTAATAAGAGAAGGAGCCATGTAGTTTCCATTAGATGGTCATTTGTTGCCAGAATATTATATCCACGTACATTTCACATATAATTGCTCAAATGCAAGATTCCTTTCATGATGGAACAATTGGGAAAGAGAATCTTTCATTTCACTTTAACTATAGCTAATCTCATATATAATATTTCAATTGTCCATTCATTTACTCTGTCATATTTTAAGTTATCAGAAATGTATTGAGCACTTATTATGTGCAAAGCACTATACTGATGTTGCCTTACATATATGCAGATAAGAATTAAATAAGCCCCAAATATTAAATCTTTATTTTAGAATGAATGAGTTGCTGACATGCTGGTGCTGTTACCAAAGGGTGTGAACACCAAATGTTTAGTTCCTACCAGCTCATGACCCCCATCTTCATCGAAGTCCTCCTCTATCCCATCAGTCATCTCTTCTCCATCCGCATCTGGCCCTCCTTCAGCAGGCTCCTCTGTAGAGTGATCTGCATTCTCTGACACACATTCATCTTGGATCAGCTCTATACTCTCTTCCAATTGCTTCTTCTGAGCTTCTGGGGGGGAGAAAGCAAATGACTACTACCTTGGGTTGCTCATGAGCCATTTGGATAAACCATGAAAAACAGTCTATGAAAGGGTAAAATCTGTGTGAGGAAGATAAGGTAATATTATGTTCCACTTGAATTTATTCAGTCATGTAAATTATGTACCTATACTGGTGTGTATTTTCATTTAAGTATATTTATTCTTTAAATGGAGTTATCAAAAATTAGGAAGTCCAGATGGTACTAGTATATAAAGAAATAAAGATTTACTTAAAGAGATGGATCTTCCTGGCTATATATATTCTTTTCTAATAGGGATATTCTCTCAGAGGAAAAAGTACAGCAAAAACAAAGGGCAAAAATCAAATAAAACACAGAACTTGTTCACTCAAGGAGGGAAGATGAAGAAAGTTCATTGACAAATTCAAATCTAAGTGAAAAAGACAAAAATTCACTGAGGGAAAAAAGTACAAAAGCACATGCGTTGTCTTCCAGACAACTTCTCTATGTGAACAATACTCTGACATTTTAGAGTCTAAATTTTGTTGGCAGATGTGGTTAACTGCAATGGTTAAGAATAAAATTCTGGTGTTAGATTTACTAGCTTTGTGATGCAAAGCCAAAATGGTTAACCCTCCCTGTGCCTCAGTTTTCTCATCTGTACAATTAGGATAACTACTTCTTAACTTCCAGGGTTTGGAATAGTAAATCAATGAGTTTAGTAGAGTTATTTGCAAATAATAAGTGCTCAACAAATGAAGCTACATTCTACATTAATAGAATACCCTCTAATTTACCAGGGTGTGCACTTTCCATTTACAGAAATTCACCCAGATGGGAATTATGCTGACAACATAATAATTATTTCCCCTAGTGGTTGGTTTTCATTTCCTGTAAAAATATCAAGAAAGCATTGGGTATTGAATAAACAAGATTATTTAATGTACCTCCTTCTCTAACTTATTCCTATGTATACATGGTTATCTCAAAAGCTGTGTGGTTTTCACTCATTTTGATTATTGTTATTTTACCAATTATCCCATTATTTGATTTGAGGTTTTTTTAAAAAATATTTTATTTATTTATTTGACAGAGAGATAGAAAGCACAAGAAGGCAGAGTGGCAGGCAGAGGGAGAGGAAGAAACAGGCTCTCCACCAAGCAGGGAGCCCGATGTGGGGCTTGATCCCAGAACCCTGGGATCATGACCTGAGCCAAAGGCAGATGCTTAACCAACTGCGCCAACCAGGTGCCCTGATTTGAGTGTTAAGAGATGCTGCATTTTAAACTTATTTATATTTTATGACAATAAAGATAGTTTATAGAGCCAAATAAATTGAGGCATATTCATTCATAGTCTTTTTCATAATGTGAGTTAAAAAGAGAGAAAGCATTGGTATACATATATTTTGACTCAGCACAAATCTTTTCAAACATAACTAACATGTAAGTCAATAAACTGACAAAAATGATGTATGAATAAGCAGGTATCCTCTTCTATAAGTTGTTTAAAATTTTAATAACAGTTACTCATATAAATATATGTGTTGTTGTATTTTAATTCTCCAAATACTAAAGTTTATGTATTGAGAATCAGAACGGTAGGGTTGTGCCTTGGCCCTGCTGTCAGAAGACGGGATTCTAGGTCCAACTTAGCTACTTACCAGTGGAATCATATGCACTGGCCTTGAGTCTGTTTTGGTCATTTGATCAGGTCATTGGAACATAGTAGGTCAACTTTCCCTCATCTATATAATAAAAATGCTTACCTCTTGGGTTTGCTGTGAGGATTAACACAGCTTATATTTGGGAAATGTTTTGCATACTATGAAGGGGGGGCTACATAAATGTGTACTGTTACATAGAAAAAAGGAGACTGCACGGTCCTCATTGGGAATATGTCAAGATAACAATACCAGTAAGCATGGAATGAGAGGCCTGGGAAGATCAGGGAATAACAATGAAAAAACTTGCGGGGCTGAGCATCCATTCCAGAGGTGGAGAAGAGTTGGTATGGGTCCAAAAGGGCTAAAAGCAATTACTACAGGCATCTTAAAATGACATAATCTAGGCTCTTTTTCTTCACATTTACTTTCCACATGTAGATACAGACTATACATTCCGTGATGTTTTTCTATCAACTTGTTAGTTTCCATTTTCTCCATGTAACAATATAACAATATAACAATGTAAATTCTGCTTTCGAAGCTATACTCTTTATCTTCATATATGTGAATGTCCAGATGAAAGCAAATGGCATAAATTCCCTTTTCTCTGATGTCTGCGTTACTTTTAGCATAGAAAGTCCTATGAAGATTCTTAAGTGATTATTGTCAAGCTCATTCAAAAAGGTTTAGTCTGGAGAAGAGACCCAAGTATCTGGATTAAAAGGAAGGCAAATCAGAAAAAATAAAAATAAAAATAAAAGGAAGGCAAATCAGGCAAGAAATATGGACCAAACACATGCTGAACTTAACTGTTACTGAAAATTACTAGGTTTTATTCATCTCGCCTTCCTTCCACATATCATTGGAAAAAACCTCTACAGGTTTTGACCTTTAACCTACCTACACACTGCTGGCCAGCACCAACTGAGAGAAAGCTGTGATGGGCAGACGAATTTGAGCACTGAAGTTTTGAATCTTCTGATGTTAATCACACCCTATACTCTACCTTTTGTCTCTACTACCGCTGACGCCTTGGGCAGCACAATGTATCAGGCAGCTCTGGTTTCGACCCTTCAGTCTTTCTTCTAAGAGTGAAATTTTGTCAACTGGTCCCTCTCATTTTGCCATTCTAGGTCACCATGCCACTTCTTCAAAATACGATTGCTCAGGGTGGCTGGGTGGCTCAGTTGGTTAAAGCATCTGCTTTCAGGTCAGGTCATGAACCCAGTGGGATGGGGTCCCACATTGGGCTCTCTGCTCAGTGGGGAGTCTGCTTCTCTCTCTGCCCCTGCCCCTGTTCGTGTTCTCTCTCTCTCTCTCTCAAATAAACAAATAAAATCTTTAAAAAAAATACCATTGCTCTCATGACCTGGTTTTGATATTTCAAGGATGGACGTTTGGGCCTGGACAGTTATTATCCTATACAGTGAAAAAGTGTATTCAATCTTACAACTTTTCCTAAAGCCAGACTTTCTCAATTTTAGATCATTATGTTTATTTTTTTGTTATAACACATAATGGTACTTTTGCTTAGGATTAATATTATTTTGGAAATTCATTTGGTCTGACATATACATTTCTTCTTTAATGATTTCAAAATATTTGTTCTCTGGGAACCCTTGCTTTTTAATGTTGAAATTAATATTCTGGTTTTTTTTCCCCTCTGAAAAATCTTTCACCAAAGAAGTATGGAAGATTTTCAGAGAACCCATGTAGGATCAGAACTTAAAGATGAGTAGCCCTCATTTGACTTTGTGTATCAATTCGTTGCAGTTGTGTTTGAAATCCAAGCTGACTCTCCTGATCTACTTACCTGAATGGGGTCCCTTCTCTCCCAATCAACAAAAGCCCAGATCATATGCTGTCTTGTAGTTAGTCTACTGTTATCTTATCCTCTTCTCAGTGGTGTTTAAGTTTCCTTAATATTTGAACTATTGTCTCAAAAGGTCATTGTCACACACAAAGGGGATAATATAGTTGTTAATCTTTTGTAAAGTGAAAAGTGCAATACAAGTCAGTTATTAAGAAATTGTTTGATTTGTTCTGGACCCCTTACTGAGTGCCTTATACATAGAAGAGATAATATAAGCTATTAGAGAGGATACAGGATTTGAGTCCATATTTCTGTTAATAATTCCATATTTGGTCCATAATTCTGTTAATTACTAGTCCTATTAACTATGGCTTTCTTCTCTAAAAGATGAGCATGAAAATAACATCTTTCTGAGAGCTGTTACATACTCAAATGAGGAAAAAGAGGTGAATGTGTTTTCTAAAGTGTAAAGGCCACAAAAACATGTTATCATAACAGGCTCAAAAATAGTTCTTGAGTTGAATCTATATTGATTATTTGATTGCTACAGACAAACAGTTTATGTCAAAATCATTCATCACTACTGACCATTAAGAATTATACATTACAAAGACAATTTTGGCTTCATTTCTGTTTAGATAGGCATAGTGTCTTAAGTTATTCTCTGCTTTTGTGTGTGTGTTACACAACATACACGGAACTCCTCTGACAGCCTATTTCAGAAGCAAGAGTAGTATTAGAGTTCAGTGCAAAGAAACCTAGGACTTATCCTCATTCATTCATCCATTAACTTGAAAGTTAAATGCATGGAAGACGTAATCTGGTTTGAGAAAAAAAAAAAAACCTCTTTAGTTATAATGGTAATCAATTCATAGCAGTTTAACAGAAATACAATCAACCTGTGCTTCGGTAATATGTCATCATAGATTTTTGTCATTACCTCAGTGAAAAATGTTATAATCACTAAACAATGATAGGTTCCAGGAATAAAATCACACATGAAAGCACATCTTGTTTAGTAAACTTGGTTCACGGTTTAACAAGCAGTTTTGATCCAGTAATGATCTTGTTGAAAAAGAAACAAAGCAACTTATTCTATGTTTTATGAATAATTAACTAATTTTACTTCTATTAGAAGTGATTATTATATTTTAGTTTACTCCTGACTTGATAACATTCTCTTTATCTGCATAATTCTTTTTCTACTTATCGCTTTTTCTTTTTATTGTGAGTGTTGAGTGTATATGTGGTCTGTACGTGTGTGCATACACATTTATGTCTCTGCTGCTAAAGTGCTTTGGGGGCAGAAACATTTTTATTCATCTTCGTAGCCCTGATGGCTAACTCAGGGCCTTACACGCAAATGAAATATTTGCTGAATATATTCATGAATTGTCATGGAACTAAAATATGAACATAAATGTCTGGGTGTCAAATTCTTTTCAGACAGTCAAAGTGATTGTTGAATTTGGCATCATGGTAGCAAAAATATGAAGCCACAGAGGTTAAAAGAAACATTCTTGGCACATTTTCCATGAGAACCCCATACCACTAAGTCAAAGTAAAACGTGGGGTCTGAGAGTTTCTTAGAATATTGTTCATTTTCACATGGATAAGCCTTCAGGAGAAAAATTAAGTGCGTAGTCTGCAAAGGCTTACAGGAGGAGGGCTGTTTTTGAATGCTGGCATCATTTGGAGTCTCTGTTGTCTTCTTTAGGTCAGAGTAATGGGTGACCATGGCATTTCTTTTGTGGGCGAAGTGAGTTTTAGATATTTTTTAAAAGAATGGATTAGGAACCAAAAAGCTAGCAGCTTATGCCCCAAAGATATCTCTAATATTACATAAATTATGGATTCCAACAGAAAAAAAGATTTATTATGGCTCCAAGTTAGTGAGTCCTTCCAAAGTGCTGACCATGCAACATTCATTACCTATAGGCCTTGAAACATCCTGCAGGGGAGGCTTTTTTATCATTTTACAGATGGAGAAACAGGTGCTCATGGGTACACAGCTAGTGAGTACGAGAGTCAGAATTCCCGCTTAAGGTTTTCTGACTCCATAGCCTGGGCTATTTCCTAATATATCTCTAGAAGAAAGGCCTAATTTGACAGATCTTTGAATCTCTTCAGTAACCAGACAATTTAAATTAGAGAATGAAGAAGTCTGTTTAGTTAGGGGCACATGCTCCAACTAAATAATGGCTGTCAAGGGGAAAGAAGGGCAAGTACTAGGTAGGTGCTTCTGTTTATGGGAAAATGCCTCAGGCTTTAGAAAGCCATGAAAGAAAAGAATTTGATATTAAATTTCAACCCTCCTATTCAAAAGTGGTTTTTTTTTGCACATCACATTTCTATTTCCAAAGCTATATATGATTGAGAAAACAAGTTAGAATTGTTGGGATTTATGTTCAAAGCATTTCTATTAAATTCAGTTTGCTGCATAGCTATTATCATTAATATAACTCTGAAAATTGGTCGAGTTGACAATTAAGTTTTTTGACAGGCCAGTTTAATTGCTAGCTAATTGCTAGCTAAATTGTACTTAGCAGATGGTTGGAAAGAATGTTGATACAAAACAGTCACAATATTCATTAGAGCCAAGAAAGTACCCTGGAACTATTGTTTTTGCATACCAGTAAAAGCTGTATTGTTAAAAATAATTCTACATTACAACACCTGTATATAATACGAATTAAACTCAATGATTCCAATAAGTACTATTTAAAAAGATGCAATTTATTATGGATAGTACTATAATAATGACATAAATGAGCAGCAGGAATGTTACATAGGAGGATTGCTTTCCAGTTAAAATGTCAGTTATATAAGTACATTCCTGGAGAAAATTACCTTAAAGTTGTTCTCATGGAGTACCTTGGATTGTTGAGGTCACCACAAATTCAATATAAATGATTTAAAAAATTACAGAGATGCTGTGTTTATTTAAACTTCAGAATAATTTTAAGAGATAGATATTAATAAAAAAAAAAGAGATAGATATTAATCCCTCCCATTTTATAGATTGCATAAGCACCTTTCCAAATATCACACAACTAGTAAGTTTGGGGACTAGATCTCTAATAGGATTGAACCTAGTTCTGTTTGATTCTTAAGCCCAGGGCCTTAGATGTTTTGCTAGTGTAAGTAAATCTATTTGCCATGAGGAAGATGAATTAGGAGGAAGCAAACTAGAAGTGGGGAGACCAATTACAAGGTGAGGCTTTGGAGGATGAAAATGTTCTGATTTGTGGTGATGGTTGTACCGCTCGAGAAAATTACTAAGTCATCGAATGGCACTCTTGGGATAATGAAGTTTCATGCTATGTAAATTATACCTCGATAAAGTTGTTAAAAAATAAGATAAGTGCATCAGAGCAAGTGAGAGATGATAGGGCTTGGGTACTGGCAATAGTATTGGGAAAATAGAAGGGATGGAGTAAAAAGATGCTAAGGTAAGGGTTTGCAACACTGGTTGTAGAAGGAATAGAAGATGTTCAGCTTGGCAGTTTGATTGACAGGATTTATGCAGTGCTGATGTGAACAGAGAAAGGCCACAGAGAGTAGACTCTATGAGATAAGGCGAGGAGAAAGGTTTCAATTTTGAAAGATGGCGATCGAGTTATTACCGAAGACCTTAATGTACCCCTCAGCTTGACCAAACTTTAGACAGATTTCTTGCTAAATAAAGAGGCTCCTGACACCTTTTTTTTAATAGAGGACTTACTTTAGAAAACTTGCGATTGTAAATTCTTTCTATGCTCCTTTGAGATTGACATCTTTTACAACCTAGGCCTGTCTTTCTTAAGACCTAGAAGTCATCCCCTTGAAATGTAATCATCAAGAAAGATAGTCTCTGTGGGAGAGTAGAAGCTTATCTTCCATAACAGTCAATTAGCAAACACAGATGGCCCAATCATACCGACCAGCCTCCGTACTAATGTCCTCTAATACTTTTCCATTAGCTTAGCATTTAAAAATTATCCTGCCTTTTGTTTTAGCAGAGTTCAATTTCCATCCCTTATTGCACTAGTTTTGACCCCTATTGCAACAGTCTAGAATAAAGTCTTCCTCGCCATTTTTAGTAAGTGTCCAGTACAATATTTCTTTTACAGTTATCCTAGGGATAGCCATAGGAATTTCTCCATTAAGCAGAGGGAAAATCTTTGATTCAGTTGCTAAACACAACTCACTTTCTTTTCATCCCTTTACATTTAGCTTCTTTAAAACATTTAATTTTTGTAGTCAAATAGTTCCACAAGACTTGTTATGAAAAATAGCAGTCTTCCGTTCCTACCTGCTCATCATTTTCAGTTCCTTAAAGGCTTTCCACTCAGCTCATTCTTTTAAATATATGCCCTCATATTTCTAAATAACATGTTTACATATTGCTATTTCTTGATCAATTTATGCTCTGTCTGTTGATATCATACTTAGAAAGCTGAGGACTGACCTCTCTATCATACAATCCCCACTTACTTCCCCATCAATCTAGGGAGTTATATTGTAAATTAGATTAGATCAATTTTCTGGTTTTCAATAATTTTAAGTTTTTAATGCTTTGTGCAGCTAAGCTATTAATATATAATAAATAATTTTTCTTTCCTGAACAACACTATTTTCTTTGGTGTTAAAAACTGCCTTAGGTTAAAAACAAAAACAAAAACAAAAGCAAACAAAAACAAAAACTGCCTTAGGTTTTCTGTGTTTTTTTTTTTTTATTAATTTAGTTCTCTATGTACTTCTATGTACTTGAGCAAACTATAACTAGACATGTAAATCTCATTTCAACTAATTTACTTCCGCACTCTTCACCCATTCGATCAATTTCATCTTGAAAAAGTTTCTCCCAGAGCTTTGGAATAGTTCTGATTTGGACTTCATTCTTTCTGGGCCCATTGCACAGCTCATGCCAGAATCCCCTTTACCACCATCCTGAGGATTCCCCTTGTTCTTGCCTTTGGATTTCCCTGCTTTGGGAAAGCCATGTTTCCCCTTTCTCGGTTTACCTCCTTGTTTTGGTGAAGTACCTCCTCCAGTACTTTTCAGAGAAGGAATGAATTGAAGGTACACTTCTTGATATTTATATATCTGAAAATGTCTTTAATCTACCCTCACATTTAAGATTTTGGGTTTTAGGTACAGAACTGTAGCTTGTGAATGATCTTACCTCAGAATTTTTAGGGCATGTTTTCATTGCCTTCTACATTTCAGTGTGGCCGCTGAGAAGCCCATTGGTATTTTGATTCCTGTTTCTTTATATGAAAACTGTTTTCACTCTTTTCCTGTCTCTCTGAAGTAGGTAGGACTGACCTCTTTGTCCTCATGTTCTGAAATATCACAATGATATGCTTCGATATGTGTCTATTTTCATGCATTATTTCAGGCACTCAGTGGATTCTTTCAATCTGATTAACTATGCTCCTTCAGTTTTTGTTTTCCTAGAAAATGTTTTTGATGATCTATCCCCTTTCTTTCTGAAACCCTGTTATTCAGATTACATGCAGTGATTTTCATATCCATATCTTCCTATTTTCCATATCTATTTTCTTCTATATTTTGGGAGAGAGTTTCTTTAATTTTGTCTTCCAATTCCTGTATTGAGTTATTTATTTGTGCTATCACACAAATTTTAATTTCTAAAAGCTCTTTTATTTGTCTTCTGAATATTCAAGTTTCAGTTTCATGTTATTTCATGAATGCAGTATTTTCTTTCTCTCTGTATTAATCGGTTTTTTTTTTCTTTTTAAAATTTTATTCTTCTGCATAATCTGTTTCCTTCAAACTCTTTTTCTTTTCCTTTCCTTTTCTGATATCTCTTTTTTATGTTAAGTGTTTTCTATTACTCGGTGATGCTTGTCCATTCATATTACCAGTGGGGTATTAAAATATCAACGGGCAGCTTCATGAGCACAGGGATATTGTTTTTGCAGGATGACCTGGTTGACCATTTCCTTGGGTGGCACCTATGCCAGAATCTTAAAATCTTTCCTTTTAGGATGCTCATGTTCCCAATGATAACTTCTAGTGTCTTGCCAGTAGCCTGGCAGCTGAGGGAGAAGAGAATGCTTGGAATTCCTACAGTAATTGTGTAAACTTTCACTTCTTAATCTTCAACTGCACTTAAATTTGTTGTTTACCAGCTCTGAGATCTGCTGTTGTAGCTTTTCTCTAGGAAACTTCATCAGCTTTCTAGTGGGTCAGGGACAGTTAGGAATGGTGATACAGGAATTTGATTCCTCAACAGACTTGCAACAATTTATACCTCCTTTTCCAGAAGAATATGTCTTTAATTTTGAGCCTTTTGGGATTTCTGCGGTTAAAATTGGACCCAGATTTCTAGGATATGCTAGGTCAGGTACATTTCTCCATCTGCTGTCTAGCTTCTAAAATTCTGTTCCCATTCTCTTAATGCCTAGGGGTTTTCATTTTTTAAATCCTATCATTTTAATGCAGTTTCAGGAGACAGTAGAGATCAATTCATGTATTTAATCCAGTATCTGT
Source organism: Potos flavus (assembly GCA_028534135.1). Classification (NCBI taxonomy): domain Eukaryota; kingdom Metazoa; phylum Chordata; class Mammalia; order Carnivora; family Procyonidae; genus Potos; species Potos flavus. Next base: position 41,178,997 of record CM052900.1, read on the forward strand.
AACCAGAAACATCACCAATTTAATCCAGAGTGCAAACGCTAGCAGTAAGGTATTCAGAACAGGAATAGTCACGTTATAGGTGGCAGAAATAGTTACATTATAGGGAGCACGTTATAGGTGCTCCGGAACATATCTGGAGCAATGTTTTCCATTCTGAGTACCTCAATATACAGTTGACAAACTACAGAAGACCAGAGAAGAGAGATGACAAGGTTCAAGATGCAAAACCAAATTACATGAGAAGCAGCTGAAAAATTACTGGTATTTATCTAGAGAAAAGATGGCTTCAAAGATGTTGTGACAGAAATTTGAATGCAGCTAAGTTGAACATCTATGGGCCAATTATGTTGACTCTCCATTTAAAGGTTGGGAGTGAGAATATTATAGCTCTTTTTAAATATTTAATTGGCTGTTACATCCACAATGCATTGATGACACATTAGCTTGGTTTCAGGGAACATAAAAAGGATGACCAAACCAAGTGAAAACAAAAGACTTTTTGGTTTGGTGCCTTATAAGGAGAACCTATCCTAGGCATCTGAGACATAAATGTAAATAGGGACCAACCTGGTGAATAACATTCGTGTGTGAACTGGCTAAATAAAAATATTAGCAAACTGAAAAGAGTATGCCATGCATAAAGTGACAGCAATATTGAAAGATTTCAACTTTTTTTAAAGTTTTTATTTATTTGACAGAGAGAAACACAGCCAGAGAGGGAACACAGCAGGGGGAGCAGGAAAGGAAGAAGTAGGCTTCCCGCTGAGCAGGGAGCCCGATGGGGGGGCTCGATCCCAGAACTCTGGGATCATGACCTGAGATGAAGGCAGACACTTAACGACTGAGCCACCCAGGCACCCCAGATTCCAACTTTTCAAAAGCAGTTTTGTATTTTGATATTTATTTTTTAAAATTCTGTATCTTTTACCAGACATGTTGAGGGGATGAATTTATCTTATGGGACCTGGTTTGTGACCTCTCCAATGCTTAGGTCAAACATTGGCTATTATCATTGGAATTTCCAAGCAGGACGGGCTGGCCATGTATCAGGCACACCAATGAGAATAAAATTGAATTAAATAATGTCTATGTGTCTTTTCACATCAGAGACTTTATGCCTGAAGTTTGATTTTTTTAAAAATGTAGTTGCCTGTGGATTAATTGTCCCCATTGTATGATACCCAGTTTCTAGTTTTTCTTCTTGCCTCTTTTACCCTTTTTGGTCATTTAACATTGCTGTGTAAACCACATCTAAATTGTGCCATTCCTATGTGGCCATTTATATGCGGCTCTTTTAAAAGAATTGTCAAGGAATGAGGCACAACCGTTGGCTACATTGATATAAGTGTTATTTGTCATTTTCAATAATCTACATAGTCACTATATCCCAAAGTTGTGTTTATTGAATTATTCAAGAAAAAAATTACATATGCCTTGTAGAATTCTGCTAACTGTAACTCAGAAGTTAGGATAGTATGTTTGAGGTCATAATCCATTCCTCTGGTTTACATTTGAGGGGTTGAGACCTAGAGAAGTTAAATGACTTGCCAGGTTGTGCCTGGTACATAGTATATGATGTTGGGGAGTTAGAGAAGGAAGAGAAGACATGACCTTATGCTCAGAAAGTTTACAATCTCAAAGAGAGACTCAAGACACCATACAAATACCTATTAGAAGCAGTTGAAAGTATAGAGAATCCCAAATCAAGTAATTATACTTCATTACAATTATTCATCATAGCTTAGAAATTCACTACAAACAAAAAAGAAGAAAACGATAGTATGAAACTTGAATACTGGACAGTCTCCATGTTGTGTGGTTTCCCATCTTTGGTTTGTGATCTTCTATGTCCTTGCTGCCAGTATTTTATGCTAGAAAATTTCATTATCAAATAACTAAGATTGGGAATGAGAGATGTATTAAAGAGTAATAATGAAGTGTAAACATTAGTTTGCTACAAAATAAATAGCTTAGCAACCAAATAAGCATTAAAATGAGTACTCCTTTAAATTTAGTAAGGAGATATTGAGTATTTTTTAAGAATTTCATTTTATTTCTCTCCACTTTCTATAATCTAGTCTTGACTCTTTCCTTACAACTCTGATTTCTTTTCATAAAGAAGTTATAGAAAGTAATCATCTTATCTCCACAAATATGAATGCTGTTCAGGACACAATTACTAAGTGAATGAAATTACAAATTAAATAATTCCATTTTCTTCCTAACATGTTAAAGTAAGAAAGACATAAATATCAAAAGACTAAACCTATCATTTTAAAAATAACTCTCTCATGACTGGGAAAGTTTAAACACGTACAAAAATAAGGTGACAGCCTTTCATGAAAAGAAAATGCAAGCTTTGAATTTTGGCGTTACATTTATAGATGATCTTCCAAGAAGATATGTGAAAGGTATTATTCATTGCAGGAAACTGGAAGGTATAATATGATAGAATAAGGATCACATTTTTCTCTTTGAGGTGATTTATATTTAAATGAGTTCTCCATAATCCTTTAAACTGAAGTGCAAATTGGTTATCAAAGTCCTTTGCTGTAAGGGTTGTTTTACATAATAACGAATTTCACAGAAGTTCCTCAAAGGGAAATATTGATTTAGGCGACATCACAGGATATTTCAGTTACAGCAACACTTTAGATTAGTGCCATAGACAGCATATAAAAAAGTTTCTAAAGTCTAAATTTCCTATTAAGAAGGGTAGGCAGTGTTTTTGTTTTCTTCAAATAAATACCCAGTAGTGCGATTTTTGGATCATAAGGTAGTTCTTTTTTTAATCTTTTGAGGACCCTCCATCTGTTTTCACAGTGGAAAGTTACAATCCCACCAACAGTGCCCCAGGGTTCCCTTTTTTCTATATCCACACCAGCACTTGTTGCTTCTTGTCTTTTTGATACGGGCCAGTCTGACCAGTGTGAGGTGATATTACCTGGTGGTTTTGATTTGCATTTCCCTGGTGATTGGTGACGCTGAGCTTCTTTTCATGCCCCTGATGGCCATCTCTGTATGTCTTCTTTAGAAAAATGTCTACTCCGATCTTTTGCCTGTATCTTTTCTCAGTAGAAAATATGTTGATAATAGAAATTTTTAATAAAATGATTGTTGTATCTACTCTTTCCCATCCACATTAGTGAGAACCTGCCATCCATGTGCTAGGTATATAGCTCATGTTTTTCAAAAATGGGTCGTGTGAAAATAGTAGGAAATATTCATTTGCCTACATATGCTTGTGTTACTGCCAACGCCAAACAGCTCCAATTATTGAGCCTTTACTCTGTGCTCATTACTGTGCTGTATAAGTTACATATGATACTTTATTTGTTTCCCACAATGTAAGGTAGGGATTACTATCTTTATTTTATAAATGAGAAAAATGAGGCTAAGTCAGTGGTGCGTGAGAATCTGAACCAGAGCTTATTTCTCTCATTCACTATGCCATTCCACCAACTCACATCTGCCTTCTTTTCATCTTTGAGTCCTACATGGCCCATCCCCAGGAGCTAAAAGCTCTAGTCCTCACCCCTGTGATACAGTGAACACACAGGCAGGTTCCTCTTTGCTGTATAGCTCAAGGGACCCGGGATCCCAACCAGTTCTCAGCAGTTAGGAGTAACCCAGGAGGCCTCACATCAGTGAAATCCTGGGACCAGGTCCTGGGTGGAACCTGAGATTAAAACTATAAATTGGAAGGGCACTGGATTCACTCACAAGACTATGGTTTGAGACCCAGGTCTATCATTCACTAGTCAAGTGACTATGGAAAAATCCATTTGCCTCTTTGAACCTTTGTTTTTTCATCTGTGAAATGAGGAGGCTGGATTTGATCAACGGCTTTCAAAACTTTTTTTTTTTTTTAAAGTGAAGCTCTTTTTTTTTTTTTTCCCCTGAGATCAAGAGTGGGACACTTAATTGAGTGAGCCACCCAGGCACCCCTGAAAAGTGAAGATCTTTTCGCAAGTGAAGTCTTATGTTGAAACCCAGCAATAAAACCGATACACAGGTAGAGCAAGGGCTGGATTTGGAGGAGGCATGAGTTCATCTACCTCCTGGGCCTCCTTCTAACCCTCATCCTATCTCCAGGGAGCCTCTGAGGTATGTAAGGCCTTGCAGAACACGATTTTCAAACTGTGTACTTGCTTAGCTCTAACTGTATCCCAGTTCTCATATTCTATGATTTAAAAAATATCTGTAGCCACATGACAAGGGCATTAGAATTGTATTAGAAGAGAAATAGGGTCAAGGCTAATAATTCAAAGGAGAAGGGGCATTAAGCTGTAAAAGATAAAAACAAATGACTTGTCTGGGGGTGGCCAATGGAATGCTTTTGATGTGGAGGAACCTGAAGCTGGGTACTTGTTTTCTAGGGCTGTAGCTATGTAGGGGCTGGGCTTTATAGTTTTCGCTTCTGAAATCTGTTTTATTTCTGCAGTTAGTTTATTTAAATATGAATATTATTTTAGTCTGACAGTATTAATCTAGGAATTGATTTTATTTTCTTAAAGGATTCTTGATACTGAGTTTATTAACTTTTAATCATGATACAACTATGATTACTATCAAAACATTTCTCCTTGCTTAAAAATATGAAGTTTAGACAAATTGGTTCATGTTCTTTAATGAGTAAAATCTCAGATTGCATTGTTGCAACTCTTGGCTTAAAGATTTTCTTCTTGTGTCTGTGTTAACCTGTTAAGCTGGGCCAGTGTCCCCCTGACCCTGAGCTGTCCCGGTGATTGACACCATTTCACTGGTTTAACCGTGACATGTCTTCGGCCACAAATCCTTTTCACTTACCTGCCTCCGCCTTCTGCTGCTTCTCAATTTTCTCCAGGCGCCCTAGCAAGGAGTCAATTTTTGTTTTGATCTGGGTTAATTCTTTCTTGATTGTCTGTAACTCATCTGATTTCACTGGAGAGGGGAAAAGGGAAAGAAAGCAAGAGAACGTCAAATGTACCATCACTCACGTAGAACACAACTCACAGGCACCCCGTGTTTTCTCAAGACAGTGTCAAATCACATAAGACACTTTTCAATCTTATCAGTTTCTCATCCCTTCCAGTGATCCTGGAATACTGGAAGACACTGGCAATTACAGTGATTTTCAGTGATGTGAGCATTTGATACTAAATCTTTTCACTGAAAGTTATGCAAAGGGACAGAGTAATCTGGAAACTTCCTATCAAATATCTAAATGATACAAAACTCAGTTTTGGCAAGTAATAGAGTTAATCTGCACTGTAAAGTGGATTCAGATTGAGGAATGATAAAATCATGACAGGTCTGTTAATACTGCATTGAGTTCGATGTTGTAATACATATTTCAATAGTCAATGGTATTTGTAATCTAGTCCCCTGGTGTTTCATTGAAACCAGGATATAACATTTATCGTCCGAAGAAATATCTTAGATGCAAGAGAACTCTAACAGAACTCTTGCTACTTCACTGGCTCTTAAAAAAAAAAAAATGAGGCAATGGGTTGTACATGTCCTTTTAAGCCGTGGCGCTGGAGGGAAGAAAATTCACTAAAGTTCCCACTGGTATGTTCTACAGTAGTGGAACAAAAACCTGTTCTTCAGGTTTTTGATATTTCGCATATTTCAAAGAAAAACAAGTGGGGACCAGCACAAGACTGGCATTTTTTTCATTTTGCCAAGTAAGGATGTTAAAAACAACAACAAAAATCCTACTATGAACAATAATAATTATTTTATAAAGAAGGGGCTTAAGAAAAGGACCATCTCCTATTTAAAGGGCAGTCCTTTAAAAGAAATATATTTATGTCTATGAAAAATTCACTGCACTGTTCCTATTTTTTCATTTTTCTGAGAAATACTGGGAAATTTGCCATGAACCTACAATAACCAGAGACTAAAGATTTCAAAGCTATCACTACAGAACATTTGCATCTGCCTAGGAGTTTTCAGTAGGTGGGGTTTCAGGTATCCATGGCTCAACAGAGATGCTTCAAGTTTGGGGGGCACAGAGCTTGATGTAATTCCTCTCTGTCACTTTTGCTTCAAGTTTATGATGATGTCAGCTTGCATAGTCCCCAGAAATGTTGGATGAAATTGAGCATTTAGCTTGGTTCTTTAGTCTTCAGGAAATTTTTTTTTTATAAATAATAAAAACTAAATGCAATCTATGTTTGCTTGGAATAGAGCTATTTGTCAACTAAGATATGTGATAAAATATAGATGATAATGTATGCATCAATATACGTTAATTGCTCAAAGGAAGCACAGACTTTTTTCCCCAGTATAAAAATGAGAAAACATTTTTTATTATAAAATCGGAAATTCCTTTTACAAAAAGCAGATTTTTATTTATGATGCAAAGTAGCTTGCAAAATAAAAACTGCAAGAATCCAGGACCCCTTGGAGTGTTCCTATTATGAAGACCCAAACTGAAAGTAGAACACAGTTTAAAATAGAGAATTGCTTCTTATGTCAATTACTTCAGCGACATCAAAGTGCCATTGTGGAATTGCAGCTAAATTTGAAAAACATCATCTGTCACAATTGCAAATTGATTCCACTTTGAAGAATGATTTTCATTTCCTTTGATGGAAGCACATCATGTAGTTTTACTTAAACCTATCAAATTTAATAGAAAATATTTTATCTTATAACATTAGATTTCAATGCAGGAGAAATGGGACTGTGGCTGGAAACTAACAGAATATATTTCTTAGTAAGTAGAGCCACTCCTCAGCCCAGGAATGCAGTTGACTTATTTTCATGTTCTATCTCCCTAAAAAAAAATAAACAAAAACCCCACCAATACCCAATTTTATAGAAACTACATTACAAGCCACTAGAAATCTGGGCTCACCACGTAGGCACTTACCATGTATCCAGGAAGTCAAGGTTGGCTTTTAGACCCATGGTTAGCACTCTAGGAACACCTTTTATGATCCGAGTCAGACCATTATAAAATTTAGGTTTAATTAGCTAATGGTATTTAAGCTTAGAGACAACAAGGATCTGATCTGCACCAGTTCTGCCTGCTCTTACCTGCCTCTACCAGGAAATTCTGAACCCGTCTCCAGCCCTATACAAGTTGCCCAGCTTCAATCTTGGAATGGCTAGCAGCAAAGGTTCATCAAGGTCCTACAAAGCGCAGGTTAAAAATAGTTTTGGCTGCTTCTTGAGCAATTGTGAAAGCTGCTTTCTTACTGCACTTCTGTGCTGTCCTTGGGAGAAGGCCTGCCACTTACCTGGCCTATTTGGCTAGAGTTCTGTTTGTACCTTTCTTCAGTTGGATTCACTATCTATAGATAGGGGTATGGCTTTGTGTTATTGTGTCTGGTCTACAGATGGAATTCCTGTGATGAGCCACCTCTCTAGCTGATGTGCTTCTTTCTCGAACTCTTCTCTGCCTTTTTTCCTTTTTTCTGCCCCCCACCTTTTTTTTTTTTTTTGGCTCCTGTTAACAATTTCTCTACTGCACTGTGGATTACATTAATCCCCTACTCCAGCAAAATAGATGTGTATTTTAATAGCATAGATTTCTAAACTTAGAATTTAAAAAATTTTTGTAACTTTAATTTCTGATATATTTCCAAAAAATAAACGTGAGTTTGGAATTAAGGAGGGCCTTAGTTCCAAAGTTTCCCAGTTCATTTTCCTTCCTTTTTACATTTTCTTCCACCCATCCATTCTCTGCCCACTCTTAACTGGGCTTCTGCCTTCAATTTGCCCAGTCTATAGCATAATGCCGTCATAGTATTAAGTCATAAACCTTTTCAATTGAACACTACCAGAATGTCCCCATTTCTGTAGGAAAAAGGCCAGAAACCCACACACATGTGCACAAACCAAACTATAAACTGGTATTCAGGGTCTGCTCCAAAGTATATTTCCAGCTGTACATTCCATTTCCTCTCAAAACATACTCTTTGCTTGAACAGAAAAGATTAGTGCTTAATTAAATAATGCATGGAACCAGGTAGACTCTAGTTCACATCAATGTCTCTTTGGGGAGTCACTTGTAATCACGAAGATTCAAGTTCAACATCTGTAATTTGCATCCTCTACCTTAGAGACTTGTTATAAAAATTTAATAAGGTAATTCACATAAAGCACTTAGGACCATGCCCAGAACATCATCAAACCCAATAAATGATAGTAGCAGAAGACATTCTTTCTATTACTATTGCTATTATTGCTATTGTTTTTATTGACATGCTTATCTCAGCAAAAACTCTCTCTCTCCCTCATATATGTCTGTCAAAATCCTATATGCCTTTTAGAACTTCATTGAAAGTCTTGCCTCCTCTATGGATTCTTCTTTGACTAACTCTCTGGAGGGTGATTCTCTCACCTGTAATCTATTTAATGGCATCTCATATTTACAGCTAGACATATACCATCTATTGATTTTTACTTAGTATGTCCACTTTTCATATTAAATTGTAAGCTTCTTGAGAGTGAAGACATAATTAGATATTGAAGAATTTCAAGAGTCATGCTTTTGAATTTTTTCTGTGTTTTAATAAGCTCCTTCTTTTATTATTGATTGATGAGACTCCTGATGCTTACCATGAGATCCTGGGCTTTAAAGTCTGTCCTCCTTAATTAGAAAATTATATTAACAGGTTTAAGAAGAGATCTTAAATTAGATTAGTAAATAGTAAAAATTTTCTGTCTTTTCATCATAAACCATATCCATAAAAATTATTGAGATTCCAGATTAATAAATTATTCTGATCTCTGACAATACAACATTTCAAAAAGAAGGAATTTTGGACAGTTGTTTGAAGCAAGACATATTAATGAATTTACCTCACCATAGGCTCTCAACAACCATACTCTCTTGAATGGAGAGAAGGCATCCAATTCCTTCTTTTCCTGCCTTCCTACCTTCCTATCTTCCTTCCTTCCTTCCTCCCTTCCTTCCTGCCTTCCTGCCTTCCTGCCTTCTTGCCTTCCTTCTCTCTTTCTCTTCCTTCATTCATTCCTTCCTTGTTTCTTCCTTCCTTCCCTCCCTCCCTTCCCCTTTCTTTCTCTTTATTTTTTTTCCTTTCTTCTCTCTTTCTCTCATTCTTTTTCTCCTTGCATGTTTAACAGAATTTAGCTCAGTCTCTTAAACACAGCAAGAAATTAGCAAATTTCCGAAGATCTGTAGGTATATGTCTAAGTAGGTAGGCCACTGGATGCAATTTCACCCAACCAACAAATCTTATTTAAAGCTTTGTGCATATACCAGACATCAAATTGGAATTGACTGTCTAATGGAGAGACAGATAAGCAAACAAGGAGTGCAACAAGAAAATTAGCGCGGGAATATACCTCTTCTTAATCAGAAGCCGTATGATAAAAGAATAAGAGAAGGACACATCTTTGGCAGCGACACTTTTGTATTTTTCCCTAATTCCACCTCATTTCTTCAAAATCTAATATCCTTATCTTCAAAGATACATTGCATAGAATATAGTGCCTTTATTTTTATATAGAGTATCAGATCATGAGAGTCAGGAGTATTTTGTACTAAGAATAATATGGAATAATTTTAATCAACTTGCTGTTACATAGTTGTTGTGTAAAAGTAACTTAATGTAGACAAGCTAAGGGCTTGGGAAAATTAGAACCAATTACTAAAGATTACGAATTCTACAATTTAAAATTTATTAATTTGAGAATTTGAGAAAATTGCTTTGCTTCCCAGTCAGCTCCAAATTACCTTCCCTTGACTCATCTGCTTGCCTTTCTAATTATCTTAGGCTCTAGTCACAACTGTTCATTGTTCCTTTAATGTGTCTTGTGTTTTCAGACATCTATACCTGTGTTTCTGTTGTTTCTATTTGTCTTCACTATACTCTCATCTTCTCCACCTGGTAAATGCCATTTAATTTTTAAATACTCAGCTCAAATGTTGCCTACAGAGTAAAGTCATCCTCAACCCTTGAGCCTCTTTGTTAAAAAGCTCATCCTCTTTGTACTCACACTTCTTTCGAATGATACTTTAAATGATCTTTTCTTTAAATATCTCTCTCCCTGACAAGAGCAAGAACTGCTTTCATTTTTGACTCAAGTGTCTAACATATTTATTCAACAATATTCATGAAGATCTGCTATTGCTGGGCTCCTTCCCAAGAGCTGGGGATATATTCATAAACAACAGAGACAAAAGTCCCTAAAATGATGGAACACCCATCTAGCAGTGGCAGAAGACAATAAAAAATTTCTTTTATTTGTTTATAAATATAAATATAAAATGCAAACAAGAAGTTAGGGAAGACCTAGCTAGGGAGTAAGATTTATATATATATATGTGTGTGTATATATATATATATATATATATATATATATGTATATGTATATATACACACATACATACATACATACAGCGGTAACGGAAATTTCACTGATAAAGTGAAAAAAACATTTGAGCAAAAGTCTCAATATGGGGAGGCAGCAAGTCATGAGACTATCAAGAGGTAGTGGGATGGAAGACTATATGAGGCTGAAGAATGGTAGATGCAAGGACCTGACTCAGAGTATACTTGATGTGTTTTAGGGGCAGCCAAGAAGACAATGTGGCTGGAGTGGAATGCGCAAATGGGAAAAGAATACAACAAGTCAAGAGGTGAGGCAGAGAGTGGAGAAGAGAGAAAAGGAATATGGAGAGGGTTGTATAGAGTCTTGTTGGCCAAAATAAGTACTATGGGTTTTATTCTGAGTAATATAAGGGCTAATTGCTACATTTAAAATTTTTATTTTTTAAAAATTCACATCTAAGTAACATACAGTGTTACATTAGTTTCAGGTGTACAATATGATCCAAGAATTTTATACAGCACTCAGTGCTCATCACAAGTGTTCTCTTAGTCCTCTTTATCTAGTCCACCCATCCCCCACCCACCTTCTCTCTGGTAACCACCAGTTTGTTCTCTGTATTTAAGAGTCTGGATAGCAATATGCAAAAGAATGAAATTGGACCACTTTCTTACACCAGACACAAAAATAAATTCAAAATGAATGAAAGATCTAAATGTGAGACAGGAAACCACCAAAATCCTAGAGGAGAATATAGGCAGCAACCTCTGCGACCTCAGCTGTAGCGACTTCTTATTAGACACTTCTTCAGAGGCAAGGGAAACAAAGCAAAAATGAACTATTAGGAATTCATAAGATAAAAAGCTTCTGTACAGTGAAGGGAACAATCAACAAAATTAAAAGGCAACTGATGGAATGGGAGAAGATATTTGCAAATGACGTATCTGATAAAGGCTGATATCCAAAATCTATAAAGAACTTATAAAACTCAACACCCAAAAAACAAATAATCTAGTTTAAAATGAGCAGAAGACATGAAGAGACATTTTTCGAAGGAAGACATAAAGATGGATAACAGTTACATAGAAAGATACTCAACATCACTCATCATCAAGGAAATACAAATCAAAACCACAATGACATACCATCTCACACCTGTCAGAATGGCTAAAATTAACAACACAGGAGACAATAGATGTTGACAAGGATGCAGAGAAAGGGGAACCCTCTTACACTGTTGGTGGGAATGCACACTGGTGCAACCACTCTGGGAAACAGTGTGGAGGAGACTAAAAAAGTTAAAATTAGAACTATGCCTATACCCAGAAATTGTACTACTAGTTATTTACCTAAAGGATCACTGATCTGAAGGGATACATGCACCCCAATGTTTATAGCAGCATTGTCAACAATAGCCAAATTACAGAAAGAGCCCAAATGTCAATCAACTGATGAACGGATAAAGAAGAGGTGATACACACACACTCTCTCTCTCTCTCTCTCTCTCTCTCACACACACACTGAAATATTACTTAGCCATCAAAAAGAATGAAAGCTTGCCATTTTGCAGTGATGTGGATGGAGGCTGTGAGTATTAGGCTAAGGAAAATAAGTCAAAGAAAGACAAATGCATATGACAAATTACCATATGATTTCACTCATATGTGGAATTTAAGAAACAAAACAGATGAATGTAGGGGGAAGAAAAAAAGGCAAACCAGAAAACAGACCTTAACTATAGAGAACAAACAGGGTTGCTGGAGGGAAGTGGTCAGGGGATGGTCTAAATGGGTAATGGGCATTAAGGAGAGCACTTACGATGAGCACTGAGTGTTGTATGTAAGTGATTAATCACTAAATTCTACTCCTGAAACTAATATTACACTGTATGTAAACTAACTACAATTTAAATAAAAACTTGAGACAAACAAAAATAATTCTATCTCCAAAGGAAAAATATGTTTTCTTCTTTTCCTTTAGATAAATTTTACAACAAAAACTGCAAAAGAAAATTAGACAAAAAAAACCATACTGTTATAATAAAAAATATTTGATTGCCCAGCTGATGATACTTTATTTTTCTATGGTTGATTTTAGGTCTTGAATTTAGAATTATTCTTCAGGATCAGCAAAATGATAAATGAATAAAATAAAGTTTCTAGAAACTATTACTCTAGCTTGCTTTTAGGCAAGCAGGATACTAGAGAAACTGGAAGTCAGTTTACATCGTACAGATAATCTCTATTTTTCCTAAACCATCACTGTGGTTAGTATTTTACTCAGGGAAAAAAAGAAAAAAGAAGCCACATTAAATCATTTCAGACTTATTCTCCCTAAAGAGTTCATTGATTTACCGATAAATGTTATTACATTCTGATACAGTCAACAAGATAATGTTTGTGCTTTTTCCTGTGAGATGAGATATAATCCAAGAAGGAAATTAGGCATATGAGATCATACCATCTGTTTCTATCAAAAAATATGTGCATCTCTGATTTATGTGGTGAAAAATATTTCAATTTATTTTAGTCACCTGTGGGTCAAGTCTATTCAGGGACAAATAAAGAAGCTTCAGCTAACTGTCTAGATCAGTAGTTCTTTACAGAAGGTAATGCCCTCCATGGGATATTTGCAATGTCTGGAGACATTTTTGATTGTCACAGTGTTACTGGCATCTAGTGGGCATCTGGCTTGCTCAACATCATAAAACATACAGGATAGCCTCCCCCTACAACACCACACAGGAGAATTATCTGATTAAAAATGTCAATAGTGTCAAGCCTTAGAAACCCTGGTCCAAATAATTACATACTCTCCTTCACCAACACCATGCTTCTTAGGAACTATTTAGAAAATTTAAAACTCTTTGTAAGCATGTGGACTTCAACAATAATTCACAGTAATTTGTTTTTCTTTTTATTTATTTCCCGCAGCCTTTGATAAATTAAATATAAAAAAGGAATAAAAATAATTTGCATAGAACTTAATTTATCAGTTACTTTTACATTTACTACTGCATCAGTAAAGGAACTTGAGAATCTCACAATTTACATGACATTCTCAAAGCCATATAATGACTGTGTGTAATGTAATAATCTGAACAGGTAGAGTTCAAGCTCAAACCAGGTCTTTTGACTACGAGTTCTACACTCTTTACTGTGTCATAAAGCTTCGTTTGATGTGAAAAAATATGATTGTCAGTTTTAGCTCTTTATTCATGATGTACTAAGGAACCATCTTATTTTTAATTTAGTCACATCCAGAAAAAATGAAGACCACTGATTTCTATAACATAGATTTTAAGAACTCTTTATCATTATCACTGCAGTTTGTCTACCTCTGCTTCTTTTGGTCCTTTTCCTCTTATTCATATATTTTAAGTTAGTTTAATATGCATAAGCTATTTTGCCAACTTTGTAAATAGTTTTCAAAGTCAGACTTTAAAAAACCTTTCTAAAATAAATTGAAGCAATTTGTGTAATTCTCCATTTATATATGTAAATATAGTTTGGCAATTACCACACCCATGGATGGAATTTGTTAGAAAAAAAGAATTACATATACGTGCATATGTGTGTATTCATAATAACTATACCTGCATACATCTACACTAATTCTTTCAATGTATTTTTAGAAAGAGAGAATGAAATGAAAAATGAGTGCATTATTTTATTCAAAAACTATTATTCAAATACCTCTGTATGCACCCCTGCATCTAGCGTACCATTACCAGCTGCACATATACCATCTTAATTAACCTTTATGATAAATATACAGAATACGTATTATTAAAACTGTTTGATGGATTAGAATGGTGAGTGTTAGAGAAGTTAAATAATGTGTTCAAGACTGCCTAGCAATACATCTAACCCTTAAACCGTTACCCTAACACTAACCCTAAACCTAACACTCTGGAGGGGTCTCTGAACTGTACCAGGCACATACCCTCACTCTGGCCCTAAATCTAATCCTCACCCTGTCCCTAACCCTAACCCTAATACTGGTCCTAACCTGAACCCTAACCCTAGATCTGGAAAAAAAAAAAAAAGGGATGATGTGACATATATATACATATATATGTGTGTATATTAGATGTGGTATATATATAATGGAATATTACTCAGACATAAAAAAGTATGAAATCTTGCCATTGCAATGACATGGATGGGCTAAAGAGTATTATGTTAAGTGAAATAAGTCACGGAAAGATGAATACTATATGATTTCACTCATGTATGGAAATTAAGAAACAAAAGAAATGAACAAAGGGACAAAAAAGATAGCGACAAACCATGAAATAGACTCTTAACCATAAAGAACAAACTGATGGTTACCAGAGGGGAGGCAGGTGGGGGGATGGGTGAAATAGGTGATGGGGATTAAGGAGGGCACTTGTGCTGAGCACAGGTGTTGTGCAGAAGTGCTAAATCACAATATTGTACACCTAAAACTAATATTACACTGTATGTTAACTGGAATGTAAATAAAAAATAAAAAAAATAATCTATTTGAGCATTCCTAAAGAAAAAAAACAAAAAAAAACCTGCCTAATAAAAAGGCAACAAAATCAAGTTTAGAGTAGGCCGCCTGACTCCAAAGCCATGCTTCATTTTTGTTTGTTTGAGTCTTTCCCGGCCCCTGCAAGCCATGAGCTTCTCATTATAAGGAAGTGCCTCTTTAACCTCATGGAGTTTATAGTTAGTGGAGGGAGTAAATGTGTAAGGAACTTATTATAATACATATGAGCATGAAATATATAAAATAATGGAGGAGTAAGTGAAATGTACCTATCGCTTGATTTGGAAGTCATCTCCTACTTTTTAGTTTTCCCCACCAGATTGTAAGAACCTGAAACCATGTCTGTTTCATTTACGGGATAGTAGTTTGGCAGTTATGTAGTCAAGTAGTAGGTGCTGATGAATTGAACTTGTGTCAACAATGTGGGGAAAGACAAGTAAAATTCATTTTCATGGGGCCAGAGGGCTGTGAAAATATTCATGAAAAAATGGGTCCTTGAACTGTGACTGGAAGGATGATTTGAATTTCAGCAAGCGAAAGAGGTCTTCTAAGTAAAGGAAGTAGCAAATCTTAAATTACAGAGCTTGAAAATGAGCATCAACCTCCTGGCTTCTTTCAGGACCAGGAGTGTAGGTCAGAATTTGTCCCCTTATTTTACTAACTTAAAATTCCAGAACTAATTATCTCTGAGTTGTAGTATTTTTAAAGATGTAGTTCATAGTGAACTATGAAATACATGAAAAACAAGAAGTAAAATGTGGAAGGCAAAAATAATGTTGGCGACAAATATTCCACCAATATTTTAAGAGTATACTCTGTGCAGTGCAAAAGTAACTTGAAGAATGAATCTGTAATTTAAAATGGACAGAATAGATGTGCATACAAATGACCATAACATGAATCCAAGGGCTTCAGTCCCGTAATAGGAAGAACAACTGGTCTGGCTTCATAATGATGACCTTGTAGCACAGGGGGTTCCAAACTTGTTTCGTGTGAGTGGTATTGCCTGAACTGGACCTTGAGAACCAGATAAAGTTATTAATAATGTTTTTCTATGGATAATATAGGTAACACAGTTCATAATACATTTCTTGAGATAAAGGAAAGGGCTTTCAAGTAAAGGTGTATGAACATGAGTTTAAAAGCATTTAAATAAAAGTACAATTAAGCTAGGGGAAGGGTGGTGGGAAACAGGAAGTACCATATCAGATATATCTTGAAAAGTCACTGAAGAGTTTTGATTCTTATTAGGTAAATGGTAGCAATTTTGAGTTTTGAGAGAGGAATCGACAGAAGTAATTTGTTTTGAATAATCCTGCAGTTGGGCATGGAATTAATGGGATTGGGGGAGAGCACAGAGCCCAGAAAAGTAGTCAAGAGATCAGTAGAGTAGTCAAGGCTCTGCTTGTCAGCACATGAGCTGGGAAAAAGTGGCAGAAGCAGCAGCAGAGGTAAAAAATGTTATTAAGATCTTTTGATAGGATTTAATGCTGACAAACGTTTATAATCCCACAGTGGAAAGATTAGATCCTTTCTGGAACTTTTAGCGGAGCACAAAGAAAAACATAACTTGTATAAAGGAACCGAGAAAACCATCTCAAATGCTCACAAGCTATATTGGTATTAGGAATTTATCAAATAATTTGCTATTTGCCTCTTTTCAGGTTGTATTTAATGAGCCATATTAAAACCTAGTGAAAAATAGCTGAGAAGAGATGCTCACAAATGTATTTATTTATGATAAATACATTATAATTATTTTGGTTGGGCTGTTTTGTATCCATATATTACATTGTGATGTTAGCAAGGATTTATTACTCTGTTTATACTACGTGCTTGTCAGTGTTCAGACTGTAAAGCCATGTGCATTTAAGAAATTCAGTTGTGTTTAACAAGATGAGCTAAATGGGCCTGAATCTCATTCTCCTAAATTAATTACTGAACTAAATAATATCCAAGAATTTGGCTCTTAAAATAAGAAAGCATTGAAGGGTATGCCAAGATCTCCATACTTTGTTTAGGTTTTATATGCATATTACATCCACGTTATGGGTTGAATTCTGTCCCCTGCAAAATGTATATGTTGAAGTTCTAGCCCCCGATATCTCAGAATAAGACTGAATTTATGGATGAGGCCTTTGTAGAGGTAATCAAGTTAAAAAAAAAAATCAAGTTAAAAGGTCCCTAGGTCCAATATTCCTTACTGTAATATGACTAGTGCACTTACAAGAAGGAAATTTGGACGCCCCCACACACGCAGAAGGAAGATGATGTGAAAACATAGGGAAAAGACTCCCATCTACGAACCAAAGAGAGAGGAAACACACACAACATTGTGATCTCCAACTTCCAGTCCCCAGAACGGTGAGAGAATAGATTTCTGCTCTTTAAGCCACCCAGACTATGGTATTTTATTGTGGCAGTGCTAGCAAACAAATATAGCCATCATATAAATTTCTTAAGCTATTATTTTTGATCAGATAGCAGTTTGCTGAGAGTCTTTTCCCTCAGCCCGGGATGAAATTCAAACTCTTCAATATTCTCCACAGTTCTCCTTTGTCTTGTTACCCAAGTTTATCTTTTGCTTTGCTTAATGATAATATCCTCAGTTTCTTAACCGACATATCTAGCACTAGTTTTTGCTTTAGGTAATAATAGTAATTAATAATAATAATAACCCATTATTATTGCTATTATAGCTTATTATTAAGACTTTAGAATATGAGACTGTTCGAAGAGCTTTATGTGTGTTGGCTCATTTAATCTTCACAAAACCTTTCTGGAGAGGGCAATAAGATTATCATTCTTATTTCCCAAACCAAGGTACAGCAAACAAAGTTTCTTGCCCCAAAACACACAATTAGTAAATGGCAGAGCTACTGCTGGATTCCAGTTAAAGCAATTTCATCTCTCATACCCTTAACAACTGTGCACTGTTGTAACAACAATGATAATAATAATAAAACCCCTTCCTGAACATTGACTATGTAATAAGACTTGCCTAAGTACTGTATAAGCCTAAGTAATTTAATTCCCACAACCACCTAGTGGATACATAGTATTGTTATTTCCATTTTCTGGATAGCAAATGGAGGTATACAGGATTAACAGATTTCCCCATGGCCAAAAGTGAGGATATTGTCTGACACGGATTCCACCCAAGGCAATCTGACAGCAAATCCTCTGCTCTTCTCCACAGAGATACTGTGTCTTAGAAAGTGGAGTCTCTCTGATTCTGTTTTTTCAACCACTTATCCTTCGAAACTTAACTCAAAATCTTCTATTAGCTTACTTTAAACCCTCTGGCCAACAGTAATTTCTTTCCTTAAAACCTAAAAGCAGAATATTTAATTTGGCCAAGATAATGGGTGGATGGGGATGTTTAATGATATTTTGCTGGATATTAACATTGTATCTCTGGTTGATGCTTTGTCTCCATATTTAAATAACATGCTTTTGAGGGGAAAAAAACAACAATAACAACACAACACTTTCTTAGCCTTGAGGATAAGTTCTCAACAACTGTTTCTTAAATTTAATTGAACTGTCTTTAATTTCTTATTAATTATTTAATAAGAATTAATTTTATTAAATTAATTAATATAAATTTCTTATTAGATGCTTCAGGGCTTTTGTGTTAGTCTATCACCTATTCTTTGATCAAAAGTACATTGCCAGGACCCCAAAGACATCAAAAGTTACTATGATTTTTCTTGTTAGTAAAAAAAATAAATAAAAATTTTTAAAAATGGGGAGCCTGGATTAATCTATCAGTTAAGTGGCCAACTCTTGATTTTGGTTTAGGTCATGATCTCAGGGTCATGAGATCGAGCCCCACATTGTGTTCCACGCTGGCTGTGGAGTCTGTTTAAGATCATTTCTTGCTCCCTTTCCCTCTGCCCTTCCCCCTATCTTGCATGTGGTTGCACTCTCTTCCTTTAAAAAAGTAAATAAAATATTTTAAAAAATGATTTTTCTTGTTAGACATTAGAATTTAAATTAATTATTTTAAAATTAATTTAATATTTTTTCTAGAGGGGACTCATTTTTCCACTAAGAAACTACAGTTAAAGCTCATAAGTATTCATGTCTTCTCTTTTGCAAAATGCTTAAATACAACATCACATCTTGTTTATTATCTTGTGATTCCATGGGACAGCACAAATTGATTACAATAGTTGGGGGATACATTCCAAGACCCACAGTGGATACTTGAAACTGCAGATAGTACCGAACCCTATTACACTATGTTTTTTCCTATACGTTTATACATACATACATACCTTTGATAAAGCTTAATTTGTAAATTAGGCACAGAAAGAGATTAACAAATAAATAGAACAATTATTACAATATTCTTTAATTTGGCCTTATATTCTTATCCTATATATAGTTCCATAAAGTTATGTGAATGTGCTCTCTTTCAAAATATTTTCTTATACTGCACTCATCCTTCTTGTGATGATGTGAGATGACAAAATGCCTATTTGAGATATGAAATGAGAAGAATGATGTAGGTGTTGTGATGTAACATTAAGCTACTATTGACCTTCTGATGATATGTCAGAAGGAGGAGCATCTGCTTCTGCACCCTGGTTAGCCATGGGTAACAAACTGTGGAAAGAGAAACCACAGATAAATGGGGGGTAATTGCATAATTTTAGTTCAAGTTGATTTGCAAAGGGACAAATACCTAGTGGTAATTTAATTTTTAAAAGAGAAATCCATTCTAAACACTTATCAGTTTTCAACTTTGGCAAATTATAGTGTTAATATATTTTTCTTTATATGCTTTTTTTTCATAGCAGAATCTAGTCATATTAAAAATATGAAATAAGAAATGACAGTGTCCAAACTATAACATTAATTTCCTCTTCTGTACTTGCCAAGTCATTAAATACTAGGAAACACCTATTAATAAAAGAGCAAGATGTACCTCAGTAAATATTCATTCACTAAGCCAATATTAACATAGTATATTTTACATTTCACTAGAATTTTTCATTTGTGATTTAAATTTGAAAATTATTATTAATCTGAGGCACCAGGCTAATTATAAAAGTACCATTAAATAATGAATATTTATATATATACACATACACATTTAGTCTGCCTATATGATTTTAGAAAGAATGTGCAATTGCGATTCTAGTTTTGCTTGCTAGTATATTATATATAAATATTGTTTAGATTTATATTTCACTAAAATCACACCAGTCTACAGTTAATTTTTATGAATTGAGCCTCTAAAAGTATAGAATATATGAAACATACATAGAATATTTGTTCTCGGGATGCCTGGGTGGCTCAGCCGGTTAAGCAGCTGCCTTTTGCTCAGGTCATGAACCCAGGGTCCTGAGATGGAGTCCCACACTAGGCTCCTTGTTCAGTGGGGAGCCTGCTTCTCCCTCTGCCTTCCTCTCCCCCTACTTGTGCTTACTCTCTCTCTCTCTCTCTCTGATTAAGAAAAAAAGAATATTTGTTCTCTGTTGTCAGTCTTTCTATACTAATAATTTTGTTAAAATTAACATAACTTGAGAATTAATATATCCATGGTAAGTTTCAAATAATTATTTTACTGGATGGCCCCTACAAAATATTTTCATCCCATAATTTATTCAATATTTCTACTTAATGTTTATCCTCATCTTTCCCAAGCAGCAAAGGTACTCAGGAATGTATACTTCCAAATGATTGCTGCTAGAAAATAAAACACACTAAATTTATTTCAAAACATCTCTGGTTTATATTAAGAAGTCTAGTTTCACTTAGTCTTCCCCAAAGACTATCACTCTGTCATACAAAACCAGTGAGAGAAGACTGAGTTAAACCACTGATTCCATCACTGAATTTAAGAATAGATTCCTGTCAGGGCATCTGGGTTGCTCAGTGGGTTAAGAGTTGGACTCTTGGTTTCTGCTCAGGCCATGATCTAAGGGTTGTGAGATCAAGCTTCATGTTGAGCCCCAAGTTGAGCCCCGAGCGGACCCTAGTTGAACCCCACACCAGCCCTGAGTAGAGCTCCGCACTTAGCGCTGAGTCTACTTGGGATTCTTTCCCTCCTTCTTCTCCCTCCCCCTCTGGTCCTCCTCCAGCTCATGTGTACTCACTCTCAGAAATAAATAAATAAATAAATAAATAAATAAATAAATAAATAAATATAAAAAAAAAGTAGATTCTTATCCTACACATAGTTCCATATATGTAGGCTAGTTTGGATTATTTTTCCAAGTAGCTGACTTTAGAGATTTGCTTTCCTATAAACATCCTTTCAGTATTTATTCCAATGTAAAAAAAAAAAAAGTCATTAGATTTTTCAGTACTTGGAGATTAATGAGGGATAGAAACATGTGTATACTCTATGTGTGGGTGGCTCAACTTCCAAAACATAACGTTAACTAAATTCCAAATTTAAATTAATAGATTATGGCTGACATGGAAACTGGAAGAACATCCATATGTACCTAAGACCTCACATCTCCTGAAAGGAGGTGGAGGTAGGGGAATAGAGCATTTGCACATGTGGAGGTGGGGGAGGGTACCAAGTGTACAGGTGCTTTGGAAAAGAACTAGCTTCTCTCTACTAGAAAACAGAGAAGAATGTTATTGATCCCTGAGGTAGTAGGAGAGGAGTAAGGGGCTCTAGCAAATTCTCTTAGAGTGAACAGGACTATACCTTGCACCTTGCAATATATAATCCTTGGAGAGTCTGAGGGTTGCCACTGACTTTGGAGGCATTTCCTGAGAGAGGATGCATTGCTGAGTATAGACAGCCTATCCCATTTACACCTGAGAACAAAGAGGCCTTCTCAACATGTCAAAAGAGAGGCCAGGCCCAAGATAGCTACTAGTCAATTTTATAAAAAAAATTCTATTGGCTCTTAGTCCTTCACTGCCCACAAGACAAAAATAGCTTCATGTGCCATGTTGAGGAGTTGAGGAGTTCTATGAGAAGGCAAACAAGGGAGCACAGCTTTTTGCAGGAGAGAGATGAGGCAAACAACTAGAGTAGGTGGATACTGTGGATCTAAAACCAATGTTAGAAAATGTTAATAAAAAAGCCATGGCCACCTTTAGACAGAAACACCTGATTTATGATGGTTCAACTTAGGATTTTTTGATTTTATGATGGTGCAAAAGCTATACACATTCAGTAGAAACAGTACTTTGAATTTTGAATTTTGGTCTTTTCCTGAGGTGGTGATATGTGGTACTGTAGTTGTTCCTGATGAAGGACAGTGGCAGTAACCATAGCTCTTGGTTGACCACATGATCACGAAGGTAAATAAACAATACACGTAACGATTCTGTACCCATGCAACCATTCTGTTTCTGACTTTCAGTAGAATATTCATGAAATTGCATGAGATATTCAACACTTTACTATAAATAGGCCTTGTGTTAGATGATTTAGCCCAACTGTAGGCTAATGTATGTGTTCTGAGCACATTTAAGGCAGGCTGATCTCAGCTATGATGTTCAGTAGGTTAGGTGCATTAATTGCATTTTCTACTTATGATATTTTCAATTTACCATGGGTTAATTACCAGAAGTGGTAAGATGTTGGAATATTAAAAAAAATGTTGTAATAAGGTATGTAAAATAAATAGGGGGAAAAGAAGCATGATTTAAAAATTCTGGATCAAGTAAAAATATACATATGTGAGGGAAATAAAGACTTTTTTGGGTATGTATAGATTCAGAAATTATGTTATTAATTTACCCAAGAAAATTATTTTAGAAGCAACCTAAAGACTAAGAATTAAAGAATAACAGATATAAATAATGAATTTTATAAAATTTTATATTGAGTCTTAATGGGTAATAATGATGACAGACACTGGGGGTTGACAAATAAGCACTAGATGCAGAATATTTGAAAAAGAAAAGATATATAATATATAAATATGTAACAGAATCTGGGAACTAAAACGTTAATGTTTATGTGTAAAACCTGACCTTTTTGGTGGGGCAAGGGTATAGAAGTAAGGTGGTTGGCA
>CM052900.1:41202307-41212447 GCA_028534135.1 Potos flavus
GAACAATGAATCTTGTAACACTGAAAAAATAGAATAAAAGTATTTGCGAAAAATTAAAGATTTTATTTATTTTTTGACAAAGAGAGACACAGTGAGAGAGCGAACACAAGCAGGGGGAGTGGGAGAGGGAGAAGCAGGCTTCCCACTGAGCAGGAAGCCCAATGCAGGGCTCGATCCCAGGACCCTGGGATCATGATCTGAGCCAAAGGCTCAGATGCTTAATGACTGAGCCACCCAGGCACCCCTAGAATAGCTACTTCTTGACTTTAAGAGATTAATAGGTAAGGATATATTCATTTAGAACTATTTAATGTGTTAATATAACTACTAATGAAATAGAGAGCCCTAATAGAATATCCAAATTAAGGCAGTTATGGTGGAAGAGATAGGAATTAAAAGAAAATTCATTAAGCAAGCATAAGGAAATGTAAAAAAGAGAAAACAATAAATTATATACTTGAAATAAGGATGGAAGGAATATAATTACCAATATATTAGTTAATCATTAAATGTAAAAGGATCAAATTTCCCTATAAAAAACAAAGAATTTCATATTGCTTTTAAAAACAAAATCCAGCTTTATGTTGTTTTTAGGAAATATACAAAAATAAAGTAACAGTATAGGGTGCTGGGTAGTGCAATCAGTTGACCATCTGATTCTTGATTTCAGCACAGGTCACGATCTCATGGTCATGAGATCAAGCCCCACACTGGGCTCCATGCTAGGCATGGAGCCTGCTTAAGATTCTCCCTCTCCCTGTGTCCCTCCCTCCTTCTCTCTCTCTCTCTCTCTCTCTCCTTCTCTAAAGAAAGAAAAAAAGAAAGAAAGAAATAGATAAATAAATAAAGTGACAGTGTTATCGGTTGGAACATGTTCCCCAGAAAGATTTGCTGAAGTACCTGTGAATGTGACCTTATTTGGAAATAGATCTCTGCCGATGTATTCCACATGAAGTCATCTAGGGTAAGCCTTAATCCAGTATGACTGGTGTCCCTACAAGCAGAGGAGTGACACAGACACGAAGACTCAGGGGGGAACACCATAGGACAATGGAGGCAGAGACTGGAGTGGTGCATCTGTAAACCAAGGAATGCCAAGGATTGCCAGCACACCAGAAACTAAGAGAAAGGAATGGAGCAGATTTGTCCTCTAGAACTTCCAGAGACAGAGCACAGCTCTGCCGACACTTTGTTTTCAGACTTCTAGTCTCCAAATATCTATTATTTTAAACCATTTGGTTTATGATAATTTATTACAGCTGCCCTAGGAGACTAATATACATAAAAAGACCAAAAAAAAAAAAAAAAAAAGGACGTAAGAGGGAAACATGAACCAAAAGAAAGCCTTATCAGTAAAGGATCAAAGTAGCAGGCAAAGCAGAATTCAAAGCTAAAAATAGTACATGCAATATCATATAAATGTAAAAGTTACAACGAATCTTGGAACACTGAAAAAATAAAAAAAATAAAAAATAAAAAAATTAAAAAGTTACAGTTCTCCAGGAGGTTACAGAGAGTCAGCATTGAAAAGGCCACAGACTGAAGGGACTATGCTCTGAAGCCAGATGTTCTAGAACCTGGCTTTAGTTCCTGGCTCTGTTATTGAATTGCTCTGTGACTTTAGAGAAATTACTTAAATTTTCTATGCCTCGTTTTCCATATGTATACAATGAGAATAATAATAATACATCATTTATAGGGCAGTTATAAAAATAAATGAATTTATATATATACAATTAATATTGTAAAATGAAGTAATATATGTAAATGCATATATGTATTAATGTATGGTTGAAACAACAGCCGTCAGAAACACCAAAACTGTTAGCTGTTATTCTTTCTCCTACTATTATTATAAAACACTGTATAAAAACCATCCAAGCAACATGGGATATAAAACCAAACCTCGAGAAAAGAAAAACTTTATAAAGTCACTATCATTGTAAAATATTTTTAAGTAACCACTTTCAGAATTTGACATAATTTTCTACAAAAAAAGCAAGACTAGAGAGGACTGTATAATACAATTGACAAGGTAAAACACACATTCTATTCTATGTGAAAAGCAGAAAATGTATTTTATTTTTCATTTAGAAAATCTTATTATTATGGAACCAAAAGAAACTTTTTTTTTAAAGATTTTATTTATTTATTTGACACAGAGAGAGAGACAGTGAGAGAGAAAACACAAGCAGGGGGAGTGGAAGAGGGAGAAGCAAGCTTCCCACTGAGCAGGGAGCCCAATGTGGAGCTCGATCCCAGGACCCTGGGCCGAAGGCAGACACTTAATGCCTGAGCCACCCAGGTTCCCCCAAAACAAACTCTTAATAAGACCCTCAAAAAAGATTTTTATAATCCTTATTCTCTCTCCATGATTTAAGAAAACTAGAAATCAAAAAATAAAAAGGCCAATAACAATGCAACCATTTAATATTAAGATATTTACTTTCAAATAACTTCTGGAAACTAATTACTCTACTCTGCAACAGTGGGGTATATGACACTCAAGTGGCTGAGTCCCACTCAGTTGCACTAACCCAAAGAACAGCCATCACCAACTGGTTCTAAACTAAGGTGGTACTATCTCCTTAGGGAAGACTTAGAAATGTATAACTATACATACAGTTGTTACAAAGACTGAGGAATGCTATTGGCATTTAGGGTTTGGGGGTCAAGAATGCTAAAGTTCTACAAGCTCAGAATACTCTTACACAATGTAGAACTTTCATAGTCAAAGTGCCAGTAAAGCTCCCATTGGTAAACACTGTTTTAACAGTGACTACGAAAACTCCACAGATGCTTAAGATATTTCTATTTGAAATAAAGTTAGTATCATCATGGTAAAAAAGTCTATAAAACTAGAAGGCAATTCAATGTTCAATTTCTCACGGCAAGAACCAAATTCAAGAACTTTCTTTGCTTTTTGATGATAATCTGAGAGCGTACAAGACTCTGTTTAGAGATTGCTACAGAAACTAATATTTTTTTACTAATATTCAAAAAGGGAATTCATATTTATCCACAGAATAGGTAGATAATGGATAAATAAGAACATAGGGAACTGCAAATCAATTTAATTTGTTATTTAGCTTTTATTAGCTAAGTCAAATTCCGATCAAATCAAACTTGGTCATTTACCAGAGTCATTTACTTGAGTCATTTACCAGAAGCATCGGTGCTTCTGGTAACTATGTTTTTTGCACATTCCCATGTAAAAACAAAAATATTTCAACAGTGTCCTTTCTTAGTATTTCTGATGGTAAGGTAAGGTAAAATGCAATGTCCTATAGTAGATAGCATGTGGGGACAAAAATGGAGACATGTGTTCTAGTCTTGGCTATGTGATCTTCTGTGTGTTTACTCATCAATTAAAAAATTGGGATAACAGGGGTGCCTGCGTGGCTCAGTTGGTTAAGCGTCTGCCTTTGGCTCAGGTCATGATCTCTGGGTCCTGGGATCCAGCCCCCCATTGAGCTCCCTGCTCAGTGGGAGAGTCTGCTTCTCTCTCTCCCTCTCCCTCTCTCTCTTTCACTCCCCCTCTGCCCATCCCCACTGCTCATTTTCTCTCTCTCTCTCTCTCAAATAAATAAATAAAATCTTAAAAAAAAATAAAACTGGGATAATACTATTTGCCTTACTTGTCTTAAAATGTTGGGATGTAGAGTAACTATGAAGTTTCTACAATGGCCTGCCAATCTGTTCTGGAACTTGCCCTCTCTCTACCTCTCTCACCTTATTTCCAGCTACATATTTCCTCTCTTACTCTTCTGCAGCCACACTGGTTTCCCTGATGTTCCCTGACTATTAACCCAAGGTCTCAGCACTGACCATTCCCCTGCCAGAATACTCTATCCCCAAGAGCTTCAGGCTCACTCTCTCACTTCCTTACTTCCATCAAGTCTCAGTTCTAATGCCACTTTCATCAGAGAGAGGTAGCTGTATACCATCCTATGAAACTTTCTCTTTATGTTTTGACATAGCGATGACCTACAGTGTAACATCTCATATTCTAATTTGTTTGCTTATTGTTTCTCTCTTCTCTGCTACAAAGTAATCTCAAGGAATGCAAGAAATTCTTCTATCTTTTCCTTATGAATACTATTCTAATAAATTAGTTTTTCTGAATCCCTCTGTATAAAAATTTAGCAGTGTGTTTTGTCAGAAAGTTTATATCTCTACTTTTCACTAATTAATGTGAAATTATGTTAATATTATTGTATTTTTTATGACATAACATATACTTCCAGACACATAACCATAATGATTTAGCATAGTATGGGAAGTTACATTTTTAACATCTCTATTATGTCATTTGCCTTTCTTAATTATCCCAGTGCTCAAATAATCAAAGCATGTACTAATTTTGCATACTCTTTCCCTGAAAAGATAGTATATGCACTCTCTTTTGAAGTGAATTTTTTTTCTTCCCTAGAAGCAACACTTTCTATTTCACAACTTTAATATGTTACAAACCAGGTGGGTCTAAAACATATTACTTGCCCTGAAAACAGTTTTCAAATTGGTCCTGAGTTTTTGTTAGTCATGCTTGTTGTCTGTCACCCTACTGCAACATAGTGTGATGCAAAGCTGAGTCCCTTTCTTACCCATTTTATGTTTCTGTCATATTTTGTACCTAACAGAAAATCCATAATTACTAATTTATTGAATATAGGCGTTAGTGCAATGATAAGTAGCCCTCCCTTCTTAAGCAGAAATAAAATAAGGAAGATTACTTACATTTAGAGCCTGATGAAGACGACCCACTGACGGTAGATCTCGATCCCCCTTTCATGGAAAAGACTCCTTTTCCCCTGCGAGTCGTTGTGACGGCCACTCTGGGACGCTTCAGTGGAATTACCGCACGGGGAGGGGGAGGCACACGCCCGTGGTAATCGAATAACCTTCACAAAACACAAGCGGGCTGAAAGTTGGTTTATGCCTCCGTGTTCCATCAAATGTGTGAGATGATTAAGAAAATGGCCTTGTAAAAAATGTCGGTAAATGTTTTTGTTATGGTTGTTGTTCTCACACAGGTGTTTATTAGAAATAGGATTCTAATAGTCTATGTGTTCCGGACATTAAAATCTGATTCTCCAATATGAACTCATCTTTAAGGTATGAAAGGACAGGGAACTTTGCCCCAGTGGTACCCTGCTATTTGTTGAAATCATGCAGACCTTTATTCCCAAGTATATTTCTTCGCTCAGTCTCACAGATTTATCCTTCTTAGAAAAAAATCTTCCTCTTATACATCAACCCTTATTAGCGCACTGGTTTGAAAAGAGGATAAGATCATGCCGAATCAGGAAAAGGCAAAGCAGGTTATTGTTCCATCATAAAACAGCTCATACGGAAAATCATTTTGAAGTAAGTCTAGATTAAAGAGAAGAGCTGTGAGAGACAAATCAACATGGTGCCATACCTCCAAGGACTTTTTAAGTAAGAAAAGACTCCTCTGGCTGTAGAAAAAGGGAGACTGGGTTTGCGTAAAATGGCACCAGGAAGGATAAAATGTTGTTGACTAGAGTACCAGTGGAAATACGTATCACGATGTCTTTTCATTATTCTGACCATTTACTAGACATGTGAATTGAGACTAGTGATATTTGTATAGTAAGCTATAGAAAAGTTCTCTAACCAAAAAAAGTACCAATAAAAATTCTAAAGCTTTTACTAAAAAGTGAAAAATGATAATCACCACAATCAATGCACTTCCACTAAACAATGAAAGGAATGAGAATATTTATGAAAATATTTACTCATTTATATATATATATATATATATATATATATATATATATAATTCATAGATTCAGAAGCTTCACATTGTTCATGCTGCATACTCATACACAACACATTTTTGCATACTTAGCACATTTGAGAAGCATAAAAAGTCAGAGAAAAACTATGAGGATATATTTCCTCACTCACTTTTTAAAAAAAACTATTTACCAGTGAACCAGATGTGTTATTTTATCCAGTATAAAGAGAATGGTGTTATTGACTTAGAATGATCATTGATACTACTTTATTGTGACATCATTATATAGATTACATTCTCATAATTGTTTTAAAACAGTCAATAAGAATAACCTAATATGAAAGTCAGAAGTGAATTTCTATAATAGGAAAAAACAGTTTCTATAATAGGTCATTTTATAAAGTCACATCATATTTACGCATACAGATGAATCCTCTTTTAGAAAACAATATATGAAATATAATAAAAATTAAGATAGGCAGGTTTCCAAATATTCATTCAGAAAC
This sequence comes from Potos flavus, assembly GCA_028534135.1. Lineage (NCBI taxonomy): Eukaryota > Metazoa > Chordata > Mammalia > Carnivora > Procyonidae > Potos > Potos flavus. The sequence goes on from CM052900.1 coordinate 41,208,575, forward strand.
ACTCAAAACTATGATACTATGGGGGTAAAAAAGTAGCATATAAACCCGCTTAAGGCAGAACTTAGTACTGGGGCTGTCTCCTACATTAGAGAGCTAAAGTGTTCAAAAACTATTTGGAAGCATGCTGGGGAGAAACTAAGAGATGTCTGGAAAGGAAAAGAAATGAAACAAGACAGAGTTCAAGAGAGATGCAATCCTCTGTGAATAAGCAAAGTCCATTAGAGCTGAAGAACTGCTAGCAGAGAATAGGTCATGGATGTCAACACATTATAGTTTACTTCAAAGAGTGTAGGCAGATGAAGCTGAAAAGGGTTATGAATATCATCCATACCACTAGGGGCTGGAAACTCAAAAGGGTCAACTAAACCTGCCCCTCATTTCAATCACAAAAGAAGGACTCTATTACTTATTTATAAGTTGAATTCACACCGCACCTTAAGCTAGTGAACCAAAATATGAAGGCACTTTTTATGAGCTCTAACACCCAAAGCTATCGAGGGGAGAAAAAAATATGGCAATTGACTCATCTCTTCCAGGGTAGATGCTGCCGCTTTAGATGAAAGGGAAGCTCTTTTGGAGGGGCCATTTCCCCGGGCCATGAAAGTGCAATTTAGCTGGTTCATTAATTAAGCTAATCTATAACTTGGGTTGAGAACATTTCTAAAGCACAAGTAAAATATACCACGATGGAGGAATGCTATAATGAAAATGCTGGCCAAGTAAAGTCGCCTTACTCACCTCGACTTCAGTGACAATGTAGTTCAAGAATGTTTTACAGGAAAGTGAAATGTTTCTTGCTATTTCTTATTGCTTCCTCCAGCCAAGGATTACAAAGCCTCCAGTGTCGGGCAGGCCTCATCTTATGTTGAGAAAACAGAGCTGTGTTTGCTTATTGTATTTGCGACATGTATTTGCATTGTATTTGCGACATTGTATTTGTGACATTTTTGTCACATACTCAGTATGTGTCATGCGTGTCCTTTGCTGTCAATTCCTATAGAGCGTAGCCCTTGTTCTCTGAATATTTTGGTGAGTTGCTTCGAAGGGCAATGACTCCTTTCTCATCAAGGATTCAGATAAGGTTTTACTGATTCTTTCTGCCACTCTGATGGGAGGATGTGCAATATCAGAACTTAAATTTTAGAAAAGGACATGTAATTTACAAAGAAAAAAACAACTAAAGAAGGGTATGGACACTTCACATGGCAGCATAATTTTGAATTTTGTAAAATTTAATGGAGTTGAGGAGTTTCTTAATTTTCATTGGCTACACTTGAGTTTACTGGAAATAAAAGGAAGACTGGGTATTGTCCTAATGCACAAAAACATAAGAAAATAAGGATGAGGAGTGGGGCCAGACTTTCTGGGATTTAAGATAGGATGTAGGGTTCTTCTAAATGGAGAGGGAAGTAGGTGAGAGGTAACCCATGAAGGGCGACACAACCGTTGGGTTTCTCATCAGAATTCTGTTTATAGAAAATCTAAGATATTTTACCTTTACAAGGTATTAGATCAGCAAAATTGTCGGGACAAAGGAAATAGTCCATTTAGGATTAGAGACTGACAAAAAAGATTGCAATGCAATTGAATTAAATGGAATCCAAATCTCAAAGGTCAGTGAAAAGCTTAAAATTTCCTCCTTCTCATTTTTTTGGTTCTTTCCACTCTTAGAATTACATTCCCTCTCCTTTTCTTTAATGGTTCTTCATTTTCCCTAATATATGTAGAATACTGTTTTCCCCTAATATTTATTGGCCAAATAGATAATGATTTATAATGAAGCTAAACACGGAATTTTTCCTTCCTCAAGGTCTATTTTAAAATAAGAACCCTAAAAGACCTACTCTCAAGCAGTAAATAAAATAAATGTTACCAGATTTTACTAAAAACAACCCATTACAGAAATCTGAGGATTTAATTTGCTTTATTTAATAAATATTTCTACTTTTCAAGTGTTCATTTCTTGTTTGGAATTCTGTTTGCTTTAACGATAGCTGAGATATATAATTTTATTACCTAGCAAAAGGTAAAATCTGGTAAATAATATTTATGTACCTGATAAAAATAAACTTAGCTTGTCTCTAAGAAGAATATGGATATTAGCTATTAAAAATTAGCTGTGTTTTGGACAAAGGCAATTTAATGGCATACTAACATATAAAATAAATATATTTTGAATGCCTGTTTTTATTAAAAGCTTATTAGTACTAAACTTAATAATAAGGCAACATTTTTGAAAAAATACATGAAAAAACATAACTCCTAACCTCATACTCTAAAACAACTACTATGTGGGGCATGTGGGTGGCTCAGTCAGTTAAATGTCCGCCTCTTAATTTTGGCTCAGGTCATGATCTCAGTGTTGTGAGACTGAGCCCCGTGTCAAGCTTTGCACTGGGCGTGGAGCCTGCCTAAGATTCTTCCTCTCCCTCTTAATAAATAAATAAATAAATAAAATAAAATAAATAAAAATAAAAGATTACTATCATTTTCTAATCTTTTTTCCACAAGTATCCATATCTTTCACATAGTTGAGAACATAATATATGCATAATCATGAATTCTGGTTAATTCTCCTTGGTTTATATTAAAAAAATTTCTCAAGCCTGCTAAATGGTCTTCCTAATGTTTATTTTAATTGCTGTGGTGCATTTTCTCAAGCAGATATATCATATTCTAATAATCATTACCTGATTGACTTTGACTTAATGCCTATTTTTCACTGTCAACTAAGGTGATTTTAAAATTAAAACATTTTTAATGTAATGTTTGCATAATACTTTGTCACTGACCAATGAATTTTAATTTTAGATAAATAGATTTCAAGAATTGGTAATTACCTATTTTTTTTTTCCTAAAAATTTCCCTCATGAAAAGAGTTCTTCATTTTCCTTACTTATGAATCAAAGGTTATAGTCACCATGTGCTTAATGCTAACAAACACATGTGGTCTGTACTAGGGGCTAAAAAACTAGGCTGCCTACAGCCCAAATCTGAGAACAAGTTCACCTCACTGGGCCTTGCAGCATATGTGAAGATCAGTAACCAGAGGATCAGAGATCTTCCTCTTTGTCTTGATTCAACCTTGAACCCTTCTCTACAGTATGCTTAACTTCTGACAGATGTATAGTCTATAAAATCAAATTAAGGTGCCTATTCATTTTTAAGAAGGAATATATTTGAAATCCACATGAATGATTCTTATGGCCTACTCATTATATCTGTTTTCTACACTGCTTGAATTACTCGAAATTCACAAAAATCTGTCTATAATTTCCACACGGACTTCAAGTAAGCTTTTGGTTTCAACTGAAGTAGATTTCAAAGGCACACTTTACTGGAGATCAGTAAATGAATAATTTCTATTGTTTTTTGTTATTAAAATTTTCTAAGATTTTCAGTGAACTTGTCTTCTTGGATCTTGTGCAGATATTTCTTGAACATGCTTTTAAAGGCAAGCTGATCGAAATCTTGAATTGTCTTTTCTGCAATTTTTTCACCTCAATATAATCTTTACCTTTTGCACAACTTTGCTATCTGCTATATTTCATATATAGTGTTGGTTAATGAAAAAGTTAATATGTTCAAATAACAGTTTTGAGGTTATAAATCAGTAAAATGATTCTCTTATTAATTGCTTTTATTTCTGTAATGTGGGTATTGTTAGGTCATTTTGCCCATGAAGACAAAAAAAAAGGATGATGTGATGTTGCCTAAGTCACTTAACCAAGCACAAGCATAAGCACAACCAGGCCTGAAACTCACGTCTTCTGCCTCTAAATCATATACCCTTTGTCAAGTGTACCATACTGTTATTTCCAAATGTTTTAAGTGGAATACTATTCTATTATATGGTAATTTATTTTTTTTTTT
>CM052900.1:41212547-41226451 GCA_028534135.1 Potos flavus
GAGCCACCCAGGTACCCCTATTAGATGGTAATTTAAACTGGCATAATGAAACACACACATTGCCTCTTGCTAATATGTTCTTCCAATAGTCATGAACATATCTACGCTGTACTCTGTAATTAATAAAACAACTGCAACTTGATGTGGGTTTTTTTTTTTCAATTAACTACAGCTCGATTCAATTCAATTCAATTAACAGTAGCTTCTCTTCTGTTAAGTTACTCAAGGTCAAAATTGTGCCAGACTTGAACAATGCCCATTTCACATCATTTAATATGTATATATGTTTTCTATATGGTAAAGCCCTTCTGGCATTTCTTTTTCTCTATTAACAGAAGTTTACTTATACTGGGGTTGTCAGCTGCTCAGTGCTGTTCCTGATACTACTGAAAAAAGATTGGATTAACACTGCTAATATCTCAGAAATTGAAAACATTCCCTGGAGGGATTCAATATAATTTCAGGTATTTATCTCCTTTTACTTCACTTGGAAGAATATAAATATTTATGTTTAGTTTTAATAACATGTAATGTCCCTCATTTAGAGTCAGACTTGACCTTTTAGAAGAAAATGCCATTTCATGCTGTAAATTATTGAGCAGTGCTTTGTGTAATATTAAAAAAGTTTAGAATAACCATTCAAGTCTATTATTTAGTGATACTCTTCATGATCCCTGAAACCATGAACAGACACTAACATAGTCTTTAGGAAAGTTACTGCTGGGCCAACATATCAACACAATGACAATACGATGGCATGTTGTGTAAAGCAGTTTTCTAAGCTGAAACTAAGGGTTGAAATCCCCAATCACATTAGAATTCTCAAACCTGGCAGAAATAGGATGGCCATAGGATATGGACTATGGCAGTGACTAAGCTATTATGCTCTGGGAGCAGAAGGGAAAACAATACAAATAGAATAATCCAGAGGTGGCACAATGGACTATTTTGGAGCAACTGACCAATCAGTTGATTTCTCAGTCACAGGGACAATGCTACATGTGTATCAGTGTAAGAAATGCATTCACCATCATTGTCTATAGTTATTGTCAGCTGTTATTGGTAGCTAACATTGATTATGCATTGAAAAGACAGTGTATATTAATTGAAAACTTTACTCATAGCAATTATGACAGTGTTCTGTATCCTGAAAAAAAAAAAAAGCTGTATTAAAAAAATATACCAGGATAGACCAGGCACAGTGTTGATCATTATTTGTATGTTACTTCATTTAATCCTTAGAACAATCTTATGAGGCAGGAATTAATTTCTTGCTCACTTCATGGATGAGACATGTTTTGTGGTATTAAATAACTCACCCAAGTTTGCAGCACTAGTAAAAAGAGAAAAAAAGTTAACCACAAATTCAAGCAGAGTGTAATTTATGAGAAATTACTGTGGATAAAACAGTTAGCACTTTGTCAGCTATTTATATCGTCCAACCTCTCCATCCTGTTTTCCATTCATGACAATCTATTTTCATAGGGAAATTGTGACTCTATCCACTAGTGATGGATGCTTACATCTTTCTTAGCCAAGTGCAAAAAGTGGAAAATAAACTAGTAAGAGCACAGATTGTCCAGACTTTCTGTTAGCAACACAACCATACTGACCTTTTGCACCCTTATAAGCCAAACAGATTTTATATAAGACAAATAAATGATTTGGGGAATTGTTCAGAGTCAGCTTTTTTAAGTGTAGTGAAGAATCATCTAAAAACTTCAAGCTCTATAACTCTTTGGCAGGAAGGACAGATTTTCTATCATCTATCTATCTATCATCCACCTAATGATTTTATTGAGCTATAATTTATATAGAAACTCTATTTTAGGTAGAAATTCTTTATTTTATTCATATTTTTAAAATATTTTATTTATTTATTTGACAGAGAGAGAGAGAGAGTTCAAGCAGGGGGAGGGGTAGGCAGAGGGATAAGCAGGCTCCCCGCTGAGCAAGGAGCCCGATGTGGGGCTCTATCCCAGGGACCTGGGATCATGACCTGAGTGGAAGGCAGACACTTAATGACTGAGCCACCCAGGCGCCCCAAGAAATTCTTTAATTGTAGAAGGAAATTCCAAGATAGAAAACAGTTAAGAGACTACAATGCCAAAAGAGTTTCATATTGACAGACTAAAAGGCAGTGTATATTAATTGAAAACTTTACTCATAGCAATTATGACAATGTTCTGTATCCTGAAAAAAAAAAAGCTGTATTAAAAAAAGTCTTTAGGGTGAGCCTAAAGGGTAGCCTAAGATAGCCATCTTTGGCTGGGATCAAGCCCTGCATTGGGCTCCCCGCTCAGCAGGGAGTCTGTTTCTCCCTCTGTCCTTCACCCAACTCGTGATCTCCTTCTCTCAAATAAATAAATAAAATCTTTAAAAAAAAGTTTTTAGGATTGTCTAAAACTAAAATTTTCAAATATATGCAGACTATTTAAATGTTGTCTTTCCTTAATAGTAAATGGGATTATTTTATGCTGCCAGATCTTCAGATCATTTTTAGGACAACTTATTATAAACTATTTAATATTTACTATAAAATACTGTGTTTTTAGAAATTATAAAAATGATTTGAGAAAGTTATGTTTTAAAATTCATATTTAGTCATAAAGGCATAACTAGTGAAACGACTTGCTTAACTGAGTAGTTGAACATAATGGTGATGAAAATATGGTTGTGGTCTGATGTCCCTGTAGGTAAGGCTATCTCCTTTTACTTAACTCCGTAGACTAATGTTGCTCCCCTTCCGTTTTGCATATTCACACAGTTGGTTATTGAATCTAAATGAATAGTTTATAATTGTGGTTTGGTCATGAATTTACTGTATGACCTTGGGAAAACCAAAGTCTCTCTAAATCCAAGGAGATGAATTAAGAACACAAATTGAGTATACACTATGTTTGAAACTTAATGATATTGCCTGAGGATACAATAATACGCAAACCTGAGCATCTTCCCTGCCTTCACGGAGGAAGAGAGGCAGACATAAATCAAATACTGTCATGGCAAAGAAAGGCAGCCGTGAAAAGCAGAAGTGCTGTGAAGGAACAATGCGGGGTGCTGAGAGAGGGGAACAGAGGAACCTAATTTAGTCTAAAAGTGGTGTTCATGCTGAGATCTGAGGGATGAAGGCAAGTTAACTGGATGGCAGAGGGTGGAAAGAGGAGAAGGAGCACGGAAGAAGGGGCTGTGGGAGGAAGGTATATAGTGTTCCTGTGGAGCTGAGAAAGGAGCCACATGGCTGGCGCAAACAGAACCAGCCTCTTCCAAGGGATCATGAAGTTTCTCCCCTATTAAAAATGTCCATTACGAACTATTTTTCCAAGTTTGCATTTTTATACGTTGGAATTTTTTTGTTGTTTGACTAGAACTTACCACTAAAAAGCATAAAAGGTATTTACCTCATTTTTGTGTGTGTGGTCTAATGATCTACGTACAGTTGGTCCTTGATTTGCATATCTTAGAATTTCAATTACCCATGTTTAGTTACATAACACGTCTCCCTACAGCACACATCAAATTTCAGTTGCCACATATTAACTATGAGTAATTTCATCAAGTCCAAACTTGGCTGCTAGTTTTTCAGCCCACTAAGCACTGTGCAAACAAGAGACACGTCATGATCAGTGATCAGTGACGTCACGTCATTCAAAGTCCTTCTGGTTGCCGCCCGTCTGTTATTCAGCGCGCACACAGGCAGGAACTGTGTAGTTGTATTGTCTCCTTGTTGCCACTGATAGACCCATGTGGCCCTTGACAGAAATGGATAATCAAAAGAGGAAACTGGTCCACAAAGATCAAAGTGCAGCAAAGAAGAGAAGAGCGGTAACCCTGGAAGTGGAAGAATATTAAATGGGATAGAACTGTAGGAGAAACGGCTGACTGAGGACTGCTGACACTCTTCTACTAGAGAGACTACATATCGAGCTAGAGGAACTTTGGAAAAGCAAACATATTGACATAAATGAGGAAAACAGCTGTGAAGGGATTAAACGGGATGACAATGCACCAGAAGAAGGGACACTGGCGAAAGAACCACACACTGGAGACCTCTCAGAGATAGTTCACAACGCTGATCAACTGTTGAAGCTGGTCCAGCCTTTGAAAGGAGTGTGATACCTCACCAGGGTGCAAAAGGGATGCTGGCTCCGTATTGTAAGTTGTACAAGAAGGCAAGCCCTGCTCAAACTACTTTTGGACAGGTTTTTTTACAAAGAACTAAAACAGGTTAATTCTCAATATTTTTACTGTTTTAAATTATAGTGTACTTAAAACAGTTTTACTCTATTTCTATATTATTTATAACCAACAGTAAGAGAGTTTTTAATGTTTTTACAAACACTTTTAGAGGTGGTGGAAAATTCTATTTTTCCAAGGATTATTAACATCACTTTGTATGGTTTCCTTTATGATCCAATACTGCTATGCAAAGCAAGAACTGCCTGTAATTTTTACTGAATCTAACCAATCTAACCAACTAACATTGCAATGTGTCATACTGAAAACATGTATTTTAGACGGTTGGAGTCATTTTCCGTGTTTACAAAATTCTCAGTCTTGAAGAATCCTAAGTAAACAACAGCCTGGAAAACAATATTGGTTCATTAAATTTTTGGAATGTTATTCCAATATTCCATAGCCGAACTTTTGACTTAAGAACCCCCAGAGTCCTAAAAGTCCAAGGTGTACTATGCTTCAGTAAGCACAATGAAAATAAGAAAATATGTCTACATTATATTTTTCGGGACTTAGTAAAGAATTTTCTTTATTTTAAACATCAACTAAGAATACCTAGGAATGAATTATATAAAACAGTTAAAAGAATTTAAATCAAAGGGTAACAAGAATGAAAAATTTACATACCGATTGTAGAAATCTTCTCTGTAGTAATCATAGTCAAAGACATAACCACTAAGGAGGGAAACAAAAAATTAGTTGACGTTTGTTCAACCACACTAATTTTGGTATTAAGTTATGAGGTTATAACAAGAAACTTATGTTACTTTTTAAATATTTATTTTTAATGTAATTATGTATCCAAAGAGTTTTACAAAATAATGTCTACTTGGATATAGTGCCATGTCAAACTATTATATGTCTGACAATGCAAAGACTGATAATGGTTTGTATGGTTTGGAATGGAAGATGAAAGGAGGTAACAAAATAAAATTTTTTAATACTTGTAATTACATATGAATGAAAGCTATTTTTTCTGGACAGGATATAATATAGTTATCTTTTCTTCCTAAGGTATGTACAATGAGGCTACACAATGAACAAAAGGTATGCAAAGAAACGGTTTAATGACCCATTCGCTATAAGAATGCTAAAGAGAAATGATTTTCCTTAGAAATTCAGCATCTTTTTCCATTCTAAAAACTTATAATTTAATACATAGAGAAAAAAAATACACCTTGGCTGAATCTTAGCAACAGTAATTTAATAATTTAGGGTACTTAAATAGCAATTAATAAGCACATTTCAGTGAAAAGATCAAGCTTCTTGAAGGAATATATAATAAAAACTGCTTCCATCTACTTATATAATTGTTGGAATTTACAAAGCCCTTTTATGCACTATTTCCTTTAATTTTAGTATGCAAAACAATCCTGTTGGACACTGTAACTAGAAGAAACTAAGATGCAAAGGACCTAAGTGACTTGCTCAAATTTTTATTGCTAGTAAGTGACAGAGCTGAGACTGGAGAAAAAAAAATCTTCTGAATCCACGTCTGGGGCATTTTTCCATGGCACTGTGCAACCCTCCCCAGCCTGTAAGAAATTTGCTCATGATGAATGAATTATCTATACTATGGGGAATAATTATTTTTAATGTTTATTCACTAATTTTTGATTGGTATGAAACATACATAACAAAATTTATCATTCTAACCATTTTAAGTATACAACTCAGTGGCATTAAGTATATTCACAATGTTGTTTAAAGATTGCCAGTATCCATTTCCAGCATTTTTCATGATCCCAAACAGAAATTTCATGAAACAGTAACACTCCATCCCGTACTGCCCTCCAGCCCCTGGTACTCTCCATCCTACTTTCTAAAATTGCCTCTTCTAGATATCTCATATAAGTGGAATCATACAATATTTGTCCTTCTTAGCCTGGCTTATTTCAGTTAGCATACCGTTTTCAAGGTTTATCCATAATGTACTTCGTATGAGAATTTCATTCCTTTTTATGACTGAAAAATATAATATTGTATATATGTACACATCGTTTTTTGTTTATTCCTCTGTTGATAGACATTTGAGTTGTTTCCACCCGTGGGCTGCTGTGAATAGTTTGAACATCGGTGTGCAAGTATTTGTTAGAGTCCCTGCTTTCATCTCTTTGGGATATCTACCTAGAAGTGGAATTGCTGGATCATAAAGTACCTTTATTTAACTTTTTGAGGAACCACCATATGACAGGCAAGTAATTTTACATTCCCCAATTGATCAATTTAACAGTCCTTTAGTTTGTAACTATTCTTATGTCAGGAGAATTGAAAGAACATATTATTTAATCTTAACAACAACCTATAAGACATAGAGTATTATTCCAATTTTATAGGATGCTGAGCCCTAGAGATATTAAATACCCTACATAACACAGGTTAAGTATTCTAGTATAGCGTAGTCATTCATGTGCTCATTTATCAAAATCTGTTCAAGGACGTGTGTGTCAGGAACTGTACCTGGCACTTAGGTTTAGAAGCAAAACAGATGTCTCACTTTGAATATAAGTGCCAATTAGCAAACACAGAGACCTAATCATATTGATCCATTTCCCCGCTATTGCCACTAGCTCACCCCACATCTTACAAACTCCCCAGCATTTGGTTTTAGCAGAGTTGAGTTCAACCTCCGTCCTCTATTTAGAAAGCCTTGAATACGGTCTTTCCTTACCTATTTAATCTGCATGTTGTATCTTTTTTCTTTGACAACAGTGGAGACAGATAAAAAGCTAATAAGAAAAATATTTTAAACAGGAAATACTAAGTTAATGAATGGGACAGAGAGAAACAGAAGGGGAGAACTATTAAAAGAGATTAATCAGGGCTGGCCTCTCTGAGGAGGTGACATATAACCGGAGGCTTGAAGGATGAAAAAGGTCCTATCAAGAGCCGGGGGAGAAAAGGATCCAAGGGAACAGAAAGCACCAAGGCACAAGTCAGAAAGAACTCTGATGAATTCAGTAAAGCAAGAAGGTTGGTCCAGGGCTACCGCCATCACGCAGACAGGAAATAACAGCGTCCTAGACAACCCTGCAGAAGAGATGGAGAGGGTTAGACAGGTTCAGGACACGTTTTGGAGGCAGACTCTAGAGGAAAATCTTGAGTTCGATTTTGGATAAGATAGCATTTGGATGCTATCAAGAAACACTTTCATAGGTGATTAAATGCTGCCTTACCGAGGGCAGCCCCAAAGAAAGGGCTTGCTGGGGATATAAGTCTAGGAGTTGTGAGTATGCTGACGGCAATAAAGTCATTAAGGTGAGATCTTTTTTAGGAGTGAGTGTACTGAGAGGGAGTAGAGGCTGATCCTAGGGATTCTAGAATTGTAGAGGTCAAGGGAAAGGAAGATAACAAAATAGGTCAGACATAGATAGGAGACAGAGCTTAAAACTAAGTAGCTCTGGTCAAGGCGTCAACAGGTTTGGTTTCTTCTGAGGCCACTTTTTTAACCTTGCAGATGGTTACCTTCTTGCTGTCTGTCTGTGGTGTCTGAGTCCTGATCTCCTCTTCTGATAAGAACACCTGTCATATTGGTTTAGGACCCACCAATATGGCCTCATTGTAACTTCATTACCTCTTTAAAGACTCTCCCAGTATAGTCACATTCTGAGGAACTGGGGGGCTAGGGCTTCAATAGGTGAATTTTGGAGGAACACAGTTATAACAACATTGAACAATCTATTTAATCTTTGCAAACCGCCTCTTGCAAAGTGGAATAGCACAGTTTCTAGCACATTGTAATAAGTCAGTGAATTTTTAAATCGTTTTTCATAGAGCTGATATTTAAACACAGGTTTAGGGGGGTTGGGGATTGGGTGAGCCTGGTGGTGGGTATTGAGGAGGGCACGTACTGCATGGAGCACTGGGTGTGGCGCATGAACAATGAATCTTGGAACACTGAAAAAATAAAATAAAATTAAAAATATAAATGAACACAGGTTTATCTGAATTGAAAGTTGGTGATTTTTCCAATTGTATCAAGTTTCATCTGACATTTGTTAATTTAAATAAGTTTAATAATCTTAACGCTTTAGCATATATAACTTTATTTTTCCTCAGATGTTTAAGAGAGCATTTCAAAGGTTTATGAACATGATGATAAGAACATTTAATTAAAGATATATAAATTCATCTTGATTTTTATATTTGTCTTCTCTCTCTTTTTAAACTCCCCAAGTGCCAAATATGACACATGGACCAATTAATAAATATGCTATAAATGTGGCTGACAATGATGATTCCATGTATTTCATACCTTTAGGAAATACTTCAATAATTTAATAGCCTTCTGGAAATTTAGAAATGCACGAGAAAAGAGAAATCATTTTTGTTTTTCTTAGTAGCTGCTTAAATTAACTCATCCAACTGCTTATTTTTTCTTCAATCCTGACTGCTAAGACGTATTTGTAAGAACAAGTTGTAGCTGAGCATCCTGAACTATTTGATCTCCAAGTCCCACCATCTGCCATCAGGAACTCAATTTTACCTGTCACAGTTCAAACTGAAATGAAATGTACAAACAGATCTTGGTAATCACGACAAGACTGTTTTTGTCTTAATGGTTTGGGCTTTAGCTGAAATACCATGACTGTAGTTGGCTCAGGTCATAAGCTATAAAATCTCGCTGGATTTCCAAGGAAGAAAAAGAGATTCAAAGAAATGAAAAGAGATAACCACAGGGCAAGTATGGTTTGTGACAATTATGCTTTCCCAGTGTTGCTGCCGCCAGCTTTCTTTTTTTTTTCCCCTTCCCCAGATTTTGTCTCTTAAAAATCCCTTTCTCTTTCTGTATGAAACTCTATTTGAAATTACCTGTCAAAAAATGGCATTTCCAGAAGCCACATTCAGGTTTTTAAGGCATTTTATGTATCTTAGGATTTTTATTGGAAGGAAAAACTTGTCTTTCAAGTTTAAAAAAAAAAAAGATAGCCTTTCCTTTCCTCATAATCTGTTCTGTTCATGGGATAATTTACTTTTTCTCTTTTTGAGGGGGGGCTTTTAAGGGAGGGAGCTTTGCAACTTTTATTGTAGCAGTTTTGTATGACAATCTGGTTCTTAGGTTACTGAAACAAAATGGTCATAAATCAGATGTTTTAGGCACTTTCTGAGAAGAAACTAAGTCTAGGAAATGTCAAGGTTGCTGTTGTTTGGAGGCATGCTCTGTGGCAAGGGGCAGGTACTCAACTTTTTAGAAAAGTAAAAGAACAGTTCTGAATACTTTGCACAAATAATTTATATTTTTTATTTTTAAATCTGGTACACTTTCATGACTTTCATTCTACTTTTCAATGTACCTTTATTCTAACTGCTCAGGTTCTCTCAAAATTTAATGGGAATTGGGAATTAGTAAAGTAATTGTTTAGAGTTGCACACTCATAGTCTTTATTTTATTACTGAAGATTAAATGACACCAAGTACCTTCCCTGGAATTTAATTTAAGCTTTTTCATTTACAGAAGAAGAAATCACAACTCATTAGGTTTTGCAATATATGAGATCAATTTTATCTAATCCCTTTAAATTCATAAAACCAGCTTCATATGAATAGACTAATACACACAAGTATTTCTTTTTATTTTCCATCACAGAACTTCATTAAAATATAATCTGAAGAAAATGAATAAACTTCCCAGCACAAGGAGGGAGCATTTTAATGGTTTCATTACAGACATCCTGCCAATAGTAACTCCTACTGAAGCCTTCTCAGTGACTTTATCTGGCTTCTCAAATTAAACTGGATAATCAATTACTGAGTATTTTAAGTCAGGCACAATATGGGGAGTTGTGGATAATAATATCAGCAGAACATGGCTTCTAACCTCAAGGACTGTCAATTTAAGAATAAGGGATTAGATAAATATACATATGACTATAATTTAAACAGAATTTGAAAAATGCCAAAACAGATCTAAAAACTGCTATGAGAGCTTATAGGCAGAAGAAACAGGATGTGGTTGGTGGGACAAGGTCTCAAACAAGGCTTTATGAAAGAAACGGCATTTGAATTGGTCTTTGTAAAGTTAGGAATTTGACAAGTGAATGTTCAAAAGGAGACTCTTCCAGAAGGCCAAGAATTGGTGGTAGAAAATGTGAAATAAATTTGTAGAACAGTGCTTTATGAAGATAAGTCTCTGTCACAACTTTTCTTCAGAGTACCTGTGGAAGTCATGATTGCAAAAGTCATAAGGCAGGCTAGTGGACTGAATTTCCAGAGCATACTTCTCCAAGTTTGTTAGTAGAACTATCCTTAGATGTACCTACAATGTCCTATTTCTAACTTGTCATAAAATCTGGTGTAGGTTTCCAAATGTCAGAGTATAAATAGTTGAACAGATTTGTAAACTTTGTCAAGATAATATGTGGACAAAAATATGTCTATTTTCTTTTTGGGAATACATATAAAACTTAATTTTACTTTGGAGTGTGTGTGTGAGTGTGTGTGTGTATAGTGGATAGAAATTCACACATATATTAAAACTCAAAAAGAGTGAAAAAAGCTACTTAGTCTAAGTTGCATTGACAAGATAGTTTACTACCAAGGACTTTGGAATTGAGGGAGGAAGTGAGTGGGAACCTAAAGAATTATGACACGTTCATAAAGTTCCTGACTAATTGTGGATCGGGACCTGGGAGCTCAGGAAGATGCAGTGACTAAGACATTCAAAAGGGTAAAAACGATCCACCCAGCCCAGTTATGAGTTCTGGTCTCTTACCTGCTGTGAGTCAAGCTTATTGTATCACACACTTCAAGGGTTAAGTGTGTCAAACAGTACTTACTATAAGTAAGTTTACTGTGAAACAGTAAACACTTAATTTAATTAAGGTAGGTGTAGATAGTGAATTCTGGGAACAAGAGAGAAAAAGGCAGGGAAAAATTATTTTTCAGTCTTCTAACTGAATTAACCCAGGGATTGTGATTTGTGAAGTATCTTCCTGAATGGAGTATGCTTGTTACCCTTCTGTATGCTATGTTCTGTTAGGAAAGATGTTTACACATCCTATGTGTAAACACATATGTAAACACAGTTCTACAATTGTGTTTATTTTTCACTTCTGTCTTTTGCCCTGGAATAAGTAAAAGAAAAAAAACAAAATCGATTCTCTCCAATTCATGATTACTTGATAAAGCTACAATGAAAATGAAAGTTTATTTTTTGCCAACTGCATGACATACCTGGTAAGACAACTATAAATGTGAAAGCAGGAGAACCAAGAATCTAGCTGTTTTGAAGGCCTGGCCTACAGATAAAGAGTCTTGTCTGGACCAGTGAAATGGTCTCCAAACAGGCACTGCTGATTTCAAGTACATCCACACCTCCTATCCATGATATATGCTGCTAGTAACTTGAAAGCATTCTTTTTACAAAATATCAAAAACAAAACAACAAACTCTTCAATTACTCCCCATGCCTCACAAGGTAATATTCAGACTCTTCAATATTCAGCGCCCTCTAAAATGGGGCTCCTTCTTCAAATATTCTTTAATTATTCGTTCAACTACTCTTTCAACCATCCAGCATTTCCCTGTACCTACTCTGTGTGGCAGAGAAACGCTCCTTGCTGTCACAGGGAGACATTCTTGGATCTCTACACGGTCTTCTGTAGAAGCAACTGGTTGCTCAACGTTTTCCCATTATAGGGTTTTGCTCAAGCTCTCCATCTATCAACATGTTTTATCTTCTTTCAGTTGAATATTATCCATTCTTAAAGGCCAAACTCAAGCTCTACATATTCCCCAACTATAAAGCCTGTGGGGTTAGACTAAATTCCATGTATTCTGCTATTCTTCTTGCATTTATATTTCATTCTTGCTTGTCAGCTTTCTGCTTTTCCTGTCACTTAGCTAATCTATATAGATTTATTTCTGTTAACCTTTCCCTTCACAAACCAATCTGTCTATTCCATTCATCATTCTTACCTTCCTTCTTCGAACTTAATCTGATTTGTCTTAATTTCTCGACACTGGAATTTCCAGAGTGAAATATTCCAGGGGGACTCATGTCAAAATCCTGTGGAGTATTATCCGTCTCTTTGTTTTAACTGAATTCGGCCATAAATATGCAGATTTCATTCTTTCAGTTTCTTATGCATACTTCTATCCAAATATATTATATAACAATTGACCATCCAGGAGTCTGTTTCACTAGATTTTGAATTTTGAAAAGGCAGAGTGTTTGTGGTCACCCATCTGAAATTTTTTGAATTGAATGTTACATGTCTGTGGCAATTTCTGCAATATTTATTGTTATTACTTTTTGTAGGAAACAAATATCTATATTGGAGATTTCAAATACCTGAATATTAATATTAGAATGTTTAGAGCATTATGGGGGTGCCTGGGTGGCACAGTCAGTTAGGCATCTGACTCTTGGTTTTGGCTCCGGGTGGTAAGATTGAGCCCCACACTGGGCTCTGCACTCAGTGTGAAGTCTGCTTGAGACTCTCTCTCCCTTTGTCCCTCTCCCTGCGTGCTCTCACTCTCTCAAATAAATAAATAGTTAAAAAAAAGAATGTTTAAACCATTATGATTGCTATGTTGGGTTAGCCCTTTCTCCCAATAAGTTGATAGTTATTACCTTTCAGCTCTAAATCCATCTTTTTTTTTTTTTTTTTTGCTCTTGCTTTATGATAATGGAGCTGGATCCTATAAACATTGCCCTTTGTCAGCTGGCGCTAAGTTAGGGTTTGTCAGAGGGCACTGGAGGAAAACCACAAGGCAAAGAAAAGGAAGCAGCTTCTTTTTCCAGGTTCCCATATGCTTTTTCTTCTTGCTCATCTGGCGCTGCTGTCAGCAGGATGTGGGAGACCCAGTGATGCTCACTGGCACCCCAGCAGGACGGTGCTTACCCATTGTCCCAAGTCCACCAACACTCCAACAAAACCCGCCGCCATCCTGTAGGCTACAGTCACACTTTCTTCTACGGGGGTGTGAATCTCAGCCTCAGAGGAAGAGGCCCTTCATTAACTCCTTTCCTGGATATGCTCCCTCAGCCACAGAGATAGTAGTTGTTTCCTACATTTTCTCTTCTAATATTCTTTTATAGTCTTTTTTTTTTACCCTTTTAAAGTAGTTAACCACGTATTTTACTAGTTAATAATTTCTCATATTAAATTTTCTCTGTTAAAATTACTGGTGTGGTTTCTGTCTTCTGTCTCCTAACTGGGTCTTGCCTGATATAACCCTGTTCAGGCATTCATTTTCCTACATGTTGAGAATGACCAAATGTGACATATAGTCAAAGGGTCTATTTATAGATAAACCCTTTTCATAGCTTGTATAGTTGATAGTTTTGTTATTATAGTTTTTATCTTATTGGATTACAATAATTTTTCTAATGTTTTCCTTCAAGACCAAATATATCAACTGCACATATTCTTCATGGTAGAGTCTAGCTTATAAAAAGGATTGAGACTGATGTCAAAGGGATAATAACAATAGTAACAACAATGTTAATAATTCTAACAATTAACATTTATTGAATGTTTAATATTTATCACTGTTCTAACTGCTTTGGATATGTCAAATCATTTAATTATCTTAAAAGTCCTATGAGTTAGTGTTAATACTACCCCAATTGTATAAATGAGAGAACCAAAGCAATGATATCATTAATTAATTAGAGTATAAACCACACACCGTCTATGGCTTACCAGATACTGGTGTATGAA